>OU342741.1:262553647-263153647 GCA_910589775.1 Avena eriantha | reverse complement strand
TTTCTAGAAGCTCATTTGATATTCTTGAATTGGACAAGTGTGGTTTTTGGTGTAATATGGTGCTAGATACCAAAACACACTTGGGAGAATTTTCCTGGAATTTATTGAGATGGAAAAGTATTTTTGAGCTATTATTACTTGTTTCTGCCATTCAAGAAAATGGACAAAATGAAATAATGAAGATCTTCAAAAGTATTTATTTTTGATGTTGGAGGATAGGGTATGATATGCAGGCATCAAATGTGTGCTGATTTGGAGAACTGTTTTGGCAAAAACCAACTTTCCTTTATGGAAGGGGGTTTTGGAGGTTTTGCCCATTAAATGAACTAAATAGTTTTTGAGCCACATTAATTATGGATAATATTATATAAATATTTATAATCAAGGTATATGATGCACACAAGGTGTATATAGCATTTGCAACCTTGGGGGTTGAGAATCCAACTTGATTTTGGTGAGGAACAAGAATTAAAGGATCTAGGGTGATGTTATTTTCATACCATCAAAACATGGTTGTATCTTGGAGCTCAAGGCTCCCCTCGGTTCAAGGTATATATGGATAGATAGACCAAGTTATGAAGATCACCATGGTATAGAAGTTTGGGCTTGATCAAGCTTGAGCTCTCCAAGGATTGATTCCAAACTTTCAATACAATAAGACTACCGAAGCAGATTACCAAATAGCCTTCAAAACCATATGGGTTCTAGAAGCACAAAGCTCCATTTGACACAAGTGAAGTAGGTATGGATATACCTTTATAGGTAGAGAGAAATCATGCCAAGAGTTGGTTCAAAGAAGGTAGCATGGAGATGTGAGCTTCTGACAAACTAGGCTAGTTGATAAGATTTGCAGAAAAAGTTATTTTCTTGCCTGCAAAACCATCAAGAACAAGTGGGTTATAGGAGGGTCTATCCAAGGGAAAGAGTGGGCCTTGGTATTCATTATGATGGTCTAGAAGAAGGTTCAAGTGCATTTCCGAAAGTGCACCAGGGTTGAGAAGGAGAGAGTCTGAAATATGTGATGTTGATAATGGTTTTCTAGACTTGGTCATTTTGGCAGAGTGGAAGATTTTGACTAGAGTGTAAGAGGTGATGATTTTGAGAGAGTGCAGGGTTCCAAATCATTATCAAATGGATTATGTTGAAGTGTAGATTGATTAGAAAGGATCCATGCTTGATATTAATCTTTATTGACTTGGAAGCTTCTAGAATGAATAGTTTTAGAAGTGATTTGGTTAATGGTTTTAGATGATCACCTAGTGGCTATGGATTAGATCTAGCTTGATTAACTTGCTTAGAGTTGAGACTCTTGGATTAGCTCGATTTTAGATGATGAGCCCATAGAGTAGCTCATACTACTCCTAAGCAAACAAGTCAAATAGCAGAACAAGGCAAATCATCAGACAACAGATCAAGGCAAATCATCTTATAAGCAAATCAACTACTACTAGGGTTACCATAAAGCTTAGCTTGAGGTAAGGATGGGTATTTTGAAAGGCTGTAGTTTGAATAAGGTGAGAGTCCTTGGTATCTCTACCAATAGTAGAATTCAAAAAGCTTTATAAAATGTTTTTGGAAAACCTAGAAATGAGAGTAGTTGAAGGTTCTGTTTTGAGAATATAAGGAGATTATATAGTATAAATCTCCATAGTTTGGTAAATATAAGCTAATAAATATATAGGGTTGCAAAGGCATGTTGGCTCATGTTTTTGAAATGCTAGAACATTTGAGAATATGTAAAAATGAGCCAAGACAGATTCGTTAAATAGCTTTTGTCAACTGATGTTGAGGTAAGGAGTAGATCATCTGCTATACAATCAGATGCATAAGCACAGACAAACATAAGCAAACACTACATCACTGAATAAGAAAAAGTTTTTGTTCCACCTGATTTTTGCATTTTGGACAACTAATCAGGGTTGCTGAAATTGGGATGTTACATGCACTCCAATAACTTACCTTATTAAAGCATAATAATATCCTGCATAATTTAGAACTTTGGAGCAATACTTGGTCGACTTATTAGAACTAAACATCTCTCGGGTATTTTAGAAGTACTCCCAAACATATTTCTAGCTTACCAAGATATCGTGTATTTTTTAATGGATGCAATACTATGGATGGTTTTGCATGACTGTTGACATGCACAATTTTGGTTTTGCATTGTTCACATTTGACGTCCAGGTAGACAATGTACGCATACCTCTCCATGAACAACGATAAGTTTCGTCGTTTTTCCCTACTTTTTAAGTGTTACATTAAACTACCATCATTTTCAATGATGCATGAAACGACCAAAAAAGAGTTATGCATTTTTTTTAATATCTAAAAATATTTTCATTGTTAATAATTATTTTTTACCATTTTTACAGCATTCCATAAAATGAAACAATGTTTTCACCATCAGGGAAAATGTTTCCATTACATGACAAAAAATAATGTCTTCATCACGAAGAATATATAGCATAAGAAATGAATTCCAACACAATAACCATATGCAATGACCTGATGTATATAAACCTTAGTGACCATCTAATTTGTAATTAGAAGTGTCAAGGAGGGAGCATGGTAGATTCATTTGTGGTGGCTAGGTGCCAATTTTTAATTCAATAAATGTACTACATTCTTGTGGACACTCACAAAGACAATCGACCTCTTGTCCTAGGAGACTTGTGATAAAACTATTACTAGTAGTTCGGAAATAAGTGATTTGGAATTTATCTAGATTCGTATGTATCACTAAAATACGTCTATATACTTGTGAATATGATCTATATACTCGATCTATATACTCGTGAATCTAGAAAAATCTAATTTTCGTATTGAAGGAGTACGGCAATATTATAAATTTGCAATGTTGTCATGATAAATAATGATATTTGCTACACTCCATAAACAAAACCACTTCTTTTCTTCCGTCACAGTTTTATATTTTTGTACTGAAGTATTTTTTCTATAAAATAACACACAAAATTTGTTACACGTTAGTGATTAAGTACTTCTGCTAATTTGTATTTACATACAGAGGTAATATTACACACCCAATTAACATCATAAGTAATTTCTCTCACATTTAAATTGAAAACTTTAAATTATACAGCGAGTGCTTAAATGGATGGACGATTAGTGCATAGAGGCAGTCGAGCTGGTAAAACTCTCACATTTAATGGTAGATGTGAGCACAATTGATTGAGTGGCAAACCTTTTTTTGTTCGGTCGAGGCCTTCGTACGCTGATGACCCTCGCTAATCAACGTAGCTCACACATAAGTGTATTTTTACGTAGTAGTAGTAGTAGAAACATCATCCAGGGAGACAAAGTTCAGAGTCTAGCAATCTTGACCGTCCAATCCGAAATCAACGGGTCAAAGCGGATACCTTCCCTGCGAAGGCTCTGGCAGGAATGCCTATGCAAGGAATCGTTTTCTCTCTGTGGATAGACTATAGGGGTAGTTGTGCTTGTGACCCAAAGTACTCCAGAGTCCAGACAATAGCTGGGTGTCCCCAACGCTGATGGTGCATTTTCTTTTCTAGACACTGGATCCGGATACCTAAATATCTGATAAAGTAGAAAGTATTACCAAATTTAAAGATCACTCATTAACGATTTAATTATTTTTGATTTATCAGACATACTCTCCCTCCAGCCTATTTTTCTGAAAATGCCCTCCAACCTAATTAAAAAGGATGTCACATATTTAACTAAATTTGAATGTAATATGTACACTAAATAGTGACTACTATACGGCAAGTATACCGTTACAAAAGCTCCATGGAGCACATTCGAACGCTAAAGAGTGCAATATAATTATGCGCAGATGGATGAGGAAAAACGATCCATGCACCCGAAAGAAAGAAAAACGATCCATGCAAGTCCTCCCCCTTCCTAGTTCCTACTCCAAGATTTGGTGATTGCAACATCGTGGCCGCGCTGTGGAGGTAGGGCCTCGACAACCTCCGCAATGGTCGCGACCTCGATGGCCAACATGAGATGGATTCTCTCTTCCTACTTAGCGGGGCGTAACCTGGACGATCTCCGCAATGGTAGCTGCTGGCTGCGGAGCACCGTGACTTCTTTCTTCAAATTTTCGCACACAACGTTAAGCATGGAGGAGTCACGCTCGTAAGATCGTGCGAGGTTCATTTGAAAAGCCAAATCGGCTCGGAGGCAATCACACTCTAGGTTGATCTCGAAGTTTTTCTAAAGAATGTTGATGTTATGGCTGTAGATTTCATCTACTTTGGCCGAGATTCTCTCCCTGACTTCATGCATGGAAAATGCGTCATCAGTAAGAGAGCATGGAGTGCATACAGAGAAGAAAATAAAATATCAATACATGTATAGTGACTACAATACCTCTCTTCTTCGACCGAGAGCGGGCATGAGGGCATCGTACGCGTTAGAGATATCCGTTGTGCTATCGACCGTGGGGTGGAAAATTCGACGCTCGAGCCGCCTGCCTTGGAAGATATATAGAGACGGTTCAATAGTAGGAGCAGGGAGCCCATGAATCAATGGAAGTATAAACCTACCTGGACTCTTGGTCCCCATGATAGTGGCTCTTCGGATACAAGCACAAAGTCGAGCCCTCGCCCCATGGTTGGTCTCCTTTCTCGGTCCGAGCCTGCAGGTCACCCTGCCAGCGGTATTTCTCCACGGCTCTAACCAACGCCATCTTGCTATTCTTCCAATGAGACAGGATATTTTGTGACATCGCTGGATGAAGAAGTAGAGAAGAAAGGGAGGAGAAGTGGAAAAAATGGTTTTTGCGAAGGCGGAGCGAGGTAGTACTAGTAGGAGGAGAGAAGAGAGTGAATAGTGGAAGCAAAACATCAAGTACTAGGTCTCGCTTGTTCAAAAAAAAGTACTGGGTCTCATCGCCGGCCTACGAGCAATCTCGTTGGTCCATCAGCGATCGAGCTTACTAGCTGCAAATATTGTGCAGTGTGCTAAGGCTTGGTCATGAGCTAAGAATACAACTTAGAAGTGAGTCTAGCAAAATCAAAACTGCTCCACCGTTTAGGTCTCTTGTGTGGGTCCCATGTAGCAGCTTTTTTCACTTTTTCTCTCCAAACTACTAGTGCTCTGGCCAATGGAAATACCTCAAAGTATTATGCCAAATATTTTAATCATCTAGCCTCTAGGTCTTGTACTAGACACAAGTCCAAGAATATTTTCCTTAGACCCATCTTCTCCACTTTTTAGACATAGGTGTAAGAGATGAAAAGTTTTCTTAGCCACCCCATTTCGTATATGCTACACATGCTCACCGTTTAGACATTGTCTAGCAATAAAGCTTGCCAACTCAACAACGGAGCTAGCAGAGCAAAAATGGTTGCACTGGTTAGCCACCTCGGTAGGACCCACAAGCCTAGAAAAAGGTAGTACCTTTTCTTCCCACTTTTCTGCCATCAGCGTCATGATAATATGAGGCTGAGAGTGGGTCGTTTGTTCCTTTTGTTTCCTTAGATGCTGGGATTAGTATTAGACACGTGCCTAAGAATATTTTGGTTAGATACAGGTACTCCACCATTTAGACTCGAGCTAAGAAACAAAAAGATTCTCTTAGCCACCACAATTCTCATATGCTGCACTTGCTCTTACGACCCACCCAAAGTTTATGGAGAAATTTGGTTAGATACATAGTGGTGCAATCAACTGGCTTATGCTGTACTAAGTGGGTCCCATCTTTAGGATTGGTTTTTGTCGGCCAGTCTAGTAGATTCGAAAAAATAAGTCTAGTACGTACATTTCTTAGCCATGTTAGGAACGGCTCACGCTGTACTTGCTCGTAGTAGTACTCCCTCCCATCCATATTTACTCATCGCTGAATTGGACGTATCTAGCAATGAATCGGAGGGAGTAGTAGTAGTAGTCACATTGAATATACTTAGGGCTTGACGCATAATCATCACAAATGGTCACCAAAAGATCGAATGGCAAACTTAAAGATAACTTTGGGCTTCTTTGGATAACAGGATTTAAAAACATAGGTATTTGACTCGGTCACAGGTACAAAACAATAGATTGCAAAACAGAGGGAATAACTTTCTTTGGATCACATAATTTCAATACATAGGATAACAGGGTCAGAGGTACAAAACAGAGGAAATCTGCTGGCTTAAAGTCATTGCAATGAAACACAGTAAACGCGGAGGAAAATTGCGTCAATCCTAGGCGAATGAGTGTAAAAAAGTGGATGTTGAAATTCCTATGGGATTGGGGTGTAGAAATGCAATCTATATGAATTTTGGAGGTATGATTCCTTTCATCCAAAGGGCTTCCTTATAAAAAAATACTATGGGTCGAATTGCTCCGAAATTCCTTTGAAAATCCTTCGACCCAAATTGGCACTTAAAGAAGATGTGTGTGCTCACGACAAACAAACACCTTCTGACAGGAGGTGATGCGGTCGTAGATTTTCATCTTGAACCCGTCTACGGTGACCTTGAACATAAGGCAGTCACCCTCCTTCAACCCATGGAAAGCAGCAAAGGTAGCCCACCCTTTGTCTAGGATGATCTGGTCTTTGTTGCGAGTGGCATGGACAACCCACTCGCATTCCTCGCATGCTTGGACCACCGCTAGTTGTGGGTAGGGGCATCCCTTCAAGTAAGGCTTGAAGTAAGTCAGGATGATAAGCATATACAAGTCATGGTGGACTAACTGGATGTAGAAGCGCCTAGGACAATGCACCGTGGCATGGTGTCCAACTGACCTAGGGCATCTTCTCGGTTTGGCAGAATTAGCAACCGACCTAGCAGCACTTGCCCTTGACAAGGCCTCCACTCTCCTGCCCGGTGGCTTCAACTCCCTTGGTATGATGGGGAGAGCATCTTCATAGCCACCTGAAGCTGGAGCAGTCTAGTCAAGAATGTAGTCTAAGTTCGGCATTATAACTGGGTTGTCCTAGATGAAAATTACAATTACGTCAGTCCTTTGGAGTTACCAAAACACCACAATGCATTGTATAAATTGACTAAAGATCACAATGAGTCATTGCACCATCAAAATTACCTAAACAGCACAAGGTATCAGTTAATTTAAATTTCCTACACAACACAATGCATCATCAAAATGACCTAACCCATGGGTCCTCAAAATTATCTGAATAGCTACTAGAAGGCATAACATTTAATTAGATTGATTAAACAGCACAATCCATATCCCCTGCAAAAACTAGCATAGTGCATAATCTGAATGGCTAAAACAGCACAATGCATTATCTGGATAGACAAAATAACATATGTGCAGTACATCATCAAAAATACCTAAACAACAAAAGGTATTATGTAATTAAATTTAATAAACAGTGTCTGCACAATCAAAATTACCTAAACTGATGGGTCATTGAAATAATATGAACAGACAGAAGGCATATCATTTAATCCTAAACAACAGAACATAGATCAAAATGGACGAAACAACAAAGTGAGGAGATATGACACAGTGCATCATACAAAAAAACCAAAATAGCACAACGCGTCATGGAAAATTGCTAAACAACACTATGCATCATCTAAGTACCAAAACAGAACCCTGCATCATCGTCATCAAGAATATTCCATAACTAAGCAGAACAACACAAAAGACAAATATAGATACATTCAAATCTAGGCAAAGTCAAGTCAGTTATTTCTGGACAGAGGGAGTATAAAGAACAACACAAAAGACAATTATCAAGAATATGACATACAACTAAGCAGTTCAACAAAGGACCTGTAGTACACGTTGCAAAAATCTGACTAGATGCACGTCAGATTTGGGTTAAAGCCCCAATCCTCCAAATCTAACCTCATTGCAGTTGGGGGGCGGGGCGCGAACTTGCACAGGGGTCGATGGGTTGAGCAGATGAACAAGGCGCCACTGATGAAGAACCATCCACATACACCAAAGAAGCACAAATAATCGCTGATGAAGGGGGGCCACTGATAGGGGTTTCACCATGTACACTCTGAAATTCGGCACATTGGGAATGAGAGTCCAACCTGCAGACGAAAATGACACGTCCACCGCCGCAAGAGCATTCATTCGCAACACACGTGGCACTAGAGGCTTGGACGACCGCTCGGCAGGCAACGAGGGTTTCGGCGCGACTGGCCGAAACCCTAAGGGCAACGGACGCCTCACCTTGGGCACGACCCCCACACACGCGAAAGGTGAAGGACATTTTAGAGAGGGTGCTGAGACTATCGGAATCAAACAAGCCACCTGCAGCTCCGAAGTAGAGCTTGATGAGGACCCCAGCTCAACCACATACAAAGGTTTTGGCATTAGTTTCATCGAGGCAATGGCTGGGTTAACGACTGAGAGTTGTGAGGTGAGTGCCAGAATGTGATAGCGAGAGAGGGAATGGTGGGGGAGGAGTTATTAGAGAATGGGAGTGGGTAACCCTCTATCCACTTTAGTAGTACCGTACTCCAAAAAAACTACATTTCACATATCATCACTTTTTGACGAACTAATTCATTTCTTTGAACCGACTAAAATAGTGGGTAACCTTTAGGTTTCAAACTTCCATTTGGTACCTGTTTTGCTAGTAGTAAGTATAATACAATACTTTGTATTACCCTCCATCCCAAAATATAAGGCGCCTGAGGATTAGTCAAAAGTCAATATTTTTAAGTTTGACCATGATTATACACAAAATATATATAATTTATAATACTAAATTAATACCAATAGATTCACCATAAAGTATATTTTCTTAATATGTCCATTCAATATTGTAGATGTAGATATTTTTTTAAATATTTGGTCAAAGTTAGTAAGGCTTGAATTTTGACCAATCCTTTGACGCCTTATATTTTGGGATGGAGGAAGTAGTATAAAACATTTTCTCATCATCTTTACATCTCACTTTTGCACAAAGCACTTGGTGGACGTCATTTATGCACATTTTAACAGTTTTTAGCGTAATATGCACAAATTTGGCCAGTTAGTCCTGTAATGACCAATTTAACCTCATTGGTAGCAAGACTGACAAGTGGTCCCCGAATGCCATTGCTCCCATTCACACACAAAGATTTGAATGATGCTAAAAACTGGATACTAACGATATTTATCACCCGCAATACTTTTTGGATGCATGTAGCTGGTATGTAAGAGACTTATTTCATATGAAACGTCAATGCTTACACAAAGGTACCAACATAATAGTCCGTTGCACATTGAATTTGTGAAGGCTTTATTTGGTCATAATAAACATGTTTTTGAACATAACTTGTTTGTACATAAGATTTGACGTTTCATTCACATATCCAAATATCCCTCGAAGAGTTTCTTTTAAAGTGTAGGACAAACGATATATGTCTGTTTATTACACCTCACACAAAAAACACCCCGATTGATCATAAACTTTAAGAAGATTATTATTTTCCCGGGATTTATTTTCCTGAGAGCAAGCATGGTGAATATGCCTTGGAATACCATAAGCCTAGTTTCCAGACAAAGTTCATACATGTTTCACTTACGATTACGAAATTTTTTGAGCTCTCAAGGTTTCCTAGTGAACTACACATTATTAAACTAATTTAAGCTGATTTATAAATGTTAGATAAAATTTGAACTATGAGTAAGTAGTAGATTTCTCTTAAAGTTATACAAGTATCTTTTGAAGGTACCCACACCCAGACTGTCAATATATTGGAAACCAATGAATTTGTTGGATTCAACTTCTTGCTAAGCATTTGCATGTAGACAATTTGTCTTTTATTTGAAAACAATAAAAAAAATTGCACGATGACCTCTAACTTGTCCTATTTGCTGTGAAAAATGATTATTATCAAGAGAGTTCACATATAAAAATAATGTAATTGAAAATATGGCCTGCCATGTATGAACATATCTTTAGGCTTTAGGCCGAAAGACAAGCTAAATGGCCTTATATATATGTACAACATAATTTATGGTAATGTTCCCATATTTGGTAGATGAGTGCATCTTGGCATGGTGAACATTAATGCTACCAGTACTAGGAGTTTCCAAAATTTAGGAAGAAAAAATCATTTTCAAATTTGAACTACAAGTAAACATGATAGAATGCTCTTAAAAAGTTACAAACATCCTTTGAGTCTTTATGGTACCGAGGCGGTCAATACTTCAAAAACCAACAAGAGTTATGTAGGATTAAAATTCTTGCTACGAATATGCATGTTGACAATTTGATCCTCACTAGCTATGAACAAAAATAATTAAAACCTAAAAATGAAGCCTTCTTCATGGCGTCCTCTTGCGTGTACTACTATTTGCACTAAAAAATAATTAATAACCGTGAGCATCATAAATTACAAAAAATAGTTACACAATATATATGGCCCACGGTGTATGAAGACTCTTGGGTTTCAAGCCGAACGACAAAGGTAACAACCATATGCACATCGTATTGTATTATAGTGTTCCCATATTTGGTAGATGTGTGCAAGTTGGCAAGGTGAAAAATGTTGGGTTCGCAGCATAGAAAACAAAACAATTCCTACGATAGGAACTATACGCGAAGATCTATCTACTAGATACAAGCAACGGGTGGATATAGATCCATAGAGAACTTACCCTCGAAGAAAACAAAGCTTTGTTAACAAGTTGGAAATCATGGATGATGTAGTTGTACACTTGCCGATCTCAAGATCGTGATGAAGTCCTTCAGGTCCAGCAGCTCGAGCACCATCCAGTCCAGCACCATCAAGTCCAGCACCGCAAAGTAGCGGTGCATCCGTGATCGCACACACGTTCGGTCCACCAGACAACCTCCGCCTCCTCGCTCTAGCGATGCAGCAGAAGCAACAACTCCTTTCTAGATAAAGCCACCGGGAAGATGTATCTCGCTAATCCGAAACAATGGGGAATAACTAGAGGGAGAAGAGAACCTTCACAAGGAGGTGGGGCAAGAGGAGAGGAGCCATGGAGCTCCTTTTATAGGGGATGGGGCACAGCCCTAAGGCCATGTCTTGGCCGGCCATGGTGGGTGCCCCCACCTCTCCCTCATTCATGTGGGTGGAGCTTCCACTAAGCCCACTCACATCAATTTCAACTCCACTCACTTTGCATTTAATGTCCACCAAATTAAATGCATTTTATCTTTAAATAAAACACTTTTATTTATTTTATTCAGAACATTCAGATAAAACCCCCTGCAACATTTTAATATCACATGCAAAACCAATTTCAACAATTTGAACCGAAACAGTTTTAGTGTCTATTGAAATAATTCCAGCGCTTTCTTAATCTTTATCTGACACATATTTTCTCCTAAATGGTGTCGGTATCCCTTAAGTGTGTCATCCTACGGTTCGCAAATGATGTAGACATGATCGAGACCGCTCTCCAATCAATAATCAGCAGCGGGACTTGGAGATCCGTACTGAGTCCCACATATTCAACGATGACCCTTGTGATCGTGTGAACCTTTAATGTCGTGACTAAATCCCTTTGTCTCGCAATATATTACATGTCCGAGATTCGATCATTGGCATCCAAATACCTAGTTTGATCTCATTACTGACATGCACTCTTTTCTCGTCCCCGTGATATAACATTCTAGTGATCACATCACTTGCTTGCAAGCTATTTCAATGTGATATCACCGAGAGGGCCTAGAGTATATATATCCGTCATCGGGATGGACAAATCCCACTCTTGATCCATGAGCCTCAACATAACACCTTCGTAGCACTGAACCCACCTGTATAGTCACCCGGTTACGGTGTGACGTTTGATGTTATCAAGATACTCTTCCGGTGTTAGCAATTAACATGATCTCATGGTCTAAGGACTAAGATATAATGTTATAGCAATATAAACATAATGACTCTGATCGTAATTCTATACTTCGGATGAATGTTCATCACATCATTCCACCAATGTTGTGACCTCGTTATTAATAACATCCAATGTCAATGATCAGGAAACCTTGATCATCTTGTTAATCAATAAGCTAGTTTATATGAGAGGCATTACTAGGAACTTTGTATTTTGTTTATTAAACACACATGTATTAACGTTTACAATTAATACAATTATAGCATGCAAAATAAACATTTATCATAAACATGGAATAAGAAAATAACCACTTTATTATTGCCTCTCGGGCATATGCCCTTCAGTCTCCCACTTGCACTAGAGTCAATAATCTAGTTTGAAAAACTTTGCGTATTGAACACCTGTCGCTTTCTGGTGTTGCATATACGCGATTGCTAGTGGTTACCATAATCTCTAGATCTGATAGTTTCAGGCCCGTGTGTATTTGCATGTCTTTGCGTCTCTACGCATCACTCATTCTCAAATGAGATTGCATTGTATAAATTTGGTCCTTTGGTGAGACATTAAGTTTGTTCGGGTTAAAATATATTGATATTATTGTCATACAATATATCTTCATAGTATTATCCCACTTTGAACCACACCTAGTTTGATAATAAACTTCTTAACACAAATGCCCTCCTTTGCTGCTACTATAGTAGTCATATACTTAGCCTTTTGTTGTAGTATCCGTCACAATGTCTCAACTTTGGAACTCATCCAAATCCATCATGGAACATCATTTCTATTATATTGTTCCACCCATAGTCTAAATTGAGATAAATTTAATTTGTATCTTGTGACAAAACTAGTATCAATGTAACACTTTACAATGAACTACCTTTAACTATTTCTCACTTCTACATGATATATTCTTAGTTCTTCCAAAGCTCATAAGAATATCTTTACTATCGTCCAATGATCATCTTATGAATCATTCTGGTATGTGCTCATAACATTGAGAGCATAGGGCATATCTGGATATATACATATCACGGTATAATCGATCAAAATTCTTCATGTGATTTTACTCACCAAGTGTTGAAACACTTGAATCTTGATACAATCCTTTCCATGCAGCAAGAACCTTTCTTGTTGTTTCCATATTGAACCCTTTCAATATCTCATATATTTACGTCTGGCATAACCATATTAGTGCCTCAATCTATCCATATAGACATTGATGCCAAATATTCCGGTTTTGCCTAAGTCTTTCATCGAAATCCTATTTTAATGAAATTCTTAACTTGTGTCATAAAAGATACATCATTTCCAATCAACAATATGTACTCTGCATAATGTATTGGAAATTTGTCTCAGCGCTCCCACTTAATTTCTTGCAAATGCAATCATCTTCATCATCTCCGATGAATTTAAACTCCTTTAACATTTTCATCATGGTGAAGATTCCAACTCCACTATGCTCACTTCAACTATTGAAGTTTGCATGCCCTTTTAGCACCCTTTGAATTAACAAAACCCTTCAGACCGTGTCATGTACACGTCCTAGGTAACCATTCTATTAAAAGAACCTTGTTTTGTTTACTCAACTACCATATACCAAAGTATATGTAGTGGTTGCTACATTAATCCGTCAAGACTAAATATCGCTATGGAAGATCAAATCTTGTCATAGTCAACTCCTTGAACATTACCGTAAACTTCTTCCTGACATGTTGACTATTTCATAGATGTTAAACATTCATGTCTATTTCTTTATAGATCCAAACATGACTGATAGGCTTCACGCCTTTCCGGAGGGTCTTCCAAGTTCAGAAACTTGATTTCTCGTGTATGGATACTATCACGGATTCTATGACTTCTAGTCATTTTATGGAGTTAGGGCCCATCATCGCTTCTTTGCATGTAGTCGGTTCATTATTGTCAAAACAATAACGACTTCTGTTTCAAATCTTACTAATTGATTCTTACCGACCCACATGGTTCAATAGGAACTCTAAACTCCAAGATCGCATCCTTTGTAATCACGGGAGCCATGAGCATTGTGGCCACCACCGGGACACTTTTCGGCGCTGCGCTACTTAGCACATATAGCTAGGGTTCAATAACCTTATCAAAGTTCTATTGTCCTCCCACTTAACTTTTCACGAAAAATTCCTTCTCAAGAAACTTGAGGTTCCAAGCGACAAACTTTTTTGTCCTCAATGTTATGGAGGAATTCCCAACAAATTATTTGGGATAACCTACAAAGACGTGCTTATCCGACTTTGGATGTAAACATTTTACTTATGCATAGCATACCAAAATTTATGAACAAACAATTCGGGTTTTATCCCAAACCATAACTCATACGGTGTCATTTCAACGGATTACGATGGTGCTCTTTTTAGTGTAAAAGCGATAGTCTCTAAACCTTTAATCCTTAAAACATAATGGCAGTTTTATAAATGACACCTTTGATCTTACCAAGTCAAACAAGGTTTGATTTGATCTCTCGAACATACCATACTCCTGTGGTTTATCGGGAAATGCAAATTCATGGAACAATTCCTGAAATCATAGGTCTTTTGCTAAACCTGTAACTCAAATATCTTCCTCTATGATCAAATCATAAACTCTTTTATTTTCTTGTTACAATGATTTTTCACTTCATCTTGAAAGTCATTGAACAATTTTCAAATGTTTCATACTTCTTCCTTATTAAGTAAATATATAGATATATTCACTCAAATTTCTGGAGAAAGCATATGAAGCAAAAAGATCCACCGCATATGGATACACATAATGGACTATATACATCAACATGCATAATATCCAATAAGTTAGTCATCCGTTCCTCTTTGGCCTATGGACGGAGTTTCAATTATCTCGAGGAAAGTTTCACAAGCGTCAATTGATCAAATTCAAAAGATTCCAAAAATCCATCAACATGGAGTTTCTTCATGTTTACTTTCCAATATAATTCAAACAGCGATGTCACTTCATAAGTGATCTTCCAATCATTAGTCTTACGACATTTTAGCAATAATGTTTATGGATGTGATTTCTCCAACTAGACTTGTAAAAGTTCATCCATCCTTTATGGAATACGATAATTATTTGAACAACCATTGTTCTCGTAATACCGGAACAAAATAACAATTCTTAAAACAAATCTTGAAGGCTAGGTTTGACGACAACGAAAAACACAATAACACTTTATTTGTTTTCGATGAACATCATCACTTATTCTTTTGCCAGTTACTTAGGCCGTTGAAGTTCATGAATTGTGTTGTTCTGTATGACACTTCACACCAACCAATTCGGTATCCAATACCGGTATCCAATACCTCAGAACCACATTGTTTAACAAGCAAGGAATACAACCATAACATGTATATCTTCCATATACCTAAGTTTGACATCTCCAACCTTTTCTTTTCTACCAAATATTTTATAGATTCTCTTTCAACAATTCCTTTTCTTTTAAAAGAATCTATCAACATCAATAGTGGTGTCATTCACATGACACATAATACAAAGTGTGTATAGTCCAATACTAATACCTTTGGACTTGCACTTTGAAGTGGATCACCATCATCAAATGTTTGGTGTTCTTTCAAAAATCCATTCTTTAATAATCTATTAGTGTAGTAAACATTTTACTTACATCTTCTATTCATCCTTATCATGACAACTTTCATGATCAAGCTACTATAGCCTATAAGGAAGAATCGTGAGTATAATGTTAGTTCCCAAAACCTTTTTGGGAGATCCGGATGCCTAGCATCTCCATCCTTCACAAATTCTCATACAATATGAGAACATGTATTTTGCTAAATTATACTCTATCATAACGCAACCAAAAACATTGTCTCAGGTATCACAATATCTTCCACACATGATTGTTTCTGAAACAATTTTTCAGCTCCTAGATAATCTTGATATTAAAAAAACTTTTTAATATCAATAATCATGGAGGCAAACATGATACTTTAGATACTAACATTGGAATTCTTACTCTTGATTTAATACTACTTATTAAACTTCATGGAGTAAATAGAGTTTGTTGAAAGTTTGTAATAGGACTTATAAACTTTAAATTGACATTCAAAACAATAAGATACCAATTCTTAAAGTAAATATCCAGAATTCTATAGTTCTATTATCTCAATTAAAACTAAGCAAAAGGTAGTGAACAGACGCTAATGACTACAACAAATTATGCAAATTCACTTCGATTTAGTTTATGAAAAATTGAGTTCGAATAATCCAAATTAGAAATGAACTCCCACTCAAAAACGACATTCCTCGTGCCTTTTTGCTGATTACATGAACCAAATCCACTACACAAAGTCCGATCATCACGTGAGTCGGTGTAGCTTCAAAGGTGAGCATCAATATGGGAATCATATCAATTATATGACTCATGCTTAACCTTTTGGTCCATGTTCCGAGGCCATGTCTGTACATGTTAGGCTCGTCAAGTAAGAACCTTAGTATCTGCGTGTGTAAAACTGTCTTACACCCATTGTATGAAAGCGCGGAGTCGAGTACACCCGATCATCACGTGATGTCTCGAAACACGATCCTTAGAACGGTGCATCCTCAAGGAAGAACACATTTTATCTTGATATCTAAATGAGGGATCATCTTACAATGCTACCAAAAGCGCCAAACTAGCAGTATAAGATGCAAACATCTAATGTGTAAAGTGAGATGATATGGTCCATGCATTTGATCTCCATCATATGCATCATGGTATGATCTCTATCATTCCTTTGTGTGTAAGGCCAAGGTCTATGAAACTTACACGTTAAGTGTGTTGTAAGAGTATCTACCATACATCTACTTACAACATTACATATCAAGACACTAGCCCAACAATGATCTAAACTAGATGCCTCTAATTTATCAATTGCAAGTTTTTCATGGCTTAGGGCTTTCGGAGATAGAACCGGTATTACCTATGAACATGAACCACAACAAGGATAACCAACTTATTAGCAACTCGTTGTAAATCAGATATTGACTATAGTAGGAGAGACAGACACCCGCTAGCCACTTATGAAAAACTAAATCGTGGAACCGGTCTCATGTACGATGACTTGTAAGGTTGGTCCGGGCTGCTTCATCCCACTATGCCACCAATATCCAAAGTACATAGAAGATGCAATAACATAATCATCATCACCCACATATAAGCATATGTGTACTACCCGTGCAAAGAACCTACGCATAGATCAGACTCTGATACCACTGTTGGGTTCGCAGCATAGAAAACAAAAAATTTCCTACGATGGGAACTACATGCCAAGATCTATCTACTAGATACAAGAAATGGGTGGATATATATCCATAGAGAACTTACCCTCGAAGAAAACAAAGCTTTGTTAACAAGTTGGAACTCGTGGATGATGTAGTCGTAGACTTGCCGATCTCAAGATCGTGATGAAGTCCTTCAGGTCCAGCAGCTCCAGCACCATCAGGTCCAGCACCATCAAGTCCAGCACCGCAAAGTAGCGGTGCATCCGTGATCGCACACATGTTTGGTCCACCGAACAACCTCCACCTCCTCGCTCCAGCGATGCAGCGGAAGAAGCAACTCCTTTCCAGATAAAGCCACCGGGAACATGTATCTCGCTAATCCGAGACCATGGGGAATAACTAGAGGGAGAAGAGAACCTTCACGAGGAGGTGGCGCAAGAGAAGAGGAGCCATGGGGCTCCTTTTATAGGGTATGGGGCGCAGCCCCATGGCCATGGCTTGGCCGGCCATGGTGGGTGCCCCCACCTCTCCCTCATTCATGTGGGTGGAGCTTCCACTAAGCCCACTCACATCAATTTCAACTCCACTCACTTTGCATTTAATGTCCACCAAATTAAATGCATTTTCTCTTTAAATAAAACACTTTTATTTATTTTATTCAGAATTTTGTTAATTACTTTAATTAACAAACATTCACATAAAAGCTCCTGCAACATTTCAATATCACATGCAGAACCAATTTCAGCAATTTCACCAGAAACAGTTTCGGTGTCTATTGAAATAATTCCAGCGCTTTCTTAATCTTTATCGGAAACATATTT
Source organism: Avena eriantha (assembly GCA_910589775.1). Lineage (NCBI taxonomy): Eukaryota > Viridiplantae > Streptophyta > Magnoliopsida > Poales > Poaceae > Avena > Avena eriantha. The sequence continues at coordinate 263,135,822 of OU342741.1, read as the reverse complement.
GCTCCTAAATGGTGTCGGTATCCCTTAAATGTGTCACCCTATGGTTCGTGAATAATGTAGACATGATCGAGACCCCTCTCCGATCAATAATCAGCAGCGGGACCTCGAGATCCATACTGAGTCCCACATATTCAATGATGACCCTTGTGATCATGTGAACCTTTAACATCGTAACTAAATACCTTTGTCTCGGGATATATTACATGTCCGAGATTCGATCATCGGCATCCAAATACCTAGTTTGATCTCGTTACCGACATGCACTCTTTTCTTGTTCCCGTGATATAACATTCTAGTGATCACATCACTTGCTTGCAAGCTATTTCAATGTGATATCACCGAGAGGGCCCAGAGTATATCTATCCGTCATCAGGATGGACATATCCCACTCTTGATCCATGAGCGTCAACGTAACACCTTCGTAGCACTGAACCCACATTTATAGTCACCCTATTACGGTGTGACGTTTGATGTTATCAAGATACTCTTCCGGTGTTAGCAATTAACATGATCTCATGGTCTAAGGACTAAGATTACTTCGTATGATGTTATATCAATATAAACATAATGACTCTGATCGTAATGCTACACTTCGGATGAATGTCCATCACATCATTCCACCAATGTTGTGACCTCGTTATTAACAACATCCAATGTCCATGATCAGGAAACCTTGATCATCTTGTTAATCAACGAGCAAGTTTATATGAGAGGCATTACTAGGAACTTTGTATTTTGTTTATTAAACACACATGTATTAACGTTTCCAATTAATACAAATTATAGCATGCAAAATAAACATTTATCATAAACATGGAATAAGATAATAACCACTTTATTATTGCCTCTCGGGCATATTCCCTTCAAAAAATGGTGGCAACCACAGGTTCCAACTTATAGAAACAATGAAACTAAAAGCGACAATTTTTTTTATAAGCAAGTACTAAGAAAAATGGCTCATAGTACCACAAGAACAACCCTAGTTTTCAGAAAAAAGCGTGGACCTGGATACACTTACGATTGATTACAAAGTTTTATGAGTTCTCAAGCTTCCCAGCCAACTGTATTCCTTGGTTAATTTTAGGGTGCTTCATGCTAAATGTATGGACATCGATGTAATTTTACCTTTTTTAGGTCCTTGATATAAAATGTACTTCCACCACTGTGTAAAATTTGAACCTAGAAGCAAGTGGTAAAAAACGTATTTAAGTTTATTAGTTGTTAATGAGTATGAACATTCTTGGAGTTTCAAGCCGAACGACCAAGGTCATGGCCATATCAACATCACACTTTATGTTGATGATGATCCCATATCCAAGAATTTGCAGGCCACCAAATTTGGCCATATATTTTGAAAACAAATGAATAGGAAGTGGCGGTATGAAGAGTATGGCTCGATCAGGTGCTCTCTCGAGAATGAGCCAAACCCGAATATTTTATTTCTTTGCTTAATTATGGGGTAGTTCATGCTAAGTGTAAGGATCTCGATGTAATTTCCCCCTTTTAAGGTCCTTGATGTAAATTATACTCCCACCGTCTGTGTAAAATTCGAACCTAAAAGCAAGTGGTAAAATTTGAAACATATTTAAGATTATTAGTTGTCGATAAGTATGAACATTCTTGGGTTTCAAGACGAACGACCAAGGTCATGGCCATATCTACATCATAATTTATGTTGCTGATTCGTGATCCCATATTCAAGAATTTGCATGCCGCCAACTTTGGCCATATTTTGAAAACAAACAAAGAGGAAGTAGTATGAAGATTATGGCTTGATCAGCTTCTCTCATGAGAAGGAGCAAAACATGACTGTTTCCCTGCTTAATTTTATGGTGTTTCATGCTAAATGTATGGACCTCGTTGTAATTTTACCTTTTTTTAAACGTATTTAAGATTATTTGTTGTCGATTGGTATGACCATTCTTGGATTTCAAGACATCATACTTTATGCAGATGATGATCACATATCTACATCATATTTTATGCAAAGTCATGGCCATATCTACATCATACTTTATGCAGATGATGATCACATATCCTAGAATTTTCATGCCGCCATATTTGGCCATATTTTGAAAACAAACCAAGAGGAAGTAGTATAAAGAGTATGTCTCGATTAGCTTCTCTCTCGAGAAGGAGCCAGACATGATTGTTTTTCCTGCTTAGTTTTAGAGTGGTTTGTGCTAAAAGTATGGACCTCGATGTAATTTTACCCCTTTTTAGGTCCTTGCTGTAAAATGTACTCCTACCGTCCATGTAAAATTTGAAGATAAAAGCAAGTGGTAAAATTTAAACGTATTTAGGCTTAGTTGTATGAATGAGTATGAATAATCATGGATTCGAAGCCGAATGACGAAGGTCATGGCCATATCCATCTACATCATACTTTATATTGATGATTCATGATCCCATATCCAAGAATTTCCATGCCACCAAATTGGGCCATATTTTGAAAACAAACAAAGAGAAAGTAGTATGAAGAGTATGGCTCGACTAGCTGCTCTCTCGAGAAGGAACCGAACCCAACTGTTTTCCCTGCTTAATTTCAGGGTGCTTCGTGCTAAAAGTATGAACCTCGATGTAATTTTACCTTTTTAAAAACTTATTTAAGATTATTAGTGGTCGATGAGTATGAACATTCTTGGATTTCAAGATGAATGACCAAGGTCATGGCCATATCTGCATCATACTTTATGCTTATGATGATCACATATCCAAGAATTTCCATGCCGCCAAATTTGGCCATTTTTTGAAAACAAAGAAAGAGGTAGTAGTTTGAAGAGTATGGCTCGGTCAACTTCTCTCTTAAGAAGGAGCCAAACATGACTATTTTTCTTGCTTAATTTTAGGGTGCTTTGTGTGGACCTCGATGTAATTTTACCCTTTTTAGGTCCTTGCAATAAAATGTACTCCCACCGTCCATGTAAAATTCAAAGATAAAAGGAAGTGTTAAAATTCAGGTATTTTTTTGAAATAATACATTTTTTAATAATTTGCACGATTAATACACGAATTGAAAGATTTGCAATTCTAGCGTGGTGTCGGTAGTTGAATAGCCGACCAGTCCTTGTCTGCTTTTGAAAAGATGATTAGTCCCTGTCTCCTTTTGAAAAGACGACATGTTATAGGGCAATGTGAAGAATAGGGGGACTAGTTAGGTTTTCAAAAGCAGACCTGGACTAGTCAGCTTTTCAAAAACAGACAGGGCCTAGTCGGCTATTTAAAAGCTGATAAGGACTAGTCGGCTTTTCAAGTGCCGACACCGCGCTAGAATTGTAAATCTTTCAAATCGTGTATTATTCGTGAAAATTATTAACAAATGTATTATTTAGAAAAATTAGCTAAAATTCAAACGTATTTTAGCTTAGTTGTGAATGAGTATGAACAATCTTGCATTTCAAGCCGAACGACCAAGGTCATGGCCATATCTACATCATACTTTATATCGATGATTCATGATCCCATATCCAAGAATTTCCATGCCACCAAATTGGGCCATATTTGGAAAATAAACGAAGAGGGAGTAGTATGAAGAGTATGGCTTGATTAGCTTTTCTCTCGAGAAGGAGCAAAACAATGTTTTTCCCTGTTTAATTTTAGGGTGCTTCGTGGTAAATGTATGGATCTCAATGTAATTTTACCTTTTTTAGGTCCTTGATGTAAAATGTACTTCCACCATCCGTACGTGTAAAATTCGTACCTAAAAGCAAGTGGTAAAATTTAAATGTATTTAAGCTTATTAGTTGCCAATGAATATGAACATTCTTGCATTTGAAGCCAAACGACTAGGGTCATGGACATATCTACACCATACTTTATGCTAATGATTCATGATCCCATATCGAAGAATTTGCATGCTGCTAAATTTGGCCATATATTTCGAAAACAAATGAAGATAAAGTAGTATGAAGAGTATGGCTCGATCGGTTGCTCTCTCGAGAAGGAGCCGCACCCGACTATTTCCATTACTTAATTTTAGGGGGCTTCGTGCTAAATGTAACGACCTTTATACAATTATTTTCATTTTTAGGTCCTTGACGCAAATTGTACTCCCACCGTCTGTGGTGGTCCCATATTTGGGCGTAAAATGGGTGTGAATCATGGCATGGTAACAATGTTGCCACTCAGAGTTTTCAACCATGAGGAAAGGGAAAAATCAGTTTTCCAAGTGAGAGGAGTGTATTTTCTGTAAAGCAAGTACTCCATCCGACCCAAATTAATTGACTCAAGTTTATCTAGATTTGGATGTATCTAGAACTAAAATATGTCTAGATACATCTGAATCTTGACAAATCTGAGTCAATTAATTTGGGTCGGAGGGAGCAAGAATATGTATTTCTGTAGAAAAGAAACAAACAGACATAAGAGAAACTTTTGGCACAGAGGAAGCAGCTCGAGAGAGCAGCGAAGAGGAGGAGTTGAAGGTGGTGCAAAATGAGAGCAAATCTGTGATGGCTTCCTAACACGAGGTACATGGTATAGTCACCTAGTAGTACTAGTAGTACGGAACTAGTACTAGTAAATTTCAGGACCTTTACTATATACTACCGTTTGCATGCAAAACAAATTATGTTTTCTCTCACCGTCAGTGCCTCATCACCATCCCCACACCCCGGCTAGGTGATCTCTCCCTCGTCCAAAACGTGGCGCTGTGTACGTGTGTCGACCTGCCTTGTCATCGGCTCCATGTCAGTATCAGGCGTGTTGCATAGAAGGAACCATTTTGGGGCATGGCGACAAAAGGGACAGTACTCATACTATTATTAGAGTCAAACTTTCACAGTTTTTAAATTTTCACTTCCTTCCCAAACATCCGGAGGGAAGGTTATTCAAAAGATTCAAAAGACAGTGGTGCACAAGGGATTTTTTATATTGTCTGGTGTCAGCAGTATGTCCCATCGCATTCGATGCACTTCATTATGATCTGACCAGCTTTACCACTACTCCGTAGTACTCCATTATCGTTCCATTTCACACCCTGCAAAGAGGAAGCCACCAAGCACACCCACAGCACGCTGGATCAAATGTACAATTTGCAGTAGTACGAAGGGTATGGCTCATCCCCTCGCTCGAGAAGGACCCGCACCCGACTGTTTTTCATTGCTTCATTTTAGCACTCTTTGTGCTAAATGTATGAACCTCTATGCAATTTTCTATTTTTTGGGGTCTTCGATGTAAACTCTACTCCCACCGACCTTCTCAAATTTTAACTAAACGTAAGTCCGATAGGTTGCTCTTAAAATTTTCCAAAAATATTTTTAAGCTAAGCAGGAATTCGGTACGTCGAAAAACCACTGAAAGTTCTGAAAAATTCATGTTCTTGCTATGCATTCGCATCCTGAAAAAGTTGACATGGTTTTCATAACATTTCAAAAAAAGAATAAGAAGTATAATATTTTTTGTGGCATCATGTTATGTGTATCCGGAAAAACGAGTTATAAAAGTATAATACAAACATTATTAATTATTCTTTGGTTTCGATAATACTTTATGTTAATGAAATTAGGTCAAACTTGAACTACAAGTAATAAATTGTAGGTTGCTTTGAAAGTTTTATGAAAAAATATTTTGGAGGTACCTATCGAGCGATTAATTAATATATCAGAAACCACGGAGAGTTTTGATGAGTGGTTTGATTTCTAGCTAAGATTTTGCATCATGAAAATTTTGAACACCTTTTGAAAACGATCACAAGAAACAGGGAGAGAGGGGAAATGATTTTTCTATTCTCTATAGGCAACACACAAGCTTGAGGTGCACCTTATTAGTCTTAAAGATACAAACTCTATTTTCTTCACAATGTATATGGTGAACCTTAGCGGATGCCACATACTAGGCCTTAAGGTGTGCTTTTGTACACATTGTTGATGCCCTTATTAGGGAAAAAGCAAATAGTACTCCCTTGATCCAAATTAGTGTTCTCACATTTGTCTAGATTCATGTTTTAGTGCTAGAAACATCCGAATCTAGACAAATCTGAGAAAATTAATTTCGATCGGAGAGAGTAGTATATTAGTACTTTTTTTAGGAAAGTATATCTTATCTTACCACTATATAGTGTACGAATAACTTTGAATATTGAAATTTGGATCAAGACTCGTGAATCCCAACATTTCCAGCCGTTGGATCTTCTTTTCCATTCTAGCATCTAGAAGATTCTATTGATAGTCTTCAGCATAATGAATGCGATGCACAAACCTCAAAACACACTTCTCCATCATACTAGAATCTTCTCCCTTGTAGCTAATAATCGTTGACTTATGCATGATCTTATCTTATCTTATCTTATCTTATCTTACCACTATATAGTGTACGAATAACTTTGAATGTTAACCGTTGGATCAAGATTCGCGAATCCCAGCATTTCTAGCCGCTGGATCTTCTTTTCCTTTCTAGCATCTAGAAGATTCTATTGATAGTCTTCGGCATAATGAATACTATGCAAAAACCTCAAAACACACTTCTCCATCATACTAGAATCTTCTCCCTTGTTTCTCTGGACCATGTTATCAAAAATTTCATGTGCTAGGTAGCTAATAATCTTTGACTTCTAACATGACATGAAAAGTACAAGGACCAAATATACACCCATACTTTATAGATGATGATCAAATTTACAATTTATTGTGCTTTACCAATTATAGTTTTATATAGTGATGATATGTCATATGTCTACTATCTGAGTCTCACGTGCAAGGCACGTGCAACTTACTAGTTAGTACTAGTACACTAGTATAGTACTATTACTCATTTCTTTGCTTAGACATATGCTCACCTCTGTCCACGCGTTGTACACGCTGAGAGAATAAAACGTAGGTAGGGTAAAAGAGGGCAGCATCGAAGAGGAGTTGAAGGCGGTTCGATGTCAGAGGAAAGTTATGATGGGTTCGTGACACGAGCTACCCCTTTGGCCACTCTACTAGTAGTAAATTTCAGGACCTATGCACACAAAGAAAATTGTGTGTTTTCTCTATCCTTTGCTACCTCTCACCATCCATCCTTCCTCTCTCCTACCCTTTCCCCTCCTGCACCGGCCCGACTGATCTCTCCCTCGTCCACAGCGTGGTGCTGCGCACGTGTGCCTTTGTAAGGCGGCTCTGTGTCTCTCGCGTGTTCGGAAGCCGTGTTGTCGAGGAGTAGGGACAAGGAGTACATAGGAAGGAAATCACTTTGGTCCTTGGCGGCAAAAAAAATCAAACTTTTCTGGTTTTCAAAATTTTCACTTGCTTCCCAAACATCGGGAGGGAAGGTTACTCAAAAGATCGGCCATTCCCAGTACTTCTTATCTTATCTTTATCTTTTCTTATCTCTTACAATACTATACCATACCACTATATAGTGTACGGATAACTTCAAACTTTGACCGTTGGATCAAGATCGACAAATCCAAATAGTGTCGTCGGTGTGATTTTCCAACTATATCAGGAAAGAACATTCAGTTATTCTCAATTTTCCGAGTGGATGACGAGCGAGGTTGTGATTTTCCATTTAGGAATGTCCTAAGAATATTGTATCTGAATGCCAGAAGCCATGTTTACCAACATGTTGTACCAACGATTCCCATGTTTTATTTATGATTTTTCAAAATTCCTAGCTAACTCTGCCTATTTGACCAAATGACTTTATGTCGATTTATCGAAATTAGGTCAAATTTGAAACTACAAGTAAATTGTAGGTTACTTCGAATATTTTACGAAACATCTTTTCGAAGTACCCATCGAGGGGTCACAATTAGTATATCATAAAACACCGAGAGTTTTGACGATAGGCTCAACTTCTTGCTAAGATTTTGCATCTTGACAATTTAACGAAATTAGGTCAAACTTGAGCTACAAATAAGTGCGATAGATTGCTTTTGAATTAAATGTATTTTGGGAGGTAGATGGGTGCATATCCTTGTAGTAAACATTGTCGTCAGTGTGAGTTTCCAACTATCAGAAAATAAAATTCTCAATTTTCTGAGTGATGATGAGATGGTTCTTTTACATAAAGAAAGCCCAAAGAATATGGATCTCAATGCTATAATCCAAGCTTCTAGACATATTAAGTGGACCAACGTGTATTACTTACGATTCCCATATGTTTTTGAGTTTTCAAACTCCCTAGCTAATTACTCTGCCCACTTGAATGACTACATGCCGATTTATCGAAATTAGGTCAAACTTGAACTATAACTAAATTGTAGGTTGCTCTGAAAGTTTTATGAAAAGCTTTTGGAGGTGCCATACCGATCGGGGGGGAGGTCACAATAAATATATGAGAAACAACCGACAGTTTTGACAACAAGTTTAACTTCTTGCTAAGATTTTGCATCGCATGACACTATATAACGAAATTGGGTCAAACTTGAGCTACAAGTAAGCGCGATAGATTGCCTTTTGAAATATATGACTTTTCAGAGAGGTAGATGGGTGCATTTTATTGTAGTAAATAGTATCGTCGGTGTGATTTTCCAACTATATCAGGAAACAACATTTAATTATTCTCAATTTTCCGAGTGCTGACGTGCGAGGTTGTTCTTTTCCGTAAACAAATGTCCGAAGAATATTGGATCTAAATGCTAGAAGATAAGTTTACCAACATGTTGTACCAACGATTCCCCTTTTTTATTTCTGAGTTTTCAAACTTCCTAGCTTACTCTACCCATTTGACCGAATGACTTTATTTCGATTTATCGAAATTAGGTCAAATTTGAAACTACAAGTAAATTGTAGGTTGCTTTTAAAGTTTTATTAAAAATCTTTTGGACATACCCATCAAGGGGTCACAATTAATATATCATAAAACACCGTGAGTTTTGACGATAGGTTCAACTTCTTACTAAGATTTTTGATCTTGACAATTTAATGAAATTAGGTCAAACATGAGCTATAAGTAAGCGTGATAGATTGCTCTTGAATTAAATGTATTTTCAGAGGTAGATCGGTGCATATTGTTGTAATGAACAATACCGTCAGTGTGAGTTTCCAACTACTAGGAAAGAACATCCAATTCTACATTTTCCGAGTGAAGACGAGCGAGGTTAATTATTCTTTAATTTTCTATAAACAGAAGTCTAGAGAATATTGGATGTGGATACCACAAGCGAAGTTGACAGACATATATAATGGATCGACAACATGTTGTACTTGTGATTCCCATGTTTTATGAGTTTTTAAGCTTCCTAGCTAACCCCGCCCATTTGAATGACTTTATGTCGATATCTCGAAATTAGGTCAAATTTGAAACTACAACTAAATTGTAGGTTTTGCTTTGATAGTTTACGATTGGAGGTACCCATCGAGGAGTCAAAATTAATATATCAGAAACCAGCGAGAGTTTCGATCATAGGTTCAACTTCTTGCTAAGACTTTGCATCTTCACAATTTAACGAAATTAGGTCAAACTTGAGCTAGCTACAAGTAAACGCCACAAATTGCTCTTGAATTAAATGTTTTTTCATAGGTAGATCATCGTGCATCTTTTTGTAGTAAATAGTATCGTCGCTGTGAGTTTCCAACTATCAAGAAAGAACATTCAATTCTACATTTTCTGAGTGAAGAATACGAGCGAGGTTGTTCTTTTTCCTAAAGAAAAGTCCAAAGAATATTGGATCTGAATGCCACAAGCCAAGTTTACATACAGATATATTGGACCAACATGTTGTACCAACGATTCCCATGTTTTATGAGTTTTCAAACTTCCCAGCTAACTTGCCCATTAGAATGACTTTATGTCGATTTATCGAAATTAGGTCAAATTTGAAACTACAAGTACTAATAAATTGCATGTGCCCTGGACGTGAGAGTCAGATAATAGACATCTGGCATACCATCACTATATGAAATTATAATAGGTAAAGAAGAAAAAATATAATAGGTAAAATTTGAACAACTACAAGTAAACTGTGTAGGTTGCTTTGAAAGTTTTACAAAAAAGCTCTTAGAGGTACCCATCGGAGGGGGCGCGGGGGGGGGGGGGGGGGGTGGGGCAGGGGTCAATTAATATACTATCAGAAACCATAGAGAGTTCCGACGATAGGTTCATCTTCCTTGTAAGATTTTGCATCTTGACAGTTTAATGAAATTAGGTCAAACTTGAGCTACAACTAAGTACGATATATTGCTCTTGAATTTAATGAAATTAGGTGAAACTTGAACTACAAGTAATAAATTGTAGGTTGCTTTGAAAGTTTTATGAAAAAAGCTTTTGGAGGTACCCATCGAGCGGTTAATTAATATATCAGAAACCACAGAGAGTTTTGACGAGTGGTTCGACTTCTTGCTAAGATTTTGCATCATAAAATTTTGAACACCTTTTGAAAATGATCACATGAAAATGGGAGAGAGGGGAAATGATTTTTCTATTCTCTATGTGCAACCCACAAGCTTGAGGTGCACCTTATTAGGCTTAAAGATACAAACTCTAATTTCTCCACAATGTATATGGTGAACCTTAGCGGATGCCACATACTAGGCCTTAAGGTGTGCTTTTGTACACATTGATGATGTACTTATTAGGAAAAAAGCAAATAATACTCCCTCGATCCAAATTAGTGTTCTCACACTTGTCTAGATTCGGATGTATCTAGTCATGTTTTAGTGCTAGATACATCTGAATCTAGACAAAACTGAGAACATTAATTTGGATCAGAGGGAGCAATATATTAGTACTTTTTTGAGGAAAGTATATCTTACCACTATATAGTGTACGGATAACTTTGAATATTGACCGTTGGATCAAGAGTTGCGAATCCCAACATTTCTAGCCAGTGGATCTTCTTTTCCATTCTAGCATCTAGAAGATTCTATTGATAGTCTTCAGCATAATGAATGCGATGCACAAACCTCAAAACACACTTCTCCATCATACTAGGATCTTCTCCCTTGTAGCTAATAATCGTTGACTGATGCATGATCATATCTTATCTTATCTTATCTTACCACTATATAGTGTACAAATAACTTTGAATGTTGACCGTTGGATCAAGATTCACGAATCTTAGCATTTCTAGCCGTTGGATCTTCTTTTCCATTCTAGCATCTAGAAGATTCCGGCATAATGAATGCTATGCACAAACCTTAAAACACACTTCTCCATCATACTAGAATCTTCTCCCTTGTTTCTCTAGACCATGTTATCAAAAATTTCATGTGCTAGGTAGCTAATAATCTTTGACTTCTACATGACATGCAAAGTACAAGGACCAAATATACAACCATACTTTATAGACGTTGATCAAATTTATAATTTATTGTGCTTTCCCAATTATAATTTTATATAGTGATGATATGTCATACGTCTACTATTTGAGTTTTATGTGCAAGGCACGTGCAACTTACTAGTTAGTACTAGTACACTAGTATAGTACTAGTACTGATTTCTTAGCTTAGACATATGATCACCTATGTCCACGCGATGTACACGCTGAGAGAATAAAACATAGGCAGAGTAAAAGAGGACAGCAGCAAATAGGAGTTGAAGGCGGTTCGATGTTAGAGGAAAGTTATGATGGGTTCCTGACACGAGGTTGTCCTGCGGCCACTCTAATGTAGTAAATTTCAGGACCTATGCACGCAAAACAAATTGTGTGTTTTCTCTCTCCTTCGCTGCCTCTCACCATCCATCCTCCCTCTCTCCTAGCCTTTCCCCTCGCACACTAGCCCGACTGATCTCTCCCCCATCCACAGCGTGGTGCTGCGAACGTGTGCCTTGGTGCAGCGGCTCTGTGTCTCTAGTGTGTTCGGCAGCCGCGTTGGCTTGGATTAGGGACGAGGAGTACATAGGAAGGAAACCACTTTGGTCCTTGGCAGCAAAAAAAATTCAAACTTTTCCGCTTTTCAGTTGCTTCCCAAACATCGAGAGGGAAGGTTGCTCAAAAGATCGGCCATTCGCAATAATTTTTATCTTATCTTTATCTTTTCTTATCTCTTACAATACCATTCCAATACACTATATAGTGTACGGATAACTTTTTACATTGACCGTTGGATCAAGACCGGCAAATCCAAACAGTGTCGTCGGTGTGATTTGCCAACTATATCAGGAAAGAACATTCAATTATTCTCAATTTTTTGAGTGGATGACGAGCGAGGTTATGCTTTTCCATTTAGGAATGTCCAAAGAATATTGGATCTGAATGCCAGAAGCCAAGTTTACCAACATGTTGTAACAATGATTCCCATGTTTTATTTATGAGTTTTCAAACTTCCTAGCTAACTCTTCCTATTTGACCGAATGACTTTATGAAGATTTACAAAATTAGGTCAAATTTGAAACTACAAGTAAATTGTAGGTTGCTTTGAAAGTTTTACGAAAAATCATTTGGAGGTACCCATCGAGGGGTCACAATTAATATATCATCAAACACCAAGAGTTTTGACGATAGGTTCAACTTCTTGCTAAGATTTTGCATCTTGACAATTTAACGAAATTAGGTCAAACTTGAGCTACAAGTAAGCGTGATAGATTTCTCTTGAATTAAATGTAATTTCGGAGGTAGATGGGTGCATCTCCTTGTAGTAAACAATGTCGTTAGTGTGAGTTTCCAACTATTAGGAAATAAAATTCTCAGTTTTCTGAGTGATGAAGAGATGGTTCTTTTGCGTAAAGAAAGCTTGAAGAATATGGATCTCAATGTCATAAGCCAAGCTTTTAGACATATTAAGTGGACCAACGTGTTTTACTTACGATTCCCATATGTTTTTTGAGTTTTCCAACTCCCTAGCTAATTACTCTGCCCACTTGAATGACTACATGCCGATTTATCGAAATTAGGTCAAACTTGAACTATAACTAAATTGTAGGTTGCTCTAAAAGTTTTACGAAAAAGCTTTTGGAGGTACCATACCGATCGGGGAGAGGTCACAATCAATATGTGAGAAAAAACCGAGAGTTTTGACAACAGGTTTGACTTGTTGCTAAGATTTTGCATCGCATGACACTATTTAACGAAATTGGGTCAAACTTGAGGTACAAGTAAGCACGATAGGTTGCTGTTCAAATATATGACTTTTAAGAGAGGTAGATGGGTGCATTTTCTTGTAGTAAATAGTGTTGTCGGTGTGATTTTCCAACTATATCGGGAAAGAACATTCAATTATTCTCAATTTTCTAAGTGCTGACGAGCGAGGTTGTTCTTTTCCATAAAGAAATGTCCGAAGAATATTGGATCTAAATGCAAGAAGCCAAGTTTACCAACATGTTGTACCAACGAATCCCCTGTTTTATTTATGAGTTTTCAAACTTCCTAGCTTACTCTACCGATTTGACCAAATGACTTTATGTTGATTTATCGAAATTAGGTCAAATTCGAAACTACAAGTAAATTGTAGGTTGCTTTTAAAGTTTTATGAAAAATATTTTGGAGGTACCCATCGAGGGGTCACAATCAATATATCATAAAACACTAAGAGTTTTGATGATAGGTTCAACTTCTTGCTAAGATTATGCATCTTGACAATTTAACGAAATTAGGTCAAACTTGAGCTATAAGTAAGCGCGATAGATTGCTCTTGAATTAAATATATTTTCAGAGGTAGATCAGTGCATCTTGTTGTAGTAAATAATACCGTCAGTGTGAGTTTCCAACTATCAGGAAAGATCATTCAATTCTACATTTTCCGAGTGAAGACGAGCGAGGTTAGTTGTTCTTTTATTTTCTATAAAGAGAAGTCCAAAGAATATTCGATGTGGATACCATAAGCCAAGTTGACAGACACATGGATCGACATCATGTTGTACTTGGGATTCCCATGTTTTATGAGTTTTCAAGCTTCCTAGCTAACCACACCCATTTGAATTACTTTATGTCGATATCTCGGAATTAGGTCAAATTTGAAACTACAAGTATATTGTAGGTTTTACTTTGATAGATTTACAAAAAAACTTTTGGAGGTACCCATCGAGGAGTCTAAATTAATATTTCAGAAACCAGCGAGAGTTTTGACTATAAGTTCAACTTCTTGCTAAGACTTTGCATCCTTACAAATTAACGAAATTAGGTCAAACTTGAGCTGGCTACAAGTAAACGCCACAGATTGCTCTTGAATTAAATGTTTTTTCATAGGTAGATCATCGGTGCATCTTCTTGTAGTAAACAGTGTCGTCGGTGTGCGTTTCCAGCTATCAAGAAAAACCATTCAATTCTAAATTTTCCGAGTGAAAAATACGAGCGAGGTTGTTCTTTTTCCTAAAGAAAAGTCCGAAGAATATTGGATCTGAATGCCACAAGCCAAGTTTACATACAGATATATTGGACCAACATGTTGTACCAATGATTCCCATGTTTTATGAGTTTTCAAACTTCCCAGCTAACTCTGCCCATTAGAATGTCTTTATGTCACTTTATCAAAATTAGGTCAAATTTGAAACTACAAGTACTAGTAAATTGCACGTGCCCTGGATATGAGACTCAGATAATAGACATCTGGCATACCACCACTATATAAAATTATAATAGGTAAAGAAGAAAAAATATAATAGGTAAAATTTGAACTACTACAAGTAAACTGTGTAGGTTGCTTTGAAAGTTTTATGAAAAAGCTCTTAGAGGTACCCATCAGAGGGGGCGCGGGGAGGGGGGGAGGGGGTCAATTAATATACTATCAGAAACCATAAAGAGTTTCAACGATAGGTTCATCTTCCTTGTAAGATTTTGCATCTTGACAGTTTAATGAAATTAGGTCAAACTTGACCTACAACTAAGTGCGATATATTGCTCTTGAATTTAATGAAATTAGGTCAAACTTGAACTACAAGTAATAAATTGTAGGTTTCTTTGAGAATTTTATGAAAAAAATCTTTTGGAGGTACCCATTGAGCGGTTAATTAATATATCAGAAACCACATAGAGTTTTGACGACTGGCTCGACTTCTAGCTAAGATTTTGCATCATGAAAATTTTGAACATCTTTTGAAAACAATCACATGAAACAGAGAGATCGGGGAAATGATTTTTGTATTCTCTATGGGCAACCCACAAGCTTGACGTGCACCTTATTAGGTTTAAAGATACAAACTCTATTTTCTCCATAATGTATATGGTTAACCTTAGTAGATGCCACATACTAGGTCGTAAGGTGTGCTTTTGTATACATTGTTGATTCCCTTATTAGGGAAAAAGCAAATAGTACTCCCTCGATCCAAATTAGTGTTCTCACATTTGTCTAGATTTAGATGTATCTAGTCATGTTTTAGTGCTTGATACATCCGAATCTAGACAAATCTGAGAACATTAATTTGGATCAGAGGGAGTAGTATATTAGTACTTTCTTTGAGGAAAGTATATCTTACCACTATATAGTGTACGGATAACTTTGAATATTGACCGTTGGATCAAGACTCGGGATCCCAACATTTCCAGCCGGTAGATCTTCTTTTCCATTCTAGCATCTAGATGATTCTATTGATAGTCTTCAGCCTAATGAATGCGATGCACAAACCTCAAAACACACTTCTCCATCATACTAGAATCTTCTCCCATGTAGCTAATAATCGTTGACTTATGCATGATCTTATCTTATCTTACCACTGTATAGTGTACGAATAATATTGAATGTTGACCGTTGGATCAAGATTCGCAAATCCCAACATTTCTAGCTGTAGATCTTCTTTTCCATTCTAGCATCTAGAAGATTCTATTGATAGTCTTCGGGATAATGAATGCTATGCACAAACCTCAAAACACACTTCTCCATCATATTAGAATCTTCTCCCTTATTTCTCTAGTCCATGTTATTAATAATTTCATGTGCTAGGTAGCTAATAATCTTGACTTCTACATGACATGCAGAGTACAAGGGCCAAATATACACCCATACTTTATAGATGTTTATCAAATTTATAATTTATTATGCTTTACCAATTATAATTTTATATAGTGATGATATGTCATACGTCTACTATCTGAGTTCACGTGCAAGGCACGTGCAACTTACTAGTTAGTACTATTACACTAGTATAGTACTAGTACTAATTTCTTTGCTTAGACATATGCTCACCTCCGTCCACGTGTTGTACACGCCGAGAGAATAAAACATAGGCAGGGTAAAAGAGGGCAGCAGCGAAGAGGAGTTGAAGGCGGTTCGATGTCAGAGGAAAGTTATGATGGGTTCCTGACACAAGGTACTCCTTCGGCCACTCTATTAGTAGTAAATTTTAGGACCTATGCATGCAAAACAAATTGTGCGTTTTCTCTCTCGTTCGCTACCTCTCACCATCCATCCTCCCTCTCTCCTACCCTTTCCCCTCACGCATCGGCCCGGCTGATCTCTCCCTCGTCCACAGCGTGGTGCTGCGCACGTGTGCCTTCGTACGGCGGCTCTGTGTCTCTGGCATGTTCGGCATCAGCGTTGGCATGGAGTAGGGATGAGGAGTACATAGGAAGGAAACCACTTTGGTCCTTAGCAGCAAAAAAATTCAAACTTTTCCGGTTTACGAAATTTTCACTTTCTTCCCAAACATCAGGAGGGAAGGTTACTCAAAAGATCGGCCATTCGCAATACTTCTTATCTTATCTTTATCTTTTCTTATCTCTTGCAATACCATACCACTATATAGTGTACGGATAACTTCGAACATTAACCATTAGATCAAGATCGGCAAATCCAAACAGTGTCGTCGGTGTGATTTGCCAACTATATATCAGGAAAGAACATTCAATTATTCTCAATTTTCCGAGTGGATGACGAGCGAGGTTGTGCTTTTATGTTTAGGAATGTCCAAATAATATTGCATCTGAATGCCATAAGCCAAGTTTACCAACATGTTGTACCAACGGTTCCCATGTTTTATTTATGAGTTTTCAAACTTCCTAGCTAACTCTGCCTATTTGACCAAATGACTACAAGTAAATTCTAGGTTGCTTTGAAAGTTTTATGAAAAATCTTTTGGAAGTACCCATCTAGGGGTCACAATTAATATATCATAAAACACCGAGTGTTTTGACGATAGGTTCAACTTCTTGCTAAGATTTTGCAGCTTGACAATTTAACAAAATTAGGTCAAACTTGAGCTACAAGTAAGTGCGATAGATTGCTCTTGAATTAAATGTATTTTCAGAGGTAGATGGGTGCATGTCCTTGTAGTAAAAAATGTCGTCAGTGTGAGTTTCCAACTATCAGGAAATAAAATTCTCAGTTTTCTAAGTGATGACATGGCATGTTATTAAATGAGGAAAGAGATGGATGTAGTAACTAGCTAAGTTACCATAACATCACACTTTTAAAGTGAAAAGGAGTCTACAAGATAATTAATATGTTCTTCTATGATACTACCTACTAGTTACTTTGCACTATGAAGGTGGTACCTTAGACTAGTGTTAGGTGCATGACACAAGTTGAAGTTATTCTCCACTATGACCAGCCTTAGCATGTACACAAGTAAGGGCAATTGATTGCTATTGAATTAAATGTATTTCCAGAGGCGGATGGGTGCATCTTCATGTAGTAAACAATATCATCGGTGTTAGTTTCCAACTAACACAAAAGAACATTAATTCTCAATTTTTCGAGTGATGACAAGATTTTTCTTTTATGTAAAGAAACACCGAAGAATATGGATCTGAATACCACAAGGCAAGTTTTCAGACATAAATGTATGGACTCGATGTATTTTTACCTTTTTTAGGTCCTTGATGTAAAATGTACTCGCACCGTCCTTGTAAAATTCAAACCTAAAAGCAAGTGGTAAAATTTAAACGTATTTAAGATTATTAGTTGTCGATGAGTATGGATGTTCTTGGATTTCAAGACGAACAACCAAGCTCATGGCCATATCTACTTCATACTTTATCCTGATGATGATCCCATGTCCACGAATTTTCATGCCGCCAACTCTGGCCATATATTTTGAAAACAAACGAAGAGAAAGTAGTATGAGTATGGCTCGATGAGCTTCTCTCTCGAGAAGGACCCAAACATGACTGTTTTCCCTACTTAATTTTAGGGTGCTTCATGCTAAATGTATGGACCTCGATGTAATTTTACCCCTTTTTAGGTCCTTGCTGTAAAATATACTCCCACTGTCCCTGTGAAATTCGAACAGAAAAGCAAGTGGTAAAATTTAGACGTATTTAAGCTTATAGTTGTCAATGAGTATGAACATTCTTGCATTTCAAGCTGAACGACCGGGGTCATGGACATATGTACATCATACTTTATGCTGATGATTCATGATCCCATATCGAATTTGCATGACGCAAAATTTGGCCATGTATTTTGAAAACAAACAAAGAGGATGTAGTACTACAAAGAGTATGGCTTGGTCAAGTTCTTTCTCGAGAAGGAGCTGAACTTGACTATTTTCCTTTGCTTAATTTTAAGGCGTTCTTCGTGCTCAATTTTTGTACCTCGATGTATTTTCCCCCGTTTAGGTCCTTGATGAAAACAAACGAAGAGGAAGAAGTACTATGAAGAGTATGGCTCGATCAACTATTCTTTCGAGAAGGAGCCAATCTAGACTATTTTATTTGCTTAATTTTAGGGTACTTCATGCTAAATGAACGGACCTCATGTAATTTCCCCCTTTTTAGGTCCTTGATGTAAATGTACTCCTATCGTCCATGTAAAATTCAAACCTACAAGTTAGTGGTAAAAGTTAAACGAATTTAAGTTTAGTTGTGAATGAGTAGGAACAATCTTAAATTTCAAGCCGAACGGCCAAGTTCATGGACAGATCTACATTATACTTTACATCGATGATTCACGATCCCATATCCAAGAATTTCATGCCGCCAAATTGGCCATATTTTGAAAACAAACGAAGAGGGAAGTAGTATGAAGAGTATGGCTCGACCAGCTACTGTCTCGAAAAGGAGCCGAACCCGACTGTTTTCCCTACTTAACTTTAGGGTGCTTCGCGGTAATTAAATGTATAGACCTCGATGTAATTTTACCTTTTTTAGGTCCTTATTGTAAAATGTACTCCCATCGTCCGTGTAAAATTTGAACATAAAAGCAAGTGGTAAAATTTAAACGTAATTAAGCTTATTAGTTGTCAATGAATATGACAATTCTTGCATTTCAAGCCTAAAGACTAGGGTCATACATATTACATCATACTTTATATGCTGATGATTCATGATCCCATAGTGATGAATTTTCATGCCGCCAAATTTGGCCATATTTTATAAACAAACGAATAGGAAGTAGTATGAAGAGTATGACTCGGTTAGCTTCTCTCTCTAGAAGGAGCAAAACATGACAGCTTTCCCTGCTTAACTTTAGGGTGCTTCATGCTAAATGTATGGACCTCGATGTAATTTTACCTTGTTTAGGTCCTTGATGTAAAATGTACTCTGACTGTCCGTGTAAAATTTGATCCTAAAAGCAAGTTGTAAAATTTAAACATGTTTTAAGATTATTATATGTTGATGAGTATGAACATTCTTGGATTTCAAGACGAACGACCAAGGTCATGGCCATATCTACATCATACTTTATGATGATGATTCGTGATCCCATATCGAAGAATTTGCATGCCCCCAAATTTGGCCATATTTTGAAAATAAACAAAGAGGAAGTAGTATGAAGAGTATGGCTCGATCAGCTTCTCTCACGAGAAGGAGCAAACCATGACTATTTTCCCAGCTTAATTTTGGGGTGCTTCGTGCTAAATGTATGGACCTCAATGTAATTTTACATTTTTTAGGTCCTTGGTGTAAAATGTACTCCCACCGTCCGTACGTGTAAAATTCGAACCTAAAAGCAAGTGGTAAAATTTAAACGTATTTAATATTATCAGTTATCGATGAGTATTAGCATTCTTGGATTTCAAGACGAATGACCAAGGTCATGGACATATCTACATCATACTTTATGCTGATGGTTCCTGATCCCATATTCAAGAATTTGCATGCAGCCAAATTTGTTCATATTTGGAAAACAAATGAAGGGGAAGTAGTATGAATAGTATGACTCGATTAGCTTTTCTCTCGAGAAGGAGCAAAACGTGACTATTTTCCCTAATTAATTTTAGGGTGCTTCGTGCTAAATGTATGGACCTCGATGTAATTTCACCTTTTTTAGGTCCTTGATGTAAAATTTACTCCCATGATCCGTACGTGTAAAATTCAAACCTAAAAGCAACTGTACAAAAATTATGCGTATTTAAGATTATTAGTTGTCGATAAGTATGAATATTCTTGGATTTCAAGAAGAACGACCAAGGTCATGGGCCTCATGGCCATATCTACATCATACTTTATGCTGATGATTCGTGATCCCATATCCAAGAATTTGCAAGCCACCAAATTTGGCCATATTTTGAAAACAAAGAAAGAGGAAGTAGTATGAAGATTATGTCTCGATCAGCTTTTCTCTCGAGAAGGAGCAAAACGTGACTGTTTTCCCTGCTTAATTTCAGGGTGCTTCGTGTTAAATGTATTGACCTCGATAATTTTTTACCTTTTTAGGTCCTTGATTTAAAATGTAATCCCTATGTCCTTACGTGGAAAATTCGAACCTAAAAGCAAGTGGTCAAATTTAAACGTATTTAATATTATTAGTTGTCGATGAGTATGAACATTCTTGGATTTCAAGCCGAACGACCAAGGTCATGGCCATATCTACATCATACTTTATATTGATGATGATCACATGTCCAAGAATTTTCATGCCACCAAATTTGGCCATATATTTTGAAAACAAACGTAGAGAAGGTAGTATGAAGAGTATGGCTCTGCTCTCACAAGAAGGAGCCGTACCCGACTATTTCCCTTGCTTATTTTCAGGGTGCTTCGTGCTAAATGTAAGGACCTCTATGTAATTTTATCCATTTTTAGGTCCTTGATGTAAATTGTACTCCCATCATCCGTGATGTTCCCATATTTGGGAGTAAATGGGTGAATCATGTCATGGTAATAATGTTTCCACTTGGAGTTTCCAACCATTAGATAAATCTAGCAGAAAACATGACTATATACATTCTAATCTAGATAAATCTGAGAACATTATATGGATCGGAGGGAGTAGTATATATGCATTCAAAACAAATTGTGTTTGCTCTCTCCTTCAGTGCGACATCACCATCCCCACACGCGAAGCAAATTTGAGGACATTTCAAACTTTTTTTCTTCGGCACAGTGTGATTTGCTATCCCTAACTACCTACCGAAAAAAAACAGTAGCGCCTCAAACTAGGGGCCAACATTGCAGGCTGGAGCGTTTAAGAAATACTACTATATCTAATTTTCTGTTATTATTCCTTTTTTGCATAAGAGTATATGTTAACGTCCCGCGTTAGTTTTGCCCTAATATACCGGGTCGAAGTAGTCGATCCAACAACCAGAGGAGAACCGCCCAGCGCCCCTCATCGTCTTCCTCTACCACTCCGGCCGCTTATGCACCATCGTAGCCCCTCTCCACCCTTGCAGAAAGGTAGCAACCGCCAACCCATCCCGACTAATCTTTCGCAATACTCTTCCCCGGAATGACATCTGGAGCAATGAAGCGTAAGATATCTGAGCGCTATAGCCAGGCAATCGGATTTGGCAACCTCCACTACGGACCGCTGGGCAACATCACTGGTCACACCGATCTTCTGAGCACCGCTCGCCTGGCTCGTGGCATGGTTGGCATGCATCGAGGGATTGTGGAAGATCTTGGTCTCTCGTTTGGTTTGCCCTACCTACTTCACTCTGACCCAGAGACATGGCCACTAGACCGTGACGAGCAGGTAAAAATCAGTTTTGCATGATTTTTTTAGGACTCAAATCCTTAGATTCTTTCCTATGGATTGAACTTGGATCAAAGGAATCGTGGTACGGGTCTTTTGAACTGCAACTCCCTACCCATGCTTAAATCCCGTAGGAATTGGAACATCTACTTGACGCTCAACTCTCATCATGCCAATCACGTAGGTAGTTTTCCTACGTTATATAATCGCCTGTTTTTCACCGGCAAACCTGTGAAATTCCTGTGGTCTCAATCCTGCGATTGAAAGAGGCCCAAGACTTTTGCTTTAGTGTCCCCCCTCTCCTCCAAACATACTAATCTGAAAACACAAGAATAACGAGGATTGTTGATACCTGTAACGGAAGGTGTATTGGCCAATCAAGGCTGGCATTATATTTTAAGTTTCATGTGTTTTACAAACACAAGATTTTAGTAAAAAGTTGTCTCTTTGGTTTACATGAATACAAAAAACATAGGATTACTTTAAAACATGGTAAAAGCAAAGTCAAACCTCACGGGAGAGTATATTTATGATGTTATCGTGTCTCTTGGGACCTCATTATTGTTCTTTGCGCGCATAGGAATTTGAAAATGAGGTCAAGTTGGATATGGAGAATTGCATATGAGTTTTGGAGGATTCTTACACATAGGATTTTGGAAGATATCAAATTCCTATGGAGTCACTTCTTAGTTCCTATGCCCTCCATTCCATAAGAATCTAAACACGATCTCCAACCTCATTCTATTTCTCCTTTGAGAAGTCCAATGAGATTATACTATATTCCTAGAAAACTCTTGTGTTTATTTCCTATTCACCATCCAAAGACACTTGTTACAAATTCCTGCGTTTTTAATTCCTAATATGAATTTACTATACCTACCATGTCAATCCTGTGTTTTCCTATTCCTACGTTTTTTAAAAACCATTGATCGAAAGAGGCCCCTAATCTTGTGAATCAATCATAGGAAAATTGCCTGTGTTTTTTCCTCTGGTCCATTCCTCTGAACAGTGCCAGCATAGCAAACTTAACTATTCCTACACTTTTTATTTAATGCAAACAAGACCTTATTCATTGGTGTGTTTGTCTACATGCATTCATGATTTATTCAACATGTTTCTGCATCTTTCAGATAGTAGTTTTTCCGCAAAGCTAGCTAGCACTACCCCCGTTGTCAAACACCTTGCATGCCCCTAGATATGAAGAAAATCTGTTGCAGGGCATTGACGCGTTGCTGATGCCACTAGACAATCCAACAGTAGAAGCATTTGTACTAGTTGATGATGACATACCCGGAACGTGGGATGATGAAGGATTTTTAAAAAAGGGTCGCTGGGTTGGTGCCAATGGAGAATAGATTGCGATTACAAAGCACCCGGGGCACTGGTACCTCCAAAATGTCTACAGTATGGCACGTATCGAGCTGCCATGTGTGCAGCGTGTTGATATTTATCCATCGGGTAACTAGTGTTTCCCCGCCCCCCATGCACTTACCTCTACAAGCACGCGTATATCGAGCTGCTGAAGATACAAATAACCATACAAATTTGACAACCAATGGCACTACAGCGCGATGGCGGTGTTTGACAAATTCATTGCTACCATTTATTTTCTTGGTGACAGGGACTGGATTATCCTTCGAAACGACTATCTTGCACCAACAACCTATGTCGATGCCATTGCAAAGTGTCTAACCAGTGGTTCTATTGATCGCATATACACGGTGACAGAACCACGAGGAGATGTTATTGTCTAGGAACCAAACAAGTGGAGTGAGTCCCGTTATTTAAAAGTGAAATTTATAAATTACTTACAACTGCATTGTTCGTCATACTTTTGCTAACTGAAATGCAGACACAGGTATACTTGCAGGCCCGCGTGTCATACATGCTCTAGTAATTGAAGAGCCGACAAATGTCCAAGCCGGTGATGATGCCGAGGCTGAAGATATTGCATTACGCAGCTGGTACTTGGCAGAGCTTGGCTGGAATATATAGTGGATTCACACCAGGGGTGCACGAACCAGCAGCCATGGTAATCCTGTATCATACATGGGTAGAGAACTGCTCACTTATCCCTCGCTCTGCAGCCATGTTTTCTAGAGGGCCCTTAATTTGGATGACCCTATAGCACCGGTCTGGATCAGAAGGAATAATCTTGAAGGGAGGTCAGTGTTTGTGGGAATCAACCATCCATTCATCCTTGATCCCCCTACAAACTCCGAACATGGTGCTTCCGATGTTGACAAAGATCTGCTAGTGTTTAGAGGAGACTGTGTGTTTGCTACACACGTGCGCTGCCAACATCGCCCATAGCCAGTTCTAGATTGGAGCCGCATGCACGTCAATGGGGGAGCTGCCATAGGTTCATCAATTAACTACACTGGAGCAGCACATAGAGAGCAAATGTTTGAGGCGCCAATGTTGTTCGTGACAACCCTGCCTTGTTAGAACTATGTGAAGTTTGATCAAAATATCAAAAAGCCGATTATGAGCACTCACAACATCATTTCTGTAGCTAGTACTAGTCACCATGTAATGTACCGTACTATGTACGTAGTACTTTCATACTGTATTGTAGTATCAGTACTTGCAACATCATTTCCACTATTGCTTGTACTAGGCACCATGTACGTAATAATATACTTTCATAGTATGTGTTTGATGTTTCCCTATTCAAGCACTCAAGATGCCATGCCCAATTTTCTAGGCAATTAAATTTTGCATGACAATTAGTAGTACTGTATTGGTGGCAATGTTCGCTTTGTCCACAACATTCGTGTAATCTCGCTGCATTTATTCCCTCACCAGCCCCCGCCCCAGCCCCAGCCCTCTCTCACACAACACTCCTTAATCGTCATTGCGCTTCCCTGCATTGACGACCACCAGCACCACAACTTACTCATCTTAGGCGGGTCGGGTATGGGCAGCAGGCCCTGCAACCTTATCTATAGAGCCATCGCATCCCTCAGACATCGCCGGTGGCAGTGTGGTATGTACATAATCCCCGGAACCCTTGATCTTGATGATGAGATGCGGTCAAGCTTTTATTAGCGATTGGTTAACATTGGGTTGGTGTTGAGATAGTTCTCATCTAGTGCATTTAACCCGTCTATATACTACATTTCAGTTTTACACATGCAAGCTAGTTCCGGGGCTAGATCTACGGTGAACTGTATTAATAAGTTCAAATTTTGTATTGATTGATCCACGACTGATGATTATTTGGGAGGCCACTCGGTATGTTTTGCTTTAGATTTGTCTCAGGGGTGGAGGTCCCTTTAATTTGGGCAAGTTAGGGCGCCTGCTGCCCTACCCTGATTTTTGCCAAAATTTCGAGTATATGTATGCATCTCTAGCATCGGTAGTAGATAGAGCTCATCCTGTTCGTCCGTTCGTCTGTTCCTGGGTGTGTGGTATTTGTACTGCTCAATAAAGAACTGCACTAATGTGATGCCTAGACCTTGGAAGTAGTACTAATATAACCGGCGTTCATACTAGCTAGAGTTAAGACTTTAATTTGTGTACTTCGATAAGAAAATTGCTCCACTTTACTTTCTTAGCTGATCTTGTATTGTACTCTATCAGCTAATACTGTATTGTTTCACAATTATTAACATATGGTAGAGACATTATCTGTCCATGGGATTTTTTACAGTGTTCGGGCAAGAAGAGCTTGGATAGACTCATCATCGAAGAAGACAAGAGAGCCTCGTGCAGTCTGGATGGAGGGGCTAGCCAGGAACACCCACGTGGAGAACACGTGTGACGAGTTCTGCAAGATGTTGTTAATACCGGGAGGATTAGACGTGCGGAGCGTACCCAGCTCCTTTTTGCCAATGTTTGGCGGTGAGTATCCAGAGGCCATCAAGCTGAAGATATGCAAAGCCTGCAGCTGGGATGTCGAGCTGAATAAGCAAGATGGCAAGGTAATCCTTCACGAAGGATGGCTAGATTTTGTCAAAGCACATGACTTGAAGGTAGGATACTTTCTGGTATTCAAGAAGCTTGCCACCACTTCATTTAAGGTGATAGTATTTGATCATGATAACTACGAGAAGGTGCAGGTTATCACCCATCATTTGATGGACAATTTACTATATCGTAGGTGTATTAAGGTAGTGATTGTTTGCTTCTAATTATAACTATTTTGTAAAGAGGTGCATGAACACCTTCCGTTATCATGCATCCTGTTGGAACACCGTGGGACTTAATCGCGCTAGGCTCCAATGTGGAGGTATTTATTGTACTATGTTTGCAGCAAAACTGCAAAACAAACATCTAGTATACTACTGCTAGTTTTGTACTACCTCTTGTTCCAAAGTATTAGGGCTGGACATAAAACTCGAAACTCGACGAGTTTAATGAGCACTCGTTTTCTCGGCTCATTCAAAATCGACTTGTTTCCTTAACGATCTAAGCTGAGCTGCAATTTTTGCTTGATATCCTTACCGAGCTAAACGATCGAGTTAACTATGTTTGTGAGCTACTCGTTAAGATCGGTAACAACCAAGGTAAGGCCCACTTATATTGCTACATGTCTAATCTGGCAGCCCATCTAAGGCAAACATCTAGCCCATTGAGTAAGACCGATCAATCTAGGAGCGAGAGCGACCCACCAAAAACCTTACCCTAGATTCTCCCGATCGATTCAGAATATTTCTCATGTGTCTCGTCAACTCGTGATCTCCCACTGCATACCCCATCTCCATCTTCTCGATTTTGATCTGCTGACCGCGGCACTGACCGAACCCTGCCGACTGTCGTTTTTAATTATCGGTATGCCTCTGTCTGAGGCTGATACATTTTCATAACGAGCAGCTTGTGAGCGCTCGTTAACATCTAATGAACCGAGCTGATCTTTACTTTTTGCTCATTATCCTTAACAAGTTTAATGATCCGAGCCTTAACGGGTTGAGCTGCTCGATAGTCTAGCCCTACATAGTATAATCCTTTTTAGCAAACAAAACAAACATCATCTGGTCAAACATGACAGCAGTAGTAACTCTAGTCAGCGTACACGGCAGTGTGCCGGCCTAGCTATAATGGCCCAGGTTGTGACATGGTTAATTTAGGGCACGACAGCATGTCGGCCTAGCTATAAAATGTCCCAGGATTTTAGATGGTTAATTTAGTGCACTACAGCGTGCAAGACAAGATAATCGGCATCCTGGATGCAGCTCCAGAGGCCTTGGAAAAAAACTCATTCAAAGAGCCATCCCATCTTCCCCATCTTGGCTGTTTTTATCCCCACTTGCCAACGCCGCTTGGCCCCGGATTTGGGATCATCTCTTGTGCACACTTTGCACATTTTCCTCGCCATCTCGCCCGCTGCATCAGATCTTGCAGGCCGCGCTCCACCCCTCTCCAAAAGTCCCCCGATAGTCATACTCTGCTCCAACCTCTTCCCCCCAATCCATCCCGATGTCGCAATCGACGCACAACCCACTACACGGCGTCTGGAGCAAGGTCAGCGACGATGTTTTCAATGAAATCTATGCATTTGGACACTACCCGCGCCGCCTGGCTGGCCGCTTGCTCCAAGGATCTATACCTCCAAGGTGCGGGCGGAAAAGGTAGCAGATTCCCTAACGACCACTGTGGGACATTCGTCCCCTACAATGACGTCTACGACCACATAATCTGGTGCTTTCACAGCTAGCAAGTCTGCACAGAGCCTGGATGCGAGTTCATCACCTCGTCGATAGAGCTAACACCTATGGTAGAGCTCGTCCGCCACCTCAGAGTTGCCCACTCGAGGACTGCGCCCATAATGCCCTATAGCCACAAACACTGGGAGCCGTCTAAGCCGGTGCCCACAGGGGGCTGATGGAGAGCGGATATCATCGGCATCAGGAAAGAGGACACCATGTTCGTCGCCCAAATTGATGGCCACACCATGGACATCGTCATATCCCCTAGGTTTGTCAGTTCAGGCGTGTGCTAATTGCCGCGGTACAAGGTGAAGCTTTGGTCGCTATCTCTGTGTCATGACTTCCATGCGGTCGAAATGGTGGCGACATTTGAGCTGACGAGCAGGCCATCATCGGCCGAAGTCGCCCTGGAAGGGCTCAGGTCTTACCTGTCGCAGCCACGGTGTTACCTGGAAGCTTCTGAACCGTTCGTCAGAATTCCCTGTGGATTAGGAGTATTGCATCAACAAGTTTCAAAAGTGAGATAAAACATCTAAATATTCTTTGTGATGATCCCAATGTTAAGATATGTAACGTCGTACTAAATAATTACTACTTTATGTTGGTGATAGATTCAATTTGTATGGGGAGAGGTGGAACAAGTTTGTAGCAATGTATACCTATTTCCAATGTACGTTGCTGACATAGTGGGCCCACATGCGATGTGACAAGGAAAGGGTAACATGCAGGAAAGAAAGTGCTAGCCGTCCAGCACTTGACACGTTGTTGCGTTATGCCGAGTATTTTGTATGGAGGTCTTAACTTGCTACTGCTAATCTATTTTGCAGTATACATATGTACTGGTACTTGTTCAGATCGACCGATCGAGTCCTGAATATGGACTCTCTTTCCTTATGAGTCATGACTTTGCTACAACTATTGAATTTCAATGTCTGCATTGCTGAATCTGTCATTTCTTTTGGCCATTACTGCTGAATCAGTCACTTTGAAGTGGTGCTGAATCTGTCAAGTGGTGCTGAATATGAACTAGGAATCTGTAGATATTTTTTCTGTCTTATTCTATAATGCTCAAGCTTCAAATGCTACTCAATCTATCAAGTGTTATGTCACTACTATTACTAAGGTATTTTCTAGAACTAATACTGATGTATTGGTACTTGTTTAGATCAAGTGCAGTAGATGGTCTTGCTTTCCTTTTTAAACTTGGATTTGTCATAATCTAGATGAGGCTTGGGCATTTTGGGATGCATATATATGGGGGTCACACTGTTATTAATGTGAAGAGGAGGTATGCACACAAAAGCATACTTGATCGTCAGTTATGCTTGCTCCAATGACCGAGTGTGTCTGGAGAAAAGGGCAAACTGATCATGCGGCAAGGTTTTTAGAGCTAAAACATCAACGGGTTCTCTCTGTACGGCGATTGAGTTTCAGTGTCTGTATAGCTGAAACAGTAACTTTGGAATGCTATAGAATCAGTCAAGTGCTGCTGAATATGAACTAGGAATCTGCCGATATGTTTTCTGTCTTATTCTGTAATACTTGATCTTTCAAATGCTACTAAATTTGTAAAAACGTTATGTCGCTGCTGCTGGGCTTCTTGCACTAGAGCTTTTGCCTATGTGTCATCGGAACTGTTGGATGTGTTTTGGACAGAAATAAGAGGGTACCAAGTGAAGTCATTGGATACCAGTCCAATTCTAGTGCATGCGGTCTACGTCCCTTGTTCTTTAGATATTTTTACACAAATATATGTCAAAAGAATTATCGTTTCTTTTTCCCTCCGGTAGTGAGTATTATGTTCCGAATCCGGCCGAGGCACAACATAATTCAAATTTTACTAAAGAGGAGGTAAAATATAGCCCATTCGACCCCTCTTTAGCCTAGAACAATTTAATTCGGCCTTGTAGGGGTCAGGGGACTTTCTGACGACAGCCCATTTAAATATTTATCAAGGAGCCCATGGTGAATAGCGCATGAAGTATAGACCATTGAGTATAGTAGATGTAGAATATCCCAGAATGTTTAATTCGGCGTTTTTGGAATTGCCCTTTAAAACAAAAACAAAAAACTCGCCTACCCATGTTTTTAAGAAACTATTCCATTATCTGGCATTTAATAAATTGAGATGCCAGGATCGCTTCTCTTTTATTTTAATAAGAGAGATAACATGGATACATAAAATATTTTTAAGAAGGCTAATATATAAGTTATAGGTACTATAAAGATTTTTAATGAGAATGTTCATCTAT
Organism: Avena eriantha; assembly: GCA_910589775.1. Taxonomy (NCBI): domain Eukaryota; kingdom Viridiplantae; phylum Streptophyta; class Magnoliopsida; order Poales; family Poaceae; genus Avena; species Avena eriantha. The sequence continues at coordinate 263,106,266 of OU342741.1, read as the reverse complement.
GTTGTTTGTCATTCTGGCAATGCACATGGCTTTTATGTGTTTTGAAGTCTTGAGTTCAATTCTCTGTGCTTGACATAAAATTATCTTGGGTTTACATTTTTTGTTCTAGCAATATTGCTTCATGGATAAGGCAGACATCACGGACCCACCAGCCTTCAGCATCCTCGAGTTTAATGGTCAGATTTGAACAAAAGTTAAATACTTGTATAGAGAGGCTGGCATCAGGAACCCACCTGCCAGAACATACGAGGCTGCATCTGGGACCCATAAGCCAGAAAATACCAGAGAGGCTGACATGGGGCCCTCAGTAGCAAGACCATACACGGCTGCCACATCGAGCAACGTTGCCAAGGTCAAAACAGCGGACGCGCAGCCGAAAAAAAGTCCATCATACATAGGTTTGATTTACAGAGAGATCGGCATGTGGGACCCAGTAGCACGGCCTTATACAGGTTCTGCCTTGAGCGACGTTGCCAAGTTCGAAACAAGGAGGCGCGAGCGAGAAAAAGTCCAGCATGCACACGTTTCTTCTAATGAGAGGCTCACATGGGGGCCCCAGCAGCCTGGAAAAACAACAAAAATTCCATCATACACCCGTTTCTTCTAATGAGTGGATGACATGTGGGGCCCTGCATCATGATTAAACAGTAGATGTAGCGAGCAATGCTATCAAGTTCGGAACACGGAGGCGCGACCGAGGGAAAAAGTTCTACCATACACATGTTTCTTCTAATGAGAGGATGAGATGTGGGGTCTAGAAGTTTGATTAAACGGTAGATGCATCGAGCAGCGCTATCAAGTTCAGAATAGGGTAGTACGAGCGAAGAAACAAATTCCATCATATACACGATTCTTATAATGTGAGGCTGACATGGAGGACCCAGCGGCGTGACTAGACAGCACATAGATCGAGCAATGTTATCGAGTTGAAAACATGGAGGCAATAGCCAAGGGAAAATATAAGGCTACATCAGGGACCCACCAGACAGAACATACAAGGCTGCATCGGGGACCCACAAGCCAGACTGTTCCAAAGAGGCTGACATAAGGGCCCCAGTAGTAACACCATACACGGCTGCCACGGTGAAAACAGTGGATGCGGCCAAAAAAAGTCCATCACACACATGTTGCACTTACAGAGCATATGACATGTCGGACCCAGCAGGCCCAAGCATAGCTCATGAAATTAGCCTATCATTCCCAAGCATAGCCCATTACCTTATAATTTAGCCTTTTCGTGGTCTTGTGGCCACCGACCGTAGCCCATTCAATTTAGGAGTGAGCCCATGGAATATAAGCCATGACGAATAGGGAATCCGCCCCGAGTTAGCCCAATTTTTTTTTAATTCGGCCTTTCTGAGCATTTTTTGTACTCTGAGGCTGACATCTGCGACCCGAAAAAACAGTCCAACATACACACGTTTCTTTCAAATAGAGGCTGTCAGCTGGGACCCATCATAGACACGTTTCCTACACAAAGGTGGTTGACATATGGGACCCAGCAAGTTACCAAGGTCAGAAGAGCTGACATGGACAAAAAAAGTACATCATATGCACGTTTCATTTATAGAAAGGCTGATATGTGGGACCCAACAGCGCTACCTTATAAATATGGTGCATCGAGCAACGCAGCCAGTTCGAAACAGGGAGGCGCGAGCAAGAAAAAAGTTCAGCATGTACACGTTTCTTTTAATGAGAGGCTGAAATGGGGGACCCAGTAGTGTGAGCAAATGGCAGATTCATCGAGCAACACTATCTAGTTCGCAATAGGGTAGCGCTAGAGAAGAAAAGTATTCCATCATACCCACGATTCTTCTAATGAAAGGCTGACATAAGGGACCCACCAGCCTGAATAAACGGTTGATGTAGTGATCAAAGCTATCAAGTTCAGAACACGAAGGCGCGATAGAGGGTAAAAAATCCATCATACACATGTTTCTTCTAATGAGAGGATGACATGTCGAGCCCAGCAGCGTGATTAAACGGTAGAAGCATCTTCGGAACAGGGTAGCGTGAGTGAAGGAAAAAGATCCATCATACACACGTTTCTTCTAATGAGAGGATGACATGTGGGGCTCAGGAGGTTGGTTAAATGGTAGATGCATCGAGCCGCGCTATCAACTCGGCACAGGGTAGCGCCAACGAAGGAAAAAATTCCATCATACACATGTTTCTTCTAATGAGAGGATGACAAGTGGGGCCCATCATCGTGATTAAATGGTAGATGCATCGAACAACACTATCAAGTTCGGAACAGGGTAGCGCGAGCGAAGGAAAATATCCATCATACACACATTTCTTCTAATGAGGGGATGACATGTGGGGCTCAAGAGGTTGGTTAAAGGGTAGATGCATCGAGCAACGCTATCAACTCGGAACGCGGTAGCGCCATCGAATGAAAAAATTCCATCATACACACGTTTCTTCTAATGAGGGGATGACATGTGAGTCCCAGGAGGTTGATTACACGGTAGATGCATCGAGCAGCGCTATCATCTTTGGAGCAGGGTAGCGCGAGCGAAGGAAAAAAATCCAGCATACACACGATCCTTCTAATGAGAGGCTGAAATGTGGGACCTAGCATCCTGACTAAACGACAGACGCCTCGAGCAACATTATTGAGTTCAAATCAGGGAGGCACGACCGAAAAGTATGGTCCGCTAGAGACACTGACGTCCGGGACCCATACGCCTCAAAATACTTCAGCAAGTCAACATCGCGCGAGGAAACGAAAATCTTGCTTCTGCCACGCGCTGGCCGAGCTTCCTCCATGTTTTTAGCAGATCCGTCGTAGTAGAGGGCCACGAAACCGGAAAAAACGTTTACCATCGGCCATGGCCGAGCCGAGAATTTCATCGCAGAAGACACACCTTCTACGATGAACATCAGACCAATTCGTTGCGGAAGGAAACTTTTCTTGTAGTGACAACATCGAACCTTAAGTGTGGCACCCTATGGTTCGCAAATATGTAGACATGATCGAGACACCTCTCCGATCAATAACCATCAGCGGGATCTGGAGATCCATAATGGCTCCCACATACTTAACGATGACTTCGTGATCGATAGAACCATTAACATACGAAAGGAATTCCCTTTGTCACGTGATACTCTACTTATCCGAGGTTTGATCACCGGTATCTCCATACCTAGTTCTACCTCGTTACCGATAAGTACTCTTTACTCGTTCCGTGATATGTCATCCCTTGTGACCTAGTCACATGCTTGCAAGCTAATTAGATGACATTCCACCGAGAGGGCCCAGAGCATATCTATCCGTCATATGGATGGACAAATCCCAGTCTTGATCCATGCGCTTAAACACATAATTTCAGAATACCTAATGCCACCTTTATAACCATCCAGTTACGAAGTGGCGTTTGATGTCATCAAAGCACTCATCCGATGATGGTGATTAACACAATCTCATGGTCGAAGGATTAGGTTACTATGCATTTGAAAGCTTGTAGCAAAACGAACTTAATGACTTAATCTTATGATATGCTTACTATGGGTGTGTGTCCATCACATCATTCTCCTAATGATATGATCTTGTTATTATTAAGATCCAATGTCCATGATCAGGAAACCATGATCATCTATTAATCAACAAGCTAGTCTTAACAAGAGGCTTACTAGGGACTCTTTTATGTTTACAAAACTCACAAGTATTAGTGTTTCCTAATAATACAATTATAGCATGGGATGTAACCATTCACCATAAACACAAAGATATAGTAGTAACCATTTTATTATTGCCTCTTGGGCATATCTCCAACAGAAGGGACGCCATCGGGGGACATAGGAGGAAGGAGAGAAGAGGGGAAATGCGAGCGAGGCTTGGTTGCATGGCCGCGCATGACGTGCGGGCCGGGGTGGGGCTAGGTGGGCGGAATGGCGATCGTGGATGGGGCCAGGCTGGATGGTAGGTCGTGTCGCGTTGACCGAGTGGGGCTAGGTGCGAGGCGCGTGTCGAGTGCGACGTGCGAGGGTGGTTGTCTGCGGGAGGTTGGCGGCAGGGTGAAGGAATATTGGGTGTGGGGGTAGGATTAGAGTTTCGGATGTGTGGGTGGTAGGTAGCTGGCTGCTAGGCCTTTGGGCCTGGCGGCTGGCTGCATCCCCCACTAAAAATATACTTTTACTTATATTTTATTTTTAGAAATGGCTTTTAAAAATAGGTTTTAGACAAATAAAAGATCTAGAAAAGACCGAGGTTTGATTTTGAAATAAAGGAGGGGATAAATGTAGAAAACAAAATATGGATCTTAGTAAAATATTTTTAGGCAAACAATATGTAGACAAACATGCCGATGCTCAAATGCAATGTGGCATGATGACATGAGCATGCGATCATGATGATACAATAAATAACATGTAGGAAATAACAATATATAGACTAGGCAAGTAGTATTACAATTGTTAGACAATTGGGATGCTACAACACTCCCCCACTAAACAAGAATCTTGCCCTGAGATTCCTAGGAAAAGAAAAAGAGACAACGAGAGGCGGGTGTTCGGAACGAAGGTGATCCTCATGTTCCAAGTTGATGAACAATGGACTGGTGCGACCACTGGACCTTACAAAACTTGCTAGACTTGTTGCGAGTCTTGTGTTTTGCTTCTTAGAAAGAAAGGACTTGAAAGAACCTGGAGAATTGTTGTGAGACAAGAAAGATAGGATGAACATAGCTCAGGTGCTCTCGAGAAACACGATAGAAGAATAGAACCACTTCTTGAAAGAATTTGAGAAGACGGTGTATCAAGGAGAGAAAAGAAAGACACATTGCTAGGATTAAAGATCAGCAGATGCACATGAAGATGATTGTTTGTTTTGTGAGAAGAAAGATCAAGTTTGGAGAAGTTATTCACCACTATGAAAATAACAATGTTTCTTTCCATAAATTTAAGACATGAAGTTTGGAAACAATATTTCCTTCAAATAATAAAGTTCCTTGATACCACAGAAATATTAGCATAGAGGACTTCTCGGATGAGCTTCTTCTTGCGCCGGTCAGAACCAAAGGATCAGGCAATTGATATCATCCATCCATCTTATTTGACGTTGTCGAGCACCGGTAGAATGAAGAGGACGATGAAGATTTTTCATTTATTTCCACCAGATCATTGAAGATTTGTTCTGTCTTGAAATAGACAAGATAATCAACAAGAGATTGTTGCTCCTATTCGTCAAGAAAACACTCCAGAAAACAAGGACGGAAGTAAAAGTCTCGAGGGATAAAGGCCACTTCTAATTCCCGTGGAATCAGTAAAATTGCATTAATCCACCAATTCAATGTACAAGGGTGAATGATAAGAGTAGTGGTATGATAGCTACTCCATCCCGCACCCAAAGCATTACTTTGCACATGAATAGGAAAATCGTGCAACCCAACTCTCAGAACTTAGACTGAAGATTTTGGCAAGCCGAATTCATGAATTTTGTAAGAATAGAAGGAGGTGATGCCAACACTCCATTGGATCCAAAGCAGATAAAGAGCATGATGTTGTCATTGTGTTGGAAGTCCCAAGCCATCAGAAAAGATATGAATGAAGATCACGGAGAATAGCTGCAAGATTCAACAAACAGATAAAAAGATAGTCCTGACTTGAATAGAAAGGATTACAAAAGATCTGAAAAGTCCTCATGGAATCCATTAGATTGAGGATATAAGATGAAGCGAGAGAGTTTCAAAAGGTTTCTTGATGAGCAGAATACCAAAAGAATTTCTTGACCTCCTTAGAAGATCCGTGAGAGATATAGCAGTCCCAACGAAGACTTCAACAGAAAGATGATGATAACTTACCAAACAAGGAAAAGCTCTAGATTTTATAGAAGGTGGAGGATAGAAATAACAATTGACTTGATGATTCCAGAATTGCAGCAATGTCTTTAGAGGAAGGACGTGCCGAGATAGGTTACTTCAAAAAGTCAGAATTCCCACTTTGAGAACTTTGCACACAGGCGGTGTTCACGAAACTCAAGAGAATTGAGAAGATGTTCTTCATGTTCTTCCATTGATATAGAATACCACCAAGACTTATCGAGATATTCCAAGAATACCAAGTTCATGAAGCGAGAGAATGAACAAATGCTTGAAACACTTTCTAAGCTCAACGCTCTTTGAAAAATCAACATTAAGAGCAAGGTTCATGCTGAACGAGATGCATTGCAATAATAGATTATCTAGCCCTTCAGATGATAGAAGATATGTCGAGTTGTCCATAGTTGTTCGGATCACCGATTGAAAAGATAAAGAGATTTTGGATAAAGAAGCGATGATAGCTCATACATTAAGCAAAGCTATCAGAGATGAAAGGATGAAATTCTCTCGTATCCAAGAGAACCTTTGCGGTTATGGAGTTCAAAAGATGTGAAGCATGATAAACGGATGATAATCCATCATAGTGCCTTAAGAAATCTCTGGATTGCCAAAGATACTTGAATCTGATAAAGATATGATCACGGTGTAACTCAAAATCACAAGAGATAACCGCCATCATTTGGAGGATTAAATTGATAGCATTGACCATATTCCACTCATGATGACCATCATATGGCAATACCAAGAACCCAATTACAATCACAAGCATCGGATCGACACAAGTTATATATTTAGCCCCAAAAGATTTTAAAGATGAAGTGAAAACTCCAGATTATGCATCGGTGGCAAAAGATTGAATTAGCATGAACATGCCAACAAAAGAAGATAGATAGCATATCACACATGATTGAAAAGGAGTGTGGAAACACAGATGAATCAAAGAAAAAAATTCCACATTTTCTGGCATTAAAATACCAACTAGATGCGTAAATCCACTTAATAGATACAAATTAGCAACTCCACATTATGTGAAAGAATGCCGAAAGGAAGAACACCCTTAACAAGATTGTGTCGGTTAACAAAGAGTCGGATAGATCGCGTCGATTTACACAAAGTCTGTCGGTATGTAATGTACCGATAGTAGATAACTAATGGAAGATTGCGACAACAAGGTTGGATGCAAAAGATAGACAAGGAATTACACACACACATCCTATGGTACTACGGAAACCCCAAACATGTGAATCCTAGTTTGAATTTTTAGAAGAGGATACACAAACATTGCACTTCCTTACTAAAAAAGGGTGGGTGGGTAATAAGAAAAACGGAAGCAATCCTACTCTCACGTTTAGTTTTTCCCTAGTATACATAGCTACCAAAATATTTTATAGACTCACAACGACCATCTTGGCTGAGACCCTCAAGGGTGGAATGGCTCTGATACCAATTGTAATACCTCGGACCCTACGCTCTAAGCTTGATCCTGGATGAACCCAAAAGTGGATAAGGGATTCTACCGCGAAGGCCCAAGGCCACCCACGTGTAGACCCGTCGAAGCGGAGGAGGGCACGGTACTGGCCAACCACCCTATCCACTTTTAAGAACATCGGGACAAGAGCGAGCGGCATAGTCGACAGGTAACGCGACCATGATGTACACAAATGAGTATGTACGTGTGCAACTTACAATAGACATTAGAATCACACCATCTAGAAACAAGATCCAAATATCCTAGATAGATATAATAGTTTAGGATACATCCTCATAAATCAAGCAACAAAGTATCAAGCGGAAGCGGAAAACATGATCTAAATATGGATAAGAAGCAAATTGGCATAAGATGCCCTGAAAATAAGCACATCCCGCCCATAGATCTCATGGATCTCCATCCACAGAATCTCTACACCTGACAGTAATTGCCACCATCATCCATATCCGCAACCCAGTAACCTTCCTGGGATTATACATGTCCATCTAAACCAAATATTTATCGTTTGAGACCCTAGGGGTACTCAACAAGTCTTAATGCATCTAAATGGAACAACCTGGGGTGACACAATTGTAGCGAAAGATAATATCTACAAAGTTCTATAGAGACACTCTATGCATCCGCCCAACTAGAGATGGACGGACGCTCGTTAATTACTAACAACAGTTATGTGAGCATCATAAGTAACACATCGCTCGCCCTCCTTCTCGCTTACCGATGAGAAGGCGGAAGAACATCCCATCTGTTGGCAATTTTATTAACCATTCCATGAGTATTGTACTATTTACTAGTCATGTATTAGTCAAGTTAAAGGCGGTACTTTATTTATGCCTATCTATGATCGAGAAACTGTGCTCCAAGTCGTCCATAACTGCGGACATGGCTTTCAGAAAGATTTACCCTGTAGGGGTGCACAAATAGCAACACACACAAGATCAACCTCGAGAAGAACTAAATAAAATGCAACGAGGCCTCACAACAATGCATTCACAGGATTCATAAATTATTTCAGGGGGCCACCGCAATAAGCTACCCACAAAGAAGTTGGACGGCTCTGAGACGGACCCAAGGTTTGCGACGACGGCGGTAAATGACTTGGGGATATAGTATAAACATGGCGCGGGGTCCTAAAAAGTATAGGTGCTCCATGCACAATCATAAATAAAGAAGTAAAGCATGGCATAGGTACATGATAGTAATAAATCTCCAAACTAGTTTGTGGCCCTAAGAAATAAAGTGTGAATCAAGCTTAGGAGAAGGGGGATCCATAGAGTCTCCCGTATGTGGATAGTGCGAACAGTCAAGGAATAGGAATCAAGTACTCGGGGTCCTATGGGACACAAGTGAGCTTAAAGAACCAAATAGTAGATAATGCTCACCGATGCCTCTTTCATTAGTTATCCCATTACTACAAAGATTAAGTTGTTTATGTACCTTGTGGAAGAGTATGTGGACCCCCATGTGTGGTTTTGGTGATTAATGACAATCTCTATGTGCTAATGGTTACATTGACATGCACTTGTAGGATTTTTCCATTAGCATCGCTTGGACCATGTGTTGGCTTCAAGGTTGAAGAAATGAAGAAAAGAAGAATAAGAAGAATTCTCCAAGGGCTTTGGGCCTATTGGAATCTTGTAGAAGAATAAGAATAAAGAAAAGAAGATCAAGTGTGTCTTGAAGAAGTAGATGGAGTCCCTCTTGTGTATCTTCAAGACATCATCCAATTGGAGTTTGAAGAAATGTTGTGCAAGCTCAAGATGGGCCATCTCTAGAAGATCTCATGCTTGAATCTTGCCATCCTAGGTGATCATAGATCTATGAAGAGAAGGTCAAAGAAGTGGTTTCCCCATGGTGTATGGGGGAGCATGTTTCAAGTCTTCCTCATTCGAGCTCAAGGAAGAGCAATAAAGAAAGGTGTCCATCTTGAGAAGGACAAGATCATCTACATCGAGCTCAAGTGGTTTGCTCAAGGTAAAGGTATTATCTTGATAGGTTTCCCTTTAGCCTATCTCAAGTTTTTGTTGGGAGACCGGTTTATAGGATAGATAACCGTACTATCAAGACGAGATCTCGAGTGAGTAACTTGATCATATGTTTCGCATAGAGCTCAAACATTTGCATACTTGGCATCATCTTTCTTGGTTCTTATTTGGTTCTTATCCATGAGAGGATTTAGATATTGTGTTAACATCCATGACAAGCTCAACGTCATCGAAAACGGATTTCATATGCATTCTCTATTGCGTTTTCGATTTGAAGGTTTTACCGGTTTGTCTTTTATAGATAGGTTAAACCTTTCATCATTAGGTTCTGTCCCCCTTTTCTATACTATGATGGTTCCCTGCATGATGTTGTAGAGCTCATTACTATCTTCGAAACGAGCCCAAGATCATAAAAACCGGAGTTCGGATGCAAAAGTTATGGCCGTTTTCGTATTGATTTTTCAGTCAGTTTTCAGGGGGCGGAGACTCTGGTGCTACACCCCGGAGACTCCGGGGGACCGAAGACTCTGGACCAAATTCCAACCCAGACTCGGGGGGGAGGGTGTACTAGGATCATCAAGAGCTCGCTCGGAGTCCTAGCCGGAGTGTGGACCCGGAGACTCCGGTCCTGGGGGCCGGAGACTCCGGTCCTAAAGGTCGGAAACTCCGGGGTAAGTGCTCCCAAACGGCTAGTTGACATGGGGGGACCTATAAAGGACCCCTTCTTCCTCCTTGGGCTGGTTTCTTGCTCTCTCTCTCTCTCTCTCCTCCATTGTTTCTACCTTCAATATCTTGCTATTCCTCTCAATCCCTCCCATATTTCTTGAATCTTGTTGGGGGATTTGAAAGAGGAGATCTAGATCTACAACTCCACCAATCCATCTCTCCACTATGTGAGGGGAACATCTTGGGATCTAGATCTTGGGATTTCTTTTGTGGATTTCCTCTTTTGTTCTTCCTCTCTTATTCCCCCAATTGCTTTAGTAGCTTTTTTGGAATTTGGGAGTGAGGGATTGGAGCATCTTTGTGGTGTTCTTGCCTTTTCCATTAGGTGCATCAGTTTGAGTTCTCCCCTAAGGATTTGGTTGGTGAAATCAAGATGATTGTCCCTCTTGGGTTCTTGGAACCCTAGACGGTTGTGTGGACTTTGTGGCATGTTATTTGGGCCTTCAATTAAGTTGTGGAGCTCTCCCCAAGATATTGGCCTTGGTGGTGATTATTGGGAGCCTCCAATTAAGTTGTGGAGATTGCCCAATCTTGTATGGGTTTGGTGACCGCCCTCAAGTGTCCCATAGTGGAACGAGTGCTTGCCGTGCGGTTGGTGCTCGAGAGAATAGGGTGAGGCCTCTTGTGACGTTGGTAGTCTTAGTACCGTCCACCCCTCCAACGAGACGTACTCCCTTGTTGGGGAACTCGATAAAATATCATTGTCCCCGCGTGCCTCGGTTATCTCTATACCTGAGCTCTTTACTTATGCACTTTACATTGTGATAGCCTTTGTGCTTGAAGTAATCTAACTTGCTATCACATTGTTGCTTGTCTTGCTTAGCATAATTTGTTGGTGCACATAGGTGAACCTTGGTATATCTAGGCGTTGTGCTTGACAAAAGAAAATGCTAGTTTTATTCTGCCATTGTTAAGCCCATCTCATAAAAGTTTTAAACCGCCTATTCACCCCCCTCTAGGCAACATTCGTGATCTTTCAATTGGTATCAGACCGAGGTCTCTCACTTTTAGGTTTCACCGCCTTGAGAGTAAAGATGACGTCTAGTAAAGTAGTGCATGATTCCTTTTATATATTCGATGGCACAAATTATGGTGTTTGGAAATATCACATGCTTTATTATTTTTGGGACATTCACCAGTCAATTGAGGGAATTCTATATATGGGTTCCTCTTCACCTATGGATCCCCAAAACGAATCTTTAGAGGAGAAGTTGAACTCTTATATAGATGCTCAAGCTACTAAAATGCTTTTACTTGTTGTGAGAAATGTAGTTATTTCTTCAATCATTCCTTGTCGGAGTGCTCATTATATTTGGACAAAGCTTCAATATAAGGTGTCCAACATTATTGAGGATGATTGTATTCCCTCCACCTCCGGCCATGGTGATTTCTCACCTTCTTCCACTTCACCAACATGTGACTTTTCACAAGGTAATGGTATGGTGAGTGGCGATAGAGATTGCAGTTTGGATAGTGTGCATACTATTTGTAATCCTTCATGTCTATCTAGTTGCAATGGCCTATCTTTGGACTCTAACACTTTATGATATGCTTGCTTCCTTCATGTCTATCTAGTTGCAACTCCTCATATGCTAGTGTTGATAGTCCATGCATATCATGTAGAAATGACTTAAATAATTCACATGATGATATGCTTGCTTTCTCTTGTTGCCATGATTTTTGGGGATATACTTTCCGGGTATCCTCATAGTTCCTCACTGACTAGGATGACCCACTTCGGGTTAGAGCTTTGCTTCACGGGCGACCCAGTCAGGGAGAAAAGACAGAGTTCAGTCCGGCTACGGGAAGGCCCAGAAGACTTACCGACTTAGGCCCATAGTGTTACTTGTAGTTCAAGATGTACTCTGTAACCGACTCTTAGTCGTAGCTGGATAGATCTCTCCTGTAAACCCTAGGCCGGATATCTGTATAAGCCATCCTAGGGAGAGCCTTTAGGGCAACACTCAATAGTCTACAATATCAACTCGCACAGGCGAACCATTGTAACCCATACTCCGGCTCTGCCGTATTATTGGATTGCTAGCAGGAGTAGGATCCGTCCAAAGCCGGCGGATTCGAACCTGGGTAAACTTGTGTGCTCACCGTCCTGGAACACCGTACGTGTCACACCCCTCTCTTCCGCATGCCTCGAGGACCCCCTCATGGCGTACTTGTCATCAATCCGACGACAGTTGGTGCCCACCGTGGGGCAAGTGAGCTTCGGATCTGCGTTCCGAGCAGAATCTGCAAGAATCGGAATCGGCGAGACTTTCGCCGTCGGTTGCATCCTCTACGCCAGCGACGTCCCTCTCATCGTTCTCGACGAGACGTGGATTCCGGCTAGGGAGGCTGTAACTGCCTACACAATCATGTCTTTTGGCGAGATCGATGTTTACATCGGATTCGCTAAACCTGTCCCACCCACCCAGCGGTGATGATAGAGGTAGAAGAATCTTCTGGGTCCCCTTTGTCCACGGAGGCGGCAGAGTTCCGGATCTCAGAAAACCCTAATCCCACCTAGCCCGCACTAGTTGCGGAGATAGTGGAGAAATCCGAACCTAAAGCAGACCTAGCGGTCGAAGTCGAATCTGGAGCGGATCTCCAGGGAGAGATTGAATCCCAGATCGACCCACCTACTGAGGTCGAAATCCAGGAGGAGCATAGCAACGACACTGATTCCGGCTCTGATGACACCGGGACAGACAGGCCTTTCCTAAGGTACACGCTGCGACGTGTGATAATGCAAAACTCAGGCGTAGACGCAATTCTCGAGACCATCAAAAGTTTCGATGAAGCTGATCACGAGAGCCGCAGGTACCTCAGGACGAACGGATCGCACTTCATCGGATATGTGGGATCCGGATCCGGCTCTGCCGATTCTGGAGAAAACACCGACTCGGTGCTGGAGGCAATTGATGACATCAGTAGATTTCTGAAAGTTCTCTGTGGAATATGAAGAGGAGTATAACTCCAAAGCTGCAGAAGAGGGAGAAGCCATGGATGAAGGATCCGGGGAACACTCTCCCAAAGCGCAGGATGACATGGAAATCGGAGATAATCCCGAGATCCAGAGGTCTGAAAGTACCGATCAGAGCTTGACTCCGGGAAACGGACCCAAAGCCGTCTTTGCTACCGGTGCTGCCAAGAAGGCAAAGAAGAGGAACAAGAAAAACAAGACCCCGTCAAAAGACCCTCTCGCAGAGGAGGTGATTGCCGAGGAATACGAGGAAGACTCAGATGGAGCACTTATCCCAGAAGAGCCCAAAAAAGAAGAATCGGTGGATGGACACGTGATCACTGAAGGTGCGTGTAAACTCATCGATGCTGCATTAACCACACCTATTCCTACAGCTGCAGAACTTACTGCTGAAGAACTGGACGAGAGGGCGCAGGCCCTAGAAGCGTGTCATCAAGTACTCCTCGATGAAGCCAAAAACATTGAAGAGGAAAAGAAACGCATAGCATCTGCGGAGAAGTACAACTACAGGCAATACCAGAAGACCAGGAAGCGTCATACCAATGACAACCAATTCCCGCAGATTCACACCGTCCTTTTCGGAGAAGAGATGGGGAAGCCTCAGAAAGATAGCAGAGGGGATTGGGTATATCAAACCCTAGTACAGAACACCATGGCGGCCCGAGAAATTTTATCGGCTAATCCAGGCCCGGAGGAGATCCAGTTGGAAATCAAACTACTCAACAAGGGACTGGAGCAACAAAAGGTCGCCATGTCCAGAAGTCAAAAACTGGTCTCTGATTCTGACCAATGTCGCACGGATCCGGCATGGGCTGACGTAAGACCCCAGCGTGTACCGGAGCAGCACCACCGCCCCGATCGCCGGGAAGACAATTACTCAAGAACTGGATCTTTGGGACAGCAGCACAAACCTGCCCATAACTGGCGTAGCGTCAACCCAGTTGCGGAGCAAGAAGAAATTGTTGCACTGAATCCAAGGAACCCACCCCCGCGAGAGTCGAAAGACCACTGGGACGATGATAAAGAGAAACGTCGGGAGGAGGACCGACAAAGAATGCCACCTCCTAGACATGCAAGCCATCCAGATGACGGACGAAGGAATGACTGATACCATGCCGAGACAAGCCGGCAGGGGGCTCGTTGCAATGAAGACCCTCCCCGGAGCCAGAATAATGACCCTCCGGACGGAGGCCGGCGATCCGCCGAAAAAAACCTAGCTGCTCCACCCTCTCCACCAAGTAGTCATCACAACGGCTCTCAAGGAGGCCAGGGAGGGCGTCGTGGTGGAGGTGGTGGTGGCAGAAGCCGAAGTCCGGCTCCAAGGCACCACAGCCACAGCCGACACTCGGGACGATCTCTATCCCCGAACGATACACCGCACAGGATACACTCCAATATAGAGGCGCGACGCTATGAAAACGATGATATATACGTGGGCCCAAAGTGCTTCGGACCACGCATCAGAGCTACAAGATTCCCGGAAGGATTTGCTATCTCACGACATATCCAAGCCTACGACGACATTGCTCAGCCAAATACCTGGCTATAGGACTTCTTCCAAGCTTGCTGCATCGCCAAAGGCGGAAACAGCCTGGTCGCAACCCGATATCTCCCACTCATGTTGCGGAAGACGGCACGATCATGGCTTAATGAACATCCGGAGAACACCATCCACAACTGGTATGCCATGCAAAGTGTGTTCTTTCAGAATTTCGAAGGCACATACCGGAGGCCCTATACGGTCGGTGACCTACAACGTTGCACCCAGAAGGCTGGAGAAACTTGCCGGGATTACCTCGGATGATGGATCAACACCAAGAACTCCTATGAAGGAGTATATGATCAAACTGCGATTGAAGCTTTCATTGCAGGTCTCCTAATTGGTCTACTGCGTCATCGCTTGAAGTGTGACAAATTCACTGATTTGGGAGAGATGATAGAAACAGTGAGCAAGTATGCAGATGCTGACAACGATGCAGGGGGATTACTCAATGGCCTAGTTGTGCCACAGTCGGCAAAACAACCAAAGCAACAAGCTCAGAAGCGCAAGAATACCTCGGAAGAGAAACCCAACGCGGAAACGGCAGTGGTCACTGCTACTTTCGGGTCTGGAGGACGAGGACGACGCGGCGGCGGCCATGGGCGTGGCCGTGGGACTTCGAGAGTTCAAGGCAGAGGAGACCAGCAACCAGGCAAAACCTACTCTTGGGCCGACATTGCCAATAACCCGTGTGTGCATCACCTAGATGCCAATGGGGGCTCGTCCCACACCAACGTTGAATGTCGTTTAAATGACAACATCAAAAGAGATGACACCGCTGGCTATAATGCTAAGCGGAAGAAGGGAAAGAAGAATCCCGAAAAAGATAAAGAGACCAAGGAAGATTCCGACATGGAGGAAGCTGATGCTTCAAATCCCAAGCCGGAAGGGAAGAAAACTTTTCCCACCAAGAAATGCTTCTTTGGAATTCCAGCAGGAAAATTGTTAGGTTTCATCGTGTCTCAAAGAGGCATAGAGGTGAACCGGGACAAAATCAAGGCTATACTCAAAATTTCTAGGCCAACTCGCCTGAAGGACGTACAAAGACTAACTGGTTGGATTGCTGCAGTCAGTCGATTTGTAAGCCGGCTTGGTGAAAGAGTCGCAACTATACAAACTCCTGAAAAAGACCAAGGATTTTGTGTGGACCGACGAAGCTAAAGATGCACTACAAGACCTGGAGAAAGTACTCTCATCTGCTCATATCCTTGCTGCGCCGGAATCACAAGAACCGATGTTGCTTTATCTTGCTGCGACGAACAAAGTCGTTAGTATCGCCATGGTGGTGGAGAGACCGGAGGAAAATCAGAAAACTTAGTGCAGCGTCCGACGTACTTTGTCAGCGAGGTTCTAACAGAATCAAAACAGCGGTATCCGCACTATCAAAAGTTGGCTTATGGTGTTTTTCTAGCATCTCGTAAGCTACGACACTATTTTCAGGAGCATCCAATTACAGTGGTGAGCACAGCACCCATGAGAGATATAATCAACAACAGTGACACCACAGGACGCGTCTCCAAATGGGGCATAGAGCTTTTAGCTTTTGATATTGAGTATAAACCCCAGACAGCAATCAAATCCCAAATCCTTGCCGACTTTGTTGCTAATTGGACAGAGACGAAGGAGAATATGACCCTCCCTGAGTCGGAATATTGGACCCTCTACTTTGATGGGTCTAAGGCTCGAGGGGGCTCGGGGGCTGGCGTGGTGCTCAAATCACCCCAAGGAGATAAACTTCTATACGTGTTGTAGATCCACTTCATAGCGACAAATAATATTGCCGAGTATGAAGCACTGCTGCATGGAATCCGGATTGCTATGGATATTGGCATCCGACGTTTGATGTGTTATGGAGATTCGGATCTTGTTCCTCAGCAAGTATCAGATATTTGTAATGCAAATAAACACATGGAAGCATATAAAGCTATCGTGGATGATTTATCTAAATCGTTCGAAGGGTTTGAAGTTCAACACATCCCTCGAGCAGAAAACGAGGAAATAGATGCACTATCTCGGATAGGCTCTGCACGGAAAGAGGTCCCGGATGGCGCTTTTTTAGAGCACCTCAAAGTTCCGTCAATAAAGGGAGTGGATGAGGAATATTCGACCAAATCTGACTCACCTCTAATAGCAGTCCTGGCTGTAATTCCTAGCTGGACCCAATCCTACCTTAATTATCTGGTAGATGGGAAATTACCCGGAGATGAGGTTCTGAGCCGGCAGATCGTCCGACGAGCAAAAGCCTATACTATAGTTAAAGGTGAGCTCTATAAGAGGAGTGTTTCTAGGGTTTTTTAGCGTTGCGTATCTCCGGAAGGAGTGGAAATCCTAAGAGAAATCCACGAAGGCGAGTGTGGTCACCATGCTGTAGCCAAATCTTTAGTGGCAAAAGCCTTCAAACAGGGTTTTTTCTAGCTTACAGCCAAGGCAGATGCCGAACGGCTAGTCAAGACATGCAAGGGCTGCCAAAAGTACGCCAAGCAAGCTCATGTTCTGGCTGATCAGCTACGAACAATACCTATGACATGGCCTTTCGCGGTCTAGGGGCTTAATATGGTAGGACCATTTAGACGAGCTCCAAGTGGATTTACTCACCTCTTAGTGATGGTGGATAAATTCACCAAATGGATTGAGGCTAAACCCGTCACTAGTGGTGATGGAGCAATAGCCAAAAGATTTGTCGAGGATGTTATAATCCGGTATGGTTATCTGCATAGTATTATCACGGACAACGGGAGTAATTTCTCTATGGGAGACTTGGCCGAATTCTACAACGAGAAAAATATCCGGCTTGACATTGCGTCAGTCGCACATCCACAGGCTAACGGACAAGTTGAAAGAGAAAATGGTTTAATCCTACAGGGCTTGAAACTGAGACTCGAAGCACCACTACGACGTGTTGCGGGGGCTTGGGCAGAGGAACTGCCCTCTATAATATGGAGTTTACGAACAACTCCGAACAGGTCAATCGGATACACACCTTTCTTCTTGGTCTATGGCGCAGAAGCAGTTCTTCCTAGTGATTTAATTGACACTTCTCCTAGAGTGGCCATGTATATCGAAGAAGATGTCGAGATTTCTCGACAAAATGATCTCAACTTAGTCGAAGAAGTTCGCATCGTTGCTGAAATGAGATCAACAGCCTATCAGCAGTAGTTACGCAAGTATCATAGCCAGAGAATCTAAAGCAGATCTTTCAATAAAGGCGATTTGGTTCTCCGGCTTGTGCAACAAAGAAAGCACAAACTTTCCCCAGTATGGGAAGGGCCCTTTTTAGTTAGTCGAGTATTGCACAATGGTTCATACAACTTAACTGACATGAGGCCAATCAAAGAAAGACCTGCTACTAAGAAGAGAAAGAGAGCTGGAGGCCGTACAAATCCGGATGAGTTAGACAGACCATGGAATATTGCTCAGCTACGTCCCTTTTATTCTTAGTTTATCCTTCTTTGTAATCATATATATGTACATGTTCTGTGAGAAATAAAAGTCTTGGTTGCCTCAAGTTTTTTCTAAGAAGTTTTTACCATCTTATTTCTGAATGATCATGTCATAGTCGAAAATCCCATAATACTTGAAAGTACTTTATGTTCATGTTTGTTCTGGTTTAGATTTCCGATTCTAAAAATGCTACCTTTGGGTATAACTCTAAAGTTTCTAGTCTATACTTTGGTTATTTGTCTGATTGCTGGATGCGGGCATTTTCCGAGTAGTGAATTGTTGGTACTGGAAGCCAGCTTTGTTTCCAAGTTTAAACTGGTTTAGCAATTAAGCTCCGTTGCTCGGAAAAGTTTCCGTGCAGAAGGTTTAGCCGGCTCACGAAAGGGACGAGGCGGAAAGCTGCTGAATAGATTAAAACTTGGCACTAGCAAAAGTATCATACTACATATTTATAGACCCGTAATGTTTCTCACAATTATACATTTTATGGTAATTTATGATGTAGGAGGAGAGGAAGGAGTTGCCGGCTCGCTGGATACATCGCATTGATATCGTTTCGAGATGTCCACGTCCGACATGCTGTGGTCATCATCGGAAACTTCTGCTGTTTCTTCGGAAGGCGGAGGCGACGTGTCCACGTGGGTGAACAAGGGAGTGTCGTAGCTGGTTAGATCAGCTACATGGCACCCATATCCGGCGCAGGAGTCCATGATTGCCTTGGTGTCTTGCTCCTAACTGTCTTTGTCCACCTTACAGTACCCTCTGGTCACTTGCCAGATCTCCATGCTTCCATGGTGGCTCATAACCATGGTGAGAGCGTTCTGCGTTGTGGATCGCGCCTAGGACATATTCCAATCCTGGACAAGTTGCGACATCTCCTTCGCCTTGTCCCGCACCTGAAAATCTGACATGCTATGCATGTCCGGAATCTTGAGAGCTTCGCCAATATCCTCAAGGGATTGGCGGAAGTCATGAAGCAAGTCACCGACTTGGGTAAGCCGGTGGGTGCGAGGCTCGGCGGAGGTGGAATCCGTCAAGTTCAGAGGACCTATACACAAAAATGGTTAAGAAAATCCGATGTTGAAAAAAGAAAGTCGAAGAAAAATAGATAGGTCAGACAGATGGAACATACCGAAGATGACGTCATCAACTTTGGTCTTCTCTTCCCGAAGACTCCAGAGTTCAGCCTGGAGCGCCTCGGAAAGGTCCTTCTCTCTACAAAGCTCATTATTGAGGTCCGAGATTTTCTGAGCTTGAGCCGCTTTCTTACGGTCACGCTCATCAGTTGCCATGGAGGAGGATTCGAGAATTTGAGCGATGCTCTTCTCATGATCCACCTTGAGCTTATCTAGCTCTTGGAGGAGTTCTTTGTTCTCCACCACCAAGGTTTTGAGGTTCTCGACCTCTTCAATCATAGCGCAGGATTGTTTTACCAGTGCTGTAAGTCAAAAAGAACAAACAGTTCAACGAAAAATATTCGACTATGCAAACATAAAAGACAAGGTTTCAGCCTCGGAATGTTTACCTTCGGCCTCATCCTTGGAGACCTTCAGCTTAGCATTTTCAAGTCGCAGAGCTCGGATCTCTCTTCGCTTGTTGCAGATATTCTTCAACAAATCCTGGTTATATGAATTAACTTTTTGTAAGTCAGAATACCCAGAGTCAGAAGTCTACTAAAGACTCGGGCTAATATTGTTACTAATATCAGAACGAGCCTTGGGGGCTACACTAGTTCATTCTTTGGCATCCTAAGCATAAACCTGGATTGTATATCCTACTTCATGCTTGGGGGCTAGAGGATATGATATAAAGTACAATAAAGAAAAACGTGAGTTGGAATTCCGACTTACATGATGTTCATGTGTGAGCTTGCTCAGACATATGTTCACCTCGGTGGAAACTTTCTCAGCGAGGGTCGGTGGAATAATCGGAGGTGGTGGAAGCACACCAGCTCTAAGTCCCTCGTCACGAAGGCGAAATTGTTCAAGAAGGTCGGAGTATTTGATGTCTTTCGCCTCTTGTGCTTCTTCCTCGGCAGAGAGATTTATCTTCTCCAGGCATTGCCGAGCCAGCCGCTGGATCTCCTCCGCAGATTTCTGGGACAAGCCAAGTTTGGCAAGCCCCAGACTGTTAATGAGGTTTTCGGCGAAGGTCTCTGCCGAGGGATCATTACCCAAAGAGGGTTCACCCTTATCTAAACCTGACTCACTCATGGTGACGTCAGTTTGCGATTCAAGGATCGCTGGCTCCGTTGAAGGAGCCGGATCTTCTGCGACAGCTGGTGATGGAGTAACCACCGGCATTGCAGAGGGTTGAGGGGTAGGAGTCGGAGGAGCCACGGCAGGAGAAGCTATGGTCATCTTCGTCTGCCGCAAGGGCTTCGAAGAAGTTCCCTTTCCCTTGCCCTTGATGAGCTGCTTAGCCCTGAGAATGTAATAGAATGGAAAATATAACATCTCGGAAGAAAATTCGAGTAAGGTACAAAGGCGAAATTTGTATTGAAAGTTACCTCTTCACAACTGGCACCTCCTTTGTGCCAACAGCCACTGTCGGAGCTTTGCGCTTCTTGGGCACAATTTCCGGCAGTGGAACCAATTCCGCCTCCTGAGAAAACTCTGGAGGATATCCCTCGAGTGGAGCAAGTTTCGACTCGAGGAGGTCGGCAAGCTGAAAAGAAAGATAATACCTCAGTACTGTGAAACAATTTAAAGGTAAAACACATAGAAACGGTTTATTGTTAAAAGCTTACCGGCACAACAGGGTTTTCCGCTGTGTGCATGTCCAGAGAAACCTCCAGGATCCTCCTCTCCCTTATTAGCCATTTAATCTGGCTTATCTAACCTTGCGATGTATAGGCTCTGGGCTGATGCGGAGGGAATTTTTTTTGGACGTCGTGATGGAATGCATCAGTCGGTCCCCGTGGTACTGGAGGGGTTGGATCCGGCGTGACACCCAACAACGGACCAAGTCGAATCCCTTCAGTCCTTTGTGTTTCATCAGATATTCGATCCGCCTCTTGGCAAGAAGCAGATCATCATTGAGAGCCAGAGCAGCCTCGTCCCAAGATAATTGAGGTGTGGCGGCTCCGTCGATGAAAGCCGGCAAAGTAGTGGCTTTGGTGGGAGCAAGAACATCCTTATGGTAAAAGAAAATGGCTGGCCAGTGTTTGACCGAGTCACTGGCTAGAATCTTAGGATATGCGCGCTCACGCCTAACTGAAAAGCTAATTGTACCGGTAATATAAGGATTACCGGCGGTGATAGAATTTCTCCGGACATAGAAGTAGTACCGGAATAAAGTTAAACTTAGCCTAATGCCGAGAAATCCCTCACACAAGGCCACATAGGCGCTCATCTCTAAAATGGAGTTGGGAGGAAGATGGTGAAGTTGAACACCATAGTGATCTATCACCTCGGAAAAGAATTCCGAGGGAGGGAAAGCCAAACCTCTGTCGAGGTGGGTGCCGAAGTGTACCTGCTTGCCGGCACGCGGGTTGGGGATGGTTTCGCTGGAACCGCTCGGCCAGTCGCCGGCGCAGAGGAGCCCTTCAGCCTCCACGCCGCGGAGCTTCTCGTCATCCAGCAAGCAGGGGATCCAAACCCCGCGATTGATTTCCTTCTCTGCCGCCGCCGCCACTGTCGCCGCTGCCGCCGCCAAGCCGGATGAGGAAGACGAAGGCATTTTTCCGGTGCGCCAGTGACCTTAGATGGGCGGCGCTAGGACTTTGGGAAAGAAGGGGGGCTCTATGCGCGAGGGAGAGGTGGAGGAGAAACGGCAAGGGGAACAGGTGAAGAGAGGAGAAGGAGAATCCTCACCCCTTATATCCACCTAACCGTGTCAAGATTCGTGCAAATGGTACTGTGTAACCGCCACACGTTGTGGAAGGAACTGGGAAGGACCCACGTGATGATTACGTTGCCTCGATCTCCGCGTACGCATTGAAACGGCGCCTCGGTTCCGCGAACGATGGACCCACCAACGGTCGTGCTGACAGGATGTTTGTCAGATGACGTGACTTGACCATGACTAGTGTCAGGTGACATCAGAGACCAAGTTTCGGCTTAGTTTTAAAATCAAGCTGGGAAATTCGAGTAGTAACATGTTGATAGGTCTGACTTATTTTTAAGACCCGGATCAAAGTTTTTGTTGTGAAGTTTCAGGAACCCTTCAAGATTCTGCAAGCCGAAGATCAAGCTAGATGATGATAAATCCGACTTTGGATCTTGGAGACTTCCGGGGGCTGCTGTTGGTGATATACTTTCCGGGTATCCTCATAGTTCCTCACTGACCAGGGTGGCCCACTTCGGGTTAGAGCTTTGCTTCACGGGCGGCCCAGTTAGGGAGAAAAGACGGAGTTCAGTCCGTCTACGGGAAGGCCCAGAAGACTTACCGACTTAGGCCCATATTGTTACTTGTAGTTCAAGATGTACTCTGTAACCGACTCTTAGTCGTAGCCGGATAGATCTCTCCTGTAACCCTAGGCCGGATATCTATATAAGCCGTCCTAGGGAGAGCCTTTAGGGAAACACTGGATAGTCTACAATCTCAACTCGCACAGGCAAACCCTTGTAACCCATATTCCGGCTCTGCCGTATTACTGGATTGCTAGCAGGAGTAGGATCCGTCCAAAGCCGGCAGATTCGAACCTGGGTAAACTTGTGTGCTCACCGTCCCGAAACACCGTACGTCTCACACCCCTCTCTTCCGCATGCCTCGAGGACCCCCTCATGGCGTACTTGTCATCAATCTGACGACAATGATAAAAATGCTTCTATTTCCTCGAGTGCTTGTGTTGCTAACCATGTAGAGGAAAACGAATAATCTATTTACCAAGACAAGGTTTTGAATGGAGCTACAAATGCTATCTCATCATCACGTTCTTCCAGTTCTCATATATGCCTTATGGCTAAGGGAAAAAAGGTAACTTCTTTGGATCCCATTGCATCTCATCATGTTGATGATAATGATGTTGTTGATGGTAGTGATGATGATAAGGAGGATGTTGTTAATTATAGTGATGATGATGATGGTCATATTGTTGATTATTATATTGCCTCTATTCAAGAGATGTGACAGATTGTCTTTCCGGCTCTTCATAAAACTAAAATTGCTTGCTCCAACTTTGATGAAATTTTATCTTGTGCTATTGAGGGCAAGAAACTTATTGAGGAGCAAGAAAATATCAGAATGAACATAAGCATGAGTATGCTAATGATATTGCTTATCTAAAACGCTCCCTTGAAGAAGTACAATCCACCAAGGAGTGTCTTGAGGAGACCTTTGCTATAGAATTATCTAGAATAAAGGAAAACCATGATAGAGAACTTGTGGTTGGAAGTGCTCTCAAAACTAAAAATGATGAACTTTTAGCTGCCCATGCTAAACTCGTTGAGGATTTTAAGCACCTCGAAAATGGCTCTCGGGTCATTAAGAATGAGCTCATCAAACTCACCGAGTCACATGAGCAACTCAAAGCTTCATATTCAAAGGATCTTGTAAATTTTCCCTTGCCTCTAGCCATTAATCATGATGCTTGTGCTACTAACTCTACTTCTTCTGAAGCATCTATTTTGAAGGAGAATGTTGATCTAAAAGCTCAACTTGCTTTGCTAACTAGCAAATATGGGATATTGGAAGAAAGTCATGTTAAGCTCTCAAGCTCGCATGAGGATCTTCTAGTCTCCCATGATAAGATAAAGTTAGCTCATGAGGCCATTTTTTCAAAGGTAACATCTAGTGGGCCTCATGTGGACATTAGCACTACTTCTACTCCTAATGTGATATTGCCATGTGCTAGTCCTTGTAATTCATCCTCGCGTAACCATGCTATATCTTGTGGTGAATTGATTTCCTTGCCTTGTTGCTCTAACAATGAAAATTCTACTTCATCTACTACTATTGTTTGTGACACTAACCATGTAGAGGAAATTAGAGAGCTCAAGGCTCAAGTCTCTTCTTTGAAGAATGACTTGAAAAAGGGTCATAAAGGGAAGGCCACACTCAACCACATCTTGAGTGTGCAAAAATCCCCCAATAACAAGAGTGGACTTGGATTCAACTCCAATATCAAGAACAGGTCCAGTAGCAAGTTTAAGCACAAGGGCAACAAGAATAATGGCCAAGATCAAGCGAAGTATCCGGCCAACATTATTTGCTTCAAGTGCAAGGAAGAAGGACATCATGTTAGATCTTTCCCATTGAAGAAGAAGCCTCTTGGTGTGAAGCAACAAGGGAAGCGGCCTCAAGCTTTACCTCAAGTTGTAGATGGGCCTCTTCCTAAGAGGACTACTCGAGATCTTCCTCATTTTGTGGCATCACCCAAGAAGAAATCTAGCAAGACAATAGCATGCTACATTTGCCATGAGAAGGGGCACATTTATTCCTCATGCACTAGTGGTATCTCCTCATCCAACCATATCTTGATTTATTATGATTATTCTCTTGGTAAGGATGAGGTTGGAAATGTATTTGCCAAATTTGTTGGTATTCAATGTGGTGTCAAGAAAAGAACCATTTGGGTTGCCAAGCCTATTGTGACTAACGTCTTAGGACCCAACTTGGTTGGGAACCAACAAGCCAAAAATTAATCAATATGTTCTTTTGGGAGGACAATGGAGACTTGGTTTCATTATGAATAATTGAGGGATCTTCATCTATTATATTTGTCAAGCCAAGTCATGTGTATTATATGGCCTCTAGTATATTTCCAATGTTCCTCCTTGCGGTAAAATATGCCTAACTCATTACATTGAAAGTTACTTTCCCCTTGTGCATGTGTTGGTTTTGTACCTTGCATGTTTCTTGTATATGTTGTGCTTACCATATTCTTATCTTGAGTTATCAAGTATATTTGTGTTTGTTGGTTTGCACACCATATATGAGTGTTTCTTGTGATGGATATTTTATTGAATTCTCTTGGTATCTTGCTGGCTCTTGTGAGAGATTAATGCACTATCCCATTTTGGGGGAGTTTTATGCTTGGGCATTCCACAATCCTAAAATATGTGTCCATGAGGAATACCACCTAGTATTGATAGTTCAATATTATCTAGTCTCTATGTGGTATATGTCTCATGAGAAATTCATATTCTATAGTGTCCAATAATTATCTATATATGGATCTTTTGCCTCGTGGTGATATTTATTGGTTATCACATTATGGGGGAGTCATAGGCTTAGTTCATATTACAAGCCTAGAAAATGTGAAAATTCGAGGTTGTGTCACTTAGAATTGATATCGAATTATCTAGCTCCTATGTGATACATTTGCTCAAACAAGTTCAATGCCTTTGTCTCCCGTCTTTTGGATCTTGTTTGTGAGAGTGTTTCTTGGTATGTGTTTCCTCATATTTGTATCTCTACATCCACATGGAAACTATTAGCATCAAGTTACTCTAATCACTAGTGATTGTGTGACTATTGGAATCTACCAAGAATCTCTTTTGAAGCATCAAGCTTAATTCTTATACTTTTTTATATGCTTCTTAGTGTGAATATGATCTTGGATATCCTTGTGAACTACCTCGGGAAGATTATTCCCAATACTTCTTGTCCTTGTACAATTAGTACTAGATTTGTGGTAGAATTTATTGATCATATTCACTTTGGCCTTTGCTTAATTTTGTTCTATATCTTGCCAAGAAAATGTTTTGTGTTGTCTCCCAAGCTTTCCTTGCCTCTTATGGATCTTCTTACTTTATTGGTATCCTCTTGTGTTTACTAGTGATGATACCATTTGTGTGCATTTTGCATTCAAAATCAAAATTCTATAATGTACTACTTATGGGTGAGCTCTCCTATATTATCTAGAACAATCCTTTTTATGTTTCGTCGTTTGATCCATATTAGGTTTCATGTTCTTGGTAGTTCGATCTTTTCATTTTGGTATTTTGTGCCATCATGAAAAGTGTGGAGAGTTTGGTTCATTTGTTGGAACCTTGCTCTTTTGTGGAGTTGGTTTTGTCTCATTCCTTGTTTTGTGTTTTGACCTTTTAGAATGAGATAAATCCTAGAGCATTTGTGTTTTTATCTATCTTTTGCTCTTTGACTTTTGTCTTGTTCATTTGTTGAACTTGTGATCATTCATGTGTGTAATTGGTTCTTTGATACAATTTGGACACCTTTTGTCATGTCACACTCTTATGTGTGCCATCTCGATTTACTTGGTGTTTTTGTTCAAATTGTATCCCCTTGTTGGCTTTTGGAAGCCTTATGAATGCATATTTACTACATGTTTATATTATGGCAAGCTTGCTTTCTTTGATCCAATATATAGGGGAAACTCCACCAAATCCCATCGGCTAAGTTGTGCATGAAATTCAATTTCATATCAATGTGCACATATTTATGTGGAGTCTCTCCTATGTATTGTAGTTTCTCTAACTACTTTGGACCCAATGGGTTTGGGGACCATTTTTACTTAAATATGTTTTAGGTACATTGGATGCTTGTCCCTCAATTTTGAAGAAATGTTGCATACATGTAAATTGGAGGCAAGCTATAGGATGATCAACAAATTCATATCCTCTACATCCTACCAATTATCTCTCGGTAACAAATATCTCTTTCTCATGCTCATATATCCTGCTTCCAACCATTTGTGGGTTACCTTCTAGCATGAATTTTTGTATTTGTATCTGTTGTGGTTCTAGCCTTGATTTTAAGAGAACTCCTTATTGCAAATGTGTGTAAGTTGAGATGAGTGCATATAATTGGGACTATACAAAGTCATGCATATGATTCACCAATCCCAAATATGTCAATCTAGCAATTGTATTACATATCCTTTCCTCAACTTTTCTCATGTGCAATAGTGAGATTTTTGCTAGTTGTTTTTCCTTTGTGATACTTGTTGCCTTTCTCCATATATTCAAACCATCTCCTTTTCCCTTGGTGATTGTTGTAATGTATGTAGTGTGTTGGTGTTTGAAGTTCATTAATGAAAAATAAGATAAAATTGTGCCTTTGGCCATGCTTACAACCAAAAAGTCGTATTGGTATATGTTATGACTTCATTTTGGTTTTCATGTGCTTTCTTGAGTATATTGTTTATGTGTGCATGTTTCTTTGTGGACATATGTCTTTGTGATGCATTCCACTTAGAAACTCATACACATAAGAGAAGATAATTCTTAGTTGAGATTTTTATTCCTTGGACACCACCCTTTATTCCTATTTAATTCTTTGGTGGCTTCCAGATGTATTTGCCTATGAGTGCTTGTTCCTTTTGTTTGTATCTTCGAGCACTCATATTTTTTCTCTCATGCCTTGTATTGTTAAATGAATGGATGAGTGAGGATTTCATGATTATGCACTTTATTCCCAAATGCACATATCATAATTGGTGCATAATATTTGGGGAGCTCCTCTAATTCATTTAATAATGATCATTTGTCTTCTTCTCATTTGTTGTGTTTTAAATGCTTATGGGGGAGTGAGGATTCCATATTTGTGCATGATGTATTCAAATGCAACTATTCTATTTGTGCACAAATCTTGGGGAGCTTCTCTATTTTTATTTCAAACACTCTTTTGATCTTATCATAATATCTTCTTTGTCGTGGTATTGCCGACGAGTACGCCATGGAGGGGTCCTCACAGTGCATGTTTAGAGATGTGGGGTAGGGCGGAGAGTTGGCGGGTACGAGGTAACACAGCTTACCCGGGTTCAAGTCTCACAACGGTGGCGGAACTCTACTCCTGCTATTAATCACTATAATGGAAATACGCCGAGTTAAAAGATAGGTTCGTTGTGCGAGGTGTCGCACGTTATACGCAGCAATCAAAGAAGTTGTCATGTTGTGTGTTGCCCTAAAGGCTCCCGTAGGCCGGCTTATAAGGACGCCGGGGCCAAGGGTTACAAGGAGAGTCCTAGCCAGATACGGTTACAGAGTCCTAGACTAATACATAAACTATTGTCTTGTCCTCCAAGGCGCCGGTTTCCATCTTAGGCGGTGGCTGTTGGAAATATGCCCTAGATACAAATAGTAGTAAGGACTATTATCATATTTCATATAGTTTATGATTAAGTTTTATATGATGCTACAACTGCATTGAGTGGAAACATCAATACACGTGTGATATACAAACAACCAGTGGTTCCTAGTGAAACTCTAGTCACTTGTTCATTGGTCAACAGATGATCATGTTTCCTGATCATGTGGCATTTATGCCAGTTGGAAATGAGGTCATCTCATTCTGAGAATGAGATGATGAACCAATACCCAACCTAAACATCGTGACCCGATCATGTCACGAAGTTCAAGTTACGATGATTAGAAATGGATCCTCGTAGACTATTCCTTAGACCGTGAGGCTATATCAATCACTGTCTCCCGAGAATGCTTAGATAGCATCAACGCCATCTGGTAAAACGGTGGTTATAAAGGTGTGTTCAGGTATTCGGAGGAAACCGTAGAGGCAATATATGTCAAGAGCGGGATTTGTCCGTCCATGTGACGGGAAGATACTCAAGGGCCCACTTGGAGAAGTTATATCCAATAGCTGCGCAGCGTGTGATTAGATCACGGGGATATCACTTGTCGGAACGATTCAAGTAGCATTGTTCAGTAACGAGATTGAACACGACATGGTGATGTCATTGATCAGATCTCGGGCAATGCAAGTATCGAGTGACAAAGGGAATAACACACGACTGTCCCGGTTCAAACGACGAAAGATCTTCGTGGAACGCATAGGGGTCACATGGCCATCCAGGTCAAAAAGGCTTAATCGGCCAATTCCGGAGGGAGAGGGCCCATTAGGGGAAAGGAGAGAGGGAGAGGGGCTAAGGGGGCTGGTCGGCTGGGCCTATCACCCCCCGCCCGCGGGGCCCACTAGGGGCTGGCCGGCGGCCTCCCCACCCCCTCCTCTCCTTTAGTCCCACCCCGGGACTTTGAGGGAGGTAGTACCTCCCCTCCCCCATATAAAGTGGGGTATTTGGCCTAGAAAAATACACCAGTAATCAATAAAGGTCTCCCCACTTTTGGGAGAACCTCTAATTGATATTTTCTCTCTCCCCCTCTCTCTCTCGTGACTGTGGTCCCAAGTCTAGACTGCGCGAGCGAGAGACATCTTCACCGCGGAGCGCCGTCGCGCTGCGGGATTCGGATCTGGGAGCTCTACTTCCGCAACTGCTGATGGATCAGGGAAGTGGGAGTCATCATCAGGCACCGGACGTGTGTAACTCCCCACGAGGTGTCGCACTTGAGGCACTCAAGTCGTTGGAGCCAGAAGGAGCGCAAGGACTTCATCACGACCTTGAGGTCAGCTTCGGCTCGTCTACATCAACCACGCTCTCGTGAGCGTTGACAACGCTTTTCGCTCTTCAAGGGTAAGTTCACGAAAAGCCCCTCCCGTTACTATATTACTAATAGATAGGTCCTGGCAGCTTCAGGAGTTCAGGGGCGTAGGGTAAAATTTATTGTTTTCATACGTGGAACCCTACAGTGGTATCAGAGCTAGATCTATGCGTAGTAATGCTAGTACGGGTAGAACACATGAGATGTAGCGTGTGGGCGTTGATCTTTTAGTTGTTACCCTCCCACGTGTACTTGTGCATACCGTAGGAATGCTTGATGAAGCGGCCCCCAACCGAGTTTACGCGTTCATTCGCGAGACTGGTCCACGCTTGACATACGGCTTGTACCGAATAAAGTGGCTTAGGGGGTGTCTGTCTCTCTCGCATTAGTTAGTATGCCATTTGCAATGGAGGGCCCCGAAAGGGGTGTAGTATAGACAACTACTTGATCAGCGTCGTGCTGAAAGTTTGTAGGTAAGAACGGTTCTTGTGCGAAAGCCCATTCAGCCACATAAAACATGCAAAGATAAAGTAGAGGCGTCTAACTTTGTTTTGCAGGAGGGCGTTGCTTTGTGATATGGTTGTGGGAAAGGTAAAGTGATTACCTTTTGTTACTTAGTAGTAGATAGTCACGAAGGTGACGAACTACCACGCCGGAAAGACATTGGTACCCTAGTGTCTACGGCGCCGGAACGCTGGCGCCGGAACCCGGTGATGGCGGATAGAGATCACGACGTGAAGGACCATATCACATAGTATTTACATTCAATGTTAATTGTTTGTATGTCTTATTGTGTGCTAGTATTAGATACTCGACGGTAGCCAAATAAGATGATCCTTGTTAAAATTACCAACGATTGTGTCCCCCTTAGTGTGCACCACCAAGAAAGTTCTTCGGTATGAGGTAGGCCATGATGATCGGGTGTGAGACATATCTACATTCACATACAGTGGGTGCAAGCCATGTTGCACAGCGAAAACACTAAGGTTGAGTTGGTGAGCCTAGCACGCGAGAGAAGCGTGGCCTCGGAACACGGATGGTCGAAAGATCGAGCATGAGTCGCATGAATGATGTGACCGATGTTTAGCGTCCACCCTTGAACCCACATTGATGGCCGTGATGATCGGGGGAGATGTGGCTGATTGGGGTCGTGTTATCACTAGGAACCCTTTTGGGGATATGCGTTTCTGAGTGGAGTTATTACTAGCTCATTTAATTATAAACTTAGTCTAAATTCCTTTTGCAATTATAAATGTAGATGGGACCTTTCGTGTTGACAATTGAATGGTTAGAAGGAGAGAAGCTCAGATTATATGGATCGAACTTCTCAATTTGGGTTGCCAGTCTTCATGTTCTACTTAGTGAGAACGACGTGGTCGACTACATACTCGACAGGATGGATTTGGATCTGTCCACGGACCTTGAGACCCTAGAGGAGCGGAAAGACCACTATCTCCGTCGTGAGATGGCCTCCTATATTTCAGTTGTGATGCATTTCGGAATGGTGGATGAGCTGTGGCCTTTCGTGGGTGATGTCAACCCTCATTCGGTAATGCTATAGCTTAGGACACATTTCGTGGAGCAGACACGCATTTGGGAGCATGAGCTGATGGGATACTTCCTCTCTGTTAAGATGGAGGAGAACTCGTCACTAGACAACCACTTACAACACATGCATGATGTGTACATGAGGCCAGCATACTTCCTGGACATTTGGATTTCAGGCTCTTTTGCAAATGCTGTTGTGCTGTGGTCGCTGCCACCAAGCTACCAAGCACAGGTCAGGACTTGCGTAATGAGGGCGACACGGAAATGGAGTTCCACCGGTTCATGACACATCTCAGGAATGTGTTGGTTCAACCCGATGTCGCTCAGGTCGTCAACGACATAGGTATATATTTGATATACGGTTTTATAAATGTTATAATCTTGCAAACACATTGCAGTGTTAAGTATATCTGATACTTGTTCTGTTTTGGTGAAAACAGGTCCTTCTGCATGAGAGGTGCTTGTTGGAGAGAAGGTGACATTGCGTGTTGATGGCGAGCATGATGATGATGGCCGGCGACACTCTCCCTCAACATTTATCACTTAGTTTGTGTTTTAGGATGATTAATGTAATCGAGAGATTTGAACTTCTTTAGTTTGTCTCACACTTCGTGAGACGGTTATTCATATAAGTTTGTAACAAACAGTTGTTCCACTTTTATGACTGATTTCTATTCGTGTTCATATCTTGTTTGATTATGTGAGAATTATCCTTGTTGTTTGAAACTAATTGATAATGCATGAACATTTGTAAAACATTAAAATGCCTTGTTTAAAATACCCAGCTTAATGATATTTCATTTATGAATGAAACCATTGTTTAAATTCAAAGTTATGCTGATAATATGTGAAAGTCATTTGATTTCTCATCACATATATGTCATGCCTAAGTTCGGCAAAATAACTTGAACACTGAGTATTACTTGAATACAAAATGTTTAATGAATTGTTAAAAGTAAATACATATTCGATGTATTGCGTTTTAACGAAAATGGTAATTATCATTATATGATTGTTTAAATGTGCAAAGTAGTTTGCCAAAGGAAACATGAATATGCAACTATTTGATTTGATCAAAGTGTTTCATTAATAAAAGGGTATAAATATAAACGAGATTCAAATTACTATGATTTGATCAATAGTAATGAAATTCGAACTTATAAGAATGGCATAAAAGAAATTGTGGAATGCAAAGTGTTTTGAAACGTCAAAATACAAAGCATCATGATATGATATTAGATATCAAAGGGCTTGAATAGAAGGCACCAAATAAATCGTTGTAGTGTAGATGTAGAGACCATTAGCTAGAAATAGTTAGTACTCAATTAGAATGTAGTTAAACCATTTGAATTCGTGAAAGTTTTGGGGTTATTCGATATAACCAAAACAATAGAGAATAAGTCCTTGTAGCGTATTCACTGGAAACCTTGAATACGAAATCCATAGCTAAGACCAAAAGGAAAGCAAGATTCGTATTTCTTGGATTTTGGTGCATTCTTGAGAAAGCTCACTTTTAGTGATGTTTCTCAATTATGGAGCAAATGGAAAACAGTATAAAACACGATGAGGATTCAAAACCCTGCATCAGAGTGTTGAGAAGCGCAACTTACAGCGTTCCTGAATGATTCTCTTCACGGAAGGAAAGAATCAATGATTTTGATTATTGTGTTTTTCCCTCCACTATTGTTTTTCGCTGCATGAAGTAGGATTCAAAATTTAAATCCATATCTTATATGGAAACATTTGTGAATCACTTGTCATGATTTTTGGAATATGACATACCTACAAACTACATAGGAAATAATGGTAAACTAAATTATGAGGAATCCTAAAAGCAAAATTCCCTTGAGATTAGAAAGCAAATCATTGCTAAATCTCACAAGTAAAGGGGTTACTTGGAAGTTTCACAAATGACTGCAAAGCCATGGTGAAAAAGGGGTGAATGACAAAAGCAGAATTTGTCAGGTATTGGACAAATTCAAATGAATTTGATTCATGTGTGCTTAATGTATAGTGGATTTAAAAACTAGTAATGTACTAGTATCTCATAGTAAATCTCCAAGTTTGGTATTTGATCAAAAGATTTTGAAGTTATTCAAAACAGTAAGGAGATATGCAATTTGCATAAAATTGAGTGGGAGCTATGCAATATGTGGTTGACATATTTTTGAGTGGGAGCTTATCAGAGTGATTCTTAAGGGTGTTAAGAATGAAAGCGCAAATACTTATGAATAATGATTCATAAGATGTAGAAGTTGATAATAGGTGTATTATGATATTATGTAGTATTCCTTTAAGGGATTCTGAAAAGGGTTTCAGAATAGAAGTTAATTAAGGAACTGGTCCTTAACAACTCAAATTAGGAATAGCATTAAGTTTAAACATCAATGGTTGAAAGAAAGAAAAGGATGATCGTCATCCACTATGTTGAGACATAGGTTCTATCTTAGAAAACCATGATGATAACTTAGTATAATATGTGATCCAATTAAGGAACATTTGAAAGTGATTAAGTTCGAATCACAGAACGTTGAGCTAAGTTTGTCCGCAGCATCTAGTAGAGAACTGTGGACATATTTTCCAAATCCATAAAGGATAACATATCTTAAAACATAAAGAGTTCTGTTATAAGGGAATATGTTGGAAACTCCTGTAGATACCAATTAATGTCAAGTAGGAAGCGAGGTGAACAAAACATCGAAAGTTGCACAGAGTGAACTAGTGTTTTGATGAATACATTTATAATAATAGATAAGGTTACCATCTAAAGTGTTGTATAATGTGATGGCGGGGCTAGTTCGCTTTTAACGTAGAGTGATGTGTCCCAGGGCATAGTGCCCATGAGAAAACCCTCGAGGTTGATTTAATGTCACTTTAGGCTCCTCGAATCAGGCCTCGTTCTACTGCCATAACGACAATGCATTCACACGGATGCTGTCATGAGATGATAGAATATTAATGTCCATCAAAGGGACATTAGTAAGTTGCAAATGATTTGGGACTATAAAGAACAGACCCAAGACTCAACCTCTTCCATGAGCAAGCATGTTCAGGGTACCGGGTATATGGTGCCAATGATTGAGAACAAAATGCAGCTAGTGTATTTGTACTCTAGTGCAAGTGGGAGACTGTTGGAAATATGCCCTAGAGACAAATAGTAGTAAGGACTATTATAATATTTCATATAGTTTATGATTAAGTTTTATATCATGCTACAACTGTATTGAGTGGAAACATCAATACACGTGTGATATACAAACAACCAGGGGTTCCTAGTGAAACTCTAGTCACTGGTTCATTGGTCAACAGATGATCATGTTTCCTGATCATGTGGCATTTAAGCCAGTTGGAAGTGAGGTCATCTCATTCTGAGAATGAGATGATGAACCAATACCCAACCTAAACATCGTGACCCGATCATGTCACGAAGTTCAAGTTACGATGATTAGAAATGGATCCTCGTAGACTATTTCTTAGACCGTGCGGCTATATCAATCATTGTCTCCCGAGAATGCTTAGATAACTCAAACGCCATCTGGTAAAACGGTGGTTATAATGGTGTGTTCAGGTATGCGGAGGAAACCGTAGAGGCAATATATGTCAAGAGCAGGATTTGTCCGTCCATGTGACGGGAAGATACTCAAGGGGCCACTCAGAGAAGTTATATCCAATAGCTGCACAACGTGTGATTAGATCACGGGGATATCACTTGTCGGAACGTGTCAAGTAGCATTGTTCAGTAACGAGATTGAACACGACATGGTGATGTCATTGATCATATCTCGGGCAATGCAAGTATCGAGTGACAAAGGGAATAAGACACGACTATCCCGGTTCAAACGACAAAAGATCTTCGTGGAACGCACAGGGGTCACATGGCCATCCAGTTCCCTCTATCGATCATTGGTGTAGGAGTGTCCCGACCATGTCTGGAGTGTTCCCAAATCATGGGGTATCACGCTTAAGGGCTTGATGATGCTTAGAGAGTGTTTATGGGATCGGTAGAATCACCGAAGAAAAGAAGGGAGAAAACCGGAAGGGTTTCGGTAAGTCCGGAGGTTGTCCGGAGTGGAGGTGGAAGGTGTTCCACAACCATGGAGGTTGAATAATATGTGAATGAATGTTAAATATTGATTTAATCATTTATTCATAATTATTTAATAAAGAGAAAATCAATTAAAGGTTAAAAAGGCTTAATGGGCCAATTCCGGAAGGAGAGGGCCCATTAGGGGAAAGGAGAGAGGGAGAGGGGCCAAGGGAGCTGGCCGGCGGCCTCCCCACCTCCACCTCTCCTTTAGTCCCACCCCGGGACTTCGAGGGAGGTAGTACCTCCCCTCCCCCTATATAAAGTGGGGTATTTGGCCTAGAAAAATACACAAATAATCAATAAAGGTCTCCCCACTTTTGGTAGGACCTCTAATTGATATTTTCTCTCTCCCCCTCTCTCTCTCGTGACCATGGTCCTAAGTCTAGACTGCGCGAGCGAGAGACATCTTCACCGCGGAGCGCCATCGCGCTGCGGGATTTGGATCCGGGAGCCCTACTTCCACAACTGTTGCTGGATCGGGGAAGCGGGAGTCATCGTCAGGCACCGGGCGTGTGTAACTCCCCGCGAGGTGTCGCACTTGAGGCACTCAAGTCGTTGGAGCCAGAAGGAGCGCAAGGACTTCATCACGACCTTGAGGTCGGCTTCGGCTCATCTACATCAGCCACGCTCTCCTGAGAGTTGACAACGCTTTTCGGTCTTCAAGGGTAAGTTCTCGAAAAGCCCCTCCCGTTACTGTATTACTAATAGATAGGTCCTGGCAGCTTCAGGGGTTCAGGGGCGTAGGATAAAATTTATTGTTTTCATACGCGGAACCCCTACAGTGGCATGTCGCCTTCCATCTCCTGGCTAGACCTCCGTCTTGTCTATCAGCAACTAGGTCACCCGGTTAGGCCATAGCACTAACCACCAACTATGGGCCACCCGGCCTTGCTGGTATGAGACTATGCCGTAGGTATACCTATTTGGTATATCCATAATAGTAGCCCCTGGAGTTCTTCAAGATCCTCACATTCCTCCATCTAGCCTTTGAGTGTAAGTATCACATCGTCTTCAATTTGTAGGCGTGCTTCGTGAAGAATCTTCGAGAGCTCCTAAATCATATTCCCATATGGCTAAGCCTAGCCAGATAGTTGCTTGTTTGCTTCTACAAACGAATCGAAGGCGGAGAACTCTCTAACGAAGCGTTAGTGGTTCTTCCAAGCTCTAAGAACGTAATCAATATCATCATCCATACGAGATGGTATGTAACCCGGAAAAAATCATGGCTACCGGCCCACGGTCGTAAAGGCTGCCAAATTGCCGACTTAGAGCCTACAAAGTCACGGACATAGGAGCTTGCCTAATTAAGGTCTTAGAGTATCTCATGTCACGGACGTTTAGGCCATCGAGCCGTGTAACCCCGGAAACTCCCGCTAAGGCAAGGTCGATGTCAAGCCTTCGGATTTCATTAGCCGGATTTCTCACCGTCTTGAAAGTTTTTTTGACATAACCATATGTTGCCCCCGAGCATTGAGTCGGTTTCATCGAAGGCGGCTTGATGCTCAAAAGGACATGCGTCAGTATATATCAAACGATTGTAGCCCCCGAGCGCCAAGTCGGAAATTATTTTGGCTTGGTGCTCCAAAGAGAACCTTAAAAAATCTGAATAGTGTAGCACCTGAGCGTCAAGTCGGAAATTATTTCGGCTTGATACTCCAGAGAGAACTTCACAAAAATTCTCCGGCTTGATGCTCAAAGAGAACTTTCACCATATCTTGGAGATCAATGTACTGTAGCCCCGAGGATTGTTCCGGCTTGGACGCAAGACGGGACAAAACTCTTAAGTTAGAGATGTCAAGCCCCCGAGCGTCGAGTCGACTTCCTCAAAGGCGGCTCATGTCTTTGTCAACAACTGCGATTGCAGCCGCCGGGTGTCGAGCCAAGTGCAAAGCCAGCTCAAAAACACCTTAATCCGAGGACCGCTGGAACATCCAAGTGTCATATACCTGAGACATAAACATAAAAACACAATTGTATTAAATTGTTCCTTTAATTATGTCCAATAAACAAATATAAGGCGGAACAAAAGTGGTCTTTGAACAAGTGCTTTAAGCTAAAACAAAGCAGCACTTGGACAACATAAAACGGTTTAGGAGGAAAAACTCAACTAACTTGAATAGTTTATGTAAAATTTTATTTAAGCAAGTGCTGGAATATCCGTTCTTCCGGTCTTATATGCTTGACTTTTTGTGAAACGACAAAACTTTAAGCACAGAACCTCTGCTGAGACGATAGCGCTTAATAGCGAGACAATCCAGAACCTCAGGAAAAACGCTGGCTTTAAGTGCTGAAATGTCACTACTCTGGAATCCACATATAAAACAACAGAAAACAACCAGTAAAAATTTAATACTTACGAGCGCAAGACAAATCGTGGAAAAGATATGATAAAAACAAAAGCGGTAAAAGACTCAGGAGATGAGTGAACCAATCTTAATCTCATTATCATAAACAATTAAAATATTAAAAATAGGTACTTAGCTATTTGAGCGGAGTTAGTGTTGTTCGCGGGAAGACGAAAGTGTAGTCGGCCGCAGGAAAAATTCGACACGTAGCCGCAACGTAAACCTTGGTGAAGACTAAGCTAGCAATGGCAAAGCTTTTCATGTGGATCGATGTGAAAACTAGACATAGCTAGCTATTTCCAACAATAGACACCACACGTATGCTTTCCCGATTTAACAAGTCATGTATAACACGAATCAGCTGATTTTGTTTCCTCGTGTGCACGCGGCAACACGATCGGACCAAAAATTGCTGATTCCCTCACGTGAAGTAACAGTCAAGAGGAACACTCCACGAGGCTTGATTACTCCAATCGTGCACAGCATTTTTGGTCGGCCCGTGGCCACGACGCGCTTCAATCTGGCAAGTAAGCAATCGTATCGATTTGGTTGTGCGTACAGGCATGTGGAGCTAGAGTCCAGCCCCCGGCCGCACGACTAGAAAATCTTTACGAGCCTTTCAGATCTTGATGTGCGCCTGGGCAATGTGAACCCTGGACACAGGGAGCTTGTGTACACGCGGAGAAACAAAAACTGTCGCATGTCGGATGATGACGCAAAGTCAGCCAGATTCAATCCAGCCGGAGAAGATCATAAAATTAATATACCCGGTGATACCCAGCCGATCGTGCCAAAGTAGACAAGGTCCAAGTCATCTGCGGCAAAGCCTGCTGATGACAAAATTGATCTTGCGAAGATGCTAAGGATCCCATCTGGATTCGTGTTGTAAGCGTCTCTTGCCCCATGGTGAGCATCAACTGTCGTGGTTTGTCGACGAGTATGTCATGGAGAGGTCTTCACAATGCGTATTTAGAGACGTGGGGTAAAGCGGAGAGTTGGCGAGTACGAGGTAACACAGCTTACCCAGGTTCAAGTCCCACAACGATGCTGGAACTCTACTCCTGCTATAAATCACTATGATGGCAATACGCCGAGTTACAGAGATAGGTTCGCTGTGCGAGGTGTTGCGCGTTGTACGCAGCAATCAGATAAGTTGTTATGTTGTGCGTTGCCCTAAAGGCTTCCGGGGGCTGGCTTATAAGGACGCCAGGGCCAAGGGTTATAAGGAGAGTCTTAGTCGGATACGGTTACAGAGTCCTAGACTAATACATAAACTATTGTCTTGTCCTTCAAGGCGTCGGTTTCCATCTTAGGCGTGGCATGTCGCCTTCCATCTCCTGGCTGGATCTTAGTCTTGTCTATCACCAACTGGGCCGCCCGGTTAGGCCGTAGGCCTAACCATTGGGCCACCCGGGCTTGCCGGTAAGACTATGCCGTAGGTATACCTATTTGGTATATCCACACCATTGTTATTTCCATTTTGGACGCATTTG
Organism: Avena eriantha; assembly: GCA_910589775.1. Taxonomy (NCBI): domain Eukaryota; kingdom Viridiplantae; phylum Streptophyta; class Magnoliopsida; order Poales; family Poaceae; genus Avena; species Avena eriantha. The sequence goes on along the minus strand of OU342741.1, from coordinate 263,067,516 downwards.
TTGTTTTCAATGGGTTTGTCGGATCTTGTGATTGCTTGCGTCATTTGTTGATGCTTCTTTTTTTTTTAATTCTGTGGCAATATTCATGTCCTCAATATAGTTCTACTTTCTCCCAAATATTCATCATTGTATATGTGCGAATGCACACATTTGGAGGAACTTTCACTATATTGGCCTTATAGAACTTGTTACCCATTTCAGCAATCGATGCCAATGGGGGGTGGGGGAAGTTTTAGAGGGTTTAAGAGAAGTTGGTTTATGCTTTGAGTTTGTTCTTAAGCATTTGCCTTTTATGGTCTTGCGTCTTTGTGTTGCTTAGCATGTGGTTTATATAGAGGAAACTCCACCAATGATAATGATTGACAATATATGTAATGAAATTCAAGTTCATCACACATGCATAAATTGCGGGGGAGTTTTCTTTATGTATGGTGGTGGTACCAATATCACATACTTGTGTAGTATTTGATATTGGTGCTACCATTTATTCGTTAAATTCATTAGATAAACCCTATCAAAGGTATTGTCATCAATTACCAAAATGGGGGAGATTGAAAGAGCATGTGGACCCCCATGTGTGGTTTTGGTAATTAATGACAATCTCTATGTGCTAATGGTTACATTGAGATGCACTTGTAGGATTTGTCCATTGGCATCGCTTGGACCATGTGTTGGCTTCAAGGTTGAAGAAATGAAGAAAAGAAGAATAAGAAGCATTGTCCAAGGGCTTTGGGCCTATTGCAATCTTGTAGAAAATAAGAATAAAGAAAAGAAGATCAAGTGTATCTTGAAGAAGTAGATGTAGTCTCTCATGTGTGTCTTCAAGACATCATCCAATTGGAGTTAGAAGAAATGTTGTGCAAGCTCAAGATACGCCATCTCTAGAAGATCTCATGCTTGAAGCTTACCAACCTCGGTGATCATGGATCTATGAAGACAAGGTCAAAGAAGAGGTTTCCCCATGGTGTATGGGGGAGCATGTTTCAAGTCTTCATCATTCGAGCTCAAGAAAGAGCAACCAAGAAAGGTGTCCATCTTGAGAAGGACAAGATCATCTACATCGAGCTCAAGTGGTTTGCTCAAGGTAAAGGTATTATATTGATAGGTTTTCCCTTTTGCCGGCCTCATGTTGTTGTTGGGATACCGGTTTATAGGATAGATAACCGTACAATCAAGAGGAGCTCTCGAGTGAGTAACTTGATCATATCTTTTGGATAGAGCTCAAACCTTTGCATACTTGGCATCATCTTTCTTGATTCTTATTTGGTTCTTATCCATGAGTTAGAGCTTGTGTTAACATCCATGACAAGCTCAAGTTCATCAAAAACGGATTTCTTATGCATTCTCTATGGTGTTTTCAATTTGGAGGTTTTACCGGTTTGTCTTTTATAGATAGGTTAAACTTTTCATCATTAGGTTCTGTCCACCTTTCCTGTACGATGATGGTTCCCTTCATGATGTTGCAGAGCTCATTACTATCTTTGAAATGAGCCCAAGATCATCAAAATCGGAGTTTGGATGCAAAAGTTATGACCGTTTTCGTATTGATTTTTCTGTCAGTTTTCAGGGGGGCGGAGACTCTAGTGCTGCACCCCGGAGACTCCGGGGGGCCGAAGACTCCGGACCAAATTCCGGCCCAGACTTCGAGGGGTGTATTGGGAGCATCTAGAGCTCGCCCGGAGTCCTGGCCGGTGTCTGGAACCCAAAGACTCTGGTCCTGGGGGCCGGACACTCTGGTCCTGAAGGCCGGAAACTCCGAGGTAAGTGCTCCCCAACAGCTAGTTAACATGGGGGGACCTATAAAAGACCCCTTCTTCCTCCTTGGGTTGGTTGCTTGCTCTCTCTCTCTCCTCCATTGTTTCTACCTTCAAGAGATTGCTATTCCTCTCAATCCCTCCCATATTTCTTGAATCTTGTTGGGGGATTTAAAAGAGGAGATCTAGATCTACAACTCTACCAATCCATGTCTCCTCTATGTGAGGGAAACATCTTGGGATCTAGATGTTGGGGTTTCTTTTATGGATTTCCTCTTTTGTTCTTCCTCTCTTATTCCCCCAATTGCCTTAGTAGCTTTGTTGGAATTTGAGAGTGAGGGATTGGAGCATCTTTATGGTGTTCTTGCCTTTTGCATTAGGTGCATCGGTTTGCGTTCTCCCCGAAGAATTTGGTTGGTGAAATCAAGAAGATTGTCCCTCTTGGGTTCTTGGAACCCTAGACGGTTGTGTGGCCTTTGTGGCGTGTTCTTGGGGCCTTCAATTAAGTTGTGGAGCTCTCTCCAAGATATTGGCCTTAGTGGTGGTTATTGGGAGCCTCTAATTAAGTTATGGAGATTGCCCCAATCTTGTACGGGTTTGGTGACCGCCCGCAAGTGTCCCATATTGGAACGGGTGCTTGCCGTGCGGTGGGTGCTCAGAAGAATTGGGTGAGGCCCCTTGTGTCGTTGGTGGTCTTAGTACCGCCCACCCCTCCAACAAGACGTACTCCCTTGTTGGGAGGAACTCGGTAAAATATCATCGTCCCTGGATGCCTCGGTTATCTCTCTACCTGAGCTCTTTACTTATGCACTTTACATTGTGATAGCCTTCGTTCTTGAAGTAATCTAACTTACAATCACATTGTTGCTTGTCTTGCTTAGCATAATTTGTTGGTGCACATAGGTGAACCTTAGTATATCTAGGTTTTGTGCTTGACAAAAGAAAATTCTAGCTTCATTCCGCCATTGTTAAGACCATCTCGTAAAAGTTTTAAACTGACTATTCACCCCCTCCTCTAGGCGACATCCGTGATCTTTCACTTTGTTATCCAAAGACTCGCACAAACCCTACAAATGCAATTCTACGACTCACATAACTCAAACAACTCCTGCAGTAATGGCTCATGGGATTGAGGTACAAGTTTCGGTGGGGTTTAAAAGTAAAGGCTATGCAATACTTAGGATTCAGTTTGATGCAATCGCGACTCAATGATGCAAAAGTAATATAGAAGCATAGGTACTATATGTATGCAAGCATGCAGAATTGCTTGCCTGGCAGTTCTGTTGCGGAATAAGAAGGATCCGGTTAATACTCCCGAGGCTCCTGATATTCTCCTTGCCTAGCGTCTATCCGGATAAAAACCAAACACACAAGGGCCATAATAAATAAAGTGTACAATCATATGAATATATGCGACAAGCAAACAAGGTATGCCATGATGGAATGATGCACAATTGCATGGTATAATATAGCATGGCAAGGGTGAGGTGTGGGAACAAGAAATAAGCACTTTAGTATTTGTTTAATCACATTTTAGTTGCATAAACCATTCAGATTTTGAATTATTTATACGATGCATGATTCAGTAGATATCATGGAATGCATAATTAGAATGGGCTCGTCGAGCTAATCGATTTAGACATAATATTTGCCGAATTTGGAATTACGGAATTAAAGTTATGGATTTATTAAGAAAAAGTATTTTATTATTTATTTAGCCATGTTTTACTTGCATAAATCTTGTTGTTCTTATGATATTGATATGATGCGTGAATGTAAAACATGCGATGCAACTAGGCAATATTAAGTGGAACTAGGGCCCCAATAATTAATTAGATGGTTCATGTTATTTAGATACCCCACAATTTAAATGTTGTCTTAACAAGGCAAAACTTGGCATCGGTTCGCTACACAAATATAAATAGAGCCAATATATGACTAGATTAGTCCTCCTATTGTCTCCATATTTAATTATGAGGTGAATCGACAAAGTACCCCCAACCCGCAAAATAAGCATGTCATCATGAACAATTCAATATGCAACAAGCAGATGTCAATTTATAAAATAGGGCTTCGGAAGGGATCACACATCGGATCAACGATCTTGGGGTCCGGCGTGATAGGGTTCGGTCTTGACCTTTATACTCCGGGTCTAGGGTTCGGTCTTCGGATCCAGGACGAAGAACTTGGTGTCTGAGGGGTTCGGGGCTTCAGGGCTCGGTGGGATCGGTCTTCGAGGTTCCGCCTTTGGTTCTGTGAAGGAAAACATGGCGTTCCATTACGAATATCTTAGGGTCGGTTCCATGTTCCTCCCTCAAAAAACATCGGTAGGATGCTGGTCTTGTTAGCGAGCATCCGTGTACGAAGTACTTGACATATAAGGTTGGATTCAGGTTTAGGTGTCGGTAGATGAACTTGGAATCATCACTAGTGGTTCACGAGTTTGACTTTGTTGCGTTTTGGTATCTATCAACAACTTGGCGACGACACTTCATGCACTGGAGTCAAATTAGTGCACAAACAAGCTATCAGCAGCAGAACTACACGCGCCACACACGTGCTTGAGGACGCACAACTGGGATCAATGGTGACCTTGCAGATGCCCGGCGATGCGACCATGTGACGGAAGCTTGGGGATGGGGCGGCACGAATGCGGCCACAAGCGCACGGGAAGGAGACGACCGGGTGGCCTTGCTGCCGCGGTGGTGCGAGGTCGAGCTCAGCGTAGAAGCAGGAAAACGACGGGGCCCGCATCCTTGGGCTCGCCGGCCGAGAGGACGAGGCGGAGGTTGTTCTGGCAGAGGGCGATAGTTGTTGGCAGGGCGCAGGAGGGCAGTGGAGAGGCGAGCTTGCGGTGGGGCGCTGGGAGGGCGGCTCCTAGTGATGGCGGCCAATAGAGAGACACGGTGGCGGCAGAGGGGAGCATGGCGGGCAGAGGTCGAGGCAAAGGAGCCCCGGGGTAGGCTCGCCTGGCTCTCGGCGGAGACAGAGCTGGAGATCCTCCAGGCCAACGAGGGGAGCGAGGTGGCCGGGTCGCTCGCGGTGGCGGCTCGGTTCCTGGCGGTCCTCGCAGTCAGGGTCGAGGCCAGGTAGAGGGAGGCCAGGGCGTCGAGGTTGGGGACAGTTCGCTCGGGGTAGGGACGCCGTTGGGGGACAGAGGAGGAAGGCGAGAAGAGGGGAAAACACGAGGGAGGCTTGGTTGTGTGGCCGCGTATGACGTGCGGGTCAGGATGGGGCCAGGCAGGCAGAATTGCGGTTGGTAGATGGGGCCAGTGCGGTGACCCAGCATACCACTACATGTGTAGTATACTATAGTCGTTGACATGACATCCACAGAACACCATTCTGTAAATATCACATCCCTCATAGTGGCACAACAGAAACATTGTGGGTCCACATAACAAACATACACACTTCCTTATTATTACAATAACAGAAGTTAGAGACTTCAAGTGATCAAACTTACAAACCATATAACTTATTTAATAAGTTCAGCGGAAAAACGAAAGACACAACGATAAGAAAGACGTGAGCTCAACAACTTATTATATAGGGTTCGTGCTGCTCGGCTCAACCTAGGTAACTACACTCCATCCTGACAACTATTCTGACTCATTGTCTTCATCCATAGTGTATCCCGTAGTCCACACCTTTGATTCCACCAGATAGGTCTGTATCTTCATAGTAGATGTCGTTTTGCACTTCTCTAACAACCTCGGACCCTACGCTCTAAGTTCAAGCCTGGATGCACCAAAAGCGGTTAAGGGTTTTACAGTGGGGGCCCAGGGCCACCCACGTGTAGGTCCGTCGACCGCCCTAACCACTTCCAAAAACATCGGGACAAGAGCGAGCGACGTAGGCAACAGGCGAAGAGATCAAATACATACATAAGTGAGTATGTATGCAAGCTACCTTACAACAGTTCTCAGAGCCATACCATCTAAAAAAAATAGAAATATTGCAACGCCATATGACAAGATCCAAATATCCTAGATAGAGATAATAGTGTAGGATATTTCCTCATACATCAATCAACAGAGTATCAAGCGGAAGCAGGAAACAAGATCCAAGTACGGACAAGAAGCAAATCGGCATAAGATGCCACATAAATAAGCATATCCCGCCCACAGATCTCACGGATCCCCATCCCCGGAATCTCTACACCGAGTGATCATTGCCAACATCATCTGTCTCCTCCACCCAGAATCCATCTTGTGAATACACCTGTTCATCTGAATCAAACAATTTATCGTGTGAGACCCTAGGGGTACTCAGCAAGTGTTAATGCCTCTAAAGGGGGCATAACTTGGGGTGACGCAATTGCAGCAAAAGATAATAACTAACAAGTCTATAGATACTCGCTAACCATCCACCTAACCAATGATAGATGGATGTCCGTTAATTAGAAACAATAGTTATAACAGTATCAAGTAACAGATCCATCCTCCTTCTCGCTTACCAACGAGAAAGCGGACGAACAAACCATCCGTTGGTAGTTTTATTAACCATTCCATGAGTATTGCACTAATTACTAGTCATATATTTAGTCAAATTAAAAGCGGTACTTTAGTTATGCTTGTCTATGATCAAGAGACTGTGCTCCAAGTCGTCCATAACTGCGGACACGGCTTTTAGAAAGATTTACCCTGCAGGGGTGCACAAATAGCAACACACACACGATCGACCTCGGAAAAACCAAATCAAAACCCAACGAGGCTTTCACGACAAAGCAATCACAGGATTCATAAATTATTTCAGGGGCCACCCCATTAAGCTGCCCACAACGAAGTTGGCCAGCTCCGAGACGGACCCAAGGTTTGTGTCAATGGCTGTAAACGACTGGGAACCCGAAAGTGTGACTGGGCTTGTCGATACCGCAAAAACATTCCATGATCCAAAACAGTACAGGTGCTCCACGCACAATCTTAAATAAAGCAGTAAAGCATGGCATAGGTATAGGATAGTAATAAAGCACCAAACTACTTTGTGGCCCCAAGAAATAAAGTGCAAATCAAGCTCATGCAAAGGGGGATTCATAGAGTCTCCCGTATGTGGATAGTGCGAATAGTCAAGGAACATGTCTCAAGTACTCGGGGTCCTACGGGACACAAGTGAGCATGGAAAACCAAATAACAGATATTGCCCGCCGGTGCCTCTTTCATTAGTTATCCCATTATTACTCAGGTTAAGTTGTTTAGGTACCTCGTTATCCATCAGACACTCACATACCCTACACATGCTGTTCTATGACTCGCATGGCTCAAACAACACCTGTAGTAATGGCTCATAGGATGGAGGAACAAGCTTCGGTGGGGTTTAAAAGTAAAGGCTATGCAGTACATGAGATTCAATTTAATGCATTCACGACTCCATGATGCAAGAATAAGATAGAAGCAATAGGTACTATATGTATGCAAGCATGTGGTAGTGCTTGCCTAGCAGCTCAGTTGAAGCGAGAGATGGATCTGGGTAGTACTCCTGGGATTCCTGATATTTCCTTTGCTCGGCGTCTATCCGAGAAGAACCAAACAAACAAGGCCAACATAAATATAATGCGCATTCATATAAATAAAATGCGACAAGCAAACAAGCATGCCATGATGAATGATGCACAAATTACATGGCATAACATAGCATGGCATGGGTGAGGTGTGGTTACAAGAATAAAACATTTTATTAAGTTTTTAGTCATGTTTTCTCCCATAATACTTGCTGTCCACTTAATATTTATATGATGCATGCTGCAATTCATATCATGGAATGCATACATAGGACGGGCTCGTCGTGCTGATCGATTTAGACATATTATTTGTCAAATTTGGAGTTATAGAATTAAAGTTATTAATTAATTAAGAAAAGGAATTTTTATTGCAATTAAACAATTTTGAAAATTTAAATTAGTCAAACATTATTTTGGATGGCATATTTGAAATCCTCACATTTTTCTGATTCCAAAACATATATTATTTGTGTTATTTGGATTTACCAATTAAAAGTTATTAATTTATGGATTTAAAATCATATTAAACATTTCTGGAAAATCATTTTGATAAACAGAAAAGGACGCAGACTTTTTATACTTAGAGAGATCTAGCCACAGCGGCTGACAGAAGGACCCGGCGCTGACTCAGCAGCAAGTGGGGTGCAGCGGGTGCACTTGGTTTTTCCTACCACGGGGTCGTCTAGCCAGAGAGACCGACAAGTGGGGCCAACGGTCAAACGGACCCACGCGCTAGTGGGTGAAGAGGCAGGTGCCACGCGGCGCATACGGGGACTGCGGGTTGAGGCACTAGAAGTTTGGGTACCTTTTTATAAAAGTGCAACCGCGGATGACATGTGGGTCCAGGCTGGAGTGTGGGTTGAAAACTCAAAATCCAAGGGGCTATCTGCAAAAAGGAAAAAGGGCCCTGTTCCTCTTCTCTGTATTCTGATGAAACTAACGACACGGGGGAACTGGCGCGGCGGGGATCGATCCCGCGACGCGGCGCGCGCGCAGGCAGCTGCTACTGCTGGGGCTGGCTCGGGTTGGTGATAGGAAATGATGGCGCGGCCAGAAAGAGCTACTACGGCGCAACGTCAGGGAAGGCGAACGTGAGCGCGGTGCACCGAGGGTGCTCGACGGAAGGATCTACACGACCAGGAAGAGATAGACAGGGGGAGGTGTCTGGGAGGGGCAGAGGCTCACCGGGAGTGGGTCGGTGGTGTTGGTTCGGCCTGGGACGCAGGGGATCAGCGGCAGAGCTGACGACCCGAGGCTAGGGTTTCCTCGTCGGCTCGATGGTCTGCAGCGCGTACCGGGTCGCCTCCTCCTCGACTCCGTGTACAGGGGTGATGCATGGGATCTCCTCGGTCTTCCTCGTCAACCAGACGCCGCGCCCTTCTCCTTACTACGGTGGTGGCGAGAAGATGCAGATGGTGGGGTGGCGATGGAAGAGAGGGGTAGCAGGGGCAGATGGGGGGAAGCACAGCGACTGGGCAAGGCCCTGGGGATCTGGGGCGATGCGAGGCACGAGAGGAGGGGGTAGATAAGGACAGAGGAGAGGCAGAGACGCACATGGGGCTCGGGTGGGAAAAAGGTGGTGGTGCACCTTTTTCTTCCTCCTTCTCACATGGGTCGGTGGACCAGGGGATGATCGAGGCCGGCCAGGCAGTGGCTCAGGTGTGGCATGGCGCAGGGCTCGGTGGGGGTATCCTTGGGAGTGAGGGAAAGAGAGAAAAAGGGAGAGGGGGATGGCTCGGCTAGGGTTTAGGTTAGGGATGTGGCTCGGTCTAGAGTTAGCTAGGTTGGGGTGGTGGCCGAACCAGACCACAAGGCTGGTGGTGGCCTTGGTTTGGGTAGAGGGAAATGGTGAGTGAGTGGTGAGTGTATCTAGGGTTTGGTGTTGTGTAGGTTTAGGATTAGATAGGGACGTTAGGGTGAGGTTAGATGATGGCTCCAAAATAGATGAAGAGAGGGAGAGAAGCTAGGTTAGATCATGGAAAAAAACATGCCCCACTCAAAGCCGAATAAAAACCCAAACAAAAAGAAAAGAGGATGATCTTGCATGGCCCATGCATATATAATAAATGCAATGTTTATCCTTGTGAAAACAATTGTAATACCATGGGCATTTATTAGCACATGCTTCCAAAATATGGAATTAAGGCCAAGCCAAAGGAAAATTTGTGTCCCATGTGGAGTAGATGGAATATGCTCATATTTGAATCTCATTTGGACATGCTAGTGTGTATGTCCACTAGATGCATAATAGCCTCAAAATATTCCAACATGAGCATACACTCAAACACAAACCATATGGCAGCTTGACAAGGGATTCCTCCTACATAGCATGCAAAGGTGGCCATGTGGCTCTCCACATATCAATGATGTGAAAAACAACATGATGCATATATGGGAGCATGTGGAATTATAAGTGGATCCGTCCAATTCCACATGAGCTAGAGGTAAAACCAAATAAATTGCAATATCACATATAGTAGGGTGGTGGAAAGAAGGGTGGTGGAGTTAATAAAAGATATGCCCCCAACTCAACTTGGGCATCAAGCATTTATGAAGCACCAAATACAATATATCAAGAGGCAAATACCATTAATAATGCATATGAGATAAGAACCAAATGAAAAGGGTTTTATATGATGCTCAAATGCAATGTGGCATGATGACATGAGCATGATATAATTATGATGCAACAATTCTATGTAGGAAGTAACATTTTATTATTAGACCATGTAGCATTACAGATGTTAGACAGATGGGATGCTACAACTTCTATAGCATACACCTGGTCATCCTTCTATTCCTCAAAGTCTAGCAAGGGGTTCAAAGGAAAGAGTGAGTAACCACGTTACCCAACAAGTTCATTATATGCAAGGTGGGAAGTTTGATGCTCTATCTACCACCTCGGACTATCAGTCCTTGGCACTATGCAGGTTTCATAAACATTTCTTCAAAGATTGATTTTATTATCAAAAACTATGCCCATCATCCTTCACAGGTTGACCAGAACTTAATGGAGTTCCTTTCCTGCCGTGTTCGTAGCTCCTTCCTGGAATAGGGAGTAACATGTCACAATTCTTACACTCTGCAGAGGTGCGATGCTTTACCCATAAGAGACCAAATCCTTGTTGCACAACCGGGCGTACTTTCCCGTCCACAATTCCTTGATGTGGGGCCCAGTAGATGATCCAAGCCAATCGTTGCCCTTCTCCATGACCCCGCATGAATACACGACCCTCCAGGACATGCCCACCTCTGTTAAGCCCCATATAGGACCAACTAAAACTATGGTAGGCACCTGAAGACTCTATGAGATGGTGATGCCCTGGCAAGCTCCCTTAAAGGTCTAGCTAAACCACTGGCGGCCTCTCAAAATAATCTAGACACCCAAATCATGGGAAACTAAGGTGTTCCACCCATGTGCTAGGTTTCTCCACGAGAAATCCTCAGCCTCATGATCAGGTCATCCGTCCATGCTAAAGGAAGAAGATCCAGCTGACTTCTCCGTCCCATTCCAGATCTTATGGTTAACACTTTCGTGGGGATGACCACGGTAGTCGCTGACACGGGCATCAATTGATAGAATAGGGGGCAAGAGCTGGCGGCCATCTACGGTGCGAGATGGGGGCGGATGCACATGGGTTTACCCAGGTTCGGCCCACTGGAGGGTAAAGACGTACTCCTACTAGATTGTATTGATGGAGAGCGAGTTATAGGGGTGGCGAGTTTGGCGCCTAAGCAGCGAGTCGCTCAGAAGGGTGTATGATGGAACGTAAGTCCTCAAGCTACCCTAGGGAGGCTTATATAGGGGTACCTCGCTAGGGTTTAAAGTATACAACCGAACAAGTTATGGATTCAGAGGCTTTTGACCTAATCCGACTAGGCTTCAGCTACGCTCCCGGGCCTCTAGTCTCCAATCACCAAGCCTTCTCTTCAGTCACGTTCTAGTCGCCTTCCTGTAGGCCCACTCGCGAGGCCTTCGACCCGATTGGAACGTCCTGCTGGGCATACCCCATTCGGCATATCCCCATTAGTAGTCCCCGAGGCCATCATTGATTCAGTGCAGGTGTTCATTTGGCAGTCGGAATAGGCGAGTCCAATTTGGACGCCCAGTCGAATCGGTGATGGACTCTGTCGAGAATGGAGGAAATTTTCCACCTGGCTTCCAGTCGTATCTTTGGCGAATGTATTCTTACTCGAAACACTTCCCTTGTCGATTGGATAGAGCATACCTACAAGCGATTCGAGTGGAAGAAGTTGGACCGTCAGTTTGATCAAACTAGCCATTGGGTAATCCAACAATAACTTCGGCACAATTACCGCAGGTAACGGCTACCTCGAGATTGGCGGGTAGAACTTCTTTATAAGGAGAGTGACAGAAAATTCCTATAGATCCTCTCCCACATTCCTCACTTTCACGCATCCCATTCTCTCTGCGTCTTCACGATCTAGATTCCCCGAGCCGAGCAACCTTGTCTCTCCTTCGATGGCGCCCCCGAAGGATCTGTGGGGGAAGTCCAAGTGCACCGTGGTGCAGCTCAAATCGTTTGAGGACGCAGGGGTCCTCTGCAAGGGGAACTGGCGGATTCCCACGCCCTCCAAGACCGAGCCGAACCCGCGTGCCGGTGAATTCATCTGTTTCCCGAGCCACTCGGAGAGGGGCTTGGGATTCCCCACCACAGTCTTCTTCCGACGATTCTACGCGTACTACGCAATCAAGCCATCCGACCTTGGCCCACACATCATCGAGCAGCTGGCGATCTTCGTTGCCTTCTGCAAATGCTACCTCGGCTACAGGTCGTACTTCCCGCCGTGGCTGGAGCTGTTCCACGGTCGCATTGGGCACGACATATCCGGCGGTCATGTCTTAGCGGCAGGCAGCGTCACATTCTAGTTGAAGCCGAAGGAAAACTTCTTCAAGCTCATGCTGCTGAAGAAGGCCGCAAGCGAGTGGAAGAAAAGTTGGTTCTATGTGAGGGAGTCCACCCCCTCCGGTGAAGTGGCAGTCCCCGAGTATGTCGCGGAAAGGAGCGAACCCTGCCGACTGATAGCGGACAAGCTTCGCGATGATCAGAGGATGGCCGTCATGGAGATGATGGACCAGATCCAGGCGCTAAAGGACAAGGGGTTGTCCACAATCAATCTATACAATTGCTGGCTCGAGGGGCGCTTGGTCCCAATGGAAACCCAGCCCCACTGGATGTATGAATACACCGGGAAGAATGATCCTTCCCGGACTAGCAAGGACCCATGGGACACCGCGGACTACAAGGCCACCCTGAAGAAGATACCGACGCGGAATTTACCACCACGTCGGCTGGGCTCGCCCCGTACATGCTCGAGAAGAATGAAGCTCCTACAGTAAGCCACTCTCACTATATTTATCTTCAGTCATGACTTTCGCGGGGCAATTTTCAACCGCATTTTGTAATGTTTATTCGTGGCCATTCTCAGTTGTTTCAGGTTCTCGAGGGTTGGCTTCCCCCACTCGACAAGGAGGTTCCCAAAGAGCTCGAGGAGGGGACCGAAGGGGACTCCTCTAAGAGCGAAGAAGAAGGGAGAGAGGTTTCTCCCCCAGCGCCCGTGGCTCGCAAGACTCGCATGCAGAAGCAGTGCGAGATCGAAGCGAGTTGCAGTGTTGAAAACCGCAATGAAGACAATGAAATTTTGCAGGAGCACAGTTCATGGCGCACAGCCACGCCGGCGAAGCCCTTGCGCAAACCGAAGTCGACCGCAAAGAAGCCAGCTCTAAAGCCGGCGTCGCCACCCAGGTCGGTGGTGGAGTTTGGGTCGTACGAAGAGTCCGATTATGACGTGACCAAGACCTATCCCGAAGGATACGACTCTGCTGATGGGACCGGAAGTAGCGGACGTGGCAGTGGAGATGTGATGGCCCAAAATATATCGAGCTCATTGCGGAACCCCAAGAGGAAGGTATGATGGGCATAGCAGCAAGTTTTCCCTTAGTTATGAAACCAAGGTTATCAATCCAGCAGGAGTAAGGAAACTCCTCCAAGGTGTTGCTAGCTGTATTTTTGGTAGGGCGCACTACCGGCGCCAGCAGCAACATGGAAGCCTACACAACACAACCACAAAACTTTGCCCCCAACTTACAGTGAGGTTGTCAGTCTCACCGATTTTGCTGAAAACAAAGGATTAAACGTATTGTGTGGAAGAAATTTATAGTTTCCGAAAGTAAACAGAACGCAGTAAAAGTTGATTGTAGATTGATCATAAAAGAAAGGACCGGGGTCCATAGTTCACTAGTGGTGGCTCTCCTTTAGATAGATGACATGCTGGGTAAACAAATTACAGCGGGGCAATTGACAAACATCGAGAGAAGCAATATGCATATACTACTCATCTCGACTCCTTCGAGATTCGATTAGGCATTACAACATTATACATAGACCGTAATCCAACTCCATCTATGACTAATAATCCACCTTCAGGTTATCATCCGAACCCCCTCCAGTATTAAGTTGGAAGCAATAGATAATTGCATTACGCATTGCGTGTAAAGTAAACAATACGATTATTCTATGAACAAAGGATTGTTGTTTTCTCCCTCGTAGCAATAGCACATCTAGTACCTTAGAGATTTATGTCACTTCCCCAGATTACTAGAGGCATGAACCCACTATCGAGCATAAATACTAACTCTTGGAGTTGCTAGCATCTACTTGGCCAAGATAGCTACTAATAACGGAAAGCATGCAAGATCACAAATAACAAAGACATGATGGAATCAATAATCAATCTGAAATAGCATCGCAATATCCATCGGATCCCCGGAAACATAACATGTAGGAATTACAAATAGATGATCTTGATCATGAACGGAGCTCACAAAATCTAAACATGATAGCACACAGGAGGAAAACCAGCCATCTAGCTACTACATGGACCCGTAGTCAGAGGATGAACTACTCACGCATCACACCGGAGGCTTGCATGGTGATGAAGAAGGCCTCCCGGGTGAATTCCCCTCCCGGCAGGGTGCCGGGAAGAGCTTCAGATCCCTCTCGATCTAGGGATGGTGATGATGGTGGCTATAGACTCTTCCGTGGAATTTTGATCGTGTACTTAGGTTTTCTGTATCTGAGGCATCTTATAGGCGAAAGGGGATGCGTAGGGGGTGCCGGAGGTGGCCAGACCACCCCCTGGCGTGGGCCAGGCTGGGACGCGTGGCCAGGTGGTGTGGCGGCCCCTTGGCCCCTCTCCGTCTCGTATTCTGGCTCCTTGTGTCCCTTGGTGAAAGACTGACTTTGGCTTTTGTCACGTCCAATTCTGAGAATATTGATTTTTCTGACTTTCCTGGAACCATAAACAGCAGAAAACAGACAGCTAGCACTGTGGTATCTTGTTAATGGGTTAGTCCAAGAAAGTGTATAAAAAGCACTAAAAAGTGTGGACAAAACATAAGAAAGTAGATAAAACCAAGCATGGAACATCAAAAATTATGGATACGTTATCAACGTATCAACATCCCCTAGCTTAACTCATGCTCGTCCTCGAGTAGGTAAGTGATAAAAAGAAAGAATAATTTTTCAGGTGACATGCACCATCATAAACTTGATCAAAGTATTTGTAAAACATTGATAGCTAGGATCATAGTACTTCAATCATAACATGAAAGATAAAGTTCTAGCAATAAGACAAAGCAACTAAGTTGCAACATGAAAATGCACAAACAAAAGATTCATGAATAACAATGCTTTGCAAGACATTTGTTTGTTTCACATAAAGAAAACATAGCATAGTGGCATTCAGCTTGTCCCTCATAAAGTAGCAAACATAAATGCAAAGGACACCTTCAAAGTTCATAAGAGTGACTAGATACAAATAGTTTAAAACAAGCAATATCAAAGTTATGCATCAATCAACAAGTCTTGGGACAATCCATATAGAACTAAGAATGGCCACTATGCTCTCAAAGTAGGTGCATAAAGATAGAAGGTGGAGACTCAACATAAAAGTAAATGAAAGGCCTTCATAGAAGGAAGTAGTGATTCAAGTTTCATAAAGAGCTTCCAAAAATTATGGTACTTGTTAGCTTTCAGCTCTCATTTCCCCTATCATAAGCACCTTGAACTGATTAAGGTTAGAGTGAAAAAACTATGATGTATATGCTTGACGAAGTATAAGTTGGAAATCTCATGTCCCTTGAATACGAGGGCCGCTCCTCATGCTACTCAAGTTTAGTTACCGGTAAGTTCTTGTCATAGTAAGTACATGTGTATCATAGAGAACCGCCAATGGGTACCCCTTGCCTGATGATACGGAAGAATCCCCATATCAAAATGACAAGGCAAGCAGACAACGAGCATCTCAGCAATCTTCTTATTTGCCATGGGAAAATGGTGCTTTTTTCTCTCTTTCGTCTTTTCTCATATCTCTTTGTTTTTCTTTTCTTTTTCTCTTTTTTCTCAATATTTGACTCTTTTTTATAAGAAGAATGCTTCATAGACAGCTAATTATGGTTACGCTGCAGGTTTCCACCATGACAACATGGATTAGACCGGTGGCCCAGGCGTTTCTCTAACACACATACATAACTCCATGGACTTACAAGCTCCCCTTTCATTTCACACCGATGACATCCATAGACAAAAGAGCATGATATCAACTAGGTACAAAGTACACGTGCAATGTTGAAAGCGTTCCCCATGACAGCATGGTTCTGCTAATCCCCAACATATAAGTGCAAGCATATACAACATAGACGACCCAATGGTTCAAGTTTATTAAGGGGCAGAAAAGTAAAGTGTGCCATCAAGTTCGTGAGAGCTTTAATCACTAGTTTTCTCATAACAAGTTTAATTCAGAAGGTAGATAAAAACATGAATATACTTGGAATAACATATGCTAGTAGGTAGGTATGGTGGACTCTTTGGAATAACTTAGTTTTACGAGTTGGATGCATGAGTGGAACTCATACTTGGTTACGGAGGCTAGCAAAAGACTAGGAGCGACCAACTAAGAGAGCAATAATGGCCATAATCATGTAGAGCAACAAAACATAATTAATCAAAGCATAAAGTGATACTACAAGTTGAAAACTAAAGGATCATAAAGTCTTATGGTGACTTGGGATAGTCATAACATGGTGTGAGCATGCGCCAAGTCAACCCAAATAAAGCATAAAAGGAGAATACCACAATACTATGCTTTAATATGCTAAAACAATGCATGATTCTTCAAAGGCACATTAAGCAATCTCAATTGTTTATAACATTTGATGCTACATCAAAGAATACTAAGCATAGAGCCAAAACAATATCAAGCATGGCATGGCAAAGCATAGGCCATAGTCAAAAACAAGCTCTCTTTACCACTTAAGCATGAACTTTCCTACTCTTTTCCAATCCAAACCAAACTATTTGAAAACTAATGCATGAAAGAGGGGGTCCAACCAATTTATTAAGCAAACTAAGAAAACCAAGAAAACAAAAACGAAAAAGAAGACGCTCCAAGAACAACACAATTGTGCATGAAACAATAAAAAAGAAGTGTTTGGAAGAAACCTAGAATTTTTATTGATGAAGAAGGGGATGCCTTGGGCATCCCAAAGCTTTGACGCTTGTACTTCTTAGATATTTCTCGGGGTGACACGCGTGTAATCCCCAAGCTTGAGCTTTAGTCCATTCTTCATCTCATTACTCACTCCTTCCATACACCTAAAAAATTTCCTTCATACAAAACTTCACACAATCTTTATTAGCAACATTAGTGCACTCAAGATAATAAGTCTTTGGGTTCAGTTCCAACACCAATAAAACTTCCATTAAAACACAAGCTATTGTAGCACTTCCCTCAAAAATCTCAATTCCCCAAAAGAACTCAAAAAGGAACCAACAAGAAGCAAATGCAAATAATGTCAGAAATCTGTCAAAACAGACCAGCAGGTAAAGGCGATTTTTTTTAAGACCTTCTTTTACTCAAATTGAAGTGTTGAACTAATGAAAGTTAGATAAAAATATGGGGCAGAAGAACAAAAGTTCACGCCTCAAAAGGACGTACAGAGATGTTACACGAATTTTTCCGGTGAAGCATAGAAATATGTTTCAGGACAGAAACTTTCCCAATCATTACTTCTCTCGTTAGAGGTTACTCTTGTCACAAAAAGCAAATACTCCCTCCGTCCTGGTATACTGGGCCTAATCTGAAAAAATATTTGTCCCACAATACGTCCACACTAAAGCCTGCATGCATTAATTAAGAATAGTAGTCCCTCACTAATTACTCGAGCATGAGGGTGGGGTGGAAAACAAAACCAGTCTGCACGCCAAATTGGTTGCATGTGTGCAGTGTTATAGTGATGGAGCTAATGGTGGCATCTAATTGGAGAGAGGGGAAGTCCAATAAAAAATTCCTTGGTCACGATGCAAAACGTTTTGAGCCCTGTAAACTGAGGGAAAGGGAGTAAAAAGGATAAGGAGCGGTTATTACAGAAGTAATAACTTCCAAGACTCATCTAAATCTTTTGGGTTATCTCCCAATAAGTACTTTCCTTTAACGCATTTAAGTTAGGCATAAGAAGCAAGAAAAAGGATAAAGTGTTCTCCAATGAAGAAGCATTAAGATTGATACCTGAAATATCTTCAACAAGGCAAGGTATCTCATCCAAATAAGTTTGAGAGGATCCTTTCTCAATGCTCTTGGGTTCACTATTTTCATCAAATGGGTTTTTAGGAACAATCCAATCAAGATTCTTTTCTATGGCTTCATGCATTGCTACAAGTTTGAAAGGTATTGGTGTTTTAATTTCCTTCCCATTAGGTCCGGTTTTGTTCATCTTTTCTCATGTACCCACAACATCTACACATGAGCCTAGCATATTAAATCGTTCAAAAACTTTTCTAGCTTCCTTAGCAACATCATAGAATTCCTTAAGCAAAGTTTCTAGAATAAAATCTCTCTTTTCAGGGTCCTCAATTTCTTTAAGTATAAGAAACATTACTTGCATTAAGGGGTTAAGGTTAACAAACCTAGCTTCCAACATGTGAACTAAAGAAGTTGCAACAATTTTATAGTTTGGAGCAAGTTCTGCAAGGGATCTATCCTCAATATCCTCATGTTTACTAACATGATTAAATAATTCTTCAATATTATCTTTTCCAATTATAGAGCTACTACCTATTGAAAGGTCTTTCAAAGTGAATTTAGGGATCAACATGGTGACCAAAGAAAGAGGTAGCAACTATAGAAAGACTTAATTTTTTGTGTGTTTTTGATAAATAAAGCAAACTTGTAAAACTATTTTTTTGTTTTTTTATAAGGAAACAAGCAAACAAAGCAGAAATAAACTAAGAAAAACAAAAATAACAAAGTAAAGAGATTGGTTATGAAGGAATCCCCTTGTGAAGATGTCCTTGACTCCCCGGCAACGGTGCTAGAAAAAAGGTTGCTTAGCCCAAAATATATCGAGCTCGTTGGGGAACCCCAAGAGGAAGGTATGATGAGCACAACATCAAGTTTTCCCTCAGTTATGAAACCAAGGTTATCAATCCAGTAGGAGAAAGGAAACACCTCAAAGGTGTTGCTAGCTGGACTTTGGCAGGGCGCACTACCGGCGTCAGCAGCAACATGGAGACCTGCACAAGACAACCACAGAACTTTGCCCCCAACTTGCGATGAAGTTGTCAATCTCACCGATTTTGCTGAAAACAAAGGATTAAACGTATTGTGTGGAAGAAAGTAATAATTTACAGAAAGTAAACAGAAAGCTGTAAACAGTTGATTGTAGATTGCTGATAAAAGAAAGGACTAGGGTCCATAGTTCACTAGTGGTGGCTGTCCTTAAGATAGATGACATGTTGGGTGAACAAATTACAACGGGGCAATTGACAAACATCGAGAAAGCATACATGCATATACTACTCATCTTGACTCCTTTGAGATTCGATTGGGCATTACAACATTATACATAGACCGTAATCCAACTGCATCTATGACTACTAATCCACCTTCAGGTTATCATCCGAACCCCCTCCAGTATTAAGTTGCAAGCAACGGATAATTGAATTACGCATTGCATGTAAAGTAAACAATACGATTGTTCTATGAACAAAGGATTGTTCTTCTCTCCCTAGTAGTAATAGCACATCTAGTACCTTAGAGATTTCTGTCACTTTCCCAGATTACTAGATGCATGAACCCACTATCGAGCATAAATACTAACTCTTGGAGTTGCTAGCATCTACTTGGCCAAGATAGCTACTAACAACGGAAAGCATGCAAGATCACAAATAACAAAGACATTATAGAATCAATAATCAATCTGAAATAGCATCTCAATATCCATGGGATCCCCACAAACATAACATGTAGAATTATAAATAGATGATCTTCATCATGAACGAAGCTCACAAGATCTAAACATGATAGCACAAAGGAGGAGAACCAGCCATCTAGCTACTACATGGACCCATAGTCCCGAGATGAACTACTCACGCATCACATCGGAAGCTTGCATGGTGATGAAGAAGGCCTCCAGGGTGAATTCCCCTCTCCAGCAGGGTGCCAGGAAGAGCTTCAGATCCCTCCCGATCTAGGGATGAAGATGACGGCGGCTACAGACTCTTTCGTGGAATTTTGATCGGGTACTTAGGGTTTCTGTATCCAAGGCATCTTATAGGCGAAAGGGGAGGCCGAGGGGGTGCCGGAGGCGACCAGACCACCCCCTAGCGCGGGCCAGGCTGGGCCACACGGCCTGGTGGTGTGGCGCCCCCTGGCCCATATTTGTCTCGTAATCTGGCTCCCTGTGTGCCTCGGTAAAAAACTGACTTTGGCTTTTGTCCCGTCCAATTCCAAGAATATTCATTTTCTGACTTTCCTGGAAACAAAAACAGCAGAAAACAGGCAGCTGGCACTGTGGCATCTTGTTAATAGGTTAGTCCAAGAAAGTGTATAAAAAGTACTCCAAAGTGTGGACAAAACATAAGAAAGTAGATAAAACCAAGAATGGAACATCAAAAATTATGGATACGTTAGCAACATATCAGGTAGTAGGCGTCATTGCCGAGGACACGCCCTATGGCGAATGGCCCCTTCCATGTGGGGGGGAGCTTGTGCATTCCCTTCTTGTCCTGGACTAGTCGTAGGACCAGGTCTCCTTCCTGGAAGGTGCGGGTCCAGACTCAGCGGCTGTGGTAGCGGCGGAGTGCCTATTGGTAGATGGCGGTGCGGGAGCGAGCTAGGTCGCGTGCCTCGTCGAGCTGGTCGATTCCGTCTTTGCAGGCGGTCTCATTTGCCGCCTCAACATAGTTGGCGACCCGCGGTGTCCTCCAGGTCGGTTGGCATTATGGCATGAACGTTGTACACCATGAAGAAAGGCATGAACCCCGTGGAGCGGTTGATGGAGGTGCGGATTCCCCATATTACGGAGGGGAGCTCTTCGACCCAACATCCTAGGGTTTGCTCGAGGGTCACCTAAAGTCACGGTTTAACCCCATGGAGGACACTTTGATTGGCGCGTTTCGCTTGGCTGTTCGACTCGGGGTGGGAAACTAAGGCGAGGTCGAGTCGTATGCTGTGCTCCTCGCAGAATTCTGCCATGGCGCCTTTGGTGAAGTTGGTCCCATTGTCCGTTATGATGCAATGTGGGTAGCCGTACCGGTAGATGAGCTCGCGGAGACACTTGGTGGTGGTCTTGCCGTCGCACTTCTTGATCGGTTTGGCTTTGACCCACTTGGTGAACTTGTCGACCGCGACCAGGAGGTGGGTGAAGCCGGATGGGGCCTTCTTGAATGGGCCGACCATGTCCATGCCCCATACGGCGAATGCCCAGGTGATGGGGATGGTCTTGAATGCTGAACCAGGGAGATGCGTCTGGTTGGCATACTTCTGGCGCCCGACACACCGTTGAACAATGTCGGTGGCGTCGGCGTGCGCGGTGAGCGAGTAGAAGTTGTGTTGCATGGCTTTGGTGACCAGCGACCTGGTGCTGGCGTGATGGTCGCAGTCATCGGCGTGGATGTCTTGGAGGATCTTGCATCCTTCTTCTGGCTGTACATAGTGCTGGAACACGCTGGTCACGCTGCATTTGTGGAGCTCGCTATTTATGATGACGAAGCATTTGCAATGTTGCACTATCATTCGCGCTTCCGTCTCGTTATGTGGAAGGACCTTGTTCTCGAGGAAGGCGACGTATGGTGTAGTCCAGTCGCTGGGCTCCATGACCATGGCGATTAGGGCGGGCTCGGGCTACAATGGTATCCAGATGTCGATCTCCTTTGGCGAGGAGACCGAAGGCTTGTGAATGATGTGAAGGAAGACTCCTGCGGGTGGCATCTACCGAGCCGGCCCGATGCGGGGAGAGGGCATCTACCTCCTCGTTTTTGGTCCTATCGATCCACTCGACTGAGTAGCCGGTGAAGTGCCCTCCCAGCTGGTCTACCGCTTGGCGGTATGCTATCATTGTCGGGGAGACGGCATCACAGGTCCCTGCGACTTGGCCAGCGACTAGGTCAGAGTCGCCGTAGCATCGTAGCCGATTGACATTCATTTCCTTGGCGGCCCGCATGCCGTGAAGGAGGGCCTCGTATTTGGCCATGTTGGTGCATGGCTTGAAGTCGAGGTGGAGCACGCAGAGAAGTTTGTCTCCCTTGGGGGAGGTCAGTATGACCCCGGCCCTAGCGCCATTGGCGTTCTTGGAGCCGTCGAAGTGGAGCGACCAGTAATGGAGGAAGGGGAGCTTCTCTAGCTGTTGTGCCTCTTCCCAGTCAGCGAGGAAATCTGCCAGAGTTGCGATTTGATCGCTTTGCGTGGCTCGTACTTGATGTTGTGGACACCAATCTTGACGGCCCGCTTAGCGACTCGCCCAGTCGTCTCGCGGTTGCAGATGATGTCCTGCAGTGGCACGGAGGAGACGACCATGATTGGGTGCTCCTGGAAGTAGTGGGGTAGTCACCGCTAGGCTCGGAATACCGCGTATACCAATTTCTGATACGGCGGGTAGTGCTACCTTGAGTCCGTCAGGACCTTGTTGATGTAGTAGACAGTGCGCTGTACGGGGTGCTCCTTGCCCTCTTCTGGCCGTTCAACGACCATTACAGCGTTGATGACTCGAGTGGAGGCCGCGACGTAGACGAGCATCGGCTCTTTGTCGATTGGAGCAGCGAGTAGTGGAGCCGCGAGTAGCACTTCTTTGAGTGCCTTGAGCATGTTGCCTGCTTCTATGTCCCATTGGAACGTGGGGTTCTTGTGCATCAAGGCGGTATAGGGGTATTGCCTTCTCGCCGAGCCGGGGGATAAAGCAACTGAGAGCCGCGACTCACCCGACCAACTTCTAGATGTCGCGTAGGCACTCGGGTTTCCCGAGCCACGCGATGGTGTCGATCTTGGTGGGGTTGGCCTCGATGCCTCGCTTGGAGACCCTGTACTCTAGGAGCTGTCCGGTGGGGACGCCGAAGGTGCATTTCCCTGGGTTGAGCTTAATGTTGTACCTCCGCAGATTTGCAAAAGTCTCGGCCAGGTCGGCGAGCAGGTCGTCCTTCCAGGTGGATTTACCACCACATCGTCGATGTAGACATGGATGTTGCAGCCAATTTCGCTCGTGAGGCACTCCTGCATGCACCTTTGGTAGGTGGCGCCGGCGTTCTTGAGGCCAAACATCATGGCCGTGTAGAAGAAGGCGCCGAATGGCGTGATGAACATTGTCTTCTCCTCATCCTCGACCGCCATTTTGATCTGGTTGTAGCCAGAATACGCGTCGAGGAAGCCCAGCGACTCCGATCTCGCGGTCGAATTGATGATCTGGTTGATGCGCGGTAAGACGAACTCCGCCTTTGGGCAAGCGCTATTGAGGTTGGTGTAGTCGATACACATTCTCCAGGTGTTGTTCTTTTTCAGGACCAGGACTGGGTTTGCCAGCCACTTGGAGTACTTGATGGGCCGAATGAAGCCTGCGGCTAGTAGGCACTGTACTTCTTCGGCGATTGGTCGGCGACATTCTTCATTGAAGGGATGTAGCGACTGCGTCACTAGTTGCACTTTGGGGTCAGCGTTGAGTTTGTGCTCAGCGAGTTCCTTCTAGACACCAGGCATGTCAGATGGTTTCCAAGCAAATATGTCTCGATTCTCATGTAGGAACCTGATGAGCACGCTTTCCTATGCATGGCTCATGTGCGCCCCGATGGTGACCGTTAGGCTGGAGTCGCCTGGAACGAGCTCGACAGTGCGGGTGTGCATGGTCGCCTCAAAGGTGGAACTTGCGGAGGTTGGCTTCTTTAGGATGGTGGGGACGTCCTTGTCGATGTTGCTCGTGTATTTTGTGATCTAGTCCGCGTGGTTTGTTTCCGCAGTGATGACGGTGTCGGCAAGCTCGGCGCCTTTGTCTTCACACTCCACGACCATGTCGAGGTCGCCGTGGACGTTGATGATGCCGCTTGTCCCTGGGAGCTTCATCATGTTGTAGGCGTAACGCGGGGTCGCCATGAACTTGGCGAACGCCTGGCGCCCTAGGACGCAGTGGTAGGGGCTGCGGAAGTTCACCAGCTTGAAGATGATCCACTCAGTGTGGAAGTTCGATGGGGTGTCGAAGGTGACTGGCAGCGTCACCTTGCCGATTGGATACGCCTTCCAACCGGGGATGATGCCGTGGAAAGTGGTGAGTGTCAGCTCGATCACTGACTCTGGGACGTGGAGCCTCTTGAATGTGTCCAAGTACATGATGTTGATGGAGCTTCCACCATCCATAAGCATCTTGGGCAGCCAGTAGTCGAACACTTTGGGCCTGACCACCAGGGCAACTCACCCTGGGTACTCGATCCTAGGCGCGTGATCATGACGACTCTAGGTGATGCTTTGATCAGACTTGTTGAGGAAGCGGGGGATGTTGACTTGGGTCACCGCATTGACAATGACCGCACGGGCAAGCACCTTCTTCTCGCGTTTGGTGCCGAGCCCGGTGAAGGTGTGTAGCGAGCCGACGGTGTTTCCAAAACCACCGGTGTTGCCATTGTCCCATGTTGGGTTGTTGTTGTGGTCCTCCCTTGCTCGCCTTGCCTTTTTGATCTCTTTTAGAGAATGGTAGTCCGCGGTGGTGTGGGTGGCAGGTTTCCCCTCCCTGCTGCGGTAAACACAGGGCTGGTTGAGTAGGGCGGCGGTGTAGAATTTCAGCCTCGTCGCATTGTTTGCGCGGTAGTTTCCTCCGTCGCGGCGGAAGTTCTTCGGGTCGCGTTGGCCATAACTAGCGTTAGCGACAAAGTCGACTCGCCCATCGTCATGGTGCTTGCCGGTGAGGCGAGTGTTGTTGTATCGCATGTCGCGTTGTCGCCCATTGTCGTGGCCGCTAGTGCGGCGTCTTCCTCCCGACTCGTCGTCCGAGTCCTGGTTGGGGTCCTCCTCCGCGTACCGCTTGGCAATCTCGAGGAGGTCGCGGATGTTGTCGAGCGTCCGGTAGACCCTCTTGATCTTGGCGACTAGGGGTTCGTACCAGCACACGTTCTTGAAGTAGTGAATCGCCGTGTCCGGGAGAATGCCGGAGGCATTTATCAATAGTTCCTGCCACCTCTGGATCTAGTGGCGGGTTGACTCGTGCTGCCCCTGGATGCATCACTCCAGGTCCTCGATGGTGGTGGCGCGGATGTAGGAGCCCTCGAAGTTCCTAACGAAGGCATCCCGCATCTCCTCCCATGAGTCGATGCTGTCGGCGGGGAGGGCATTGATCTATTGCCGGGTCGCTCCCTCCATCATCAGGGGGAGGTAGCGAGCGGCTAGCAGGTCGGTGTGGCCAGCGATTCCCATCGCCATGAGGTACATGTCCAGCCACACCGCTAGGTCGTACGTGGGGTCATACTTTTCGATCTCCTTGGGCGCCTTGAAATTGGCATGGTACTTCTCACCTCGGATCATTGGCCCGAAGCATTGGGGGCCGACTCAGCTGAGCGAGCCCCTGGGTTTGGGGTCGCTGCGTTTGGTGAGGGTGTGCCTCAAGTCATTGGGCTGGCACGCCCGCTAGGCCTGGTTGTTGATGATGTGTGTTCGGGTGTCCATGGGTTGCCCGTTGGCGGTGACTATGTTGTTCACCGGCCGCGGCTCGTTGGTGGAGAGCGCGGGGTGGGTGGCCCGTGGCTGGTACGCCAAGGGTTGGGGCCATGGGCAGGTGACGGAGTTGGCGACAGTTGGAGGGGCGCTTGAGGCTGCCCTGCTTGCCGATGAGCGAGAATACATCCGCCCCCGCAGGTCGACTCCTGCGGCTTGCTGCTCGACAGCCCTAGCGAGTAGGGATTTGGCGTACTGGATCTGCAGCGCACCCTCTCCTTGGATGTCAAGGTGGGCGACTGCGGCATTGGCCGTGATGACTTTGTCCATCAGAGTGGTGTACAGTGGGAGCCCGTTGGCGTCACGGGCCTGTGGCGAGATGATGATTCGTGGCTGGTCCAGTGGGGGCGCACGACCAATGGGTGGCGGTGGGGCCCCAGTCACCTGGCAGCGCATTCTCGCAGTATTCGTGCTCGGCTGCGCGTGTGGGGTCGCTTTTGTCGTTGAAGTTCAGGACGCGGCCCCGGACGTTGGAGTTCTGGAGGGTCCTGATGTGGGGTTGATGGTAGAGTGACAACTCCTGCGCTGTTGCCCGTTCGAGGCGGAACTTCTTGCGCTCGGCTATCTCCCTGCGCTGCGCCTCCTCCAGTCGCATGCAGGGTTTCTCCACCTCCGTGGCCATGGCGGTTGGCGGGATCGGTGTGGAGAATGGATCTAGTGGGGCGGCTGTGCTTCCCGCCATGTAGATCGCACGTGGAGAGCCGCGTCGTCCGTGGCGGCGTTAGTCCCGACCGCGTTGCTGGCGGCCGAGTCGTACTCGGTGGCGAGGCGGTTGATGGAGTGGATCTGGTCCTCTGAGAGCATATCGCGGCGTGGCAGTGATTCACCGATGATCATCGTTCCCTCCAGGTCGACTGCATCAGTGAAGCTAACGAATAAGCTGATGGTGCCGATCGACATCACCGCGCTGTGTGTGATCAGGCGCGACGCTAGGATGTAGCTGCTAGGCAGGATCTGTAGGATCCCGCCGGTGACAATCATGCGGCCGGTGGCGTTCGGTCAATCGATTAGCGTGTAGGGTCTCGCCACAGAACTCAGGTCAGTCCAGCCACGCCCCACGGTGGGCGCCACTATCATGGAGATGACCACGACAGTCGCTGACACGAGCAACGATTGATAGAATAGGGGGCGGGAGATGGCGGACATCTGCTGTGCGAGATGGGGGCGGATGCACATGGGTTTACCCAAGTTCGCCCCCTAGAGGGTAAAGACCTACTCCTGCTAGATTGTATTTATGGAGAGCGAGTTACAGGTGTGGCGAGCTCGGTGTCTAAGCAGCGAGTCGCTCAGAAGGGCGTATGATGGAACGTAAGTCATCAAGCTACCCTAGGGAGGATTATATAGGGGTACCTAGCTAGGGTTTACAGTATACAACCGAACAAGTTATGGATTTGGAGGCTTTTGACCTAATCCGACTGGGCTTCAGCTATGCTCATGGGCCTATAGTCTCTAATCGCCAAGCCTTCTCTTCAGTCACGTTCCAGTCGGCGTCCTATAGGCCCACTCGCGAGGCCTTCGACCCGATAGGAACATCCTGCTGGGCTTACCCCATTCGGCATATCCCCATCAAACATGTTTTATACGACACTAGAATCACTGATGTCATGGGTTATTAAGTCCTATCGGTTATGCAATTGGAATCTTAGCTTCCACTACAATTCTTAATATGTATCATCAGTTAGGATGATAATAGCATTTCATTTGTTTGGGAAAATACTTATTTTCAGTCTCTTTTAGAACATAGGTGATAACACACAATTTTCAAATAATTTCGTAAAGACTCTTCAAAGGACATGAGCAAGTGATGAACTTGCCATGTGATTGCAAGGTAGTGAAGGCAGATACTTCCACCAGACCTTGAGCTCTGGTTTCTACAGAAGACCATTATTGCTCGGTAAGGACAATATTTAAAGAAGCAATATGCAATACATAGTAATGTCATGCAATGGTTTATTATTTTCTTATCTGAGTGTTTTACCCACCTTATAAAGGTTTACTATTTTCTTTGATTAATAAAAAGAAAGTATTACTCAAAGTCTTTTAAACTAACCTATCCATTATACATAGTATTTTTATAATCACTAGTATTATTCTAAGAGTTTAAAAATGAATTTATTTAATTTTTAACTCTTTTAAATATTTAACCAAAATTTCTTTGAGGAAATAAGACTCTATGTTTATCACACTTGATTTACTTTTCAAAAATACAAACTAGTATTTTTCTATAATAGTGCTCCCTTTTAGGATCATAAAAATGAACTTTATTCAATTTTAAGTGTTTTTTTATTTTTTATAAAATTCTAAAAGGAGTATATACATCCATAATAATGGTTCTAAATTTAATTACCTAAAATTCTCTCTATTATTATTTTTAATAGAGGATACTTTTGTGTGTTCAATGGTATTTTATTTATATTTTTAGTATTTTTATTTTATTTCTTAGAACCTCTTAAGTCCTAGGGGTATTTTGGTCTTTTGATAAATTGCTCAGATTTTTTCCTTTTAACATCCGGACCTAGCCCATTGGGCTAGCCTAGCCCTTTCTCGGCCCACTTGGGCTGGTCAAACCCTCTTTGAACGAGTGGCCTAGTACCACTCGCTCCTCTCTCACTCTCTCTCTCACGCGTTCACTCTTCTATCTCACGCCCCTGCGGAGACACGGTGTTGCCGACGCCGTCGTCACGCGATTCCGGCATTCCCAGGCCTCTTAGGCCGCAGCCTGGTGCATGATGGGGTAGACGATGCCGCTCCATCGATTGGTCCAGCTCGATTCGGCTTTGGACCCCCTCTCCCATCCAGGTTGACTCCATCCCGAACCCTAGGGTTTGCTGGTTGCCGGTGATGTGGGGTTCCGCCTCCCCGTGGTGTTGTGCCGCGGCTCTGGTGGCTCTATGGTGCCGCCTTAGCTGCTCGTGTAGCTGTGGTCGCCGCCCCATGGCTTGGTGCGGGTTGCAGCGCCCTCGGGTGCTCTCTTTGTCGTCATGTGTGCTCGTCGGCCTCTTTGCTTCCTATTCTAATCTCTAGCGAGGACCACGTGTAACACCCCAAAAATGCTAATCAAAATTATCAGGTTCCAATCACCCAAGTTTAGGGTTAACAAAAACTTTTATTAATAAAATGAATATGAATGCATGTGTGATTTGCATTAGTGTAGAATTGAGTGTATTTACCATGCTTGATTGTTACAAATGATGAGAAAAGGTTTAAAAGGTGAATGCTACATCATCTAGGGAAATTACAAACAAATTCAAAAGAAAAAGAAATCAAATATGAATTAAAATAACCAAATGGTCATTTTGGCCAAAGTTAACCACTAGGTCACTTTGAGTGTTCCTAGAAGAGAAATTTTAACAGAAACAATTCCACTTCTTTTCACCCCTTGCTAGACCAAGTATAGGTGTATCCAAGCCCACTTTACAAACTTACAAAAACATTCTCCAAATCAATTTAATGGACAGTTGAAAATTGAATCCAGTTCATATGTTAAGATCACACTTTTTCAAAAACCCATCAAACCAATTCCCCTTGACCTGCCCAAGGAACCAGAGATACTCAAGCTTAAGTAAAGATCACTCACCAAATTTGAATAAAAATTCCAAATTAATGTTCTTGCGGCAATTAAAACAAACACCTTGCAGACACAGATTAACCTACTGCCTAACTTCACTGTTTTACACAGTGATCCTCGACCATTTGGTCCCCTCTTAACCCCCTTGTCTCCCCTGAGTCTAGCCAGCACCCAGACCAAGCCCCCTCTTTGCTGTGTTCACAGTGCAGTGCCACCCATTTTTGGGCATCGCCGCCGACACTGGGCAACGCGCCAGAGGCAACACCGCTCTCACCCACGATGCGCACCAGACACGCCGCACTCCACCGCCACCCCCTGTCCAAGCCTTGACCATAGAAGAGCCCTGGACCACCCTAGCACCACCGCGCCCTATGCCTCTGTGCCATACCCAGAGCGTGCCAGCTCGCCGCGCCCGACTGCCTCGCACAGACCGCGCCTCGCCCTCGTCGCTCACGCTCACGCCGGCCATGATCACCCCAACCCAACAGACACCCCCGTTTGCCGCCGCGCGACCAGCAGCTGCCGCACGCCGTCGCAAACACCTACGCCTCTACGTAGAGCGCCGCACGCTCCCGACCAAACCACACTGCCCCACGACCTCGCCTTTAAGCCAGCAACGATCGTCAGGGAACACATCACCGCCCACTAGCCTTAGCCACCCCGATAACCGAATATAACATCGTCACCGACGAGATCGCGCCCGCACTGTCCGGTCCCCTCGTCCCAGTATAAAGAGAGCTCTCCCCTGCATCATTTCTCCACACCACTATAGTCCCCACTCCTAACATCCACTTCCACACTTCTTCCCGGAGCAAGGAAAGCTCTCCCTTGCAAGAATTTGGCCAGAGCCTGCCGCTGCTAGAGGAGAAGGGCGCCGTCGATTTAGACCTCCCAAGACTTGCTGTGACCGTGCCTCGTACCGTCGTCGTCTACCATGTCGATCGCCCCCGTCATCGACCCTAGCTGGAGCCCAGGTGAGCCTAGCCAGACACCCACCGCCACGCTAGGTTAATGTCTCACCGGAGCAGTTCGTCGTCGACAACGACTCCCAGCCGTTCGATTAGAATTAGATCGCACGGTCTAGAATCGCCGATACCATTTCGTTTAGATGCAGTCGCTGACTAGTGGGTCCGTCCTGTTGGCAGCCCACTACGCTGTGCAGTGCAGTTGGGCCGGCCCGTTTAGCTTTCCCGCGCAGGCCTGGATATTCAAATAAGGATTTTCCTTTTTAGTTTAAACTAGTTTCTGTCCATAGATTCAAAAATCAATTCAGAGAGTTTCACTAAACCAAATTGCATGATTCCAATTTTGTTAGAAATATATTTAAATTATCTATCCAAGCCTGTTGGATTTAAGTTAATTTGAATTAGATATAAGCTATAGTAAAAATAAAAAGAAAAAGACTTTTCCAACTACAAACATTTTTCAAAAATCAACCATAAATGCTTTGGAGTTGATTCCAACTCTCAAAAATCACATTTGATAATATCTATCTGAATATGTAAAAATATTTAGGTTTGCATGCAGTGACTGTGGACTAGTACCAAAATAATGCTATATAAGCATTTCTAGTCACTTTAAATCTATTAAATGGTAATTATAAACTTTGTAAAATATGACCACCTTTTAAATCACATTCCCATGTATTAGAATATGTGGTGATGACATGTGTCCACATGATCCCATATTTTAATTGGAGAATATTAAATCTTAATCAATTTCAATGAGTAGAAATTACTTTTCTCAAATAAGATAAATAATACTAGTTCTTTATTTCATGTGATGATTGTGATGATGCTAGACCATCAAGTGTGATCCTTAGTGTGCTAAATAGAATTAGTTAAGTATTGTTTGGTGCTTGTGTACCCCGTATTCCTTTATAGACGATAGTACCGACCAAGGATACGAGGAGGAGGAGTACTACCAACCAAAAGACGAAGAAAACTTCAATCACTGCACTAATCAAGGCAAGCTATTATTGGCAAGCTATTAGGAGCAAGTTTTACTTGCAAGCCATCATTACTAAGCAAGCTAGACCCTTGCAAGCTAACACTTGCAAGTATTAACCCAAGCAAGATGCACTAGGCATGCTTTGGTTACATACCTTTGATTTATACCAATCCCAAGTTTTACTTGCAAGCTTTATTCTTTTTACATTACCACAGTTCTTTACTTTTAGTTAGTGCTTTGTGAGTATTTGTAGAAATAGAATAGATAGTATGAAGAGTATAAAACTAGGCCTATACTTAGATGTCATTCTATGGCATGAGATTGAAGATTAGCACCCCTCATTAGTGAACACTCTTAACCTTAGTGGCTAGTCCTAAGTATAAAAGTTGATCACTTTAGATGGGAATATTTGGTGAAAATGATTATGAAAACCTTGGAATGATGAGTCATTCTATTGAAATGGTTTGACTTGTGTTGAGAAACACAAAGGATTTGATGATGAAAATGTTGAGGCATGGACCTTAGCCCTTTTATAAAAGCTGATGGTTGGGTACGGATGCGATACCATTCCAATTTTACCATACAACCACAATACCTGAATTGGGTAGGGCTTAGTCGGAAGTTTATATGCATTAGTATGGGTTCCCTCGCGGAAGAGGTATGAGCCGAGGCTACCTCTTGATGACGTCCACCTATGCAGTGGCCAGGATGGCAGATGGCCATGGCTGGGAGGCTAGGCTCATAGGGGAGGTGCCTATACTAGGGTGTGTGAAGGAAAGGTTATGATTGATTATCCGCATACTAAGTATGATGATTCAGGGTTATCCCTGATGGATGTATCGAATTTTGTGGTGAAAGTATACCACCTCTGCAGAGTGTCAAACTATTCGAATAGCTGCGTCCGCGGTCATGGACAATTGGAGTGGCCATACTGTTCCGTCATCAGATGTTTTCAAAAGGACTTGTGAAATGAACTGTGACTTTGACTTGACCACAATAGGTTTGTGAACATGAAAACTAGTTTCCCACTTAAGTGATTTAGAACATTACATTAGTTTTCTTTACTGCTAAAGTCAGTTAAGATAAATCTCGCTTTTTTTGCAAATAAAATTAGAGCTTAAGATTCCTACTAGAACTACCTTACTTGTTAGTGATAGTTTGCGAGTACTTAAAAAGTACTTACGGCTTTGTCCCTGGCTATTCCCGTGGCCAGACTATGAGGAGGACTATCAGGATGATGGACAACAGGACATCTACGACAACTAGGATCATCTCCCATCATCAGCATTGCCTGTGACCTTGAAGATGGAGCCCACTACTACGCTTTATTATTGCGCTGCTTGATTGTATTAAGACTGGATCATGAGATCCTTTATTTGTGTAAAACCTTATTTTGGTGTGTAATGAATGATGTACTGTGATATCCAATCTGTTATGTCGCACAAAAATGGTAATCCTGGTATTGCGAGGTATGGCATAACAGGCATCTAGGATTAAAAATCCGAGTGTTGACGAGTTTGTATCAGGGCCATCCTGACCATAGGAGACCCTAGTTAGAATGGACATCCATAAAAAATTAGTTTAAAAATAAAAGAACTGAGTATTTATGAAAACTTATTCCCACTCTTATCCTTGATTCTTTCCAAAAAAATCATGTTCCTCAAAAATTCTTACATCCTTACATAAAATTCAACACACTTGATCACTTCACTAACTTACCCATCCTAAATTCTTATAGATGGAAGTTCAGTATTGCAAGTTCTACCAGTTGGGCAATGGAGGCAAACTAATCTTTGAGAGGTATCTAGATGTACTGTCCGAGTACCTTGAGCGCCCGCATCCGGAATTCTTTGGGGCCCAACTCAACAATCACATCGGAGGAGATCTACAATGGCTGATAGTTGCAGATCTCAGAGGCAAGATGGAAGCACCCACTTCTGAGAAGATCCAATTCACCCTGTGGGAGAACAACTGGCTAGATGGATTAGCCAAGGTTATGCATGAAGCGCTTGTCCGTCTGTGTGGGTAAAACATCAACTTGATCCAGGGAACTCGCTTTGCTCACTTTGCTAGGCATGATTCTATGGGGATGCCTTTGGAGATGCCAAGACACCCAGAATTGAAGCACCAGGTGGACAATCTTGACTTCATGTTGTATGATAGGCAGAAGGAATTACACAATGCTCGAGCTTACGCCAACCACAACCTTGCCATTGCCGTCAAGAAGGACCAGACTATCGCCATGCTCGTCAAGGATCGCCAATCACATCGTCATCAGCGCGAGAAGAAGGATCGCACCATCGATCGTCTTCGCAAGAAGGTGACCACTCTCGAGAAGACCATCTGTGAACAGGAAGTCCAGCTTGAAGCAAAGGAAGAGGAGGAAGGTGAAGATATCCAGGGAGATCTTTACTCCTACCTAAGTGATGACAATGATTACCTTGAGGATGATGCCATGGAGTTCCACACTGATGATGATGACTTCGACTTCATTGATGATGATTTGATGCACTTGATCACTACCATTGGAATGAGTTGTACTGGTCCCACTGTATCTTAGTTTCACAGAATGGTTCTTAAAACCATCTATTTTCTATTTGTGCGTGGTGTGTGTTTGTATTATGTGCTTGAATGAATGAATGAGAAGAAGTGTTAGTTTGCCAACCTGAGTCAAACCCAAAGTTTAAAGCTCTTGAAACAAAACCATGAACCTTAGAAATTTCCCTCTTATCTCATTATCTATCTCAATCTTCAGATGACTCGTGGAAACCTTGGAGGAAGCAGCTCATCGTAGGACCCGATGTTGCAGATTCTGCAACTAGTTTCTGATCGTGAAGCTAGTAGAGCCAAACATCAAGCCAACCTAGCCACTCTTCAACAAATAGCTCAGATGGCCCACAATAATCAAGGCCATGGAAACCAAGATCATCATGGATCCGAGCTTAACAACTTCCAGAATACCAACCCACCCATATTTAATAATTCTGAGGATCCCTTAGATGCTTATGACTGGCTGCAAACCATGGAGAACAATCTGGAGGTCGCAGGAGTTGAAGCCAATGAGAAGGTACTGTTTGCCACCCACTATCTGGCAGGAGATGCAAGAGCCTGGTGGAATACGACCCGTACCATGAATAATGGATAGATAATGACTTGGGAAGCATTCAAGATCAAGTTTAGTCGCACCCATGTGCCCCAAGGTTTAGTCACCAGAATGAGAGATGAGTTTAGAGAGCTGAAGCAAGGCAGGATGACGGTAGTTGAGTACCGTGACAAATTTCTGTCGCTAGCTAGATATGCCCCTGATGAGATTAACACTGAAGCCAAAAAGAAGGAGAGGTTCCTAAACGGATTGCATGATGATGCAAACTATTTTATTCAACATCCATTTTAGAGATCTAGAAGAGCTTGTAGACTCTGCCATTCAGACAGAAAGGAATATCAACCAAGCCAATGACAACCGCAAGCGCAGGATGATGCACCAGAATGGATCCAACCATACCCAGAAGTATCGCCCCAACCCGTCTGCAGGATATGCCCCAAGAAACAACAGACCCCCGATGTCCTGTCCAAGATCCCCCAACCGTAGCGGAAGAAATTTGATGTCTGGAGGAAACCACAACAACAACCCTAGCAACTCCAACCACTTCAGCCGTGCATCGTCCAAGTCCAACAACAACAACAACAACAAAACATACTGCTCCAAGGACTGGAAGCAATGCGGTGGCCGTTGCAGCCAAAGACAAGTCCCAGATTACTTGCTTTGAATGTGGAGTCAAGGGTCACTACTCCAACGAGTGTCCCAAGAAGCTTACAGCAGCCCCCAATGTGAATGCACCCGCTCTGCAGCAACACCGTGTTAAGCCTAGAAGGAGATTTGCCCCAAGGAACTCGCTCAACCGCAATGGCCGTCTGTTTCACATGAATGCTGAAGAAGCCCAGGAAGCGCCAGATGTCGTGTTGGGTATGTTTTCTATTAACTCAGTACTTGCAAGAGTGTTGTTTGATTCTAGAGCACCACACTCGTTTGTTACAGAAGAATTTGCATGCACTAGTAATATTAAATCAACCAAATTGAAGCATGTTATGATAGTTTAAATACCTGGTTTTACCACCAAAGCTAGAAAATTTTGCAAGGTTGTACCTATTAGAATCCATGGAATAGATTTTTATGCCAATCTAATAGTACTTGGAACCAAAGGTCTGGAAGTAGTACTAGGAATGGATTGGATGTCAAAACATAAAGGATTGATTGACTGTGCGAAGAAAGCCATAACCATGACCAGTAGCTCTAGAGTATTAGTAGAGCATGTACAGAGACCTTGCCCCATCAATTCAAATGCAACAAGAGTCTAGGCCAACCAACCCTAGACCAAGTCAAAGTAGTGTGAATACCCCAACGTATTCCCAGATGAATTGCCCGATATGCCCCCAGATCGGGATATCGAGTTCATTATTGAACTAATTCCTGGAACTGCACCCATAGCTCAGAGACCCTATAGTATGAACCCATCTGAACTAATGGACGTGAAGAAGAAATTTTATGCTATGCTGGCGAAAGGTTTGATACAACCAAGCGCATCGCCATGGAGATCACCTATTTTTTTGTGGATAAGAAAGATGGAGGTAACCATTTGTGCACGGATTATCGGAAGCTGAATGATGTCACCATCAAGAACAAGTACCCATTGCCAAAGATAGAAGATCTATTTGATTAGTTGACTGGTGCCAGAGTGTTCTCTAAGATTGATCTTAGACTGGTTATCATCAACTCAAGATTTGTGCAACAGATATTCCAAAGACCGCCTTTACCACCAGATATGGATTGTATGAGTATACAGTCATGTATTTTGGATTAACCAATGCCCCTGCTTATTTCATGAATCTCATGAATAAGATTTTTATGAACTTTCTGGATAAGTTTGTCGTTGTTTTTATCGACGATATTCTAATCAATTCCAAGTCAGAAGAAGATCATGAGCAACACCTGAGAACCATCCTTGAAACCCTAAGAGAACATCAGTTGTATGCCAAGTTTAGAAAATGTGAGTTCTGGTTGAAGGAAGTAGGATTCCTAGGGCATATTGTGTCGGCAGGAGGAGTCGTTGTCGATCCCGCCAAGATCAAAGATGTTGAAGAATGGGAAGCCCCAACCACTCAAACCCAAGTCCATGCATTTCTCGAATTAGCGGTATATTACCGCAAGTTTGTTGAAGGATTTTTGAGTATCGCAAGACCGATGACCCAATTATTGAAAAAAGATAACAAGTTTGAATGGACTGACAAATGTGAAGCAAGTTTTCAAGAGCTCAAGAAGAGATTAATTTCAGCCACAATTCTGATTATGCCAGATATCAAGAAGCCTTTTGATGTGTATTGTGATGCATCCAAGATTTGTCTCGGATGTGTGTTGATGCAAGAAGGCAAAGTCATAGCATATCTGTCCCGACAACTAAAGCAGCATGACCAAAACTACCCTACCCATGACCTTGAACTAGCAGCTGTAGTTTTAGCTTTGAAGACATGGCGTCATTACCTTATGGGTAACTGATGTGAGATTTATTCGGATCACAAGAGTCTGAACTATATCTTCACCTAGAAGGAGTTGAATATGAGGCAAAGGAGATGGATAGAGTTAATCAATGATTATGACCTTGACTTTCACTATCACCCCGGCAAAGCCAATGTGGTAGCGGATGCTATTAGCAGATTGTCGTGTAGATTAAACATCATGATCAAATAATCCCAACAAAGCTTGCATGAAGAGTTGGATTAGTTTAGAACGGAGCTAGTTAGCAAAGGATTTTTAGCTAGCATTGAACTTCAACCCACTTTGATCAGTCAGATCAAGGAGGCGTAGAAAGGAAATGCGAGTCTCGACGGAATCAAACATCGTATCAGTTCAAGAAAGGTACCTGGATTCACCGAGGATGAAGAAGGAGTTTTATGGTACAAAGGACGTATCTGTGTGCTAGCAGATTCGGAGTAGAAGCAAGTTATCATGCAAGAAGCTCATGATACTCTTTATTCTGTCAACCCTAGAGGAACAAAGATGTATCAAGATTTGAAGGAGCAATTTTGGCGGCACAAGATGAAGAGAGAGATTGGAAGCTACATAGCCAAGTGTGATATCTGTCAGAGAGTCAAAGCGGAACATCAGAGTCCCGCAGTACTTTTGCAACCATTGCCGATTCCAGAATGGAAATGGGATTCTATTGGAATGGACTTTATCACTGGACTGCCTACTTCTAGTAGGGGAAATGACTCTATCTGGGTCATAGTTGATAGACTATCCAAGGTAGCCCATTTTATACCTATCAAGACTACCTACCAGAGTTCGAAGCTAGCAGAGTTGTACATTGTTAGAATTGTCCGTTTGCATGGAACCCCTAAGACCATAGTGTCTGATCAAGGAACCCAATTTACCTCAAGATTTTGGTAGAAAGTCCAGGAAGGATTGGGAACCAAGTTGAATTTCAGCACAGCTTATCACCCGCAAACCGATGGACAGACTAAAAGAGTCAACAAAATCTTAGAAGATATGTTGATACCTTGTGTTCTAGAATATGGATCAAAATGAGAAGATTGTCTGCCTTTCATAGAATTCTCATGCAACAACAGTTATCAAGCCAGTTTGCAAATGACCCCCTTTGAATTTTTGTATGGAAGGAAGTGTCGTACCCCCTTGAATTGGTCGCAAATAGGAGAGAGTCAGATTATTGGACCCGACATCCTACGAGAAGCCGAAGAGAAGGTTCACAAAGTCCGTGAACACCTCAAGACCGCCCAATCCAGACATATGAGTTATGCTGACAAGAGACGTCGAGATCTGACCTTCAATGTCGGAGATTTTGTGTATCTTGAAGTGTCATCCTTGAAGGGAATGCAACGTTTCCAACTGAAAGGGAAGTTAGCCCCCAGATATAATGGACCCTTCAAGATTTTGAATCACCGAGGAGAAGTATCATATCAACTGGAACTGCCAGAGGAGATGTCAGCCATCCATGATGTGTTCCATATCTTGCCACTTCGCAAATGCCTAGAAGTTCCTAAGAAGACGGAAGTTTTCAAGAACATCGATCACCGAGTCATTGATATCAACAAGGATATAACGTATCGTGAAGTGCCCATTCGTATCTTGGAAGAAGCCTTCAGAACCACGAGGACCCGGAGTATCAAGTTTCCCAAGATCGAATGGAGCAACCATACCGAAGAAGAAGCTACCTGGGAGCGAGAATATTATATTAGGACTGAGTTTCCAGATCTCTTTAGTTCCTAGTTTTTCTTAAATCTCGAGATGAGATTCTGTTTAAGGAGGGAAGGTTTGTAACACCCCAAAAATGCTAATCAAGATTATCAAGTTCCAATCACCAAAGTTTAGGGTTAACAAAAACTTTTATTAATAAAATGAATATGAATGCATGTGTGATTTGCATTAGTGTAGAATTGAGTGTATTTGCCATGCTTGATTGTTACAAATGATGAGAAAAGGTTTAAAAGGTGAATGCTATATCATCTAGGCCAATTAAAAACAAATTCAAAACAAAAAAGAAATAAAATATGAATTAAAATAACCAAATGGTCATTTTGGCCAAAGTTAACCACTAGGTCACTTTGAGTGTTCCTAGAAGAGAAATTTTAATACAAACAATTCCACTTCTCTTCACCCCTTGATAGACCAAGTAAAGGTGTATCCAAGCCCACTTTACAAACTTACAAAAACATTCGCAAAATCAATTTAATGGACAGTTGAAAATTGAATCTAGTTCATATGTTGAGATCACACTTTTTCAAAAACCCATCAAACCAATTCCCCTTGACCTACCCAAGCAACCAGAGATACTCAAGCTTAATTAAAGATCATTCACCAAATTTGAATCAAAAATTCCAAACTAATGTTCTTGTGGCCATTAAAACAAACACTTTGAAGAAACAAAGTAACCTACTAGCTAACTTCACTGTTTTACATAGTGATCCTCGACCATTTGGTCCCCTTGTAACCCCCTTGTCTCCCCTGAGTCTAGCCAGCACCCAGACCAAGCCCCCTCTTTGCCGTGTGCATAGTGGAGCGCCACCCATTTTTGGTCGTCGCCGGCCGATAGTGGGCAACGCACCAGAGGCAACACCGCCCTCGCCCACGATGCGCAGTAGACACACCGCACTCCATCGCCACCCCCTATCCAAGCCTTGACCGCAGAAGAGCCTTGGACCACCCTAGCACTACCGCGCCCTATGCCTCTGTGCCATGCCCAGAGCGCGCCAGCTGGCCGCGCCCGACCGCCTCGCACAGACCGCGCCTCGCCCTCGCTGCGCACGCTCACGCTCGCCATGATCACCCCAACCCCGCAAACACCCCCGTTTGCCGTCGCGCGGCCCGTAGCTGTCGCACCCGTCGCAAACACCTCCACCTCTGCGCAGAGCGTCACACACACTGACCAAACCTCACCGCCCCATGCCTCTCCTTTAAGCTAGAAATGATCGTCAGGGAACACATCAACGCCCACTAGCCTCAGCCACGCTGATAGCCGCCTGTACCGTTGTCACCGACGAGCTCGCGCCCGCACCATTTGGTCCCCTCGCTGCAATATAAATAGATCCCTCCCTTGCCTCATTTCTCCAGACCACTGCACTCCCCACTCCGCATAGCCACTCCCACACTTCTTCCCGGATCAAGGTAAGCTCTCCCTCGCCAGAATTTGGCCGGAGCCTGCTGCTGCTGGAGAAGAAGGGCGCCGTCGATTTCGACCACCCCAAGACCTGTCATGACCGCGCCTCGTACCGCCGTCATCTACCACGTTGATCGCCCCCGTCGCCAACCCTAGATGGAGCCCAGGTGAGCCTAGCCAGACCCCCACCGCTGTGCTAGGTTAATTTCTCGCCGGAGCAGTTCGTTATCGAAGACGACTCCCAGCCGTTAGATTAGAATTATATCGCACGGTCTAGATTCGCCGATACCATTTCGTTTAGATGCAGTTGCTGCTAGTGGGTCTGCATTGTCAGCAGCCCGCTGCGATGTGCAGTGCAGTTGGGCCGGCCTGTTTAGCTTTCCCGCGCAGGCCTGGAAATTCAAATAAGGATTTTCCTTTTGAGTTTAAAGTAGTTTCTGTCCATAGATTAAAAAATCAATTCAGAGAGTTTCCAAGTTGCATGATTCCAATTTTATTAGAAATATATTTAAATTATCTATCCAAGCCGGTTGGATTTAAGTCAATTGGAGTTAGAGATAAGCTATAGTAAAAATAACAAGACAGAGACTTTTCCAACTTAAAACATTTTTCAAAAATCAACCATAAATTCTTTTGAGTTGATTACAACTCTCAAAAATCACATTTGATAATATCTATCTGAATATATAAAAATATTTAGGTTTGCATGCAGTGAGTTTGGATTAGTACCAAAATAATGCTATATAAGCATTTCTAGTCACTTCAAATCTATTAAATGGTAATTATAAACTTTGTAAAATATAACCAACCTTTTAAATCGCATTCCCATGTATTAGAATATGTGGTGAGGACATGTGTCCACATGATCCCATATTTTAATTGGAGAATATTAAATCTTAATTAATTTCAATGAGTAGAAATTACTTTTCTCAAATAAGATAAATAAAACTAGTTCTTTATTTCCTGTGATGATGCTAGATTATCAAGTGTGAGCCTTAGCGTGCTAAATAGAATTAGTTAAGTATTGTTTGGTGATTGTGTACCCCGTATTCCTTTATAGACGATAGTACCGACCAAGGATACGAGGAGGAGGAGGAGTACTACCAAGGAGAAGACGAAGAAAACTTCAATCACTTCACCAATCAAGGCAAGCTATTATTGGCTAGCTATTACGAGCAACTTTTACTTGCAAGCCATCATTACTAAGCAAGCTAGAGCCTTGCAATCTGACACTTGCAAGTATTAACCCAAGCAAGATGCACTAGGCATGCTTTGGTTACATACCTTTGATTTATACCAATCCCAAGTTTTACTTGCAAGCTTTATTCTTTTTACATTACCAAAGTTCTTTACTTCTAGTTAGTTCTTTGTGAGTATTTGTAGAAATAGAATAGATAGAATGAAGAGAATAAAACTAGGCCTATACTTAGATGTCATTCTATGGCATGAGATTGAAGATTAGCACCCCTCATTAGTGAACACTCTT
Source organism: Avena eriantha (assembly GCA_910589775.1). Classification (NCBI taxonomy): domain Eukaryota; kingdom Viridiplantae; phylum Streptophyta; class Magnoliopsida; order Poales; family Poaceae; genus Avena; species Avena eriantha. The sequence continues at coordinate 263,026,547 of OU342741.1, read as the reverse complement.
AACCTTAGTGGCTAGTCCTAAGTATAAAAGTTGATCAATTTAGATGGGAATATTTGGTGAAGATGATTATGAAAACCTTGGAATGATGAGTCATTCTATTGAAATGTTTTGACATGTGTTGAGAAACACAAAGGATTTGATGATGAATATGATGAGGCATATGCCTTAGCCCCTTTATAAAAGCTGATGGTTGGGTTCGGATGCGATACCATTCCAATTTAGCGTACAACCACAATACCTGAATTGGGTAGGGCTTAGCCTGAAGTTTATATGCATTAGTATGGGTTCCCTCGCGGAAGAGGTTTGAGTTGAGGCTACCTCTTGATGATGTCCACCTATGTAGTGCCCAGGATGGGAGATGGCCATGCCTGGGAGGCCAAGCTCATAGGGGAGGTGCCTATACTAGGGTGTGCAAAGGAAAGTTTATGATTGATTGTCCGCATACTAAGTATGATGATTCAGGGTTATCCCTGACGGATGTATCGAATTTTGTGGTGAAATTGTACCACCTTTGTAGAGTGTCAAACTATTCGAATAGCCGCGTCCGCGGTCATGGACAGTTGGAGTGACCATACTGTTCTGTTGTTAGATGTTTTCAAAATGACTTGTGAAATGAGTTGTGACTTTTACTTGACCACAACATGGTTGTGAACATGAAAACTAGTTTCCCACTTAAGTGATTTAGAACATTACATTAGTTTTCTTTACTTCTAAACTTAGTTTAGATAAATCTGGCTTTTTTTTGCAAATAAACTTAGAGCTTAAGATTCCTACTAGAACTACCTTACTTGTTAGTGATAGTTTGCGAGTACTTAAAGAGTACTCATGGCTTTGTGCCTGGCTATACCCGTGGCCAGACTATGAGGAGGACTATCAGGATGATGGACAGCAGGACGTCTACGACAACTAGGATCATCTCCCATCCTCAACATTGCTTGTGACCCTAAAGATGGAGCCCACTACTATGCTTAATTATTCCGCTGGTTGATTGTATTAAGATTGGATCGTGAGATCCTTTATTTGTGTAAAACCTTATTATGGTGTGTAATGGATGATGTACTGTGATATCCAATATGTTATGTCTCGCAAAAATGGTAATCCTGGGATTACGAGGTATGGCATAACATGCATCTGGATTAAAAATCTGGGTGTTGGCACCACGAGTAAGTGCTTCTGTTTTCCCCATCTTATTCTTCCTCTGCCTCTCTCCTTATCCTTTGTGTGATTATGGTGAGGAACACCCTAGTTAGGGTTCATCTATGTTGTTAGGGTATTATCCCTCTGTGTTGATTGTTGAGGATACTGAATGCTTTAGGAGTATTTATGGTGATTATACTGTGCTGATCCATTGCCTATTGATGGGCTTGGAATTTCTAATAGCTCTATAAGATAAATTTTTATCTAATTTTGGTTACTATCATTATACAAATGGTGATGTTGTGAGTCTGATCTAGTCTATCTGATTGGTGGTGATGGTTAGCTAGTTTCAGTACTGGAATATACATTTGGCTGTTTGGGAAGTTACCATTGATGCCTCTGATGATAGTTCTTTTATGTAAAACACTATGATTCCTAATTATTACATTAGGAAGATGATTTGAATATATATTTGCAATAGTTTGATTATGAAATCTATGTGTAGGATTGGCTTGGTTAGAATAGATCCTTGTGACACCTTCCTTGGAATGGTACACATGCTGAGATCTTGGTGTGATTTGCAAAGACTGATTGTTGCCTTTGTTTAACTCCTTTTGTGATGGATACACCCCACTTGGGTGCTTTCTGAGAAGATTGATATAAAACAACACATGCTCTGATAATCTAAGATGATTTGATCATGTGATGGTTTTATGTGTACTCACCACACCACTTGATTGTTGGTGATGATGTTGTTTTGCTAGTTGATCTTGCTGGCTTGTTCTTGCTAGCTTGATCTTGCTCTGCACCTCCTAGTGTTGTTCTTGCTCCTCCTAGCTCATGTGATTGTACTTGTCCTTGCTATCCACCTGCACCTCCCCTCCTTATGTCACCATCTTGTGAATGGTTGGATGATCTGTGATGTATCTTGGCTGGGGATTTGTTTGCTAGGTGGAAAGACTCACTATGTTCTTGTAGTGTGCTTGAGATAAAACAATGGCTGTGACTGTGGCTGTGAAGTGGTGAGCAAAGCTTATGGCTTTATCTCTCTCTCTTTCTCACTTTTGGTTGACAACACACTGCATGCAGTTAGTTGAGTAAGCTGCTACACTATGCTCTCCCCCTCTGGATTGGATCAAGTGAATTTGTTTTCACTTCTATCCTTTTGCTAATTACTGATCTAGTGAAACTTGCCCCTCTCTACTTGGCTTATGATGTGGCACCGAAGCTATTTATTTGAAAAGAATAGGTATTGCATATTGGTGTAACTTGCCTCTTTTAATTACTCAATGAGGTAATATGAACAATGCACTTCACTGTTCACCACTAAGAGTAAAATTAATCAACTGACCTCTTATTTCTATTTGAGATGTTTATCTTCTTTTGCAGGAACAAGATATGGACTGTCAAGACTTAGCATAGGAGTAGATAGGTAGTATAGATTCTGGTCGTAACCTTCTTTTATTCTTTTTGTAAATAATCTTGTAATAATATTCCTCTAATTTAATAAAGTGTCATTTTATTGGAATTCACTTTATGTATAGTGCTCCATTATTTATGATATCATTCTTACTTTGTATTATTATTTAGGAATAACGAAAAGAAATAAGAATTCATTTCTTATTTAAATTTCCTTGTCGTAAATTCTTATTATTGTTTAATATATCTTCAATATAATTAAACAATGTTAATAAATCATTTTGGAAAACAACTTTATATTTCTAACCTCTAATTGGCAAATATTTTCCAAATGATTTAAATCTCAAATTTGAATTCAAAATATTTCCCCCCCAAACACAATAATGTGTAAAGGTCATGTCAAAATTTATAGAAATCACTACAGAGAGCTATTCCTACCTCTAGATAGTGAAAGAAAGTCTGATCTCTTTAGGTTTTTTGTTTAGTGAAAAAATTACCTAGATTTTACAAATGAATGCATCCATATGCGCAGATTCCTATTTCTACCCTTCATTGGTTCCTAAATGCGGGGGTGTTACAGACTTCCCCCCTTAAATTAAACTTCATCCTGAAGTTTGCTAATGTGTACCTGAATAGTTCTGGATATGCTTCTTTTAAGTCATCCTCTTTCTCCCATGTGGCCTCTCGCTTCGAGTGATGTTCCCATTGTACCTTGTAGTATTTGATTGCTCTATTTCTCAACCTTTTCCAGTTCTCTTCCAGAATTTTACAGGGTTTCTCAACATAAGTCAAATATGCTTGTAACTCAATTTCTTGATGTGTAATTACATCATCGGGAAATTTAAGACATTTCCGTAGTTGTGATACATGGAAAACATTATGAACTTGAGCCAGTCTTTTTGGTAACTCAAGAGCATAAGCTATGGTTCTATTCTGACTCAGTATCTTAAATGGTCTGATATATCTTGGACTTGGTTTTCCTTTGACTCCGAATCTCTTAACTCCCTTTATTGGACTTACTTTAAGATATACCATATCCCCCACTTCTGGATGCCATGATCTTCGACTTTGATTAGCATAACTCTTCTATCAACTTTGAACTATCTTCAATCGATCTCTAATAATATCGATGATATCTTGCTTCTCTTTAATATAATTTGGTGCAAATTCCTTGCAAGTACCAGGCTCATACCAACATATTGGTGATCTACATTTTCTCCCATAAACTATTTGGTATGGTGCTGCTTTCATACTACTCTGATAGCTATTGTTGTATGAAAAATTCTACCAATGGTAGATGATCTTCCCACAAACCTCCAAAATCTATTGCATAAGCTCTAAGCATGTCCTCCAAGATTTGATTGGTTCTTTCTGTATGGCTTCTAGTTTCTGGATGATAGGCTATGCTGAAATACAACTATGAGCCAAGTGCTTCATGTAATTGTTAATGCTGAAGTAAACACATATCCTCTATCTGATACAATTTTCTTGGGTACTCCTTGCTTACTTACCATCTCTTTGACATAGATTTCCACTAACTTCTCAGCATTATCTTTTTGATTTATCGGAATAAAATGTGCAATTTTCGTGAATCTATCCACAATCACCCATATCATATCCTTCCTTTTTGGTGTCATGGGTAATCCTGTGATAAAATCCATAGCAATTTCTTCCCACTTCCATTCTGGAATTTCTAAAGGTTGTAATGGTCCTTCTGGACTTTGATGTTCTACTTTTACCCTTTGGCAAGAATGGCATTCAGACACATATCTTGCAATGTCCCTCTTCATGTTATTCCACAAGAACAATTCCTTAAGATCCATGTACATCTTCGTACTCCCTGGATGAATTGAATATGGTGTCTCATGTGCTTCTTGGAATATCACCTCTCCGATCTCCGATACATCTAGTACACAAAGACGGTTTTGGAACCATAAAGATCCATAATCTCCTAGGTGAAAAACTGATTTCTGTCCTTCAGAAATTCTTCCAATTTCTTCAGCAATCAATGGATCATCAGGTTGATGTCTATAGATCTCATTGCAAAGATCACTACTTTGCTGTTCTACAACCCTCATGGTAGCTAAGCCTACACGAACTCCTGTCTTTAGAAATTGTATTTCTAACCTTTCCAAATCCATTTTCTTTTGGTAATTCTCTATTGATGGGTTGAGTATCCATACTCTTCTAGCTTAAAGCATCTTCTTCTACATTGGCCTTTCCTGGAGTATAGTTAATTGTAAGGTCATAATCCTTGATCAACTCCAACCACCTTTTCTACCTCATATTCAGCTCCTTCCGAGTGAAGAAATATTTGAGACTTTTATGATTTGTGTATAGTTCACATCTTGCTCCATAGAGAAAATTCCTCCATCCTTTTAAAGCAAAGACCACTACTGCTAACTCCAAATCATGTGTTGGATAATTAACTTCATGTGGTTTGAGTTGTCTAGACCCATACGCAATCACCTTGTGATCTTGCATTAGCACACATCCCAATCCTTCCTTGGATGCATGACATTATATTGTGTAATCCTTTCCAGTTTCTAGTATAGCTACTATTGGTGCGGTGGTTAATCTAGTTTTCAATTCCTAGAAACTCGCTTCACACTTCTCATCCCATGTATTCTTCCTTAGCAATTTGTTCATTGGTCCAACTATCTTAGAAAAACCTTAAATGAATCTCCTATAATAATCTGCCATGCATAAGAAACCTCGGATTTGTTTCACATTAGTTGGTGCATTCCATTCCAACACTGATTGTACCTTGGACAAATTTACTGCAATTCCATCCTTACTGATCACATGACCAAGAAATTCTGCCTTGTCCAACCAGAATTCACACTTGCTGAATTTAGCATATAGCTTATGTTCTCTCAAGATTTGCAATGCTATCCTCAAATGATGTGCATGCTCTTCTTTATCCTTAGAGTATATCAAAATATCATCAATGAACACTATAACAAACTTGTCCAGATAAGGCATGAAGATTTTGTTTATCAAGTTCATGAAGATTGTTGGTGCATTGGTTAATCCAAAAGGTACAGCGAGGTACTCATGATGTCCATACCTTGACACAAATGCTGTTTTTGGAATATCTTCAGGTTTGATTTTTCTCTGATGGTACCCTAATCTTAGATCAATCTTGGAAAATACTCCAGCTCCTTTGACTTGATCAAATAGATCTTGAATTCTTAGCAATGGGTATTTGTTGTTGATGGTGACATTGTTGAGATTTCTATAATCACCACACATTCTTCGTCCTCCATCTCTTTTATCCACAAAAATTACCGGAGTTCCCCATGGGGACACACTTTCCTGAATAAATCATTTTTTGGCTAACTCATCAATTTGCTCCTTAAGCTCTTTTAATTATTTTGGTCACATCTTATATAGTGCTTGGGCTATTGGTGTTGTACCCGGTATTAGATCAATGGTGAATTCTATTTCTCGATCAGGTGGTATTCCTGGTATTTCTGCTGGAAAAACATCTTGAAATTCCTTCACTACAGGAATATCTTCCAATTTGACCTCCTTTATTGAGTTCAATTGCAGATCTACCATGATACGACTATGTTTATTTGCCTGATAAACTATCCTCCCTCCACTTGGAGACTTAATTGAAATAGTTTTATCCTCACAATTGATCTGGCCTCCATACTCAGTCATCAAATCCATTCCCAACACTACTGCTATTCGCCTTAATGGAATCACATAAAGATCCGCATAATAGGTTTAACCACAGATTGAGATAACTTGGTTTAATTTAATGTTTCTAACTACCACAATCCCTCCAACGGTAACTACGGTCATAGGTTTTTCTAACGGTGCCCTTCTAATCCCGAACTTATCACAGAATTGTTCAGATATGAATGAAGTAGTCGCACCAGTATCAAATAGAACTTTTCTAGGGTTTATGAGAATATTAAGGGTACCTATCACCACTTGATCAAAGTTATCCACCTCCTCCAAGGTTGTGCAATTCAGCTTTCCAGTAGGTCTGCCTCTCTTGCCACTGTCATTTTTTTTCCATAATTTCCACCTCTATTAGGCTGTCCACCTCCACCTCTTGCTTGAACACCACCTAATGTAGGCCAACCACCTGCTGGTTTCTTGGGAAAATCGGGCTTCATGTGCCCCTTCTGACCACACCCATAGCATATGATCTCTAGCTTTAGGCAATCCTTACTAAAGTGCCCTGGAAGCTTACAATTGTGACAAATGATATTCCTCCTGGTTGTGGTTGCACCACGATTGGTGTTGTTACCATTGTTAAAGGACCTATTTCGAGCTTTGAACTCCATATTGTGTTTAGGTTTACTTGCTTGGATCCTCTTGGTTTCCTTCTTTGATGTCTTCCTTCGGTCCTCTTGGACACTCTTATAATCATCCTCAAATGTGATGGCTGCATCAAGTAACTGTTGGAAAGTTGCCTTATGGGCCAGCCTTAGCTGCATCTTTACAAATGGATTTAAACCACATAGGAAACATTTCTTCCTCTTTTCCTCAGTGTTCACTTCATCCTCAGCATAACGAGATAGTAGACTAAACTCCCGGATGTACATCATGCCACTGGTATATCCTTGATGAAGTTCTTCAAACTCCCTATGCTTCAGTTCAATAACACTTTCCGGAACATGATATTCACGAAATATCTACTTAAACTCCTCCCAGGTATACTCCCTACCTGGAGGTTGCATTGCCAACTGATTCTCCCACCATGATGCTGTAGGTCCGGTTAAGAGGTGTGCTGCATACCTCAACTTTTCCTCATCATTGCATCCCATAGTTTTCAACTTTCTCTCGGTATCTGCTAACCAATCCTCTACACCCATTGGTTCCGGAGCTGATACGAAAGGTAACGGCCTTGCATTCTGAAAGCCAGAAAGACTCACTCCTCCTCATTCATGTGCCCTACTGTTTCTAGCTCGTCCCAGCAACTCTTCCATGAATTTGTTCTGGGATTCTTGCATCATCTGCATGTATTGCATAAAGTTCTGCTCCATTAACAGCCTCATTGGTGGCGCTGGTAAATTTGCGTGCATTCTAGCATCTTTATCCACCTTTCGCTTAGATTTGCGCTCCATGCGCTGCTGTTCGGTTTCGTCCTCTACACCCGTTTCCATACCCCTTAGTCGTGTAACATAAAGCGAACACTCATAATTACATAATGCATATGTGTTCTGAGCTCAACTTCATGCATAAAACTAGTCACACAATAGAAAACAAATTCCAAATAAGAACCAAATATACATTTCACATATTATACATTACAAACAACATAGTTAGTACAACGTCATTACAAGCCCATACCATTTAGGTGTTACAAACTCATGTGGATGCTATCCCACTTATTTAGTTACATCAAGTTCTCAGACTCAATCTTCCGTATCACCACTAGAATACTCCTCCTCAATGTCACGCTCCCTAGTAGCTGCAACGTTCATCGTACATACTCGGGGTACATCCGTGCTGACATGAAGTACGACACACCGTCTGTGGAACAACTTGCCTCTTTGATGGATGATACTCAGTATCCGGACTCGACACGTCATTCAGCTGAAGTGCGTCCATACCTTCCAACACATCTGAGGTATCTTCAGAAACATCCTCATCACTATCTCCGTCAAGCGCCTCCTACATTCCGACTCCAGAGTAATCAACAGAATATTCCACTTCCGGTTCTCCCTAAGTACTCTGCTGGGTACGATAGTCCTCAGCTATAATTGGATAGTGCATGTTGTCTAGGGTAGGATAATGTTCCGGTCACTCAAACACCCTTTCTTCAGGATCTACCTCATCGGACTCTAGATCCTCCACGTGGACATCCCTTCCATCAACGGAATAAGACCTCACTCCCATCCGACTAGTTTGCCCGGTATCACCAATAGAATCTTCCACAGGAATAGGATTCCCGGCAGATCCATCCATCGATCCGTACCTCCATCCTTCAGAGTTTCCAATAGGTAGTTCTCAGTCCTCGGTTCCCCAAGAATTTTGTGGTACTGGATGGCTAGTACCTTCATCAGGATATCTGGTGGGTTCTGGCATAGGTGAATAAGGATATGGTGTGAAAGATGCTGGATCTATAGGTATATCCTTAAAGTTGGGCTAACCCTACCCACTACTCTGTTCTCTAGTTGAGATGCTAACTTCTCCCTTCGTTCAGGATTAGTTAAATCCTCTAGCATATCAATCTGATCCTCCACAATAACCTGATGTGTCTTATACAAAGACCCAACTATCAGTCGATACTGATCCATAAACTTGGAAGCTAATTTTGGAGTCTTCTTTACTAAAGTAAGACGATCCGGGACTAGCTCCATGTCTATAGAGTCATGAGGAATCACAGAATATGTGCTTCCATCTAACTCTTGTGCTTTGTGCTCCCAAATATTGGATATCGTCTCCAGAATAGCACCATGGTATGCTGCTAGGTGACTTCTACTTCACCCATAGGTAAATCGTGATATAAACCAAGCTTTTCTGGTAGTTGTATGCTAACATGATATTTGGCTAAGATTCACCCATCATGGTATGTCAAGGTACTAACTGCAACAGTAGTTGTGCACCCAAAAACCCTCAGAAGTTCTCGAAGCTGTTCAGTTAAAGTCCCCTAATAATCATCGAGAGTCTCTTCTTTCCTTGCTAAAGTCCGCTTTGGAAACTTTGGTGCCATTTTCACTGTATAAAAAATATTCATAATTAGTAACCATTAATTATAATGATGCATCATAATAAAGAATTATTGCACTAGAAGATATAACGAAATATTCCCAATTGAATATTCATCATATATTCTAGAGAACTCATTACCGTTTCTCCTAGACTCCTACAGGTAATACCCTTTACTAGGTTTCCAACCTAAGGTCAAAACAATTGCTCTAATACCAGCTGCGGTGACCCAGCATACCACTGCATGTGTAGTACACTATAGTCATTGACATGACATCCACAGAACACCATTCCGTAAATATCACGTCCCTCAGAGTGGGTCCACATTACAAACATACACACTTCATTATTATTACAATACTAGAAGTTCAAGACTTCAAGTGATTCAAACTTACAAACCATATAACTTATTTAGTAAGTTCAGCGAAAAAATGAAAGACACAACGATAAGAAGGATGTGAGCTCAACAGCTTAGTCTATAGGGTTCATGTTGCTCGGCTCAACCTAGGTAACTACACTCTGGCCTGACAACTACTTCGACTCGTTGTCTTTAGCTCTATAGTGTATCCTGTAGTCCACCCCTTCGATTGCACCGGACAGGTCTAGCTCTTCATAGTAGACGTTGTTTTGGACTTCTGTAGCATACACCTGGTCATCCTTCTGTTCCTCAAATTCTAGCAAGGGGTTCAAAGGAAAGAATGCATAACAATGTTATCCAGCAAGTTCATTATATGCAAGGTTGGAAGTTTGATGTTCTATCTACCACCTCGGACTATCAGTCCTTCGCACTATGCAGTTTTCATAAACATTTCTTCAAATATTGATTTTATTATAGAAAAAACTATGCCCATCAGCCTTCATAGGTCAACCAGAACTTCATGGATTTCCTTTCCTGCTGCGTTCATAGCTCCTCCCCAGAATAGGGAGTAACATGTCACAATTCTTACACTCTGGAGAGGTGCATGGCTTTACCCATAAGAGACCAAATCCTTGTTGCACAACCGGCCATACTTTCCCATCCACAATTCCTTGATGTGGGGCCCAGTAGAAGATCCAAGCCAATCACTTCCTTCTCTGCGACCCTGCATAAAGACACGACCTGAATGAAATATGCCCTGAGAGGCAATAATAAAGTTGTTATTATGTATTCCTTGTATATGATAGATGTTTATTTTGCATGCTATAATTGTATTGATAGGAAACGTCAATACATGTGTGTTTAATAAACAAAAAGGGTTCCTAGTTATGCCTCTCTTATAGACTAGCTTGTTGATTAACAAGATGATCAAGGTTTCCTGATCATGGACATTGGATGTTGTTAATAACAAGGTCACAACATTTGTGAAATGATGTGATGAACATTCATCCGAAGTATAGCATTACGATCAAGTCATTATGTTTATATTGCTATAACATCATATGAAGTAACCTTTATCCTTAGACCATGAGATCAAGTTAATTGCTAACTCTAGAAGAGTATCTTGATAACATCAAACGTCACACCGTAACAGGATGACTATAAAGGTGGGTTCAGTACTACGAAGGTGTTACGTTGAGGCTCATGGATCAACAGTGGAATTTTTCAATCCTGATGACGGATAGATATAATCTGGGCCCTCTCGGTGAAATCACATTAAGATAGCTTGCAAGCAAGTGATGTGATCACTAGAATTTTATATTGCGGGAACGAGAAAAGAGTGCATGTCGGTAACGAGATCAAACTAGGTATTTGGATACCGATGATCAAATCTTGGACATGTATTATATCATGAGACAAAGGGATTACGTTACTAGCGTTAAAGGTTCTCACGATCACAGAAGTCATCGTTCAACGTGTCAGTATGGATCTCCAGGTCCCGCTTTTGATTATTGATCTGAGAGGAGTCTCAATCATGTATGCATTATTCTCGAACCATAGGGTGACACACTTAAGGTTTACGGACACTATTTAGGAGCACATATATTTCAGACATAAGGTTTGCAAAGCGCAGGAAATGTTTCGATAGAAACAGGAATTTTTTCGATAGAAACCAAATTGTTTCAGGTGACATTGCAGAAAGTGGTTCTGCATGTGATATTGAAATGTTTCAAGGGGTTTTATGTGAATGTAAATTAAAGTAATTAACAAAATTCTGAATAAAATAAATAAAAGAGTTTTATTAATTGAGAGTTGCATTAAATTTGGTGGAAATTTAATGCATGTGAGTGGAACTGTGGGTGGAGCTTGAATTGATGTGAGTGGAGCTTCCACCACATGAATGAGGAAGAGGAGGGGGCTCCCTCCTTGGCCACCGGCCATGGTAGGGAGGTGTCCCCCCTCTCCTCCCTCACAAAGCACACCTCCTCGTGAAGGATCTCTCTCCCCCTCTAGATATTCCCCCATGGTCTCGGATTAGCGAGATACATGTTCCCGGTGGCCTTGCGTCTAGAAGGAGTTTATCCTTCCGCTGATTCGCTGGAGAGAGGAGGTGGAGGTTGTCTGGTGGCTTGAACGTGTGTGTGAGGACGGATGCGCTTCTGATTTGCGGTGCTCAGACTTCCACACGATCTTGAGATCAGCAAGCGTACGACTACATCAACCACGAGTTCCTACTCGTTAGCAAAACTCGTTGTCTTCGAGGGTAAGTTGTCCATGGATGTATGTCCACCCGTCGCTCTGTATCTAGTAGATAGATCTTGGCATATAGTTCTCATCGTAGGAAATTTTGTGTTTTCTATGCTGCGCACCCAACAGTGGTATCAGAGCTTGATCTATGCGTAGGTTCTTTGCACGGGTAGTACACATATGTTTATATGTGGGAGGTGATGATCATGTTATTACATCTTCTATGTATTTTGGATATTGGTGGCATAGTGGGACGAAGCGGCCCGGACCAACCTTACATGTCATCGTACATGAGACCGGTTCCACGACTGACATGCAACTAGTTTTGCATAAGTGGCTAGCGGGTGTCTGTCTCTCCTACTATAGTCAATATCTGATTTACAACGAGTTGCTAATAACATGGTTATCCTTGTTGTGGTTCATGTTCGTAGGTAAGACCGGTTCTATCTCCGAAAGCCCTACGCCACGTATAACTTGCAATTGATAAATTAGAGGCGTCTAGTTTAGATCATTGCTAGGCTAGTGTCTTGATATGGTATTGTTGTAAGTATATATATGATAGATACTCTTACAACACACTTAATGTGTAAGTTCCATAGACCTTGGCCTTACACACAAAGGAATGATAGAGATCATAGCATGATGCAAATGATAGAGATCAAATGCATGGACCATATCATGTCGCTTTACACATTAGATGTTTGCATCTTATATTGCTAGTTTGGCGCTTTTGGTAGCATTATAAGATGATCCCTCATTTAGATATCAAGATTAAAAATGTGTTCTTCCTTAAGTATGCACCGTTTTATGGATCGTGTTTCGAGACATCACGTGATGATCGGGTGTTCTCGACTCTGCGCTTTAATACGACGGGTGTAAGACAGTTTTACACACACGAATACTAAGGTTCTTACTTGGCGAGCCTAGCATGTACAGACATGGACTCGGAACACGGACCGAAAGGTTAAGCATGAGTCATATAGTTGATATGATGCCCATATAGATGCTCGCCTTTGAAGCTACACCGACTCACGTGATGATCGGACTTGGTGTAGTGGATTTGGTTCATGTAATCACCAAAAGGACATGAGGGATGTCGTTTTTGAGTGGGAGTTCATTGGTAACTTGGATTAGTTGAACTCAATCTATCATAAACTTAGTCTAAATATACTTTACAAATTTTGTTGTAGATGGCACCACCTGCTTTTAATTTCAATGTGTTCATGGAGAAAGAGAAACTTGTTGTGAATGGTAGCAACTTCACCAACTGGGCTATGAATTTGAGGATTCTCCTCACTGCTGCACAAAAGTAATACGTGCTAGAGGCGCCGCTAGGGCCCCCACCAGCTCCTGATGGCCCTGACGAGGAAAAGAACGTCTATATAACTCGTCAAGAGGACCACAACTTAGTACATTGCGGCATAGTGTATGGGCTAGAGCCAGAACTTCGAAAACGTTTCGAAAATGGCAATGCCTTTGATACCATGGGAGAATTGAAAATGATTTTCGATACCCATGCTGCCGTAGAGAGTTATAATGCTGCTGAAATGTTCTTTAGCTGCATGATGGAGGAGAACAGCTCCGTTAGTGAGCACATACTCAAAATGTCTGGGTACGCCGATAAGATTGTGTCCTTGGGAATAACGATTCCCATTGACTCAGGCATACATCGTGTTCTCCAATCTCTGCCACATAGCTACAAGAGCTTCGTGATGAACTATAATATGCAGGGCATGAAGAAGTCTCTTCCCGAGCTTATGTCAATGCTTAAGACTGCAGAAGTGGAGATTAGGAAAGAACATCAAGTGTTGATGATCAATAAGACCACCGGTTTCAAGAAGGACAAGAAAGTAAAGCAAAAGGGAAAGAAGGGCGGCAAATCTGTTGCCGCTCTTGAAAATAAACCCCGAGTGGCCCTAAGTCTGATACCGAGTGCTACTATTGCAACGGGACTGGCCATTGGAAGCGCAACTACCCGAAGTATTTGACGGACAAAAAGACCGGAAGGGCAAACAAATGTATATGTGATATACATGTTATTGATGTGTACTTGACTAGTACTCGCAGTAGCTCCTGGGTATTTGATACGGGATCGGTTGCTAATATATGTAACTCGGTTCAGGGGCTGCGGAACAAGCGACAGCTAGCAAGGGATTAGGTCACGATGCGGGTTGGCAATGGATCAAGAGTTGATGTGATCGCCATCAGAACACTGCCTCTCCATATGCCGTCAGGATTAGTTATAAATCTAAATAATTGTTATTTGGTGCCTGCACTGAGCATGAACATTGTATCCGGATCGTGTTTGATGCAAAGTGGTTATTCATTTAAATCTGAAAACAATGGTTGTTTGATTTATATAAATGATATCTTTTATGGTCATGCACCTGTGTTGAATGGTTTATTTCTGTTGGATCTCAATAGTAGTATTACGCATATTCATAATGTTGATACTAAAAGGATTAAACTAGATAATGATATATCTGCATATATGTGGCACTGTCGTCTAGGTCATATTGGCGTTAAACGAATGAAGAAACTCCATTCTGATGGACTTTTGGAATCACTTGATTTTGAATCATTTGATACATGTGAGCCATGCCTTATGGGCAAGATGACTAGAACGCCGTTTTCCGGTTCAATGGAACTGGCGATAGATTTATTGGAAATCATACATACTGATGTGTGTGGACCAATGAGTGTGTCGGCGCGAGGTGGATATCGTTATTTTCTTACTTTCATTGATGATTTGAGTAGATATGGGTATATCTATTTAATGAAACATAATTCTGAAACCTTTGAAAAGTTCAAGGAATTTCAGAATGAAGTGGAAAAGCATCGTAACATAAAGATCAAATTTCTGCGGTCCGACCATGGAGGAGAGTATCTTAGTTATGAGTTTAGCACACATATGAAAGACTATGGAATAGTTTCACAACTCACGCCTGCCGGAACACCACAACATAATGGTGTGTCAGAACGTTGTAATCGTACTTTATTGGATATGGTTCGATCTATGATGTCTCTGACTGACTTGCCACTGTCATTTTGGGGTAATGCACTGGAAGCCGCTGCATTCACTTTAAATAGGGCACCATCTAAATCCTTTGAAAAGACACCGTTTGAATTATGGTTTGGAAACAAACCTAAGCTGTCATTTCTTAAAGTTTGAGGATGCGATGTTTATGGGAAGAAACTTCAACCAAATAAACTCGAACCCAAAGCAGAAAAATGCGTCTTCATAGGATACCCTAATGAAACGATTCAGTTAACCTTCTATCACAGATCCGAGGGCAAGGTTTTTGTTGCCAAGAATGGATCCTTTCTTCTGAAGGAGTTTCTCGCGAAAGGTGTGAGTAGTCGGAAGGTAGGACTCGAAGAGATTATTGAACCTTCTCTTCATGAATTGGCGAGTGGCGCAGCACCGGAAGTTGTTTCGGAGTTGACTTCACCTGATGAAGAGAGAGAAAATGATAATGATCATGAAACTCCGAAAGAGGATACTGCCGAACCTCGCAGGTCAAGCAGGACACGTGCAGCTCCTGAACTATACGGCAATCATGTTATGAATTTCATGATTGATGAAATAGATGACACTGCGACGTATGAAGAAGCGATGATGAGCCCTAATTCCAACAATTGGCTAGAAGCCATGAAATGCAAGATGGAATCCATGTACGAAAACCAGGTTTGGACCTTGGTGGACTTACCTCACGATCGAAAGGCCATTGAGAATAAATGGATTTTCAAAAGAAAAACTGATGCTGATGGTAATGTGACCATCTATAAAGCTCGACTTGTCACAAAGGGGGTTCTAAAAATTCAAGGAGTTGACTACGATGAGACATTCTCTCCCGTAGCGATGCTAAAGTCGGTTAGGATTATGTTAGCAATTGCTACATATTTCGATTATGAAATATGGCAGATGGATGTCAAAAGTGCGTTCCTCAATGGTAATATTGAAGAAGAGTTGTATATGATACAACCTAAGGGTTTTGTCGATCCTAAGGATGCTGATAAGGTATGCAAACTTCAGCGATCCATCTATGTACTGAAGCAAGCATCTCGGAGTTGGAATCTCCGCTTTGATGAGGTGATCAAAGAGTTTGGATTTATCCAAACTTATGGAGAGGCTTGTATTTACAAGAAAGTGAGTGGGAGCAATGTGGCATTTCTAATATTATATGTGGATGACATATTATTGATTGGAAATGATATAGATCTTTTAAACAGTGTGAAAAGTTATCTAAACAACAATTTTTCGATGAAAGACCTTGGTGAAGCTTCATATATATTAGGCATTAAAATCTATAGAGATAGATCAAGGCTCCGAATTGGGCTATCGCAGAGTAAATCCCTTGATAAGATATTAAAGAAGTTTAATATGGACAGAAGTAAGAAGGGGTTCTTACCTATGTTGCAAGGCAAGACATTGAGTAAGACTCAAAGTTCGGCTACAGCGGAAGAAAGAGAGATAATGGATAAGATCCCCTATGCCTCAGCCATACGCTCTATAATGTACGCCATGCTATGTACAAGACCGAATGTGGCACATGCTATTAGTTTGACTAGTAGGTACCAATCTGATCCAGGTTTGGAACACTGGATAGCGGTCAAGAATATCCTTAAGTACTTAAGAAGAACTAAGGATATGTTTCTTGTATACGGAGGTGAAGAAGAGCTAGTCGCTAAGTGTTATGTTGATGCTAGCTTTGACACCAATCCGGATGACTCTAAGTCTCAATCCGGATATGTATTTCTCTAGAACAGAGGAGCAATTAGTTGGAGGAGTTCCAAACAACCTGTGGTGGCTGGATCAATGACGGAGGCGGAATTTGTTGCTGCTTCAGAAGCAGTGCAGGAAGCGGTTTGGATGAAGGAGTTCATAACGGAACTAGGTGTGGTTCCTAGTGCATTAGACCCAATGGTGATCTATTGTGACAACAATGGAACCATAGCCAACGCCAAGGAACCAAGGTCTCACAATAATTCCAAGCATATTAAGCGTCGGTTTCACTCCATCCGCGAGCATGTCAAGGATGGAGACATAAAGATTTGTAAAGTGCACATGGACCTGAATGTAGCAGATCCGTTGACTAAAGTTCTCCCTAGGGCAAAATATGATCAACACCAGAACTCCATGGGTGTTGGATTTATCACTATGTAAACTAGATTATTGTGTCTAGTGCAAGTGGGAGACTGAAGGAAATATGCCCTGAGAGGCAATAATAAAGTTTTTATTATGTATTCCTTATATATGATAGATGTTTATTTTGCATGCTATAATTGTATTGATAGGAAACGTCAATACATGTGTGTTTAATAAACAAAAAGGGTTCCTAGTTATGCCTCTTATAGACTAGCTTATTGATTAACAAGATGATCAAGGTTTCCTGATCATGGACATTGGATGTTGTTAATAACAAGGTCACAACATTTGTGAAATGATGTGATGAACATTCATCCGAAGTATAGCATTACGATCAAGACATTATGTTTATATTGCTATAACATCATACAATGTAATCTTTATCCTTAGACCATGCGATCATGTTAATTGCTAACACCATAAGAGTATCTTGATAACATCAAACGTCACATCGTAACAGGGTGACTATAAAAGTGGGTTCAGTACGGCTCATGGATCAAGAGTGGAATTTTTCAATCTCGATGATGGATAGATATACTCTGGGCCCTCTCGGTGATATCACATTAAGATAGCTTGCAAGCAAGTGATGTGATCACTAGAATGTTACACAGGAACGAGAAAAGAGTGCATGTTGGTAACGAGATCAAACTAGGTATTTGGATACCGATGATCAAATCTTGGACATGTATTATATCATGAGACAAAGGGATTACGTTACTAGCGTTAAAGGTTCTCACGATCACAGAAGTCATCGTTGAATGTCCAGGAGTCAGTATGGATCTCCAGGTCCCGCTTCTGATTATTGATCTGAGAGGAGTCTCAATGATGTCTGCATTATGCGCGAACTATAGGGTGACACACTTAAGGGTTGCCGAACACCATTTAGGAGCACATATGTTTCAGACAAAAGGTTTGCAAAGCGCAGGAAATGTTTTGATAGAAACAGGAATTGTTTCGATAGAAACCGGAATTGTTTCAGGTGAAATTGCAGAAAGTGGTTCTGCATGTGATATTGACATGTTGCAAGGGTTTTTATGTGAATGTTTGTTAATTAAAGTAATTAAAAAATTCTGAATAAAATAAATAAAAGAGTTTTATTAATTGAGAGTTGCATTAAATTTGGTGGTAATTTAATGCATGTGAGTGGAACTTTGGGTGGAGCTTGAATTGATGTGAGTGGAGCTACCACCACATGAATGAGGAAGAGGAGGGGGCTCCCTTATTGGCCGCCGGCCATGGTAGGGGAGGAATCCCCCTCTCCTATAAAAGGCCCCCCTCTCCTCCCTCACAAAGCACACCTCCTCGTGAAGGATCTCTCTCCCCCTCTAGATATTCCCTCATGGTCTCGGATTAGCGAGATACATGTTCCCGGTGGCCTTGCGTCTGGAAGGACTTGCTACTTCCGCTGATTCACTTGAGCAAGGAGGTGGAGGTTGTCTGATGGCTTGAACATGTGTACGAGGACGGATGCGCTGCTGATTTGCCGCGCTCGGACTTCCACACGATCTTGAGATCGGCAAGCATACGACTACATCAACCACGAGTTCCTACTCGTTAACAAAACTCGTTGTCTTCGAGGGTAAGTTGTCCATGGATGTATGTCCACCCATCGCTCTGTATCTAGTAGATAGATCTTGGCGTATAGTTCTCATCGTAGGAAATTTTTTGTTTTCTATGTTGCAGACCCAACACGACCCTCTAGGACATGCCCCACCTTTGTTAAGCCCCTTATAGGACCGACTAAAACTATGGTAGGCACCTGAAGACTCTATGAGACGGTGATGCCTTGGAAAGCTCCCTTAAAGGTCCAACTAAACCACTACAGCCTCTCAAGATAATCTAGACACCAAAATCATGGTAAACTAAAGGGTTCCACCCATGTGCTAGGTTTCTCCACGAGAAATCCTCAGCCTCATGATCAAGTCGTCCGTCGATGTGAAAGGAAGAAGATCCAGCAGACTTCTCCGTCCCATTCTAGATCTTATGGTTAACGTGTTTTACATGGCGCTAGAATCACTGATGTCATGGGTTATTAAGTCCTATCTGTTCTGCAACTGGAATCTTAGATTCAACTATCATTCATAATATTTATCATCACTTAGGATGATAATAGCATTTCATTTGTTTGGGAAAATACTTATTTTTTTGATCTTATAGAACATAGATGATAACAGACAATTTCCAAATACTTTCGTAAAGACTCTTCAAAGGACACGAGCAAGTTATGAACTTGCCTTGTGATTGCAAGGTAGTGAAGTCGGATACTTCCACCAGACCTTGTGCTCAGGTTTCTACAGAAGACCATTATTTCCCGGTAAGGACAATTTTAAAAAAAGCAATATGCAATGCATAGTAATGTCATGCAATGGTTTATTATTTTCTTATCTGCGTGTTTTACCCACCTTATAAAGGTTTAGTATTTTCTTTGATTAATAAAAAGAAAGTATTACTCAAAGTCTTTTAAACTAACCTATCCATTATACCTAGTATTTTTATAATGACTAGTATTATTCTAAGAGTTAAAAAATGAATTTATTTAATTTTTAACTCTTTTAAATATTTAAATAAAATTTCTTTGAGGAATAAGACTTTATTTTTATCACAAACTAGTATTTTTCTATAATACAAACTAGTATTTTTCTATAATAGTACTCCATTTTAGGATCTTAAAAATGAGTTTTATTCAATTTTAAGTGTTTCGTATATTTTTTATAAAATTCCAAAAGGAGTATATACATCCATAATAACAGTTCTAAATTTAACTACCTAAAATTCTCTCTATTATTATTTTTGAATAGATGATACTTTTGTGAGTTCATTGGTATTTTATTTATATTTTTAGGATTTGTATTTTATTTCTTAGAACCTTTCAAGTCCTAGGGGTATTTTGGTCTTTTGATAAATTACTGAGATTTTTTTCTTTTAATATTTGGACCTAGCCCATTAGGCAGGCCCACCCCTGACTTGGCCCACTTGGGCTAGTCAAACCCTTTCTAAACGAGTGGCCCAATACCACTTGGTGCTCTCTCTTTCTCACACGTTCACTCTTCTCTCTCATGCCCCCGCGGAGATGTGGTATTGCCGACGCCGCCGTCGCCCGATTCCGCCCTCCCCAGGCCTCTCCGGCCGCCGCCCTAGTGCATGATGGGGTAGACGATGCCGCTCCATCGGTTGGTCCAGTTCGATTTAGCTTTAGACCCCTCTCCCGTCTAGGTTGACTCCAACCTGAACCCTAGGGTTTGGTGGTTGCCGGTGATGTGGGGTTTCGCTGCCCTATGGTGCTGTGCCATGGCTCTGGTGGCCCTATGATGCCGCCGTTGCTGCTCGTGTAGCTGTGGCTGCTGCCCCATGGCTTGGAGCGGGTTGCAGCACCCTCAGGTGCTCCCTATGCCGCCGTGTGTGCTCGTCGGCCTCTCTGCTTCCTCTTCTAATCTCTTGCAAGGACCACGAGTAAGTGCTTCTGTTTTCCCCATATTATTCTTCCTCTTCCTCTCTCCTTATCCTCTTTGTGATTACGGTGAGGAACACCCTAGTTAGGGTTCATATGTGCTGTTAGGGTTCTATCCCTCTATGTTGATTGTTGAGGATACTGAACGCTTTAGGAGTATTTATGGTCATTATATTGTGCTGAACCATTGCCTGTTGATGGGATTGGAATTGCTAATAGCTCTGTAAGATAAATTCTTATCTAATTTTGGTGACTGTCATTGTACAAATGGTGATGCTGTGACTCTGATCTAGTCTAATATCTGATTAGTGGTGATGGTTAGCTAGTTTCCGTACTAGAATATACATTTGGCTGTCTGGGAAGTTACCATTGATGCCTCTGATGATAGTTCTTTTATGTAAAACACTATGATTCCAAATTATAACATTAGGAAGATGATTTGGATATCTTTCTGCAATAGTTTGATTATGAAATATTTGTGTAGGATTGGCTTGGTTAGAGTAGATCCTTGTGACACCTTCCTTGGAATGGTACGCAGGGGTTTATTCTAGTATTGGCTTTATTCTACCTATGTTCCAGAGTGACTTGATGCTAAAATGAGTTGAAAACTCCTGCTGGATATATTAGCCTATGGTGCATATGAATTTCCTTTTGCCTATGATGCTGGTATTTGGCATAGCTAGGTAAGAATAACTTTTTTTATCTGCTGCCCCCCATGTTCAGTGATCTATGATGGATCATCACCAAGTAGAATTACTACTATGCTTGAGAATTAACTTGATAGTCACTTCGTATGACCATATAATGGATCCTTACTATTTGAGATACATGCTTATAATGAAATAGTTTCTGAGGTGCTACTATTTAAAAGATGTGCCGAGAAATCTTGATTTAATGCAGCTGGTATATTTGGATGTAGAAATATAAATTTATACCCAAAATCCAAGATACACAAGCTGAGATCTTGGTGTGATTTGCAAAGGTTGTTGTTGGCTTTGTTTAACTCCTTCTGTGATGGATACACCCCACTTGGGTGCTTTCTGAGAAGATTCATATAAAACAACACATGCTCTGATAATCTAAGATGATTTGATCATGTGATGGTTTTATGTGTACTCACCACACAACTTGATTGTTGGTGATGATGTTGTTTTGCTGGTTGATCTTGCTGGCTTGTTCTTGCTAGCTTGATCTTGCTCTACACCTTCTGGTGTTGTTCTTTCTCCTCCTAGGTCCTGTGATCTTGTACTTGTCCTTGCTATCCACCTGCACCACCCCCTCCTTATGTCACCATCTTATGGATGGTTGGATGATCTGTGATGTATCTTGGCTGGGGATTTGTTTGGTCAGTGGATAGACTCGATGTGTTCTTGAAGTGTGCTTGAGATGAAACAATGGTAGTGACTGTGGTTGTGAAGTGGTGAGCAAAGCTTGCTTTGCTGTGTCGAATGTGGCTTTATCTCTCTCTCTCTCACTGCTCGTCGACAGCACACTACATGCAGTTAGTTGATTAAGCTGCTTCACTGTGCTCTCCCCCTCTGGTTTAGATCAAGTGAATTTGTTTTCACTTATATCCTTTTGCTAGTTACTGATCTGGTGAAACTTGCCCCGCTTTACTTAGCTTATGATGTGGCACTAAAGCTATTTATTTGAGAAGAACATATACTGCATATTGGTGTGACTTGTTTCTTTCAATTACTCAATGAGGTAATATGAACAGTGCACTTCACTGTTCACCACTTAGAGTATAAATAATCAACTAACCTCTTATTTCTATTTGAGTTGTTTATCTTATTTTGTAGGAACAAGATCTAGATTGTCAAGACTTATTATAGGAATAGATATGTACTATAGATTCTGGTTGTAACCTTCTTTTATTCTTATTGTAAAGAAACTTGTAACAATATTCCTCTGATTTAATAAAGTTTCATTTTATTGGAATACACTTGCTGTATAGTGGTCCATTATTTATGTTATCATTCTTACTCTGTATTATTATTAAGGAATAAAGAAAATAAATCAGAATTCATTTCTTATTTAAATTTCCTTGTCTTAAATTCTTATTATTGTTTAATATATCTTCAATATAATTAAACAATGTTAATAAATCATTTTGGAAAACAACTTTATATTTCTAACCTCTAATTTTCAAATATTTTCCAAATGATGTAAATCTCAAATTTGAATTCAAAATATTTCCCCCCAAAACAGAATAATGCCTAAAGGTCATGTCAAAATTTATAGCAATCACTACATAGAGGTATTCTACCTCTAGATAGTGAAAGAAACTTTGATCTCTTTAGGTTTTTTGTTTGGCAAAAAATTTACCCAGATTTTACAGATGAATGCATGCATATGCACAAATTCCTATTTCTACCCTTCGTTGGTTCCTAAATACTTGGGTGTTACAGCCAGGTTCGATGGTAGGTGGTGTCGCGTTGATCGAGTGGGGTTGGGTGCGAGGGGCACATCGAGTGCGACATGTTGGGGTGGTTTTCTCCAGGCAGTTGGCAGCAGGCTGGAGGAATATGGGGTGTGGGGGTAGGATTAGGGTTTCGGGTGTGTGGGGCGGTAGATAGCAGGCTGCTAGGCCTTTGGGCCTGGCGGCTGGCTGCCTCCACCACTAAAAAAATACTTTCATTTATATTTTATTTTTAGAAAGGATTTTACAAATAGTTTTTAGACAAATAAAAGATCTAGAAAAGATCAAGGTTTGATTTTGAAATAAAGGAGGGGATACATGTAGAAAACAAAATAGGGCTTTTAGTAAAATATTTTTAGGCAAACAATATGCAGGTAGACATGACGATGCTCAAATGCAACGTGGCATGATGACATGAGCATGCGAGCATGATGATACAATAATTAACATGTAGGAAGTAGCAATATATAGACTAGGCAAGTGGCATTACAATTGTTAGACAATTGGGATGCTACACCAAGACTGGTACAAGAATGCGAAGACCAAGCAGCAGTCGCCGACTAATCTTGTTGATGCGAACCTTAGTCAAATGGACACCAAGCAGATGCATTCATTCTTTGTGGGGGCGGTGTAACATCCCAAATCTTTAATCAAGGTTATCAAAGTTCAAATCACCCAATTTAGGGTTAACAAAAACTTTTTATTATTAAAATAATTATGAATGCATGTGTATGTGGCATTAGTGTAGAATTGTTTGAAAATGCCATGTTTTATTGTTCTAAATGATATAAAATGGTTCAAAGGTGAATGCCACATAATCTAGACCATTTACAAACAAAATCCAAAGAAAATAAATCAAATAATATTAAATAATGCAAATGGTCATTTTGGCCATTTAAATCCACTAGGCGAGTTTAGGTGTTCCTAGAAGTCATTTCCCAACAGTAAAAATTCTAGATCTTTTCACCATTTTCTATAGCAAGTAAATATGTACCAAGGCCCACATTACAAACTCACAAAAACATCTAGCAAAGTAATTTAAATGACATTTGAAAATTGAATACAATGCATATGTGAAGATCCTCATTTTTGAAAAACCCATCAAATGAATTCACCTTGACAATTCCCAGCAACCAGAGACTACTAAGCATAAGATCAGATCACACACAAAAATCTTTTCAAAATTCGAATTTAATTTTCTTGTGGACATTTGATCGAACACCTGGCAGACAAAATTAATCTAGCCTAACAATTACTGTTCTAGAGAAGTGAGCAAGTGCCACTAAGGCCTCAATCCACGCCCCTCGTCTCCCCCGGTTCCAACCAGGCCATAAACCAGCTACCCCTTAGCCGCTTGCAGCAGTGCCAAGCCACCCGAGCGACATGCCCACCGGTCGAGCATGGACCGCTCGCAGTAGACCACTCCGCTCTCTCCCGCCATTCCTAGGAGGATCACCACACCCTACCACCCCTCTTTGTCCCTTCCCCAAGCGCTGCCAGGCCCTGGACCACCATAGAACAACCGTGCCCACTGTGTCTGCGCCATGCCGAGCACGCGCCAGAGCGCCACGCCCGACAAGCATGCACACGCCGTGCATCGACCGTAGCCCACGCGCACCGCTTCGCCACGACCCTAGGAAGCGCCCAGACATGCCCGTTCGCCGCCGCTTAACCCTCAGCCACCATGGGCCGCGTCGGACGCCGCTTCTGGCACGCAGAGCACCAGCCGTGCCCGACCAATTTCCACCGCCCCTAGCCGTGCCTGTAAACGGTAGAGGACCGCCAGGGAGCACCACATGAACTGCCACTCGTAACCATGCCGATAGTAGCCCGTAGCCATGTCGCCACCGCCGCTCGACCATGCCGCTCTGCCCCCTTCCTCGAGCTACAAAAGGAGACCTCCTCCGTCCAAATCCCTCACACCATCTCACTCCCCTCTCACCACTCGACACCCCACACTTCTCCCCGGAGCCAATCGAGCTGAAGTTCGCCGGAATTTCACCGGAGCTTGCCGCTGCAGAGGAGAAGAGGCGTCGTCGATTGGAGCTGCCCCAGGAGCCGCAGCGACCATGCCTAGAACCGCCGTCATCCACCAGCTCGATCGCCACGTCTAGCTGGAGCCCTGGTAAGCCCCCATGTACCCCATCGTGCCGCGTTAGGGTTTGTTCTCGCTGGAGCTGTTCACTAGAGACGATGAACCATGGTCGTAGATTCTTGTCTAATCGCACGGCTAAGATTGGCCCGTACCGCTTCGGTTAGAATTAGTCGCTGACATGCATGACCCCCTGTCAGTAGCCCTCCGCGCCGCGGAGCGCCACTGGCTCGTCCCGTTAGTTTTCCTGCGCTAGCGCACAGATTCAAAAAAATGTTTTTCATTTAAGTTTAAACTCGATTCTGTGCCTAGATTCAAAAATCAACTCAGAGAGATTCACTTAACCAAATGGCATGATTCAAATTTTGTTAAAAATATAATTAAATTATCTATCCAAGCCCATTGTATTTAAATCAATTGGAGTTAGAGATCACATATAGCAGAATTAACAAGATAGAGACGTTTCTACATTTAAACATTTTTCAAAATTCAACCATAATAGCTTTTGAGTTGATTCCAACTCTCAAAAATCACATTTGATGATATCTATCTGAATATGTAAAATTATTTAGGTTTGCATGTAGTGACTATATACTAGTACCAAAATAATGCTATATGAGCATTTCTAGTCACTTTAAATCCTTTTAAATATTAATCTTAAACTTTATAAAATGCGACCAACCCTTTAAATCACATTCCCATGTATTAGAATATGTGGTGATGACATGTGTCCACATGATCCCATATTTAATTTGGAGAATATTAAATCTTAATTAATTTTCAATGAGTAGAAATTACTTTTCTCAAATAAACTAAATGAAACTAGTTCTTTAAATCTTGTGATGATTGTGATGATTCTAGATCATCAAGTGTGTGCCTTAGTGTGCTAAATAGACTAGTTAAGTATTGTTTGGTGATCGTGTATCCTGTATTTATTTATAGACGATAGTACCAACCAAGTATACGAGGAGGAGGAGTTCTACCCTGAAGAAGACGAGGAGAATTTCAACCACTGCACCAATCAAGGCAAGCTATTATTAGCAAGCTAGAATTATATAAGATGACCTAAGCAATGTGCATTAGGCATGCTTGATTATACTTTTTGATTTATCCCCATCCCAAGTGTTACTTGCAAGCTTTACTTTTTTCTTTACCAAAGTTTCTTTACTTTTAGTAATGCTTTATGAGACTTTGGAAGGATAGTATGGATAGCATAAAGAGTATAAAACTTGTCCTATACTAGATGTCATTCTATGACATGAGATTGAGATTAGTATCCCTCATTAGTGAACACTCTTAACCTTAGTGGCTAGAGCTAAGTATAACACTTGATCACTTTAGATGGGAATACTTGGTGAAAATGCTTATGAAAACCTTGGAATGATGAGTCATTCCATTGAGATGTTTTGACATGTGTTGAGATAAACAAATGGTTTATGATGATGAAAATTTTGAGGCATGAGCCTTAGCCCTTTATAAAAACTGATGGTTGGGTTCGGATGCGATACCATTCCAATTTTACCGTACAACCACAATACCTGAATTGGGTAAGGCTTAGCTGGAAGCTTATATGCATTAGTATGGGTTCCCTCGCGGAAGAGGTTTGAGCGAGGCTACCTCTTGATGATGTCCACTTATGCAGTGCCCAGGATGGCAGATGGCCATGGCTCGGAGGCTAAGCTCGTAGGAGAGGTGCTTATACTAGAGTGTGTAATTGAAAAGCTATGATTGATTATCTGCATACTAAGTATGATGATTCAGGGTTATCCCTGACGGATGTATCGAATTTTTTGGTGAAAGTATACCACCTCTGCAGAGTGTCAAACTATTCGAATAGCCGCGTCCGCGGTCATGCACAGTTGGAGTTGCCATACTGTTCCGTCGTCAGATGTTTTCAAAATGACTTATGAAATGAATGGTGACTTTGACTTGACCACAACATGGTTGCGACTATGAAAACTAAGCTCCCAACTTAGGTCATTTAAAACATTACTTTAGCTTTTTTTGTTTCTGAACTCAGCTTAGGTTTCAAATTAGGTTTTGCAAATGAACTTAGATCTTGAAATTCCTACTAGAACTACCTTACTTGTTAGTGATAGTTTGCAAGTACTTAAAAATTACTCATGGCTTTGTCCCTGGCTATTCCCGTGGCCAGACTATGAGGATGACTACCAGGACGAAGGACGGAAGGACGGCTATGACAACTAGGACTATCTCCCATCGTCAGCATTGCCTGTGACACTGAAGATGGAGCCCACCGCTATGCTTATTATTCCGGTGCTTGTTTGTATTAAGACTGGATCATGAGATCCTTTATTTGTGTAAGACCTTATATCGATTTGTAATGGATGATGTACTATGATATCAAATCTATTATGCTTCGCAAAAATTATAATCCTGGGATTGCGATGTATGGCATAACAGGCATCTGGGATTAAAGTAATTTAAATAAGAAATGAATTCTTATTTCTTTCCTTAATTCCATTACAATAATATAAAAGGAGATAAATCCATAAAATAAAAGTATTATAGAAAACCAATTACAATAAAATGAAACTTTATTAAATAATAAGAATAATCTTACTAAGATTGTTTACAAAAAGGATAAACAGAAAATTACAAAAGTCTATCAAACCTATCTATTCCTATACTACATCTTGAGCATCCTTATCTTGCTCCTACAAATAATAATAAAACAACTAAAAAGAAATAAAGGGTTAGATAGTTATTTTTACTCTCAGTGGTGAACAGTGAAGTGGACTATTCATATTACCTCATTAAGTAGTTAAAAAGGGGGCAAGTTTCACCAATGAGCAATATATGTTATTTTATATCAAATAAGCCTCAGAACAACATCATCAGCAAAGTAAAGGGGCTAGTTTCACCAGGACTATAACTAGTAAAAGGACAAGCAGTGAAAACCCATTTCACTTGATCTGATCCACAACCAGGCCAAACAGCAAGGCAGCTCAGTCACCTAAATGCATGTAATGTGCTGTCCAAACAGTAGCAGCAGTACAAGAACTCAAAAGAGAACACCCTGCCATAGCACAACCACCAGGGAGCTCACCCTATCTTCTCAGGTACACAGCCAAGCACGCACTGAGTCTGCCAAATTCCCAAACAAATTCACCAGCCAAAAAACACAACAAATTATCCAACCATTCTCAAGATGGTAACATAAGGAGTGGGTGGTGTAGGTGGATAGCAAGATAGAGTACAAGATCACATGAGCTAGGAGGAGCAGGAGCAATACCAGGATGTGCAGAGGAAGATCAAGCCAGCAAGAACAAGTTAACAAGATCAAGCCAGCAAGACCAAGCAAGCAAGATCAACTAGCACCACAACACCATCACCCAAAAATCAAGTTGTGTGGTGAGTACACATAAAACCATCACATGATAAAATCATCTTAGATTATCAGAGCATGTGTTGCTTCATATGAATCTTCTCAGAAAACACCCAAGTGAGGTGAATAACTCATCATAGGATTTTGTAAATAAACAGCAAGCTTAGAACCTATGTTCTTGCATAGGAGGGTCTCAGACCAGCATCACTGACCGTATGATCTAGTTTTAACTAGACCAATATAAATCACAACAGCTAGGCTACAGGGCACATCCCCAGAGGGTAGCACCTCTGTTCCTAGCAGACTCATTTTTGCTTGAGTACAAATTCAAGCACAACATCTCAAGTATACCATCTCAAGCACAGATAATCATCTTCCTAAAAGATTTAGGAATCATACATATTCACTTTATTTAGAAAGGAGAACAAGGGTCAACACTGCTTATCACTAAGCCACAAGTATTGTATATAGGAAGTAGCCAATAGATCAAGAAAGCAAATTTTAGATACATGAGGAAATCTAAATCACTTCCCTAGATTAAAATTACTAGGAATCATATTTCATTCAAGTTCTTTGTCAATGATGACAGATAGTTCTTCATCAAACACATCACGGATTGCACCATGCTAGTAGTCAGTTGCCACTTCAGTAATGCGTCAGGTGTTACAAATGGCAACATAGCCAACCTAATGATAGCGGATCATACTAAATGGGACCAGGCTATTGTGTACACTCCAAGGAGGCCTCGCAATAGAAGGACCATATTAGCAGAAGCCGCCATTTACTTTAACTAAACCAGCCACTAGTTTATCTGCATGGAAATACACCTAAAATCCAAACCATTTTCCTATAAATAAACAGGAATCATTTCTTTATAAATCATCTCCATATTCATCATAGAGAATAAACTAAGCATTATTAACCATGGCTTTACATAACATCAGGATTGAATCCTGAGTAAAGCTATTGATCACAAAGGTTCTTCACAGACTAGTATCAGAATAGATAACCAACAACATAATTTCAGTAGTGAAGCATCCTAGCTCAAACCCAATAGGAGCATACCAATCAAAGGCCATAACCATTTCCATAACATTAAACCCAACTAGGCAACCCTAGAATTGTTGTTTAATAATGAACATAGTACCAAGAGCATGAGCAACAGAGTATAGCAACATATCATCAGTAGGTCATCAATAAGGAGATTGCACAAAAATCTAAACCAAGAGGCTCTGCTCATTATCACTACAGGGATGAACCCTAGAAATTAGGGAGGAACCCTAATGGGGAATGCAGGGTAGCAATCGCATGTCATGGAACAGAGAGAAGCAGAGAGCTATAGGGGTAAGAGAGGTGAACTTACTCGAGGACCTCGCTAATACATTGAAGAGGAAGCAGAGGATGAGGTGCCCGGTGGCATGGGGAGCACCCCAGAGGGGGCGCTGCAACCCATGCCAAGTTGTGACAGTGGCAGCCGTGGGAGGAAGGCAGCACCGCAGGCCCTAGAGTAATGATGGGGAGCATCGGTACCGCGGCGGAGCCCAAACTCTAGCCATTAGGGTGGGGTCGGTGTGGCCAAAAGAGGGTGCGGGAGGTAGATCGAGTTAGACAGAGAGGCGTGGCATCGTTGTCCATGTCGTATAGCACCGCGGTGGTGGTCGAGGTCGCCTAGAGCGGCCGGAATTGAGCACAATGACAGCGACGGCATCAGGCTGTCTCAAGGAGGAGAGCATCGCGAGAGAGAGGAGAGAGGAGGAAGAGAGTGAGGGGTACTAGGCCAGGTGCCAGCCCAATATGACCCTAGTTGGGTTTAACCAACCCAAGTGGGTCAGGTTGGGCCACCCAGTGGGCTAGGCCCAGGTTTTGAAAGAGGACTTATTAAAAATATCTAATTAAAAATATACCCCTGGAGTTAACTAAGCTCTATAAAAATATAAAAAAGTCCTAAAAATATATATAATATATAAAAAGACCACAAAAACAATATCTACCTAAGAAAAATATAACCTTACTTGTTTAAGTTAAATAAAATACAAATAAATATTAAGTTCACTAAAACTCTAATTGAAAGTTAATAAAATAAGGATATTTTCAAAAAAAAAGAATAAAAATCATATTTGCAAAAAAAATCCACTATTTTATAAAAAAACTAGCTAGATTTTTTACAAACAAAACTTGAAACTAATTTCTAAGAACATTTAATCCTTTGTGGATTTTTATAAAAATATGAACACTTCCTAAAAATAAATAAAAACCATTTTAAGAACTTGAATAATTATATTTTACTATAAAAATACTAAATATATTATTCAAAAGGTTTTTATGATTTTAAAGTAATAAATCTGTATCTATTTTATAAAATACCTATTTTTTGTAAATTCTTTAAAAGCATTTCTTAAGTTAGAAATAATCACAATTCAATATGAAACCTTAAGCCCTTTATATCTAAATACTAATTCCAAAACCATAACTTGGATCTATAATGAAATCTATATGTACATTATTAGTACACCTTTAGAGTCTTAAATCAATTATAACCAATAACTTCAAATTAACCTTTAGCATCATTCACTTATATTGGTGGTGAATGATCTGATTCCTCAAGCCTTACCAAAGATGACCTTAAAGTTTAAAAGGAGTTCAACAAACCCTATAATGAGATCACTATATCTCCTAATTATCTTTAACTCTATAATCTCCTTAGCATCAATTTGCTTTCAAAAAGTTATACCCAATACCTATACAGATTTATCTTCGATCTTATCGAAGAAGTTCTTAACCCCGACCACGATATAAAAATACCGCATTCTAATCCAAGTTATCTTTTATAGTTAACTTTGGTCCGTGATTTAATCAACTAAAAGCACACTAACTTAAAGATCAATGAAGCGATCCAAATAGCCATCAATTCTAATCTAAGAACACCACACATTACTTAATTGGATATAATAAGTAATTTCTTCAAAACTTATTATTTTTGCCACTTCAAAAGAAACACTCTGCTATTTCTTTTAAGTCATAACAACTCACTTGTAATTTTGGGGAATTACTTGGGATTTTACAACATGCATCTCATTACTCATGCATAACAGCATATTTCTTCTTTAAACATTGTCCTTACTAGGAAATGATGGTATTTTGTAGAACCCAAGGTCCAGGGTCAAGTCGAGGGATTCGACTATAATACTTTGCTATATCAAGGCAAGTTCACACTTGCTCATGTACTTTGATTATTTTCTATCAAGTATTTGCAAATTGTTGTGTCAACACCTGCGTTTCAAAAAGGTCAGAAAACACTAATTTCATGATTAAATATGAACTAATGGTTACTAGTCTAGGGTGATCAGTTAATCTATTTAAGACCGTCAATGGAAACCACATTGTACGGGAATATATCATCTAGGACTTAACAACCAATGTCGCTAGTGATTCTAGCGCCATATATCACGTGTTAACCATGAGATCTACAATGGCTCAAGGGAAGTCAGTTGGATCTTATTCCTTTCGCATGGACGGATGACCATATCGTGGGATAGAGTACCTTTCGAGGCTCAACATGGGATGGGACCCCTTAGCTCCCCACGATTTTGGTGTTTAGACTATATGTGAGCGGTTGCTTGGGGTACAGTCGGACCTTTAGGGATCTTACCAGGGGCAAAACCGTATCATAGAGTCTTCAGGTGCCTACCAGAGTTATAGCGGGTCCAATAAGGGGATTAATAGAGGTTGGGCATGTCCTAGGGGATCATGTCTTCATGCGGGGTTGCAAAGAAGGGCAACGATTGGCTTGGATCTTAGGTTGGGCCTCAAACCAAGGAAGTTTGAATAGGGACATACTCTCGGCCGTGCAACAAATCTTAAGGTCTCTCATGGGTAAAGTAGCACACCTCTATAGAGTGTAAGAACTATGACATGTTACTCCCTTTTCTAGGAAGGAGCTGCGAACGCTGCAGGAAAGGAACTCTACGAAAGATCTAGTAAACCTGTGAAGACTGACGGACATAACTTTTCGGAATAAAAGCAACCTTTGAAGAAATGTTTACCAAAACCTGCATAACCTACGACCTTTTGGTATGTGGTTGTAGTTAGTGCATAAAATACTCCGTTTTAGTGAACTTGCTAAGTACGCTCGTACTCAACAGTATCTTCTTAACCCTTGCTAGATTGAGGATCACTCAATGGGAAACTTAGGAGGTGAACTACTTGAAGGACTGAAGACTTCGAACGGAGATCAACGGAGTCAACGTCTACATCTGAAGTCACAGAACTCAAGCTGAAGCATAGAATATAAATAATCTTAGAAACTAGAACCTACTTCTATAGAGCATTGATATAATAGCAATCGCAAGCCATAGTAATATAGTAGTAGTATTTCTAGAATCGACCTCAAGTTGCTATTTCTAGTTTTTGTAAATTATAATCCTTTCCATATCGAGGAAGTTCTTTGGATCTTCTATAATATGTTATATGTAATATAAAGTCATGTTGTAGACCCGCGATGTTTCTGTTGTGCCATTCTGAGGGATGTAATACTAGTGAATGGTGTTCATTGGTGTTATGTCAACAACTATAGTATACTACATCATGCAGTGGTATGCACCGCACTGAGCTTGGCAAAGACATTGCATTGTTGCACAAGCACTATGTGGATAATTTAAGGAAGCTAGAGAGCATGCAAGAAATTGGAATATTCGGTCGCTTACCTGCGGAAATCTATCACCATCATGATAGCAGTAGTCGTGCTTCCAATTTATCCGTGAGGTGGAAGGACTTGTACCTAGCTATAAATATGGACAGCTTCAACATCTACACAAGTAGATGCGTCCAATTGTGAGTATTTAACAATCAATGTGTTAGTATATATTTTTGCATGCATGGTTCTAGCTACCATCTATCTATACAGTTTTAAATTTGTTCATATATATATGTGTGTTTGTATGTAGGCTATTATTTGTGAGAGCCAGGACCTATAAGCATAAAATATTGTTCTTCGACCCCGCCATTTGTTTGCAAGCATTCATGTACTTTAATGAAGGAATGTAGAGGATTACATCATCAACGTGTTGGAGAAGATCAAAGATCAAGAACTAATTCTATGGCCATTTAATAAATAGTAAGCCATCTTAATTACTACCGCATCCTCGTTTACAAACTTGAGTGGTTTCACCCAACTAATAATTGGTTCAACTTTTAGTTTTCACTGGATTATTATCGTTATCTCACTTCTGGCTGGCCATGTCCATTATCTCGATTCTTGTGGTAATAAAAAGAATGCAGATTATGATGATATACAGAGGCTTATTAACAAGTGATTTAATACTTTCATCTGCATAATAAAAGTGATATACATCCTAGTTTCGTAATGATATACTTTTTTTGTCTTCCTGCTTTTAGATCATTTAAAGTAGTTCGTTCGAAAGAAGGAAATGCAAGGAAGAACTATAAAGAGCTAACCCATCACATGGGTCAACCGGTTAGTTTCTACCAGCACTTGTACACACACACACATATATTGTCTAGGTAATATGGTCATTTTCACAAATGCTCTGTTTTAGTGCCACCAGCATCCTCCATCGATGCATCTTTGCGGCTTCTATGTTTTCCAACATATAAGCATCATGATGGCCAACCTGGTTGATCCTAGACCAGAGCAACTGGTATGCAAACTTTACCTTTTTTGTTTTATTGAAATATTTTTCTTATTGGTACCGATTTTGATCATGATTTAATTTACACGGTGTTCACAAATTGAAGATATGGTATTGTCGATGGCTAAGCTAAAAAAGATCCGCGCGGAGCTTGCTGAATTTCTTGCTCAACAAGTGCTGAAAGGCGACGAAGAGTTCCACACCGAATCCTTGTGAGATCAAGTATGCCAACCATTTTTATACTATACTCGATTAATGCTAGGTTTCTTGAAACTGTAATACTTGTCATGCCTTGCTCTCTATGTCAATGCTAGTGTTTACATTGATTTGTGGTATGTACTGTGGTGTACATTGATTTCTGTGACATATTAGCGATGTCAGGGTTCTTGAGACTTATCTTGACAATAAATATAATATTTGTATTCCAGTTGCATTCCGAATCATTTCCGACCATATGGATATTATGGTTGCTGGTAAATAGTAGCCGAAATCTTCCTAATACAGGTATGAATCACTAGAGGTGGTTGCTTAAAAACGTCATCTCGATGCAAAGTGAACCTAGAGACTGTCGGGGAAAAAGGCCGACTCCCCTAGGAAACTCTAAGAGAAGGTTGGAGGTTAACTCCGTTTGGTATTGTAGAGGCAGCTTCTATAATAACCAGTCTCAAAGAGGAAAATTATTAGAGATGGATGAAACATGGCGCCGTCTCAGGTTTGGAACTTATGGAGGCGGCTCATAATAACAGCTGCTTGTCTATTGGAGATGATTCCTAGTATAGGCCATCTGAGGTTCAGGAGTTCTTACAAGCGGTCAGCAGCAGGCCGTCTCCATCTCGTACATGTTAGAGGCGTTTTCCTTTTTGCACCGTCTGAGATCTCGTATCTTAGAGCTTCTAAGAAAAACTGGCTCAGGTGGTGTGCTCTTAGAAGCTATGCGCTTGAGCTGGAACGAGAAACCTTATGAGGACTATGGGCAATTGACGTCTCTAAGTAACGCGTTTGTACTAGTTGGGTGGCATACTTAAGGGTAGTGACACTTAGGGATTGACGGAGAAAAGAGAAAGAACACCGGAATTGTTCCGGGGAGGTACCGGAAGTGTTTCGGTGAAATCTGATGTTGATCAGAGGGGTCTGAAAGGTGTTTCGGATTAAGAGATATTAAATAATATGTATTTTATATTTAATTAAGTGAACTAATTATCAATATTATATGTTTAAATTAATTTAAAAGGAGAATCCCACGTACATGGGCCATTTCCATAGGGGAAAAGGACCCATGAGGGAGCCCCTTGGCCAACTAGCCAAAGGAGGCCTTGTGGGGAGCCCTCCCATGGTTTTCCAGCCCCTTGTGGGACAAGGCACATGGAGGAGGCCCTCCTTGGCCGTCCACCTCCTCCTCCTCCCTTTAGTCGCACCCCAGGACTTTGAGGAGAGGAGGTGCCCCCTTGAGCCTATTTAAAGAGGAGCACCCCCTCCTCCAAAGGCATCCCAATTTCTCTCTCTCCCTCACGTGTGGTTACTCCATTGGAACATGCATATGAGGAGAGATCTCTCCATCATATGCACACCGTCATGTTTTTCAGACTTTGGTCCTAATCAGTCTTCTTCTGCCGCTTCGCTGGATCGGAGTCCGGGGGACGTCTCTACACCAGATGTGTGTAGAACTTCGGTTGCGCTGCATTTTTGGTGCTTGGAGCTTGAAACTAGGAGCTTTGGAGCCATGGAGCTTGGATTTATGGAGGTTGGAGCGTGGCGCCCGTTCATCTGCACGACCTTGAGGTCGATGCCGTTGTTCATCTTCATCGTCAATGTTCTCCTGAATGTAAAAGCTTTCAGTCTTCAAGGGTATGAATACCGAATCCCTCTATTACTTAACATCTGCATAGAGTAGATCTTGGCTATGGTGTTCATGTCGTTGAATTTTTTTGTTTTCTACTATGGAACCCAACAATGGTATCAGAGTCGATCTATGCGTAGATGTTTGGTACGAGTAGAACACATGTCGATTGTGAGGGCATAGATTCTCTAGTTGCTACCGTCCCACGTGTAGTTGTTCATATCGCGGCAATGTCGGATGAAGCTGCCTGAACCGACCTTACATGTAACCTTACACGAGACTGGTTCCACGACTGACATATGGCTTGTACCATATAAGTGGCCAGAATGTGTGTCTCTCTCCGACGTTAGTTGATATGGCATTTACAAAGGATGGCCAAAGGGACTTAAAGCGGCAACTAGTCAATTCATGTTATGGTTGAAAGTTCGTAGGTAGAAACAGTTCTCTTGTGAAAGCACTAACAACCGCATAAAACATGCAAAGATAAAATAGAGGCGTCTAACTTTATTTTCCTGGGGCGTGTGACTTGATATGGTACTGGTAAGTTTTATGAAATGTTCTACCACCGGCTCGGAGATACCATGGACCTTGGTGCCATGCCAGAGCGCTCGATGGAGATCAAGGCACGGCGACCATGTCATGTCACATTACATCTGACGTAAATTATATTATGCATCTTATTTTGTGTGTATTGGATATAGGATGGTAGAATTATAAGATAATCCCACAAACATAATTTCAATGTTCGTGTTCCCATTGTGTGTGAACCACTAAGAAAGATCTTCGTTATGAGCTACACCTTGACGATCGGGTGCCAGACATATCCGCATTTGCATACGGTAGATGTAAGGCATGTTGCAGTGCAATGCACACAAGTTAGAGTTGCTGAGCCAAGCATGTACAGAGATGGCCTCGAAACACAAGTGATCGAAAGGTCGAGCATGAGTCACATTGTTGATGCGATTGCCATTGTTTAATTTCTACCTTTGAAGCTATGCCATCGGCCGTGACGATCGGTGGGTGGTGCCGTGAATTAGGCTCATGTATCACCAAACGATGATGATGGATGTTCGTTTGAGTGGGAGTTCTAGAAGTTTATTTTAACTAAACATGAACTCATATTATGAACAAAATCAAAGTGAATTTTCATAGTTCGTTGTAGTTATTAGCATCCATTTACTTCCTTGCGTTTTAAGCTTTAATTGAGATATTAGAACTATAGAAATCTAGATATTCAGCTTTACAAACTGATATCGTATTGTTTGAAGTGTCAATCTTAAGTTTAAAGTCATATTACAAACTTTTGGGAAACCTCACTTACTCCATGGAATTTAATAAGTAGTATTAAATCAAGAGTAAGAATTCTAGTGTTAGTATATAATTATCACAATTTCCTGCATAATTCTTGAAATTCAAAAGATGTTTTGGGTATTAAGGTTATTTAGGAGCTGAAAAGAATTGTTTTCAGAAACTATCATGTGTGGAAGATATTATATCTGAAACAATGATTAATTGCAAAGTGATAGAGTGTAATTTTAGTAAGATACAAGTTCTCATATTGTATGAGGATTTGTGAAGGTTGGAGATGCTAGGCATCCTGATCTCTCAAAAGTTTTTGGGAACTACTATTATACTCACAATTCGTCTTGATGATCTATAGTAGCTTGATCATGAAAGTTGTCATGATAGGATGAATAAAAGAGGTGTAGGGAAAATGTTTACTACACTAAAGATTACTGAAGATGGAATTTGGAAGAACACCAAACATTTTATGATGGTGATGTACATCAAAGTGCAACTCCAAGGGAATTAGTGTTTGACTAATACGCTTAGGACTATGTGTCATGAGAATGATGCCACTATTGATGATTGATAGATTATTCTAAAAGGAAAGGAAATGTTGAAAGAGGATTTGAAAAATGATTTGGTAGAAAAGAATGAACTAGAAATGTTCTAATCATATATATAGATGATATACATGTTATGGGTGTATTCATTGCTTGTTAAATAGTGTGGTTCTTGGGTATTGGATACTAGATTGGTTGATATGAATTGTCATACAGAACAACACAATACAAGAACTACAATAGGCTAAGTAACTGGCAAAAAAATACTGTACGATACCTGTCAAAAACAAATAAAGTGTTTTTGTGTTTCTCGTTGGAATCAAACCTATCCTTTAGTAATTTTTATTTGGTTTTGGCATTATGAGAAAATTAATTGTTCAAATTATCACCATATTCATAAAGGATGATTGGGACCTTATAAATCTTGATTGGAGAAACCAGATCCATAATTATGGTGCTAAAATGTCATAAGACAAATGATTATAAGTAACACCACCATTTAAATCATATTGAAAATGAAACATGAAGAAACTCCATGTTGATGGGATTTTGGAGTCTTTTGATTTTTAATCAAATTGACGCTTGTGAGAATTTCCTAGAGATGGTTAAAACCTATTCATAGGCCAAAAGAGGAACACATGACTAAATTATTGGACATTGTACAAAGTGATGTAAATAGTCCATTATGTGTAGTTGTGTGTGGTGGATCTTTCAACTTCATACATATTAACCAAAGATTTGAGTGAATATATGTATATTCACTTAATGTGGAAGAACTATGAAACATTTGAAGATATTCAAATACTTTCAAGATGAAGTGGAAAATTGTTGTAACAATAGAATATAGAATTTATGATTGGATCATAAAGGAAAATATTTGAGTTACAAAGTTTAGCAAATGCCTTAGATTTGAGGAATTGTTCCATAGACTTGTGTTCCCTAAAACACCATAGAGTATGGAATGTTCGAGAAATGTAATCGAACCTTGTTTGACATGATAAGATCAAAGGTGTCATTTATATAAAACTACCATTATACTTTTCAGGATTAAGCTTTAGATACTACCGCTTTTACACTGAAAAGAGCACCGTCATGATCCGTTGGAATGATACCATAATATCTTATGGAATATGATAAAACCCAAGTTATCTTTTCTTAAAATTTTGGTATGCAAGGAATATGTAAAATGTTTACAACCAAAGTATGATAGAAACTTCTTTGTAGGTTATCCCAAAGTAACCATTGGGAATTCCTCACTAACAAAAGTATTTCTCACTGAAAATGTCAAGTTGCTTGAGAAGGAACTTTTCATAGAAAGTTAAGTGGGAGGACAATGGAACAATGATTAAGCTGATTGAACTTGAGTTATATGATCAGAGTAGTGCACCACCGGAAAGTGTCCCAAAGGAGGCTACGATGCTCGTGGCTCTCGTACCTCAAAGGTTGAGATCATAGAGATCTAAGTTCCAATTAAAACCACGTAGATCAAGTGAAAATCAAATAGAAAGATTTGAGAATGAATCATTATTGTTTGACAATGATGAACCGACTACATGCAAAGAAGCGTTGATGGGACCTGACTCCGTCAAATGGCTAGAAGCCATGAAATCTGTGATAGTTCCATATACAAGAAAATAAGTTTTGAACTTGGCAAACCCTCTAGAAGGAATGAAGCCTATTGGTCGTATTTGGATCTATAAATAAACATGCATGGATGTTTCACATCTATGAAATAGTCGACCTGTGGTTAAAACGATTTACGATAATGTTCAATGAATTAACTATGATTTTGATCTTTCATAGCGATATTTAGTCTGAACGGATTAATGTAGCAACCACTACATATGCCAATATGGTATACGGTAGTTGAAAAGAACAAGACAACATTCTTCTAAAAGAAGGGTCACCTAGGACATGCAC
The DNA here is from genome assembly GCA_910589775.1 of Avena eriantha. Lineage (NCBI taxonomy): Eukaryota > Viridiplantae > Streptophyta > Magnoliopsida > Poales > Poaceae > Avena > Avena eriantha. The sequence goes on along the minus strand of OU342741.1, from coordinate 262,986,999 downwards.
ATGACACGATCCAAAAGGTTTTGTTAATTCAAACGGATGCTAAAAGGCATGCAAACTTCAATGGTTGAGGTAAGCATCACGGAGTTGGAATATTCATCATGATGAAATGGATAAAAGGTTTATTTTCATTAGAGACAATGAAGATGCCTGCATTTGCAAGAAATTAAGTGGGAGCGTAGAGACACATTTCTTATACATTATGTAGTGTACATATTGATTGGAAACGATGTATATTTTAATTGACACAAGTTAAGAAATTCATTAAAATTAGATTTCAATGAAAGAATTAGGAAAAACTAGAATATTGGGCATCAATATCTATATAGATAGATTGAAGTGCTAATATGGTTGTGCCAAAGTACATAGATGAAATATTGAATAAATTTCAATATGGAAACGAAAGGTTCTTATCGCATGGAAGAGGTTGGAGCAATATTCAAGTGTTTTGACACTTGGTGAGTGATCACATGAATGATTTGATAAATCATGTATGCCATGATATATACATATCCAGATCCTATGCTCTAAATGTTATGAGCATATATACCAGAATGATTCATAAAATGATCATTGGACAATAGTAAGGATATCCTACGTGCTTTTGAAGGACTAATGATATACATCATGTATATAAAAGTGACAAATAGTTCATTCTGAAGTTTTACATTGACACTAGCTTTGTCACAAGATACACATTAAGTTTATCTCAATATAGGCTATATGTTAAGGCGACACAACGAAATGGAAGAAAGTTCCATGATAGTTTTGGATGAGTTCCAAAAGTTAAGACATTGTGACAGATACTACAATGAAAGGCTAAGTATATGTCTGCTCTAGGAGCAAGAGGGCATTTGTGTCAAATAGTTTGTTATCAAACTAGGTGCATTTCCAAGTGGGTTATACTATGAAGATCTATTGTACGACAATAGTGTCAAGATGTGTTTACGATCAAGGGAATAAGGTCTCGCCAGAGGACTAAATTATGGAATGTCATCTCATTTGAGAATGAGTGATGCGTAATGACCCAAAGACATGCAGATACACACAGACCTAAAAGTGTTAGTTCTGGAGATTAGGTTTACCACAAGCAAAGCATGTGAACAACACCCATTTGCGATAGGTGTTAAATGCGCAGAGTAATAGCCTAGATTATTGACTCTAGTGCAAGTGGGAGACTATTGGAAATATGCCCTAGAGGCAAATAATAAAGATAGTTTATTGTCATATTTCAAATGTTCATAATAAGTTTTATACCATTCTATAACTGCACTAAGTGGAAACATTAGTACACATGTGGTATGTAAACAAACCATGTCCCTAATAGCCTCTATTCAACTAGTTCATTAATCAACTGATGATCGAGGTTTCCCGATCATGGACAATTTTGTCAATTGACAATGGGGTCATGTCATTAAATGAATGACATGATGGACACACACCCAACTAAAAGTATTGCAATGAGATCAGTCACAAGGTTCAACATTGTGATGACTAGCAAAACATAGTAAACCACTCCTTTGACTGTGAGATCATATATAATCACCAATACTAGAGGCAGCCTTGATGGTACCAAACATCACTCTGTAAAAAGGTGATATACAAGTACTGCTCAGGTTTTCTGAAGGCATGTGTACAGGAGTATATATACTCTGGGCCCACTCGGTGATATTACATCTATAAAGTTTGCAAACATGTGACTAGGTCACGGTGATGTAATATCTCAGGAACGAGTAAATATGTTTGTCAGTAATGAGGTTGAACTATGTATGGATATACAGATTATCGGATCTTGGACAACCTAATTATCCTAGAGAAAAGGGAATGAGGCTCGACATTTAAGGTTCAAGCGATCAAGTTAAATCGTGGAATGCACAGTGGCCATTTTGGGTATCTAGATCCTACTATTGGTCATTATAGGAGAGGTGTCTCGACCATGTCTGTGTGTTCCCGAACCGTAAGGGTGGAACGCTTGAGGGTAGTGGATGCTTAGGGATTGATTCAGGATTGATAGAGAAAAGAGAAAGAACACCAGAATTGTTACAAGGAGGTACCAAAAGTGTTTCGATGAAATCCGATGTTGATCGGAGGGGTCCGAAAGTTGTTTCGGAGTAATATGTATTTTATATTAATTAAGCAAATTAGTTATCAGTATATATGTTTAAATCAATTTAAAAGGAGAACCCCACCTACATGGACCTTTTCCCTAGGGGAAAGGGCCCATGAGGGAGCCCCTTGGCCAACTGACCAAATGAGGCCTTGTGGGGAGCCCTCCCCATGGACGGCCAACCCCAAGTGGTCCAAGGCGCCTGGGGGAGGCCCTCCTTGGCCAGCCACCTCCTCCTCCCTTTAATCCCACCCTGGGAATTTGAGGAGTGGAGGTGCCCCTTGAGCCTGGATAAAGAGGAGCACCCACTCCTCCAAAGGCATCCTAATTTCTCTCTCTCTATCTCACTCTATCTCTCCCTCACATGTGGTTCCTCCATTAGAACATGCATATGATGAGAGAGATCTCCACTATACGTACACCGCCGTGCTATTGGGACTTCGGTCCGCATCAATCTTCTTCTACTGCTTCGCTGGATCACAATCCAGGGGACATGTCTACACCGGATGTGTGTAGAACTTTGGATGCGCTACATTTGTGATGCTTGGACCTTGAAGCTAGGATCTTTGGAGTCATGGATCTTGGAGATATGGACCTTGGATAATGTTGCTTGTTCGTCTGCACGACCTTGAGGTCGCCGCTGTTGTTCGTCTTTATCTTCAATGTTCTCCTAAACATAAAAGCTTTCAGTCTTCAAGGGTATGAATACCGAATCCCTGTGTTATTTTACATCTGCATAGAATAGATCTTGGCTACAGTGTTCGCGTCATTAGGATTTTTTGTTTTCTACTACGGAACCCAACTAAGACAAACATAGCAATGGAAATAAAACTAACCTTAATTAGTATTAATTAACCAATCAGGTGGAGTTTGAACAGTTGGCATGTCAAGTAGAGAAAAATGTTACAACCAGATAATATCCAAGATCCTTCGATCTCATCCATATGAAAAATATCTGGGGGTGGAAACTTGAACCAGGGAGACCCACTTGACAACAGCTTGGTCACACATGCACTTGGTGCGCTGTCAACACCAGACGCTTCACAAGGAGCACAAAAGAGAGTTCACAGACAAAGCAGTCTTCCTAGTTCTCCATTTCCACTACAGAACACAAGAACACATGCACTGGTTCATTCCTAGATGCACATCAGTAATACCACATCACCACAGTTCATCCCTTGCATCAACCAAAGACCCCACCCAACTCATCATAGTTAATATGATCACCTAGTGAAGTCACTAGAGTAGATCAAGAGAAGAGTCAGGAGGAGATGGTTATGAAGATGAGGCAAGGACCAATAGAATGAAATCCAAGAGAAGAGTCAGGAGGAGATGGTTATGAAGATGAGGTAAGGACCAATAGAATGACATCAACCCTACAACAAGTAGATCAAGAAGGAATAATTCCAGCTTACCAGGAGATGCAGGTTACCCCAAGAAGAAGGTTTTACTAGTAGTTGATCAAGACCAGCAGCAACCAAAGGAGGAACTGGCCAATAAAATAAGAATATCAGGCACAGTAATTATAGGCCAGCATTACCAAAGAGAAGGAGCAACTCAAGTAGATCAAGTTTAGAAACATATGATTACCAAAGAGAAGGAGCAACTCAAGTAGATCAAGTCTAGAAACATATGACATAGAAGAACAAGCCCATAGTTAATAATGGGTGCACATGAATAGACTAGAGGATATGCAGTAATATAACACCACATTTTTTTATCATCAAGAATTATAAGATCATATTTTCACATGACCTGGAGATCTGTTATTTTACTAGGTAAGATCATCACAAAGAGCAAGCACCATAGGGATTTAGGGAAACAAGGAAATGTCCCAAATCACATCAACTCCAACTACCCTTCAACTATATTTTCATCTAGGAGGATTGGTTGGAGTGGTACTCTCAGTATTGCGAAGAGTTGCTTTGCCAAAATCATCATAGAGTAATAAAAGGCCAAATAATAGCATATGTTCTTTTTAACCAAATAGTATGTGCCTCAGCCTTTGCATCATTGGAAGGAACTATACGTAAAGTATAGTAAATCCCAATCATTAAGAAAGGTTGATATCCATCTCTGTTAGTTTATTTAAACCACCACCAACACATGATATTATATACATCACTATGCAAACTCCAATTGGAGGCACCACGGCGGCATATGGTTAGATAGCAGAGTCTGCCATTTAAATAGGCATAGCCAACACCAAATTCACAGGCCAAGTGAACCTATGCAAGTAATTCATCAAGATTTCGAATCATTTTCCTAGTTTAAACGTAGGAATCATTTATATTTAGTAGCCAGCTACCCAGTTAATATTTTAGATCATACCTGATCTTAAGATCATCATAGTAGCATGGTCAAAGAAAAGGAAGCCACAATTAGCACATGTCCTTGTCTAGATCAAAGCCTCAGTTTAAACATCATTTGTAGGACCAAAAACAATCTTTTTGCACTTTAATCACACATACAATTATCATATATGAATTGTCAATGCTCTAGATTAAAACATAGTAGCAAACCATAACCATAGAAGATATTATTCTTCATTAGCACCAAATCCAACATGGGAGATTAATACTAGCATCACCAACAGATCTTCTTTGGATAATAACTTTACATTTATCAGTATCAATAGTAACATAGTTGGATATGTCAATTTGACAGCAATCAAACCACCAACTCTTTCACTGGAATAAACCAGGAATATCACAGCTACCAGAAAATTAATAAGTTGTCCCTCAGAAACAGGTTAGCATGGCCAAACCTAATTGGATCAAAGCATGCTCTAAAGCTTTACTAGAATAAGCATCACAAGCTACCAAAACGATTAAAGGGCTCCTTCTAGCACATAAGGGAGGAACCCTAATCAGGGTTTGATACCGAGAGAGGGGAGCGAGGAACAGAGGGTAATGCAGAGTACTTACTAGAGGTCCTCACTTAAGCTCGATAAGAGGAAGCAGACCGACAATGGAGGCCACAACGAGCGGCAACACGAGGAGCACCAAGGCACTCAACCCGTGCCGGGCCGCTCGAGCAGGTGTCCATCAACGAAGCATCAAGGCGGCAACAGATCAACACAAGTGCACCACCCCATCTCCATGGGAGAATTATAAGGTGGTGGGTATAAAACCCCTAAGCAGCATGTAGGGTTGCGTGTGGTCGATGAAGGACGCGCCCTTCAAATCCAATTGAAGTAGCAACGCGAATAGGGACAACAGGCATGGTGGCGTCGGCTGAAAGAGCCGAAGCTCGTCGGGATCTAGCAAGAATCATGGCGTCGCCATGGAGTCACTTGGGGGCGAGAGAGAGAGACGGAGGGAAGAGTACGGGGAGAGAATGAGGCCGACCTAACCCTATGGGTTAGGGTTGGTCTAGCCCTATTTGGTCGTGTGGACCAGTTTGTCCGAGTATGAATTAGGCTAGCCTACGGGTCCAACCCATTTATATATAAAAATGGAAATAATTAATAAAGTTCTAAAATTACATATAGGCCTAGTGGATATTTAAACTTAAGAAAAATATTTAAATCTAGTATATTCATAAAAATACCTATAATACATCAAAATGATCAAAAAAATAATCTCTACTTAGGAAAAATATAACATTACTTATTTAAGTTTAATAAAATACAACTAATATTAAAGACACTAAAATACTAAATGACACAATATAAAGAAAAGTCCAGAAAATCAATAAAAAACATTTTTGTGTATATAAATAATTCTATTATTTTTATAAAAACTAATTATTAAATTCCACGTCATTTTAGGATCTATAAACAAATAGGTGTTATAATTGACTTTATAGTCCTTTTTGTTCTATTAAAATACAAGAGATATATTTTCTCTTATCATTTAAAAATAAAAATAAATCCATGATAATTGTAATTAACTACTTTGGATTTATTGAAACAAAGAATATAATTCTTTAAGGCTAAAACATGTAGCACTTATATAAAGTTATTTATTTAAACCATAAAATTAATTCTTAAGTTTGAATAAGTACTTTAGACCTTAACAAATTACTGAAAACATCTAGTTATACTTCTGTCAGTGAGTGACATATAATTTTTAGGATTATACTAGCAAACCAAATCTTGAAATCACCATTCACTTACATTGGAAGTGAATTATCTCACATATTTGATCATGCTTAGGAAAAACCTAGGGCTTGATAATTCTTTAGACACATTATGTCCTAAATTCATTTATGTTTTTGGTAGTTAACTTTGGTCTATAAACCAGTTAATAAGAATCATGTTAACCCTATATGGTTAAAACCATATCAATATTAATAAGTATACTCTAATGATCTTAAGTACTAATTAACCTAATATAAGAAATATTTACTTCAAAAGTTGTTCTTTTTGCCACTTCAAAAGTCTTAAAAACATAAAATTTGAGTATCATGATATAACCAACCACAATTATATGTTGTTATTGTAATTTACTAATATACCTTGCATGTTAAACTCTTAAGTGCTTTGTAGATATATTTACTTCTCGATATTTTACGAAATTCATTACATTACTTATGCATCACAACATATTGCTTCTTTAAACATTCGTCCTCACCGAACCAACGATGTTGTTTTTCAGATATTGGATTTTATGTCGTCTAGAAGATCTTGATTGCATAATCTTGTAATCACAAAGGCAAGTTCACACTTTCTTATGTCCTTTGATTATTTTCTATCAAGTATTTGCAAACTATTACAATTAACACCTGCATTTTGAAAAGCATGGCAGAAAACACTATTTCATTATTAACTTGAACTATTGGTTACTGATCCAGGGTGATCAGCTAATCTATTATGACCAGCAATGGAACCGTTGTTGCTCAGAAATGTATCATCTAGGATTTAACAACCAAGGTCAGCAGTGATTATTGCACCGTAGATTACACGTTAACTATGAGATCTATATGTGCTCTAGGGAAGTCAGATGGATCTTCTTCCTTTCGCATGTCAATGGATGACTGGGTCATGGCCATAACTCTTGGAGAGGATTGACAGGATATGGGTGGGATCCCTCAATGTCCCACGACATCTGGTATCTACGAGGGTTGTGCATTTTAGGCCGTAATTGGAAACAAGTTTTATCCTGGGTCTAGCATGCAATCCGATGGGCATGTGGGTTCACAGAGAAGGGTAGTGATTGGCTTGGGTTCTTATACTAGGCCCCACACCTAAGGAAGTGTGGATAGGAAATATTCGCCCGGTTGTGCAACAAGGATAAGGATCTCTCATGGGTAAAGCAATGCACCTATGTAGAGTGTATAAAAGTTTGACATGTTACTCCCTATTCCAGGAAGGAGCTACGGATGCTACAGGAAAGGAACTCTATGAAGTTATAATCAACCTATGAAGGATGACAGACATAGCTTTTCAGAATAAAAGCAACCTTTGAAGAAATGTTTACAAAAACCTACATAGCCTATGAGCTATGGTCTGTGGTTGTAGCTAGTGCATCAAACATTCATTTTACTGAACTTGATAAGTACGTTCGTACTCACCCGTACCTTCTTAACCCTTACTAGATCATGGAGCAATCGATGACGCCTTCCGAAGGTGGAATACCTCGAAGTGCTGAAGATCTCTAGTGGGGGTCAACGAAGTCAACAACTACATCAACATCAATAGCAGAGAAACTGATGATTGGAGTATAGATAAAATCCTAGATACCAGAACCTACTTCTACAGAGCATTGCTATAGAAGAAATCGCAAGGCATAGACATAAGTTAATAGTAGAACTATTTCTAGAATAGACCTCAAGTTGTTATTTCTGATTTCTTTTGTATATTTTGTCCTCGCTGTTTTAAGGAGTGTTCTTTGGATCTTTTGTAAAGAGTCGAGTTGTAATCTATAGTCATGTCTTGTAGCTTGATGTTTCTGTTGTACCACTCTGAGGGATGTAATACTGGTGGAACAATGTTTCATTGGTGTTATGTCAATGTCTATAGTATACTACATCATGAAGTGGTATGCTGGGTCACCGCAGCTAGTATCAGAGCATACACTATGAACTTAGGATTAAAACCCTTTTAGGAGATCTATAGGTTGGATAGTGACTATAGGAAGCCATCTTATCTAAACCACATGCTCTTATGACTTATGATGGGTATCCACTTGAGGATAATCTTGTCACACTTAGGTAAGATGTTTAAGTCATCCTTCTTAGGAGTAGTTATATATCTTGTCTCGATAAAGTACTACTTTAGTGTCTTCCTAAATAGGTATAACACTGTTAATATGTCTTGAGTGATTCAATTCATTAAAGTAGAGTATGATTAACTTACGGATAGTCTACCAAGAAGAATTAGTGGTGTAGTCATATAAACAGAATCCATGAAATACCATAGAATCCTATTATTAGTTAATAACAATCGACAACATAATAAATACCAATAGAATATGTATAGGTGTAATTGGAAGTAAAACATGTGGGATCCACTTGAGAATTCTACATGATGGAGTGGAATTTGTTAAGAATCAATGGAAGTAAGAAGAGTCATCATGGTGAGATTAGCTCTTACATCATGAGGAATAGGTAAAATATAAAAAGATCATGGTGATTAGCTCTGAAACCATGATGGATGAGTAATTATGATAAGTATTTAGTAAAAAATCTAGAAGTAGAAGTAAGAATAAAACAGTGTAGACCCATGATAGAAGTCATAGATGTTATAAATCTCTGGTAATCTTTGGGTTAAGGTAGTAAATAGAATCTGGTTAGCCGTTCGAAGAGATCATGTGAGGATAGTTTACTATATAATGGAAGGTTAATGATCATTAGTAGTCCCAAAAGAGAGGCAAGAATTTAGTCAAAACCAATTTTAGACCACTTTGCTCAAAATTATCCAGTTGCAATCGAGTAGTGTGGGTAAATATTGACACAAAGAATAGTTTGACCCCTAAGTGCTAAGTATCATGATGTAAACCTGTATTAGGAGGTGTCATATAATACACAACTAAGCCTGAATTATAGAGATGTTTTACTCAACTACTATATTACGGGCTTAGAATGATGTGTGTTATATGTACCACATTTGGATTTCTTGTTTTTTCTTGGATCTTCTTGATTGACTAGATCTCTACATGAAGTTAATTTGGTGTGCATATGCATGTTTCATTAACAAGTTATGTCTTGATGTTATAGATCTAAATGGAAAAGGGAATTCGTGTAATGGAGTGACGATATTCTAGATGTCACGATGAAGACTTGCATGAAGAGAAAAGTCAATATAAAGAGTATCAACACAATGTTGAAGGTGGATATAGTTTAGATCATTATTAGTCGGCAACAAGAAGGAAGATTGGCGCAAAAAAGGTATGGAGCAACATGAAGTGATGAACTTGAGTTCACTCAAAGAAAGTGATATTGCTACGAAGCTAATGACATAGTAATACCTAGATTCATGGAAGCATCATGAATTGGAGCAAAATAAGAAGTCTTGGAACAAAAATGGTACTCAACCTCCGATATCTTGGAGAGAATACCAGAAGTAAGATGAAAACCTATGAGGTCATTCATAGTCCATACACCCTAGGACGATTCGCAGTTGGTATCTTGTCGGTTTAATTAACCATATCATCTTAGTATGATATAAAGAGCATAAAACTTGGCCTATATTAGGATAAAAAGTGAAGGTAAACCTAAAATTACAAGTAGTTTAAGATATCTTAAGTAAGATGTCTACTCTTAAAAGAGATAAGTGATCCTTATATGTGTGAAGAGCTGTTCAGAAGATTCATTACGAATATCCACAATTGTATGGTGGATACCGCAACTTATTTTGTGAAACCTTAAATAGGCAATGAAATTAGGACAACGATCAATATCTTAACTACAGAGTCAATGGTTGTTGTCCATAAAGTTTAGAGACCATTAGGAAACACCAAGGGGGAGTAAATAGTAAAATGGAAGTTTTGATATTGCACTTTCCGAGTAAAGACTAGAGAAGAAGTACCAAACTATGATGGAAATATGCCTTATTTTCATAAGGTGATTAGAAGTCATCATTATAGAAGTACTCTTGGAGGTATGATGGAATGTAATCTATGTGAAGAGACCTCCTGAAGCTTAGTGAGGTTGAAAATCGAAGGAGATAAAAATAGATTAAGTCTAAGCAGATTAATTTATAAGGAAACAATTCTCAAGTTGTCCTTAAGGTTGGATATAGTATAGCAAACCAGGTCTAGAGGAATAGGAAACCCCAATTGGAATGGATTAAATGTGTCCAAAACCAATCTTAGGAAAGACTATAAGGACAAACCATGTTGTTACAAACTAAAATTTAGTCTTACAACCATAGATGTTGTTAAAAGTAGTTTAAAACCCTATTCTAGTGAGACTTCCTAGACCTTAGAAAATATAGAATAAGGAGGCCAATGATTAAGTCTGATTAGAATAGCTAGACAGTTTAGTGAACCAAAGAAGATGTTTTAATCTAAGGATCCTCTAGAAAAGGCATATTCATGAGAAGAGGGTATCCAAAGGAACCATGGAATGAATTGAAATGACAACTAGATATTGTCAAGAATGAAGAGGATTCAAGGAAAAGGTCTGCATACGAATACCACACCTTTTTTGATTCTACTCTACTCAAGTGGTTATATACAGAGTAAGGTGGGTGAAAATACATTTTTTGGCCTAATTGTAGCATAAGTCTTCGGGGTCGAACACTTGTATTTCTCGAGTACATAGAAGGCCTCCTCTTTCGAGTGGGAAGAGTGAAGATCGCTATAGTGATGAAGGGGGTGTCATCATTAGCATGGGCAGAGTCGGTGACTCTTGCTTGGTTCCTTCCATGGAAAATTGCAGCGGCCAGCATCTGTGCTACGGGAACGCTGTCGGTGAAGCTACCTCACATTCAATGACGTGATGCAGTTCTTGTTCTTTAAGAATGCGTCATTATAGATAAGAAGATATTATGTTGTTGAATGTACGTGGTGTAGCGGGTGATGTATTTTACCTTTCACGGAGCGCAACTACTCTAGGAACTGGTGGGTTGAAATGCCATCGAGTCCAAGTTGTGCTTTTGAAAGCCAGCATCCTAGCAATGTTAGAAGTTTTTTTCATATTCAGAGAGTCGAGTTCACTTGGTTGGTGGCACGTTATGTGTTGTTTAATTATATCTTCAAAATGAGAAACCAACGTCTCCATAAATAGCATAATCATGGTACCTTTAAGTGAGGCTTCCAGCAGCAAGCTTGCAAGTATTATGTTGTGCACTCCTTTTCACCCTGATTGAGATGAAGTGTAGGTTATTATTGTGAATGAGCTAGGAGAAATATAATATAGGTATACTACAACACTGGTAGATACTTTGACATGACATTCATTAGCAGGAACCAACAAACAATTTGCATTCCTAATATCACATCATATAAGAGAACCTTCAGTTGGCATATAAAGTAGAATGGATTTTTTTGGACAGTTACCTTGTCTTTCCCTTATTCTCGACAGACCAAGCAATTAAAAAGCATTTGTGAATGAAGGGATTCCTTTAATTACATAAATACTATCCGTGAAAACATGGATAGGCACAAATTTAAGCTTTTTATTAGGCGATAAGCATCCTATCCAGTTTATTTTCAGAAGAATGATAAAACCAAATATTAACAAAATAAGAATATACATGCTATAACTGCCAATACAGGGAGACTCGCATACTCACCCAATAATGTAGAATGAATAATGTTGTTGGGGCAAACTTAATACATGATATCTGTAGAACAACAGAAATCAAAAGCCTATAGTTCAAGGAAAGGCTTTATCTGACTGCATGAAACAGAACCTTTGACAAAAGCAACAATTTCTCGAGAAAATAAATTGACCAAGAAAACCATGCATTGGTAGCAGAGATAGCTGAGAGCTCAAAAATGAATCAATACTAAATAAACAGTCGCCAGGTTGAGAAAACCAACACTCATAGAGTGGAGAGGAGATCAAATATTTGAATCTTTAGGGGCTTTAGTTAACCTGCATGCTTCTTACACTTCTCTACCAAAAAGGTTCACAAGTTAATGAAGATCACTTAGCCATAGGACAAAATATGATAAATGCATCCAAGAACAAATAAATTATGGCACACACCTTTCTCTAGAAGACAATCTGCAAATTCATAGCTCATGTACTTACTTCTATTATCTATGCTACTGTCTGAGAGTTTAAAACCTGATAAATGTTCATTACATGTTAGATTGAAATATCCTTCCACTGGTCCATATAACTATTTTGATGATGCCATCTCAACTGAAACATTGTTTAGGTCCCTGCAATGCCAGGAGCACAAAAATAGGCAAGTCATACCAATTAATCTGCAGTCTCCAAGCCGACCAAGATAAGATCAAAATAGGGGAAACGAAGAACATTGAATCAGTCATTGAGTGGTCATAGAGAACACCACAAAAAAATAAAAGACAAAGCCCAGTAAGAACTGTACAAACATTTCTGTTGAAACTGACATGCATAGAGTAGCCAAACTAAACAATATCTTGAAAGGGGGCTCCTCAGTAAGACTGGATATAATCCTTAACCACAACATGGAAATTTAGTAAACACAAACCAACATAATGTTTCTAGGGTTATTCCTCTTGTAGGTTGCTCAAATTGCACAAAAATAACTTGTGCTCGGCTTGATAAGGATACATATTGTATGTGATGTAAAGCTTTGTGAAACCAATGCTTTGCGGTGCATCAGACATACTAAATGATAGAGACCCCTTCTACTTGTGTAAAAGAGAAAAGGCCAACCAAGTAGCAGCGAGATGCATAATCAATCGACGCATGACATCCGGCTGGCTGGTGACGTTGTCGATCTGGACTAGTAAAGCAACTCCCACATGAAGTAGAAGATGTTGTGTATTACAAATAAAATTTAAAAGAAAAAATCATGCAGAAGAGCATACCCACAAGAGTATCAGGTGAATGGGAATACCCATGATGTTACGATTATACTAAGAAGATAGTACATATGATATGATACAGGGCGGGCCTACACACAAAGGCAGGAAATGACATACCTCGGCTATCCTACTCTCCGTCCGAGTTGTGGCAAGGTGACCCCCAGGCAACCTCACCTGCGCATGGAGTTCTTCCATGTGGGAAGTAGAGGTAAGCCCAAGAGATATGTGGAGAGAAAGAGAGAGAGACCCTCCCTCTTCCACCACCACCACGACCGTGGCATCCTTATTTTCCGTCATAGGACTCGGTGGCTGTGGCCGCCATGCCTGCCGCATCTCCCTCCACCTCCACCTCGTGAAGACATGGCGTGATCGTATCCTAAGAAGAAGGGGATCGATGGAGAGGCAACATTGGGGATTCGGGTGCGGTCAATGGAGCTCATCCGCTGCCGCGTAGGACCTAGAGGCGGTGGAGGAGATGTGGGGCAATGTTGGACGGGGCGGACGTGCCAGTGGACGGGAGGAGTGGGGATCCTGGGTAGAAAATAAGAAGAGGACACACAATCAAAGGGAAGGAAATACGTGGCGAGCAATAACAGTGAGAACGGGATGACCGGCCTCAAGCGAGATCAGCGGTACCTTGACCGCATGAAGATCGGGAAAATAGTACAGGCTGACCGTCTCGTAACCGGTAAATCAGGAATTGTACGCCAAAAAAATAGAAGAGAAGGGAAATAGCGTGAAGCCGTGGCTCCGAAGCATGGCGAGAGATGTCGTGGCCAAAAAGGATTGGTGGAACCTGGAAATCTATAGTAACCGAGTTACACACGATCACGGCCACGGAGAGCTAATAGCGCGAGAATTGGTTCGCCTTTTATATAGGTAGTATATGGAATATTTTCTTCAAAAGTTGTTCTTTTTGCCACTTCCAGCAAACACACTTTGTTATTTATTTTAAGTCTTAGCAACTCAAAATTTGAGTTTCATAAGAGTTTCCTGATATAGCCAACCACAATTATATGTTTTTATTGTACTTTACTTGTATACCTTGCATGTTAAACTCTTAAGTGGTTTGTTGATATATTTACTTGTGAAGTAAACTTGAAGAATAACCAAATATTAAAGGCATCACCTTAGTTTAACTAATCCACATTATTGGAGAATTATCTGAGGATTTTACAAAATGCATTACATTACTTATGCATCACATCATATTGCTTCTGTAAACATTAGATGTTACCAGACAAATGATGATATTTTCAGATATTAGATTTTATGTCGATTAGAAGAGCGTGATTGCATAATCTTTTAATCACAAAGGCAAGTTCACACTTGCTCATGTCCTTTGATTATTTTCTATCAAGTATTTGCAAACTATTACTGTTAACACCTGTATTTTGAAAAGAATGGCAGAAAACACTATTTTCGTAATTAACTTGACCTATTGGTTACAGATCCAGGTGATCAGCTAATCTATTATGACCAGGAATGGAACTACCATTGCTCGGAAATGTATCATCTAGGATTTAATAACCAAGGTTGCCAATGATTCTTGCGCCATAGATTTTGCATTAACCATGAGATCTATATGGGCTCAAGGGAAGTTAGATGGATCTTCTTCCTTTCATATGTCAACAGATGACTGGGCCATAGCTGTAATTCTCGAAGAGGACTGAGAGCATATGGGTGGGATCCCTCAATGTCGCATGACATCTCATATTGATGGTCTGCAAGTGCACATGTTCGTTAGAGAATTTTTTTGTGGAAGTATTAATTCTAGTTTTTATATCGATCCCAACAAGAATCCTAGGAAAGTGTTTTTATGTGGTGTTTCTGTCACACCCAAGGTGTCACAGGTCTTGAGTGAATTGACTATAAAAGTTTACGGTGGAAGTGGTGAGTAAAAGATAGAGAAACTTGCTTAGAAAATAATTAAATTGCATAAAAGTAAAGATGCAAAAGGTGTGTAAAGATCCTACAGATGAGGATCTAGGCGCGGAGAGAATTGGTTCATGGTGATAGTGAAAGTGCCAAATAGAATAAGCGGAATAAGTGATAGTGATATTTATTATTTATAAGTGAGTAGGCAAGCAACTCATATACCAACTAGGAGTCGTCATGGCCAATTCTTCCCAATCCCAATGATCCATCTGCCAGTTACCACGACCATGGTCAGCGCATTAACTAAGGTATTTCGACCAGATCAAGGCTTTAATCTTGATGGTTCCTTGTTGTCCTAGTGCTAACCCTTCTTTGATATCGGCCATGTCACTCGGGGGGTCTCCAAATTACGAGCATACAAGTTCATGCCTATGAGATCTTTGGATCATGTTACCTGGGACCTTAAATTAGATAACACGCATTAGGCAAACATAGATATTCATTCTAACTATTTAAATAAACATTACAACAATCACGAATGGATGGAATTAAAGGACGCACTTCACATCTCACCAATCCCGTATGTAACACCCCAAGTCAACCAAGCACTTGAGATGTTACCACATACATTACACATACAAACTAACTAAGACTTTTTAGGAAAAATTCGGCAGAGTATCCTTTGTTTTTGGGACAACAATGACAGGAAATAATATTTGCACAAGAGTATAAGGATAAAACTCAATAAAATATAGACGCACATTCATCTACCATATAAGTCTCCAATACCACAACTAAAAAAAACCACCATCCAAACACAATACGGGTAATAATGTCTAGCAGGAAAAACTAACAACGTCTAAGAGATAAACTTCCTCATACTCCGAAACAATTTATGACAAGGATGACTCCTAGCGACCAATAACAAAGTCCCAAAATATTGGTGAGGATTTTGTGAAACGTGAGGTGATAATGGTGAAGGTGCTACTCCTAGAACTCCCCATGCATGACGTCATCAAGGTTTACCTAAAAACATGAAAGCAACAAGGGTGAGTACAAAGACTCAACAAGTTCATAAACAAATAGTAACCTTACATAAATCAAAACACTGAGGCATCATTAAACATCATTCATCTGTTAGAACATAATATGATGGTCCACATGCCTATATGCTCATCTCATCTCATCGCGAATATCGATATCGCTCGAGTGGACACCCGTCGGTATTCACTCGCTCCAACTCGTGGAGGGTGCCTCCAAAGTGGGTCGCAACCCATCAATGAAGGTCGCATTGTGCCCACCAAAGTGGGTCACATTATCATCACTATCATCATGGTATGCAAAGATGCGCATAATATGAAATGCCAGCGTCATTGTTATCATTGACATCATGAACATAACATAAGCATTAAATAAATTGAGTGAAGAGAGATATGCAAAATTCGCTATCTGCCATGAACTTGCCTCAACCGCGGGGTATAAACTGTGAATTGTAGGTCTCCG
This sequence comes from Avena eriantha, assembly GCA_910589775.1. NCBI lineage: Eukaryota > Viridiplantae > Streptophyta > Magnoliopsida > Poales > Poaceae > Avena > Avena eriantha. The sequence continues at coordinate 262,970,601 of OU342741.1, read as the reverse complement.
AAGCAGAAGTACCAACACATGATATTGAAACATATGTGACACCCAATAAACATCATCACAACCAAATCATACAAGAAAAGAAATCATCACTCCTATGCACAGACAACCCACAACACTCTCGTTGTCTGTTATGAAAATATACATGATCCAGAGGGCCAAAATGGCAGTCTATCAGAAAAAATATATAATAATAGCTACCTGACATTCGTTTTCCTATTTATACTATTTTCCTATTTATACTATTATAGGACCAAATGATGTATTCGTACTGTTATAAGAAGAGATAATTTGTGCAGTACAACTCGTCTAAAAGCGTAAGGATTTATACTCGACTGACTAGCAGCAGACCTAGAGCTGCACAAGGTACCTTGTCCAAACTTTATTATGAATCACGGCAAGCCCCGAGTAAAAAGCTAGAAAGCACTAGGCTAAATTTTTCTAATCATCCTGTAGCTTTCATCTATATCAGATACGGCATAGCTGGCCCAAAAATTTTATAAAAGAAACTACTGATCCTCAATCTCACCTACATACGTGATGGCAAAACTTTAATCCAAGACTACAGGTCGATAAAGAATTTCAAGACTAGACACGCACATCACTTCCAAACATTGTTGCATCACAATTGGGAACAAACCAAATTTCAGAAATAGCAGAACATAGAGGACCAGCTGAAACGTCAGGTTGCTAGGATCGAAATAGGTATAGGAAAGGACACGGCTAACCAAGAATACAAAGTTTCGGCGCTCCAAGAAAAACTGATTCTCAAAGACTACTAATTTTTTTTCTAGTATAGGATCTAGTACATGAATGCGAATTACAAGAAAACCATGCCTCAACAGCCCAGGCAAAAACACTTACTCGAGTTATACATCTACTATGCAATAGCTACAGTACTGAGACCGGGAGAACCCAAATCAAAGATAAAAAAACAGCAACGCACCACTATGGGAGTTGATAGACGAAGAACTAGCGGTAGGGACCTGTGATCCAGCGGTAGGGACCTAATGGCGGCGACAGGGGCGATCTAGAGGGAAAACTGATCTGGTTGAGGTATGAGGAAAACGAGACTGGTGGGCGTGGTCTCAGAACGCTTCTAAGAGGAGGTGCAGTAGGACACGGACGCCGAGTCCGATTGGGCCTTGAGCCCAGCACGAATTCTTCTTTCCTCTCATACTCAATAGATAAAAGAAGGAAAACTAGTGTTGTACTAAAGAAGCCCCACGAGACCTGTTGGTTGCTTCTACAGGTTTAGCACAACAGGTCAAAGGTTCAAGTCCTGTCATGCTCTATTTCTCAAATTAATTTTGTTTTACAATTCCTCCCAAACCCGCATATGAATAGCATCATAATCCTTTCTATTTAATTTAACTTTTGAAAACAAAACAACTAAGCATAAAATTTTAGCATTAAAATTTTGGGATATCACATTCTTACCCCCATAAACAGAATTCGACCCCGAATTCCTTCTCGTTGGGGTGTTACACCCTACATCTCCCACGCCTATGGGGATTTACTTAGACATGAGAGGAAGACAAAACAAAGGCATAATTGTATTGCAAATAGAAATCATCTCAAAGTTATTGTAGCAAACTATAATAGCAATTAAAGATCCAATCAAATATAAACCGTAGGTTGATCAAAGTATCAAACCCTAATCTTATAAGTGCCAATATCTCTCTCTCTCTTAGTAATGATGGAATGATGGTGGAGTATGTGGTTTAGAGGTTGAAGATCGTCGGGGAATAGGTGAAGTTCTTCTCCTCTTTCAGATCTGATCTCCCCCTCTAGATGGCTTGTGGCGGCTATAACTTATGTTTTGTGGTTCTTCTCATCTCTTCTTGTATGGATATAAGGAAGGCGCTGGTGGGTAGTACAGGAGGGCGGTACGGGGATGCCCCGACCGTACTAGTAGTCGTTATGTGTACTGAACACCTCCAATGAAAGTGGCTCCAATTGGGGATTTGCTTACTCTCGTGTAATTAGCCCATAAATGCTATTAGATATTCAATAAATGTTCATTTCCTGAAAACCATCACAAGAAACCAAGGATTCGCTAACTATGACATTAACATTAGTGGAAAGGGGCAATCTTTAGTGAAATCTGGCAATAAACAAGAGGAAACCCAATGGTAAAACATGATGAAATTTGGAGCTATCAACATCTCTAATCTTAGCGGTTACTCGCCCTCGAGTGACAAAGCTATAATGAATAATAGCGAAGAATTCAATCAAGATGAAAACTTACAAGTTCGAGGTTGTATCATATTCCATCGTCTCAAATCCTGCAACCTTGAACACGAGCATAATATATCTAAACAGTTGCACTTAAGCTCGATTCCTAGGCGCAAGTAATTCAATAGCTAATAGTTCTTATAACTCAAATGAGATTGTTAAAGATTTGGTGAGGCTTTCCAAATCAATTTCTTTCAGCGCCTCTCTTGTTACGAGAGTGAAAATGTTTTTAAGCGAGATTGCTTGACTCAAAATTAAGGGTGCACATGTAGATGTCCAAAGAAGGATAAACTTAAAGCTTTTTCATGAATAACCCACTTAGATAATCGCGGCTATAAAATACCTCTTATTTCCCTTGCTTATCAAGAACTCTAATTACACATTTTAGGTAGTTAGGTGATGCCAACAATTAAAATAATCAAAAGTGTCTCAACTCATGTCGTCGGATTGAGGACAAGTACGCCATGAGGGGGTCCTCGAGGCGTGCGGAAGAGAGGGGTGTGACACGTACGGTGTTCTGGGACGGTGAGCACACAAGTTTATCCAGGTTCGAATCCGCCGACTTTGGACGAATCCTACTCCTGCTAGCAATCCACTAATACGGCAGAGCCGGAATATGGGTTACAAGGTATCGCCTGTGCGAGTTGAGGGTATAAATTATTGCGTGCCCTAAAGACTCTCCCTAGGCCGGCTTATATAGATATCTGGCTTTGGGTTTACAGGAGAGATCAATCCGGCTACTACTAAGAGTTGGTTATAGAGTACATCTTGAACTACAAGTAACATTATGGGCCTAAGTCAGTAAGTTTTCTGGGCCTTCCCGTAGCCAGATTGGACTCCGTCTTTCTCCTGACTGGGCCGCCCGTGAAGCAAAGCTCTAACCCAAAGTGGGCCACCCTGGTCAGTGAGGATACACGGAAAGTATATCCCCAACAGCAGCCCCCGGAGGCCTCTAAGATCGGATTTTATCATCGTCTAACTTGATCTTCGGCTTGCAGAATCTTGAAGGGTTCCTGAAACTTCACAACAAAAAATACGATCCGGCTCTTAAAAATAAGTCGGACCTATCAACATGTTACTCGGATTTTCCGGCTTGATTTTAAACTAAGCCGGAACTTGGTTTCTAATGCCACCTGACACAAGTCATGGTCAAGTCACGTCATCTGACAAGCATGCCATCAGCACGACCGTTGGTGGGTCCGCGGTTCGTGGAACCGAGGCGCCGTTTCAATGCGTGCGTGGAGATCGAGGAGACGCAATCATCGCGTGGGTCCTTCCCAGTTCCTTCCACGATGCGTGGCGGTTACACTGTAGCATTTGCACAAATCTAACGCAGTTAGGTGGATATAAGGGGTTTAGATTTCTTCTTCTCCTTTCCACCAGTCCTTTGCCGTTTCCTTTCCTCCCAATCCTCCTGCGTGCACAGAGCCTCCTCGTCCTTCCCCCACAGAACTCCCAGCGCCGCCCCTTTCAGGTCATCTTCTCACTGGAGAAATGGCTTCATCTTCTTCCTCCGGTTTGGCGGCAGCAACGACGGCGGAAGCAGCAGCGGAGAAGAAGAGCGTCCAGGGAATCTGGATGCCCTGCACCCTCAACGAGGAGGGCCTCAAGAACATGGAGAAGGAGGGGCTTCTCGTTGCCGCCGACTGGCGGAGCGGCTCCGGTGAAACCGTCCCCAACCCATGCGATGGCGAGCGGGTCCACTTCGGCACCCATCTCGACCGAGGTCTGGCTTTTCCTCCCTCGGAGTTCTTCACCAAGGTGATAGATCATTACGGAGTTCAACTCCACAATCTTCCTCCCAACTCTCTCTTAGAGATGAGTGCGTATGCTTCGCTTTGCGAGGGCTTTCTCGGCATTAGGCCGATTTGACTCTCTTTCGGTACTATTTTCATGTCCGGAGAAACTCCATCACTGCCGGTGTTCCTTACATCACCGGCACTATTAGCTTTTCACTTAGACGTGACCGGGCTTATCCCAAAATTTCAGCTAGTAACTCGGTCAAACAATGGTCAGCCACATTTTTCTATCATAGGGATATTCCGGCTCCCGGCAAAGCTACTGGTTTGCCGGCTTTTGTGGACGGAGCCGCCACGGCCCAGCCTTCCTGGGATGAGGCTGATCTGGCTGTCACCGATGATCTGATCCTTGCTAAGAGGCGGATCGAATATTTGATCAAGCACAAGGGTCTGAAGGGATCCGACTTGGTCCAGTGCTGGGTTTCTCATCGGATCCAGCCCCTTCAGTACCACGGGATCGACTGATGCACTCCATCACGTCATCCAAAAAAGACTCCCTCCGCATCAGCCCCAAAGCATACACCACTCAAGGCTACATAAGCTAAATCAAGTGGCTGATCAAGGAGCGGACTGAGAGCAGAATTATGGAGGTTTCTCTGGATATGCACACGACGGAAAACCCCGTAGTGCCAGTAAGTTTCCATCCGTACACCTTTTATGTGTTTCAATCTTTGAGTTATACTGCAATACTGATATGGTTTCTTGTTTTCATCTTGCCGACCTCCCCGAGTCGGAGCTTGCTCTGCTCGAAGGATATCCTCCTGAGTTTTCTCAGGAGACAGAATTGGTCCCATTGCCGGACCTTGCGCTCAAGAAGCGCAAAGCTCCGACAATGGCTATTGGCACAAAGGAGGTGCCTGTTGTGAAGAGGTAACTTTCAGTCACAATTTCCGCCTTTGTACCTTTCTCGAATTTCTTTCCGAGATGTAATGTTTCCGACTTTACTACATTCTCAGTGCAAAGCCTCTCATCAAGGGTAAGGGGAAGGGGATTCCTTCAAAGCTCCTGCGACAGACGAAGGTCACCATAGCTTCCCTTGCCGTGGCTCCTCCGACTCCTGCCCCTCAACCTTCTGCAACTTTGGCGATCATTCCTTCTCTGGTGGTTGCAGAAGATCTGGCTCCTCCAACGGAGCCTGCGATCCTTGGGTCGCAAACTGACGTCACCATGGGGTGCGTCAGATCAAGATAAGGGTGAACCCTCTTCGGGTAATGATCCCTCGGCTGAAACCTTCGCTGAAAACCTCATCAGCAATCCGAAACTTGCCAAGTTTGGCCTGTCCCAGAAATCTGCAGAAGAGATCCAGCGGCTAGCCAGGCAAGTCCTGGACAAAAGCCATTTATCTCCCGAAGAAGAAGCGCAAGAAGCAGAGGACGTCAAGTTCTCTGACCTTCTCGCTCAATTCCACCTTCGCGACAAGAGGATTAGGACTGGCGAGCTTCCAACAGCCCCAGTGATCCCTCTTACTCTTGCCGAGAAGGTGTCCGTTGAAGTGAACGCGGGTTTAGATAAACGCACCCGCGAACAATATGTAAGTCAGAATTCCAACTTTTGTTTTTCCATTATTTTATATCATATCCTCTAGCCCCCAAGCATGAAGTAGGATATACAATCCGGGTTTATGCTTCATTAGGATACCAAAGAACAAACTAGTGTAGCCCCCAAGGCTCGTGCTGATATTTAGCAAAAAATATTAGCCCGAGTCTTAAGTAGCTTTCTGACTATGGGTATTCTGACTTACAGAAAGTATGTTCCTATAACCAGGAATTACTGACCAATGTCTGCAATAAGCGGAGAGAGATCAAGGCTCTCCGGCTTAAAAATGCCGAACTTAGAGTAGCCAAGGATGAAGCCGAAGGTAAACGTTTCGAGATTCAAACCATGTCTTTTGCTTTTTCAATGTCGAATTTTTTTTGAACTGTTGTTCTTTTGGAATTACAACGCTGGTGAAACAATCCATCGCTATGACTGAAGAGGCCGAGAACCTCAAGACCGTGGTGGTGGAGAACAAGGGACTTCGCCAAGAGCTGGATAAGCTCAAGGCGGATCATGAAAGGAGCATAGCTCAAGTCCTTGAATCCTCCTCCATGGCCACTGAAGAGCGTGATCGCAAGATCGCCTCTCAAGGTAAAATAATCTCAGATCTCAAGAATGAGCTTGGCAGAGAGAAGGATATCTCCCAGGCGCTCTGGGCTGAACTCCAGAGTCTTCCGGAGGAGAAGACCAAGATTGATAATGTCATTCTCGGTACGTTCCATCTGTCTGACTTATCTTTTTCTTCGACTTCTATCAATGTCGGATTTTTCTTAACTTGTTTTGTGTATAGGTCCTCTGAACTTGACGGGCTCTTTCTCCTCCGAGCCCTGCACCCACCGGCTTACCCAAGTCGGTGATCTTCTTCATGACTTCCGCCAGTCCCTTGAGGACATTGGCGAAGATCTAAGGATTCCGGACATGCCAAGCATGTCGGAATTTCAGGTGCGGGACAAGGCCAAGGAGATGCCGCGTCTTGTTCGGGACTGGAATATGTCATGCGCGTGGACTGCTGCGCAGAACGCTCTCACCATGGTCATGAGCCACCATGGAAACATGGAGATATGGCAAATGACCAGAAGGTACTGCAAGGTAGACGAAGACGGCTAGGAGAAGGACCTTCAAGCCATCATGCACTCCTGCGCCGGATATGGGTGTCATGTGGCTGATCTGACCAACTACGAGATCCCTTTCTTCACTCACGTAGCTACTCCGCCTCCTCCTCCAGAAGAAACCGAAGAAGTTTTCGACGATGAACGGACCACCTCAGATCCAAACTTCTCGGAACAATATCAAGGCGTAGTAACCAGCGAGTCGGCAGCTCCTTCATCTCCTCCTGCATCATAGACCAGAAACTTATGTATTATTACGGAAAGAACATGATGCGTTTGTAAATATTAAGTACTATTTATTTTGCTAGTGCCAAGTTTTTGATCTATTCAGCCCTTTTTTTGTGCCTCAAATGTTTACATAAGCAGTTGTATTTTTTCGTCTGCACTTATCGTTTATCTGGCTTTCCGCTTCGTCCCTTTCGTGAGCCGGCTAAACCTTTCGCCGGAAACTTTGCTGAGCAATGGAGCTCAATTGCTAAACCAGTTTAAACTCAGAAACAAAGCCGGCTTCTAGTACCAACAATTCACTACTCAGAAAATACCCGCATCCAGCAATCGGACAAATAACCAAAGTATAGACTAGAAATTTTAGAGTTATACCTGAAGGTAGCAATTTTAGAATCGGAAATCTAAACCAGAACGAACATGAGCATAAAGTACTTTCAAGCATTCTGGGATTTTCGACTATGACATGATCATTTGGAAATAAGATGGTAAAAACTTCTCAGAAAAACTTGAGGCGACCAAAACTTTTATTTCTCAGAACATGTACATATGTATGATTACAAAGAAGGATAAACTAAGAATAAAAGGGATGTAGCTAAGCAATATTCCACGGTCTGTCTAACTCATCCAGATTTGTACTGCCTCCAACTCTCTTTCTCTTCTTAGTAGCAGGTCTTTCTTTGACTGGCCCCATGTCAGTTAAGTAGTACGATCCATTGTGCAATACTCGACTAACTAAAAAGGGCCCTTCCCATATTGGGGATAGTTTGTGCTTTCTTTGTTGCACAAGCCGGAGAACCAAATCACCTTTATTGAAAGATCTATTTCGGACTCTCTGGCTACGATACTTGTGTAACTTCTACTGATAGGCTGTAGATCTCATTTCAGCAACGACGTGAACTTCTAAGTCGAGATCATTTTGTCGAGAAATCTCGGCATCCTCTTCGATATACGCGACCACTCTAGGAGAAGTATGAATTAAATCACTAGGAAGAACTGCTTCTGCACCATAGACCAAGAAGAAAGGTGTGTATCCTGTTGACCTGTTCGGAGTTGTTCATAAACTCCAAATTACAGAGGGTAATTCCTCTGCCCAAGCCCCCGCAGCACGTCGTAGTGGTGCTTCGAGTATCGGTTTCAGGACTTGTAAGATTAAACCATTTGCTCTTTCGACTTGTCCGTTAGCCTGTGGATGTGCGACTGACGCAATGTCAAGCCGGATATTTTGCTCGTCGCATAATTCAACAAGTTCTCCCATAGAAAAGTTACTCCCGTTGTCCGTGATAATGCTATGCGGATAACCATACCGGATTATAACATCCTCGACAAATCTTTTGGCTGTTGCTCCATCACAATTAGTGACAGGTTTAGCCTCAATCCATTTTGTGAATTTATCCACCATTACTAAGAGGTGAGTAAATCCACTTGGAGCTCGTTTAAATGGGCCTACCATATCAAGCCCCCAGACCACAAAGGGCCATGTTATAGGTACTGTTCGCAGCTGATCAGCCGGAACATGAGCTTGCTTGGCGTACTTTTGGCAGCCTTTGCACGTCTTGACTAATCGTTCGGCATCTGCCTGAGCTGTAAGCCAGAAAAGTCCGTGTCTAATAGCTTTTGCCACTAAAGATTTGGCTGCAGCGTGGTGACCACACTCGCCTTTGTGGATTACCCTTAAGATTTCCACTCCTTCTTCCGGAGATACACAGCGCTGAAAAACCACTGAAACACTCTGTTTATGGAGCTCACCTTTAACAATAGTATAGGTTTTTGCTCGTCGGATAATCTTCCGGCTCAGCACCTCATTTTCAGGTAATTTGCCATCTACCAAATAATCAAGATAGGGTTAAGTCCAGCTGGGAATTACAGCCAGAACTGCTATCAAAGGTGAGTCGGATTTGGTCGGATATTCCTCATCTACTCCCTTTATTGAGGGAACTTTGAGGTGCTCTAAAAAAGCGCCATCCGGGACCTCTTTCCGCGCAGAGCCTATCCGAGATAGTGCGTCTGCTTCCTCATTTTCTGCTCGAGGGATGTGTTGAACTTTAAACCCTTCGAACGATTTAGATAGATCATCTATGACAGCTTTATATTCTGCCATATGTTTATTTGCATTACAAATATCCGACACTTGCTGAGCAACAAGATCCGAATCTCCGTAAGACATCAAACGTCGGATGCCAATATCCTTAGTAATCCAGATTCCATGCAGCAGTGCTTCATACTCAGTAATATTGTTTGTCGCTGTGAAATGGATCTACAACACGTATAAAAGTTTGTCTCCTTGGGGTGATTTGAGCACCACGCCAGCCCCCGAGTCCCCTCGAGCCTTAGACCTATCGAAAAAGAGGTCCAATATTCCGACTCAGGGAGGACCATGTTCTCCTTTGTCTCTGTCCAATCAGCGACAAAGTCAGCAAGGATCTGGGATTTGATTGCTGTCCGAGGTTTATACTCAATGTCGAAAGCTGAAAGCTCTATTCCCGATTTAGTGACGCGTCCTGTGGCGTCACTATTGTTGATTATGTCTCTCATGGGTGCTTTGCTCACCATGGTAATTGGATGCTCCTAAAAATAATGTCGCAGCTTACGAGATGCTAGAAAAACACCATAAGACAACTTTTGATAATGCGGATACCGCTGTTTGGACTCTGCCAGGACCTCGCTGACAAAGTAAGTCGGATGCTGCACCAGGTGTTCCTGATTTTCCTCTGGTCTCTCCACCACCATGACGATACTGACAACCTTATTGGTCGCAGCAATGTAAAGCAACATCGGTTCCTGAGGTTCCGGTGCTGCAAGGATAGGAGTGGATGAGAGTACTCTTTTCAGATCTTGTAGTGAAGCTTTAGCTTCATCCGTCCAGACAAAATCCTTGATCTTTTTCAGGAGTTTATATAATGGTGCGGCTCTTTCACCAAGCCGGCTTAAAAATCGACTGACCGTAGCAATGCAACCAGTTAGTCTTTGTACGTCCTTCAGGTGAGTTGGCCTGGAAATATTGAGTATAGCCTTGCTTTTGTCTCGGTTCACCTCTATGCCTCTTTGAGACACGATGAAACCTAACAATTTTCCGGCTGGTATTCCAAAGAAGCACTTCTTCGGGTTAAGCATGATGTTGTATTTTCGTAGATTGGCGAGCGTCTCCTCCAAGTTGGAAATCAGCGTTTCCTTCTTTTTGGACATCACCGCAATATCATCCACGTATGCATGTACATTGCGTCCGAGTTGTTCATGGAGGCAACGCTGCATCGTGCGCTAGTACGTAGCTCCTGCGTTCTTCAGCCCAAAGGGCATCATAACAAAACAGAAGGTTCCGAAGGGGGTTATGAATGAAGTTTTGACTTTGTCAGATTCCTTCATCCGGATTTGCTGATAACCGGAATATGCGTCGAGAAAACAGAGGAGTTCCGAGCCTGCCGTAGAATCCATGACTTGATCAATTCTAGGCAGAGCGAATGGATCTTTCGGACAAGCGTTGTTCAAGGCAGTATAATCAACACACATCCTTAAATCAGTGGTGATGCACACATGGGTTATTGGCAATGTCGGCCCAAGTGTAGGTTTTGCCTGGTTGTTGCTCTCCTCTATCTTGGACCCTTGATGTCCCACGGCCACGCCCGCAGCCTCCGCCACGTCCTACTCGTCCTCCAGACCCGGAAACCGTAGTGACCACCATTGCTTCCGCATTGGGTTTCTCTTCCGAGGTATTTTTGCGCTTCTGAGCTTGTTGCTTTGGTTGTTTTGCCGACTGAGGCACAACCAGGACGTTGAGTAATCCCTCTGCATCGTCGTCAGCATCCGCATACTTGCTCGTTGTTTCTATCATCTCTCCCAGATTAGTGACCTTGTCGCACTTCAAACGGTGACGTAGTAGACCAATTGGGAGTCCTGCGATGAAGGCTTCAATCGCGGTTTGATCATTTACTCCTTCACAGGAGTTCTTGGTGTTGATCCATCGTCCGAGGTAATCCTGGCAAGTTTCTCCGGCTTTCTAGGTGCAACGCTGTAGGTCTCCAACCGTACAGGGCCTCCGATATGTGCCTTCGACATTCCGAAAGAACGCGCTTTGCATGTCATACCAGTTGTGGATGGTGTTCTCCGGAAGTTCATTGAGCCATCATCGCGCCGTCTTCCGCAACATAAGTGGGAGATATCGGGTTGCGACCAGGCTGTTTCCGCCTTTGGCGATGCAACAAGCTTGGAAGAAATCCTGTAGCCAGGTATCGGGCCAAGCAATGCCGTCGTAGGCTTGGATGTGCCTTGAGATAGCAAATCCTTCCGGGAATTTTGTAGCTCTGACGCGTGGTCCAAAACACTTTGGCGTCTTTCTCGGCCGCTAGAGCGACATTGCTCCAGTTATGCGTAGTTTTGCAATGCTGTCCTGATGATCCGGTTCTTGAATAATTATCCTCCCTGTGTTCGGGGTGATGATACTGCGCCCAAACGTAATGGGATCTTACGTCAGCCCATGCCGGATCTGTGCGACATTGGTCAGAATCCGAGACCAGTTTTTGACTTTCGGACAGGGCGACCTTTTGCTTCTCCAGTCCCTTCTTGAGTAGCTTGGTACCCAAACAGATCCTCTCTGGTCCTGGATTAGCTGATAGAATTTCTCGGGCTGCCACGGTATTCTGTACTAGGGTTGGGTATACGTAATCTCCGTTGCTGCCTTTCCGTAGCTTCCCCATCTCATCCCCAAAAAGGACGGCACGGACACGTGGGAATTGGTCATCATTGGTGTGACGATTCCATGTCTTCTGATGCAACCGAGGCATGCAGTCCTTAGTTGACATGCGTTTCTTCTCCACCTCGATGTTTTTGGCTTCATCGAGGAGTTGTTGATGACGCGCTTCTAGGGCTTGCGCCCTTTCGTCCAGCTTATCCGCAATAAGTTCTGCAGCTGTAGGGATAGGTGTGGTTAATGCGGCATCGATGAGTTTACATGCACCTTTGGTGATCACATGTCCATCCACCGATGCTTCTTTTTTCGGCTCATCTGGGATAAGTGCTCCATCTGAGTCTTCCTCGTATTCCTCGGCAATCACCTTCTCTTTGAGAGGGTCTTTTGCCGGGGTCTTGTTCTTCTTGTTCTTCTTCTTTTCCTTCTTGGCAACGCCGGTAGCAAAGACGGCTTTGGGTCCGTTTCTCAGAGTCAAGCTCTGATCGGTACTTTCGGACATCTGGACTTCAGGATTATCTCCGACGTCCATGTCATCCTGCGCTTTGGGAGAGTGTTCCCCGGATCCTTCATCCATGGCTTCTCCTTCTTCTGCAGCTTTGGAGTTGTACTGCTCTTCATATTCCGCGAAGAACTTTCGGAAATCAGCCGACGTCATAGACTCATCCGAGGATGCGGGAACGTCGGCGTTTGTTCCAATTGCCTCCAGCACAGAGTCAGTGTTTTCTCTAGCATCGGCAGAGCTGGATACGGATCCTACGTATCCGACGAAGTGTGTCGCGTGCTTCCTGAGGTACCTGCGGCCCTCGCGATCAGCCATGTCGAAACTTTTGATGGTCTCGAGGATTGCATCTGCGCTTTCGCCTTGCAGTATCATACGTCTCAGTGTGTACATTAGGAAAGGCATGTCTATCCCGGCATCATCAGAGCCAAAATTAGTGTCGTTGATATGCTCCTCCTGGACTTTGACTTCCATGGGTGGGTCGATCTAGGATCCGGCTTCTCCAGGGAGATCCACTCCAGATTCGACTTGATCCGCTAGGTCTTCTTCAGGCTCAGATTTCTCCACTATCTCCGCAACTGGTGCGGGCTGGGTGAGATTAGGGTTTTCCGAGATTCGGAACTCTGCCGCCTCCGCGGACAAAGGGGACCCAGAAAATTCTTCTGCCTCTAGCATCACCGTTGGGGTGGGTTGGACAGGTTCCGCTAAACCGATGTAAACATTGATCTCGCCAAAAGACATGATTGTGTAGGCAGTCACAGCCTCCTTTGCCGGAATCCAAGTCTCGTCGAGAACGATGAGAGGGACGTCGCTGGCGTAGAGGATGAGACCGACGGCGATAGTCTCGCCGATTCTGATTCTTGCAGATTCCGCTCGGAACGCAGATCCGATGCTCACTTGCCCCATGGTGGGCGCCAACTGTCATCGGATTAAGGACAAGTACACCATGAGGGGGTCCTCGAGGCGTGCGGAAGAGAGGGATGTGAGACGTACGGTGTTCCGGGACGGTGAGCACACAAGTTTACCCAGGTTCGAATCCGCCGGCTTTGGACGAATCCTAGTCCTACTAGCAATCCAATAATACGGCAGAGCCGGAATATGGGTTACAAGGGTATCGCCTGTGCGAGTTGAGGGTCTAAAGTATTGGGTGCCCTAAAGGCTCTCCCTAGGCCGGCTTATATAGATATCCGGCTTAGGCTTTACATGAGAGATCAATCCGGCTATGACTAAGAGTTGGTTACAGAGACATCTTGAACAACAAGTAACATTATGGGCCTAAGTCGGTAAGTCTTCTAGGCCTTCCCGTAGAGGATTGGACTCCGTCTTTCTCCTGACTGGGCCGCCCGTGAAGCAAAGCTCTAACACGAAGTGGGCCACCCTGGTCAGTGAGGAACTGTGAGGATACCCGGAAAGTATATCCCCAACAGCTCATATTTTGATAATGGATATTTTCTTTTTCTTTCTCAAGGATCAACAAATATTTATTTTGTAAACTCCTACACAACCTATTGGGAATACCAATAATTTTTCCCATATAGCAACAAGTATGCCACTCATGCCATTAACTCATAGCTGAAATCCGGGGTTATACCATAGATTGTTTAGAAACTAGCGGAGTTGTTGGCATCCCAAAGGTGTGTACTTGAAACAAAGTACTATTATCTTCTTCTCTTTTTCCTTTCTCCCTTTTTTTAACATGTCAATACAAGTTTTTTCATCTCCCTCTCCCACTATAAAAAGTGCATTCTATCAAGCAAATGTTTTTCAAAAGGTATCATCAAGTCAACGATCAGTATGTGGGGTTGAGCACTACTAAGATTAAGACCTTAAGACAAAAGCATGGCATGAAAGTTGTCGATGGACACTTTCTATTGTTCTAAAAGTTTGGAATTAAATCCAAAGAGTGGTTTTTCAAACTGATGTTAATAGTCGAAAGTCCTAACCAAAGAGGTGACAAAAATCTTTGAGCTCAAATCCTAAAAGATAACAAACTAAGCATGGATTCAAACTCAACTACAACCAAACGGACATAAAATGTTCATAAATAATCTTACAGGAAGAAGGAAAATAGGAATGCGGTACCTCCTCTTGCTTGTTCGTCTTCTACTTGAGCCAACTCTTTGCGTTCGTCTCCATAGCTCGATCAGTAGAAGTTAGCAACCTGCAAAAAGAATCAAAAAGAGCTGAGAGAAATTTGCACAAATAAAGCTAGAGACTAGTCTAATATTTTTGGGTTTTCTTTTATCAAATGTAAAACTAAAAGTAAACATGCACTGAAACAAAAAAAATAAAAAGAATAAACATATGAATGCAAAAAGGTGGGAGGAGTTTAACCTCCCCAAGCTTAGGCTTTTTTCCTAACCGAAATCAGTCGTCGTACCATCATGTGGGGGCTGCTGATATGGGAAGTTCGGGTAGCGGTTTGGAAAGTCGGTCATGAAACATGTGAAGTCTTGAGTGATTTTACTATGTTGGTGTTCATATTATACAACGTGTTTTTTATTTTGTCAATGCGATGCACCACCTGGTCAAAATCACACCTCGACACATAGTCGAATCCAGGCTATGGTGGTAGCATACCTTGTTGCTGGTGTTGGTGGAAAGGCTATTGGTGATAGTGTTGCTGGACGTAGTCGTTCCATCCTACATCATGCTAGCGTTCTTCTTCTTGATCTTGCTGTTGTTGGCCAGGTGCTGCGTTTTCCTAGTTGGGATGGCCACCTGGTGGCGCAGTCCTTCCCGAGAGGATTAGTACTTGATGGAACTCCTCGTCACTGAGGACCCAACTCTGTTTACCTGGAAAACCAAAAGCTTGGATAAAAGGAAGCAAGATTTCGTGGAGATCACCGTTAGTTTCAAAATAAATATGGTAAGCACGGAGGGTATGCTTTGGTCTATAGACCCCCATACAACTTGGTGCTAGCCATATGATTGTCATCTAGGATCTTACTGCTAGTCACAGCTCTTTCCTGTGGTAGGACAAATTCATTTGCGTAGGCGATCTCTGTGATCAACCGACGACAACGAATGTCCCCCGCGGAAGCCAACCTTTGGCGGCGAAAGTGCTGGATGAGAAAAGCACCCAAGTTTACCTTGCGCACCATCTCTGGATGAAAGGCCATATTAATCACAGTCATTTCGGGGCCTGCCATTGCCCCAACATCCCCTTTTCCAAATAAAGAATTAACAAGGAAGGTATGAAAATAACGTATAGTATGATTCTAGATAGTGGTGCTCTTCTTGCGCAAGTAATCATTGTTCCCGTGGACAAAAATTTGCACCCAAGATTGCATTGCCTCTATGTGCACATTATCATTAATATCGAGTTCTCTCTCACGGGAGAATCTGAAACTATCACAAATTTCATAAAAGGTCAGGTTATGGAGTTGCCCATTGAGCACAAAACTTACAGTGCAATTATGCTCCTAGGCTTCGAGATCATCATGGAACGATGAAAGGAACTCGAATGTGGCGAGCTTGTAGGTGTCTACAGAACGGTAGGAGAAGGCGACCATGCTAGCTTGCACAGTCATCAGCTCGAAGTCCTCCAGAAGACCCTGGAGGGAGAGGAACTCACGACCTACCCACTTGGTGGGCAAAACCTTGTGGTTACTCACCCTCTCATAGTCTCGGCTCATGGCATCCCTCAAGCTATCCACCTCCGAGCGTCTCTTCTTTGAGTCCAGCGGCTTGGCAAAGCCTGAGGCTCCCGCCGTACCCGAGCCCTTGCCCGAGCGGAGCATCCTTCCAATGTTATGCATTCCGCTGCGAAATTTTTGAAGAAAACTATAGGCATCAAGTTTCTATCACATAAACAAACGATTACAAGTAGAAGTTACAAGACCTAACATGAGGAATCAATAATAATATCAAAATATGATGAACTCATCTAAATAGCCAATGTGATGAATTGAACCATGATTTTGAGAAAATAAGCATGGATCGGACGAGAAACTTACCGATGTGAAGATTCCCCAACTCAAAAACACGAAAACAATGAAGAATCAAAGGTTTTAGGAGGTTAGGGTTTATGGTGGAGAGAGAAAGAACAAGGAAGAAAGAGGAAGAGTAAGAAGGAGGTTGGCTGGGAGCCAGCCGTCGTCAGCCTTTACCTGGTGACGCACGCGGTATGGGCGGGCGGTACGGGTGTAGCCTGCCCGTACTGGGGGTCGTCACCGTTAGATCAACTCTAGGGTTTGAGATCAAACCTGATAGACTTGGTACGGGTGCGTGGTATGGGCGTACCCCGGCCGTACCAGTGGTCGTTATCTATTAGGGAGCCGTCATCAGTTTCGACAATGTTCGGTATGGGCGTCTGGTACTGGCATACCCCGGATGTACCACTGGTCGTAATCGGCACTGCTCATGCTGTAGGTTTTGTTGAGACATGTTACGGACGCATGGTACGGGCGTACCGCGGCCGTACCAGTGCTCGTTATTTTTGCTGAACCCTATCCTTTTCTTCATTTTTCCCTTGCTTCTCAACTTCACTAAGGTAAATTCTCTGAATGAACTCAAAACTCAAAACAAACTTATGAGATCATACAAATAATAAAATAGTAATCATAAATAAAATTTAAACTTAATTTATTAAGAATGGGTTAACTCCCATTAAGTGTTTTATTTTAGGATTTTGACTAATCAAACTCCATGTCATCAAAGTTCATCTCGAGCTGCACTTTTTCTTTAGTCTTTGCTGCTTGATCACGCTTAAGTGGTGGAATGTATTTTCCATTGTGTTCCTGTTTCTTAGGAAAGTATCGAACAATCTAATCATCATATATATTGAAGACAATCTTACCGCTAGAGAAATCTACGTTAGCTCCAGCATACTAAGAAAAGGTCTTCCAAGGATGACAGATAGTTTGTCATCCTCAGGAACATCAAGAATAATAAAATCAGTGGGTATAACATGTTGATCTATTCTAATTAAAACATCTTTGATCATTCCGACAGGTTGTTTAGTTGTCTTATCCGCCATTTGTAATGTTATTGAAGTAGGAGAATATTCTCCAAGATTCAATTTCTTAAATAACGAATAAGGCATAACACTAACAACTACTCCTAAATCACAAAGAGCATTGCATATGTTGATTTTCCCTATTACACAGGAGATGGTTGGTATCCCTGGATCCCCAAGCTTAGTAGGAAGTTTATCGCCAAAGCTTGTCATAACTGGTGCAGTCTTAGTTACCTTCTTTTTTCTATTAAGGATGTCTCGCATAAACTTTTTATAACTAGGAACTTGAATAGCATCAGTTAAAGGAGGTTCTAAACGCAACCTGCTGAGTGCCTCAGCAAAAGAGTCATCAATAGCTTTATCTGGTTCATAATGAACTCGGTTAGGATAAGTAATTTTCTTTTTGGTAGGTATTACATTCTCTCTTACGTTTTTCACCGGTTCAGCATTCTTTTTATTTTTCCTTGTAGCTGATTTTTGCTTATCGACGTGTTCTTCACGCGGAATGATAACTTGCTCTTCTTGTTCCTTGCTAAGGTCAGTTTCTTCCCTTGAATGGATAGTCTCGGCGTCTGAATCATATGGTTTATGCTTATCCACTTCTTCATCTTCTTCTTGGGTTTTGGAAGCTTCATTTTCCCTTATCTGGGCCTCATAATCAATATTGTCCTAGGGATCGACTAGATCCTCTTCTCCTTGAGTCATCTCCTGAGTCTCTCTTGTTCCTAAGTTTCTATACCACGCCTAGTAACAATGTTAGTAGAAACAGTATTGAAATCTCCTGGGTTCAAAGTCAAAGTTTGGGTTTCATTTATTTCCTCACACTGGTTTTAACCATACTTAGATATCTATGTAGATGATTTGTGCCGTGACCCAAGTCGTCAAAGACTTCTGTTAGGTCCCCAATATTCTTTTCTTGTGTCATAAGACATTTATAGTTTTTCTCACAGAATTGATTCTGTTGATATTTAAACTTTTACATTATAAGATTTATATCATCTTCTATTACATAAGTTTGAAGAATGTCAACTTTGTTTTCTTTTACAAGTTCCGAAGCTATACCTTTTTCTTCCATGGACTTTTTGACTTTGGATATAAGATCTGGTGGTATGTGAATCATACCTTTTGTGGTTCAATATCCTCAACTAGATTGTATTGTTCGTCTTTAAAGGATCTTACCTCAAAAAGCTTTACACATTCCGACAGTGTCAAGTTGTATATTGCTCCTCCTGTAGATAGATCAACCATCTCTTTTGTCTCGTCATTAAGCCCATTATAAAAATATTGGATAACTACACTCTCGTAAAAACCATGATTTGTAACTTTCATAATCATTGCATAATATCTATTCCATGCTTGATAAAAGGTTTCTCCAATTGTTTGCATAAAATTTGTTATACTTTGTTTGATCTGCATGATTTTAGTAAATGAACAATATTTATGCATGAATTCTCGGATGCAATCTTCCCAGCTTTTTATAGTGTGATTAGGTAATGATTGTAACCAAGCAAAAGCATTATCTTTTAAAGACCGGCGAAAGAGTTTAAGAAGTACAAACTCTATTGGTAAACTTGCTGGTTTAAGAGTAACATAAAGGTCGTGTACCCTTGTCAAGTGGTCACTAGGGTCTTCCTCTTCTTTTCCTTCAAAAGCAATTTCTTTCATCATATATATCAGCTCAGGATATATTTCAAATTCCTGGCCCTCATGTTTAGGATAAAGAATATGCATATTCCTCAAGTGCCTAGATGGATTCCCATACTCTCCAAAGGTAGCTCAAGTTCGGACCCTCGGGTGATGGTCAAATTTGCCATCAATGGAATCAAGCTGTTCACATCTACAGTACGCGAATTAGTAAATCTTTCAATAAATTATAATCATCTCTCGATCGGAACACAATCAATATATGGAGGTAAATAGGTTTTTCCTGATTGAGTGGTACCTCCGTCTTCAACGGAGATCATGAATGGTGTCAACAGTTGCATTTGTCAAGAAACAACACTTAGTGCTTAGCTCCCCGGAAATGGCGCCAGAAAATATCTTGATGGCCTGCAAGTGCAGAGGTTCGTCAGAGAATGTTTTCGTGGAAGTATTAATTCCCGTTTTTATATCGATCCCAACAAGGATCCTATGAAAGTGTTTTTATGCGGTGTTTCTATCACACCGAAGGTGTCACTGGTCTTGAGTGAATTGACTACAAAAGTTGACGGTGGAAGTGGTGAGTAAAAGATAGAGGAACTTTCTTCGAAAATAAGTAAATTGTATAAAAGTAAAGATGCGAAAGGTGTGTAAAGATCCTCTAGATGAGAAGCTAGGCACAGAGAGAATCGGTTCATGGTGATAGTGAAAGTGCCAAATGAAATAAGCAGAATAAGTGATAGTGATATTTCTTATTTATAAGTGAGTAGGCAAGCAACCCATATACCAACTAGGAGTCCTCATGGCCAATTCTTCCCAATCCCAATTATCCATCTGCATGTTACCTCGACCATGGTCAACGCATTAATTAAGGTGTTTCGACCGGATCAAGGCTTTAATCTTGATGGTTCCTTGATGTCCTCGAGTAATGCTAGCTCTTCTTTGATATCGGCTGTGTCACTCGGAGGTCGCCGAATTACTAGCATACAAGTTCATACCTATAAGATCTTTGGATCATATTACCTGGGCCCCTAAATTAGATAACACGCGTTAGGTAAACATAGATATTCATTCTTATTATTTAAATAAACATTAAAATGATCACAAATGGATGGAATTAAAGGAGGCACATCACATCTCACCAATCCCCTACATCTCCCATGCATATGGGGATTTACTCAGACGTGAGAGGAAGACAAATCAAATGCAAAATTGTATTGTAAATAGAAATCATCTCAATGTTATTGTAGCAAACCACAATAGCTATTAAAGATATAATCAAATACAAACCGTAGGTAGATCAAAGTATGAAACCCTAATCTTACATGGGCCAATCTCTCTCTCTCTCAGTAATGATGGAATGCTGGCGGAGTATGTGGTTTAGAGGTTGAAGATCATTGGGGAACGAGGTGAAGTTCTTCTCATCTTTCAGATCTGATCTCCCCCTCTAGATGGCTTGTGGTGGCTGTACCTTATGTTCTATGGTTCTTCTCGTCTCTCTCCTTTTAGGAAAGTTTCTTGTATTGATATAAGGAAGGCGCTGGTGGGTAGTACGAGCGGGCGGTATGGGCACGCCGGACCGTACCAGTGGTCGTTATGCATACTGAAAACCTCCAATGAAAGTGGCTCCAATTGGGGATTTTCTTATTCCCATAAATGCTATTAGATCTTCAATAGATGTTCATTGCCTGAAAACCATCACAAGAAACCCAGGATTAGCTAACTTCAACATTAACATTAGTGTAAAGGGGCAATCTTCAGTGAAATCCGACTATAAACAAGAGGAAAACCAATTGTAAAAAGTGATGAAATTTGGAGCTATCAGGTATCTACGAGGGTTGTGCGTTTCAGGCCCTAATTGAAAACAAATTTTATCCTAGTTCTAGCGTGCAATCCGATGGGCATGCGGGGTCGCGGAGAAGGGCACTGATCGGCTTGGGTTCTTGTACTAGGCCCCACACCTAAGGAAGTGTGGATTGGAAAGATTTGCTTGGTTGGGGAACAAGGATAAGGATCTCTTATGGGTAAAGCAACGCACCACTATAGAGTGTATAAAAGTGTGACATATTACTCCCTGTCTCGGGAAGGAGCTGTGAACTCTATAGGAAAGGAACTCCGCGAAGTTCTAATCAACCTGTGAAGACTCACGGACATAGCTGTTAAGAATAAAAGTAACCTTTGAAGAAATGTTTACAAAAACTGTATAGCCTACGACCTATGGTCTATGGCTGTAGCTAGTGCATCCAACACTCCTTTTTAGTGAACTTGCTAAGTATGCTCATACTCAACCATGCCTTCTTAACCCTTTCTAGATCTCGGAGCAATCGATGTTGCCTTCTAGAGGTGGAATACTTTGAAGAGCTGAAGATCTCTAGTGGTAGTCAACAAAGTCAATAACTACATCAGCGTCAATAGAAGAGATACTAAAGAGTGGAGTAAAGATAAAATCCTAGATACCAGAACCTACTTATGTACAGCATTGCTATAGCTGCATTCACAAGCCATAGACATAAGTCAATAGTAGAACTAGTTCTAGAATAGACTATAACATCCCAATTTTAGCAACCCTAATTAGTTATCGAGAATGCAAAAATCAGGGGAACAAAAACTTTTATTTCTTAGTGATGCAGTGTTTACTTGATTGTTTGCGTGTTCTTATCCATTTGATTGGGTAGTAGATGTTATACTCCTCTACCTTCCCCTAGTTTTTTGAAAGATATTTAACAAAACTATCTTGGCTTGTTTTACATATTCTCAAATGTTTTGGCATTTCAAAACATGAGCCAATATTCACTTGCAACAACAATTACTTCCCTGGATTCTATTAAAAAAATTATGGAGATATATATGATATAGTCTCCTTATGTTTTCAATACAGAATTTCTACTCAAAATTATGGATCCCTACTACTCAATGAAGACCAATTATAGTCTCCTTATGTTTTCTAAGTCAATGAAGACCAATTATAAGCATGGATCCCTTATACTTAACCTATACTTAAATATCATCTGCTTGATGATCAGTTTTGACACTAGCACCCTCTCAAAATCATCCCCTCTTATATCCTAGTCAAAAACCCTAAATCTGCCAAAAAATGACTAAGTCTGGAAATGTTATCAATACCACATCTTTGAGTCCCTCTCTTTCCCAACCCTTGTGCATTTTTGAAAATGCACTTGAACCATATTGTAAAACATCTTAAATACTTCCAAGGCCCACTCTTTCCCTTTCCTAAATCATCCCTTGACCCCCTTGTTCTTGATGGTTTTGTAGGCAAGAAAATAGACTTTTCTGCAAATCTTATCAACATGCCTACTTCGATAGAAGCTCACATCTCCATGTTATCTTATCTTGACCAAATGTTTGCATGATTATGCTCTACTCATGAATGTATATAAGTGCATACTTCACTTGTTTCAATTGGAGCTTTGTGCTTCAAAAATCCACATGGTTTTTTAAGCTAAATAATAATCTGCTTTGGCACCCTTATTTATAGCCAACTTTCACATCAATCCTACGAGAGATCAATCATGATCAATCTCAACTAGCTGTACCATGGTGATCTACATAACTTGATCTATCTATTAATATATCCCATGACCCAAGGGCAGCTCCAAGCTCCTTAATCCAATAAGGTTTGGATGGTATAAAATTAATAGTGCCCAAGACCCTCTAGTCCTTGTTTTTATTCCAAAATCAAGTTTGAATTTAAAACGCAATGTTGAAAATGATTGCACTATATGTACATCATCTACATTGGAGATAAAAATTTATAAAATATGTTCCATAATTATTTCGGCACAAAACTATTTAATTTCTTTTCTTTTTCAAAAAACCTCAAACCTCCCTCTACAAAAGAAAGTTTGTTTTTCTCCAAAACACTTCTGCAACTTTAGGTACATTTGAAGCCTATATATTATAACTTAATTTCACACTTCAAAAATAAATATTTTTGAAGACTTTTATTATTTCTTTTTGCATATTTCCTTAAATTGTAGACTTAAGGAATTAATTATTTTTAATACTTTTCTGCCTCCATAAATCTTGGGAAAATTCTCCAATGTGTGAATTAATACTTGGGACCATCTCAAACCAAATACACAACTTATAAAATTGAAAAATCTCAAATAAATACAATGAAACACATTCAGCTTTTTTGGAGAATTAATATAAAAAGGATCTAGAGTATTCAGAAAATTACCAAATAAATCTTGGAGCTGTATCTTGAACCTACCCATCTACCAATATCATTACTCCAACTTGCCAATATCGAATTTTGAGAACTGTGTTCATGATCAATTATTATGGCAAAAATGGGATAATTGAAAAAACTTGAACTAAATCTAAATCAACCCATTCTCACTCACCAGCATTAACCACCACAACAGACCACAACCTATTTGGTCGTGGCATTGTAGATATATAGTTTCCAAACCCTCTACCTTATCTCATAGTGCTTGGAAGCAAGGCAATAAAAGGGAGACAACCATATCATGCCAAGATTTCTTCATGCATGCAGCAGCAGCCACCCTCCTTCCCTCCTTTACTCATCTCCATGACCAGAGAACCACAACCACCCCTCTACACCCTATGACAACAACCCTAGCTAGCCCCACCTCTCTCCCTCTCCATTTTCTTATTTAGGCCAAAAGCATACAAATGCAAGCAAGCTTGGCTTGAAATGCTTCTATGCCACCTTCCTTCCTCTCGTGACCACCCACACAACCCACTCCACCGCCACCCTCGACCAACCAGGGCCTTGGATATCTCCCATGCCCTCTTATGGACATAGTCCATCCTACACCAGCACACTTGGTTTAAATAGCCAGAGACCACCCCAGCCTCCCCTCTTCCCTTCATTTCACTCCTCTCACTCCTCAGTACCAACTCCAGGATCCACTCCTCCTCTCCTGCCTTGTCCTAGCCAAGAAAGAAGATAGGAAGCACCTCAGGTGTTCTCATGATCCAAGCCGGGTGCTCTCTTCTCTACTCCTCCCTCTCTGAATGTCACCCTCCTGAGTTTGCCTTGATCTACTCCCTCTAATCCCACCTTCTTTTCTCCTAGGGATGGCCCCAATACTCACTGCTGACAACCTCTCGAGAGCACTCTACGCGGGGATGTGCGCGACGTGAGTTCCATGTCAAAACTGTCATTGCCGCCCATCGGCGGACTCGCCACTGAGCACCCCCCTCACCCAGTGGCCTCCCCACCGCCTCCTAGGGCCTCAGATGAGCTCCCCGTCCACCCCCATTGACCTAGGGTTTCCATCATTTTGTTTGCCGGTGGGAGGAAGGAGATGATGCGGGGCCATCGATCCCGATTTGATCAGACGACCCCCAGCTTCCCATATCGCTTTGGCTCCATTTTTCTCTCACTGTTGGGCCAGGTTTTCAGTCCTTCAAACTCCCTTCCCGCACGCGCTCGGCCGTGAGCTAGGCTGGTCTGCCCTACACGGCCTGTCGACCCCAAATCTTGCCTTGCTGTAGGTTTCCTCTTCCTTTTCTTTTTCAAATTCTAAATCTGATTATATTACCTTCTGAAATAAATCCGAAATAAAATGGAAAAAGCTTTGTTTCTGCCAATATCAAAATTTTGGCATGTGCCTACAAGTTTTCCTGAACATGGAGAACAAATTTTGCACCAAAATATTATCCAGTTATTCTCTAGTAATTAAAATATAGAAGTGTGTCCTTTTCATTAAATAATACTGCTAGAGGGTTTCATAGCTCAAAATAAGGTGAACGCACCTTCTTCTAGAAGGTTTTGAAAGTACCTATCTAATGACATTGGTCCCCTTCCATGTGGAGCTATATTTTCTCAATGGAAAAAATGACAAAAACAATTCTTTTTTCTATTTAGAAATTCCTATCGGACATATGGTACATTCTTATGAGTTGATTCCAACTCATAGTGAACAAATACTACTATGTCTATAATATCCGAGAAGATCAAAAATTATTGAGCCA
The DNA here is from genome assembly GCA_910589775.1 of Avena eriantha. NCBI lineage: Eukaryota > Viridiplantae > Streptophyta > Magnoliopsida > Poales > Poaceae > Avena > Avena eriantha. The sequence continues at coordinate 262,945,949 of OU342741.1, read as the reverse complement.
TTACTGAATTTTAATGAATTAAACATTTCAACAGATGCTTGTTTCACTCAATAAATCACATCTATAGATCCAAATCTCCAAAATTGGTGAATAAAATTTAAAAAAATGTATTTCAAATACCTACCATGTCTCTTTGGATTCATATCAAAATAGTATGTACAATAAATCTAGTGAAAAAGACAAATTGCTTCCAGAACTAACTTCGGGATTTTCCCATGGGCATTCCGGTAATTATTTTTGAGTGAATCCAACTCTCAAAAATCATAAACTCCAAGATCTTCCAAAAAACTCTGAGAACAAATTTATTTGAACTATATATCTTTTCTGGTGAATTATTTCCACTAGAAATCCATATCTAATTAAAGAAAAAATGATAAAATCATGAAACCACTTTTGGTGGCTTTGTTATTTTAATACACATCTTATGATATCATTTTTGTACATTGATATCATACAAAACCAATCCTTGGCCTTAAACCCCTTATTCAAGTGGTATTTGACAATTAAATCATAAAGAAGTCCCACAAATGAAATTAAAGTATTTCCAAATGCCATGAACTCAAATTATCAAAACCTACTGAAGTTAGTAAGGTGTTGTATGTTTTCTTGATGTATTGTACTAGTGCTTGTATGCCTTGTGTTGATTGTGGCCTTCTTTGCTTGCATGTATGATCCCTGATGACGATAGTAGCGATTATATCTAAGACCCCAAGAAGTTAGTTTTTATTATTAGTATGGTTTTATAAGAAGAAGTCCAGGGACATATTGCCATATTGCTAGTCACATGAAAGCCACCTACTTGCTCATAAGTTGTGTCCTACTATTTTACTTATGCATGTTTTATCTAACCGTTTTAAAAAACTACATTGTTTTACTTTATGATGATCTATCTTTGGTAGTGTCTTAGCTCCTACAAACCATTACACCTTTGTACGGCTAAGTACACCCCCTTAACAACACCTACTTTTCCCTAGTTTTGTAAGTGGTGTATGACACCAAGCCCTTGGAGACCCTGTTTTAGCCAAACCAAAACTATAGGATGGGAAGACCCTAGGAAAGTTTACAAAATGTTTTGTGCTAAAACCTTATTGAGGTTGGAACAACCAAGAGAAGTTTGGATAAATAAAAAGGGTTTGTTTTACAAAAGATGTTGAAGGAAAGAGGAGGAAAAATGTTTACAAAAACTCACCCGGTTCTTTGCAGTTTGCTAGAAAAATTAACCCGTGGAACCACATTACCTCTGAATGGGACATGGTCTGGCTTGAAGTTTGTCTACTCTAGTATGGGATGCCTCGAAACTATATATGAGGGATCACATCTTTCAAATTATAGGTTTCCTTTACAAAAAGGGTAATCTATTAGACAGTCACCTGGAGGAGATGCGAACCATCCTTGTAGGCGGCCGAAAGATACTATGAGCCCCTCAAGGAGTTAGATGTGCTTAGATTGGTCTGTTGGTACCCAACATCCGAGTGTTGAGGGGAACAACTAATAGGGTAGGGCCCATGCTATGGTGGAATCCTAAGAGTCTTGATCGGTTGCTTGAACCACGATCCATGAGGGATCAGGGCAGGGTACCGGATGGTGTGGGTGAAGTGTATAACCTCTAAAGAGTGTAAATCTATTCGAATAGCCATGACCGCTGTTATGGTCAGTTGGAAAGGCTGCTATAGAGCGGTGCTGGTTTTGATTTCAAAAAGGATTTCAGAAAAGAAAGTGTTTTCTGAAAAGGGTGGTCTGAGGTGACCACGGAGGAAGTTAGGTGATCTCGGAGGATCACTGAAGATGAAAAGTCCAGTCGATTAAGGATCGTGAGATGAAATACGGTGACCCAATCCTAGTGTTTTCCAAAAAAATCAAATGACTTTCAAAATGTTTTACAAGAGTTTTCAACAAAGATATGTAGATGCCATATCTACTAGAGAAACTACTTTCGAAAAGAACCTCTTATGGAGCCCTCCTACAACCACCACCATGTTGCATATCCTTTTATGGTTATTATTTTAAGGTGGTTTGCAAGTACATTCAATGTACTCAGTGGCATTGTCCCTAGCTAATAACTTAGTCAGATTCAAGAAGGTGAAGAAGAAGGTGATGTTGATAACTATACGAGCTAGGACGTTCTTCTAGTCAGCTGCCTGTAGGTTAAGGCATGGCTCGGGCTCGATGCTTTGATAATTTCCGCTGATGATGATCAATGTAGCCATTAAGGCAATTGAGGTATCACTCGTATCCACTTAAGTAATGGATGTTTAATTTGATACTTGTCAGTTATGTGCCATGACAGACTGATCAGGCGATCATGGTGATATGCATAACAGGGATTCTCGGAGGATTAATCTAGGGGCCCCACATACTTGGTATAAGAGCCATCCTGATTGTAGGAGAACCTTAGATAACATGGTCGTTAGATAGGAAAACTAATTTGGAAGCATCGGTTTTCCAAAATTATTTTTTTCTCAAAGATTTTTGAAAGATTCTACCTCTTATATCCTCCAAATTTAAATGATTCGAAAAATTGGTTTCTTCTATCTCTCGTCCAAAATTCAAGCATGCGGATTTCAAACAAATAGGACCTAGAACCAGGCGAACACAGTGACAACAAGATAAAAAGAAGCAACTACCAGCAAACATAAGGAACTACAAGATCGTCCTACCAACGGAATCCTCGTGACCAGAAGAATCAAGTGCTACACTACCGAGAAGCTTCCAATAATATGACGAGGGCATCATCTGCAAGATAGTAACCTAGACCAGAATGACATGACATTTAGGATCAATAGTCCGAAGATAGGATTCCCACTATGCCACGGGTAGTTAACTCCTTGGTCCCTATAGTATGTCGTGTTTGCTTGCGTAAATTGCATAATGTGTTGCTTGATGTGTATTGTTTGCATTTCTAGGTTAGGAAGAACATTGCGACCCTATTGCTCTGTTCACCTTGTATGTATTTTCTGTCTTGTTTGACCTTAGTTGAAAGTGTTTTGGGATCGATACACCACCTAGGAACTCAGACAACCCTTTTATTTGTCACTATCGAGAAACCACTACAAACCTAGAGCATAGAACAAAGAGCAACCAAGAAGTTAGTATATTAAGACCCCAAAGGTTCGATATCATTGCATTAGAGAAACTCTAAGACTCCACCACAGCAGGATGGCAAAATAAGAGTACTTCTTCAAACTCACTCTACAAGACTCATCACCAAAGCTGCACGCCATTGTTCAACTGCCGATAGTAGCAAGAGTCCCATTGAAGCCAGAAGCCTACCACTGGAGGCTCCTCAAAATTCATGATAAACCACAAAACTTACTAACCCAGGCAGGAAGTAAAGATCTAACTCCACTAACCTCTAGTATATTAGATCTTCTGACCCCCTCAAGAGGCTAAATACTTCATTCAACTCCTCTACCCAAATCGATGGGAAGTTCTTCACCAGAAGGCCGGAATTCCCCAAATCCTGAAGACAAGGATGCATGAAGAAAACGAGTCTACTCCACCATCGAGAAGAAGAAACACAAAGAAATTGAGGTGAGGACCACTCCTCTGAAGTTGGATGTCTCTACTCTGACTAAATACTAGCAATGCGTGTTGCTAACCACTAACCTTCCCAAAGTTAATTCCTTAAGGCTTCGATAGGAAACCACCCCCAACAAGGTATTCGCAATAGGGCGTCACCCGAAGACCTTGACTCAAGACCCAGGGAAATACATCTTTCCTCTAACATCATGCCAACACTCCAAGACAGAAGACCTACACCCTTCTCGAGGAACCTTAGTGAAGGTCTAAGGTGGAAAGACTGCGTCTTCCCACTCACTTCAAGAAAACCACATATGGGAAGATACTCTAGGAAGATTTCCAACCAGACGCCTTTCTCCAATGCATCAACTCGAGAGTCTTGAGTTGGGATAATAACAGAAGAATAATCTCCACAATAAGTCTACTCAAAGTTTCCAGTACCCAAGAATCTAAAAAATCAAGATAACAAGACCACCAAAAGTCGACAACACTACCTCCCACGAGTATGAAGCAAACTAAAGAGACAACATTGACTGAAGACGTTACGAAGACCCTCCTCTATTACTTCAAGCTTAAGACCCACCCGAAGGACCGCCAGATCACTAACCCCTTCAGTTCTAACTATTTGGAAGATCCACAAATTCAATTGCTCTGATAGGCTAGGTACGAAGAAAAGTAGTACATGAGCCTCGAAAGACCGAGTTGGTGGACATCATCGGAAGTTTTCCACTCGAGGCGGAATATTGTGATACTCACCTAATAATCTCCTATGACTCCAAGAAGGAAGAACCCAGATTATCTTCATGATACCTTATTCTAATCCTAAGGGGGAAAGACTGCGTCTTTCCTACAAAACTAGAGTACCCACTGATATCTGTGAGATTCGACACATTTTTTATGGTTTTTACTGATGGGTTTCCCCTGGATTTGATCGTTTTCTAGATATTGCTAACGCTAATACTTAGATAGCAAAGAAAACTTGGTTTTTAATGTATGTTTCAGGTTTTGAATGTCAACAGAAGGTTTTAACAAGAGAAACACAATATTCAGGCAAAAACAAGCAAGTCTCTCTTTGGAAGAAATCGACGGAAGCACACCGAGGCTTTAACGAGCAACTATACAGTGGGAACAATTTTCTAGCCGTATAATTACTGCCGTATAGTTGTCGCTGCTTCCATCTTGTCAAAAGGGACAACTTCCGTGAAGAGACCAGATGCGAAATCATAACACAGCAGCCGCCATCCCATCCAGAAAGGAGAAAGAGGAGATCCGGAGAAGAAGGGGAGATTTTCTTCATCTCACTACACGATCTTCGACCTCCTAGCCATCACACCCCCATAGCCATTACTTGTACTTGAGAGAGAGACAGAGAGACCTTCACCTTGCAAGATTAGGGTTTGAGATTATTTCTTCCTATCTTGAATTGTGTTAGATTGATTTTCCATTCTTATTGTGGATCTCCACGGTAATATCGAGAAGAACTCCCTTTATTTAATTATATCGATGATGCTTTATTCTCTCATGTGTGAGTAAGTTCCTTGGGCGTGGGAGATGTAAGGGATTGGTGAGATGGGATGTGCCTTCATATATTTTCCATTAGTTGTGATTGATTTTAATTACTATATTATGTGTGCTTGACTATCTGTGGGATGCCTAATGCTTGTTGTCCAATTAAGGGCCCGGACAACATGATGCTTTTTTCAACATAGATAGGATCTTGTTCGCTAGCAGACCGACGACCCTCGAGTGACACGGGGATATCAATGGGAAACTAGTTGAATCAAGGATAATGAGGAACCACTTTGCTTATTGCATTATTCCGACCCAAGGAGCTTAATTGATGAGCAACCTAAAGGATCTTAATTGTCTAGTGTCTGAACATGGTTTTGGTAATAGGCTACTAGGATTATTGAAGTTGGGATCAAATCTACAAAGAGGAGTTCCGACTAATTATGGGTTGCTCACCTACACATATACTTATAAGATTACAATTGTTACACTTATGCTTTGTCCACCTGGAACAGTCACTATTACTATGAACTGTATCTCCCCGCGTCTTTTTAGTCATTTGCAAAAAACAACAAACAACCGAATCGTTCTTTACTTTTATTCTTTTTATTTTGGAAGTTTACATTTTAGTTTTATTTAAATACATCCAGTTTAATCCAAATCTTATTCTTATTTCACACTTGCAGTCAATTTAGTCGAACACCTGTGACAACTTTGAGTGTGATAGAGACTTCACCCATAAACACTTACCTTTGGGCTCCCTGTGGGATTGATATCTATACTTCGAAACTAGCTACAAACGATCTGTGCACTTGCATACATCAAGCTATTTTCTGGCAGTGTTGCCGGGGAGCTAAGCGCTAAGTGTTTTTCTCTTGAAATTTCAGGTGTTACTACTACAAAATGGTCTCCCTAGGAGACAAAGGGTATACACGCTCTGGTAGGACCTATTTACCAGATTATTTTGAGCACGTGACTATTCAAAGGTGCGAAGAAATTATTGAAAAACTTTTAAGATCAGACAAGGTTGAAGTTGAAAACCTGAGTGATATTATGGAAATCAGGTCTATTTACAGGACAACTCCCAAGAAACTTGAGAAAACTCTCAGAGAATACAGTGCTCCAAACTCTGCTTCCCTTAAACAACCAATAGAATTTCCTAACCCTGGAGTTAGAGAATATCGATTTGATGGTGGAATTATTAAAATTTTGTAGGAAAAAGCTTTCAGTGGAAGGGAAGATGAAGACCCAGGGAGACATAATTTAGAGTTTGATGATTTGATGACAACACTTGGACCAAAAGGTTTACCAAAAGATTTCTCTCGTCTAAATTTTTTTCATTGGTGTCTTAAAGGTAAAGCTCTATACTGGTTATATTCTCTCCCTCATCATTACATTAAATGTTGGGAAAACTTCATTATCAAATTCGTAAACAGGTTTAATCCTTTTAAAAAGGTAAATGAAACTAGGAAGAGCATAGGTAACTTTAGTCAGAACATGGGAGAAAACTACCCACAAGCCTAGGATAGATTCTTTGGAATGATCAATAGAGTTCCTAATCACGGCTATTCTTAATCAACTATTTGCCATTTATTTTACCACACTATTAATCCTCAAAGCAACGAGTTGCTTGAATTATGAGCAGGAGGATCGATAAATACTTTAAATGTTAAAGCATGTTTGGAATTGATGTCTACTAGGGCTAAGAATGATTCTTTATACAATCTTGATTTCGACACTAAGTTAGAAAAAAGGATGCTTTGTATAAATCCTAATCTTATGCCTGAAGTACACAAAACAATGAAAGAAAAAGTTATACCTTCTGAACTTGTTTAAGTAGACTTGTTACAAGTTTTTACTGAGGAAGATGAAACTACAAAAGTTTTTCAAGAATTAAAACATCGACAAGTAAAATCTCATAATAACCTACATAAACATTTTCAAAAATATAAAAAGATTTTGGTAGAACTCACGGAAAATTATGATGAGATTGGCCAAGAAATAAAATTATTTCACAAGTATCTTAGTATGATTGAAACCCAATGCGAACAAATAGCATCTGGTTATCAATTTTTTTTCGAGATGATATAGATATTCCTGTTTCTACTAATGTTGTTACAAGAAGAGGTGCAGTTGTTACAGGACCATTAGGACCACCCGAATATGAAGTTGAGAAAGAGAAAAAAGGAAAATCCTTGCTCAAACCAAGCCAAGAAGATAATACGCTGGTGGATCCTCGAGATGAAACTGCTCAAGAAACACAAGATCAAACCAAGGAGGACCAAAATGATGCATGCGATGACCATTATGACTCTGATGCAGAGACGGTTGATCCAAGAGAAGAAAAGACAAGCAATGAAGATGAAGTTGTTGTAGTAGATAAGCAGAAAAGCGACAAGCAACAACAAAGGAAAGCAACAAAACAACCTGATCCCCCACAAAAGGTAAAATACAAAAATAAGAAAGGTGAGCAAAAGCTTCCTTATCCAGATCGAAAAAAGAAAGCACTAGACCAGGTAATCTATGATTCTTTCAAAAAGCACTTGGTGATCTTCGTCTAGAAATTCCATTTGCAGATGCAATAAAAGTTCCCACCTATTCTAAATTCCTCCATGATATTCTTAGTAGAAAGAAAGAAATAACCGAAATCGTTGCCATGGTGACTAGTTATCCTGCTAATGGGAAGCTATTGTCTAAATCCGGAGATCCCAGAATACCAACTATTTCATGCTCAATTGGCAAAACTGATATTCACAATGCCTTGTGTGATTTAGGTGCATGAGTTAGTGTAATGCCATATTCCCTCTATAAAAGGTTAGGATTAGGGGAGTATTCCCCATTGGTATGATTGAGGATGTTCTACTTAGAATAGATGAACATCTTATTCCCGCTGATTTTATTATTCTTGAAATGCTAGAGGATCAAAAATTATCTATAATACTTTGAAGACCTTTCCTTAGTACTGCAGGGGCATCACTTGATTGTGCGGAAGGAAAAAAATCTTCAATGTTTATGATGCTGAAATCATCTGGTATTTTTCAAAGAAGCTAGAAGCAGGAGAAAGATATATTCCACCAGCAAAACAAGTCCATTGCATAAAGAAACCCTAGTTGGCGGCACTGCCGCAACTATACGGCGGGAACAACATATCTCGCCCGTATAGTTGCGGCCGTATAGTTCGGCGCGACCTCATAATCGCGCCGGGGCGGCTAGGTTTTTCTCCCTCCTCACTTTTTTCTCTCATACTCTCTCTCTGTCTCTCCAAACCTCTCCAAAACCACCTAGAACTCTTGATTCTTTGCGGATTTCATTCGTTTGAGTGGGGGAATCAACATATCGGTATGTTGCTCTCCGTATCCATGCTTTATTTTCAGATTTCCATGGTTGAAACTCTCACATTGATCTAGTGGATGAACTCAAGATTATTTAGTTTCTCCTCTTAATTTCTCACGTTAGGATTAAAATATTCCACGTAGAATCGTTTGTATTTCATGTAGAAACTATATGCCTAATGTGTTATGGTGAAATAAAATTAGTGCATCAAGATGAACAAAACTTGTAGCATTTTTTGCAATGGCAAGTGCCAATGTGGCGAGAGTTCGGGGCGCCGGGCCGAGATCAACCCCAAGCTGGCTGTAGTTTCATCAAGGAGAATGTTGCCCACACGTTGGGCTGATGATAGCTTTCTCACTGCAGCTGGGTTAAGGGCGGACTTCGACCTCATGTGCGTAAATTCAAGACTTGCAGTACTCGCCTATGCAAGCCATAATACCTATGCCGAGCTCACCTATGAGTTCCTTGCCTCCTTCTACGATGATCACAGGGAGAAAGGTAATGTGTGCACGGTAAGCTTCACCATGAACCGGCAGCCCTATGAAATAACTTTTGAACAATTTTGCAATGCTTTCGGCTTCCCTCATGATGGGGAGTCAAATTTTACTAACCTATACAGCGTCATAAGTGGAGAAACTTGGGAGGTTGTTTCTATTAATGGTGGCAGGGAATTCTACCAAAAGAAGATGTCCACCATTCAGAACCCAACAATTCGCTACTATGCCTTGTTCCTCGCCAACACACTGCTAGGAAGAGGAGATACCAGTTCCATGGCCAATGCGGACATGGCAATTATCACCAAGGCTCTCTTCCCGAATGCCCCGCAAAGTCCCAATCGAGGGGTTCTACTCATCCAACACTTCCGTCACCAGAGCAACAAGACGAAAGGTGAAATTTGCATTGGTGGATTGGTAACCCACCTTGCTCATCAATTAAACATTGTCTTACCTATGATGCAACATGTTGACGACTCCAAGCTAACAGGAGGCTCCGAGCATATAAATTTAGTTATCCAGGTGATGCGCAGGTTGAGTAGGTTCCATTGCCCCTGTTCCCAAGCCTTCTCCATTGTGGTGAAGGACACCTGGATCCTCACCAAGGATTAGGTGGCAGAGATCATGGCTGAACTCTAGCCTGATTAAGTGGAAGATGAAGAATGAGAGGAGCAGGATGAGGATGAGAAGGAGCATGAGCAGGGGTAGGAGCAGGAGCAGCTATACAACCCTGCTTGGGAGGGACAATAGAAGCAGTAGGGGGACCCTGGGACCCATGGCCCAATCAGCCACAGTAGGGGTTTAACTATGTCCCCTATCAAGAATTTCAGCAGCTCAACTAGCGCATTGGGGAGATTGACCACACTCTACAAGGAGTGAATGAAGATGTGAGTGCCTTAACTCAAAACTTCAGTCACTTCATGACTAACTTCCCCAACTACTATCAGCAGTATCTGCACCAGCTGACGAATAACGGTGACAACTGTGCCAGGCAATATCCTAAGCTTGGGGAAGGTTTGAAAACCTCCAAACCTTGCATTCATATTTTTATTTATTCTTTTGATTTACTTTACTTCTTCAAAATTGCATGTTTACTTTCAGTTTGCATTCCTTAGCCAAAAATACAAAAAATTAGTTGTAATCTTTATTGCAAATTCGTTTCTTTGTTTCTCTCAGAGATTGCTCAATTTCAGGTGACTTGGCAATAGGGAAATATAGAGGGGATTCGACTCAAGTACGAGAATGAAGCAAGCAAGAGGAGGTATCACATTCCCTTCATCACCTTTTCTGCAACCTTGAATTGATCAAACAATTATTTACTCGTTTGCACTAGAGTCACACCCCACTTAGCTTGCTATCCTATAAATTATATTCCTTTGCTAGTGTCTCCTTTTTAGCGTTGAAACAATGAGCAATGAACTTGGTTAAAAATACTTCCTACATTTTTACAACAAGAAAACGCATCTAAAAGATGACCTGAGTCCATGTTTAGCCCAAAGGATTTGATTTTAGGACTACTCCATCCCATCTGAGCTTAATTGAAATACACTCGATAGTACCCTTGAATGAAATTGTCTGATAAAATGGATGCTTTGAAGTAGTAGAGATTATGTCACTGTTTTTTTCTAATAATTACTGTAAGATATTGCTTTACACGTGTCATTACAACACTGTCGTGCTCCATGGGGAACTATTAACTCTGCTGTCCAATGAACGATCTAAATGTGGGAAACCACTTGATTTCAGCTATTGAGTTATGTAAGCGTCTGTGAATGCTTGTATGATCATGTTTAAGATTTCATGAATTGTGAAGAAAAGAATTTGACACCGATTCAAGCTTGTAAGTTCTTTTATTTTATTCTCGAATCTCCACTATTCTTCCTTATTTCCTTGTCACTTGAGGGTGAGCAACATCTAAGCTTGGGGGAGTTAATAGCCGTGAGATTCGTCACATTTTTTATGGTTTTTACTGATGGTTTTCCCTCGGATTTGATCATTTTCTAGATTTACCTAAAGCTAATAATTCGGTAGCGAAGAAAACTTGGTTTTTAATGTATGTTTCAGGTTCTGAACGTCAACGGAAGGTTTTAACAAGAGAAACACAATATCCAGGCGAAAACAAGCAAGTATCTGTTTGGAAGAAATCGAGGGAAGCACACAGAGGCTTTAACAAGCAACTATACGGAGGGAATATTTTTCCGGCCGTATAGTTCCCACCGTATAGCTTCTGCCACCTCCGTCTTGTCAAAAGGGACAACTTCCGTGTAGAGGCCAGACGCGAGATCATAACACATCAGCGCCATCCTATCCAGAAAGGAGAAAGAGGAGATCCGGAGAAGAAGGGGGAGACGTTCTTCATCTCGCTTCATGATCTTCGACCTCCCAGCCAACACATCCCCATTGCCATTACTTGTACTTGAGAGAGAGAGAGAGATCTTCACCTTGCAAGATTAGGGGTTGAGATTGTTTCTTCCTATCTTGAATTTGTTGGATTACTTTTCCATTCTTATTGTGGATGTCGACGGTAATATCGAGAAGAACTCCCTTTATTTATTTATATCGATGATGCTTTCTTATCTCATGTGTGAGTAAGTTCCTTGGGCGTGAGATATGTAAGGGACTGGTGAGATGCGATGTGCCTTCATATATTTTCCATTAGTTGTGATTGATTTTAATTACTATATTATGTGTGCTTCACTATCTGTGGGATGCCTAATGCTTGTTGTCCAATTAAGGGCCCAGACAACATGATGCTTTATTCTACATAGATAGGATCTTGTTCGCTAGCAGATCGGTGACCCTCAAGTGACACGGGGATATCAATGGGAAACTAGTTGACTAGAGGATAACGAGGAACCACTGTGCTTATTGCATTAGTCTGATCCAAGGAGCTTAATTGCTAAGCAACCTGAAGGATCTTAATCGTCTAGTGTTTGACCATGGTTTTGGTAACAGGCTAGTAGGATTATTGAAGTTGGGATGAAATCTACCAAGAGGAGTTCCAGCTAATTATGGGTTGCTCGCCTACACATATACTTATAAGATTACAATTGTTACACTTATCATTCGTCCACCTGGCACAGTCACTATCACCATGAACTGTATCTACCCACGCCTTTTTAGTCATCTGTAGAAAACAACAAACAACCGAATCGTTCTGTACTTTTATGCTTTTTATTTCTGAAGTATACATTTTAGTTTCATTTAAATACATCTAGTTTAATCCAAATCTCATTCTTATTTCACACTTGCAGTTAATTCACTCGAAGACTTGTGACAACTTTGAGTGTGACAGAGACTTCACCGATAAACATTACCTTTGGGCTCCCTGTGGGATCGATATCTATACTTTGAAACTAGCTACAAACGATCAATGCACTTGCAGACATCACCCACCCGCTAGAAACATCCTCAGGATTTTGACCCTAAGTCACTGTTAGGATGCAACAAGCCCCTAAGGAAATGTAGTAGAAACTTTTTGAAAGAACATCAAGTTGTAGATCCTATCCTCACAAGAGAACTCCACGAAGTTCGAACTAGAGGTAGTTTGTCCAGCCTATGCCCTCTAGTTTGAGTCTAAAGAGAAAAGAAGATCATCCATCACAACCAGGTATGAAGCTAGCTCAACCCTCCGTGCATCCAAGAAGACTGAAGTTCAACTTCACCGATAGAGACACCGAAGACATAGCCCGCAAGTTAGTATGCGTGAGACACATAGTATCACCCTCTACTCAAAATCCCCTAACCCTGCTCTCCCGAATCTCATGAAAAGATTCTTTTAAGAGGGAAAGGTCTCTAACATCCCACTTTTAGCAACCCTGATTAGTTCTCCAGAATACAAAAATCAGTGGGACAATTTTTTTTTGCTTAGTGATGCAGTGTTTACTTGATTGTTTGCTTGTGCCGATGCAAATGATTGGGTAGTAGATGATATACTCCTCTACCTTCCCCTAGTTTTTTGGAAGATATTTAACAAAACTATCTTTGCTTGTTTTACATATTCTAAAGTGTTCTAGCATTTCAAAACATGAGCCAAGATTCCCTTACAACAAAAACTACTTTCCTAGCTTCTATTAACAAAATTATGGAGATCTATATGATATAGTCTCCTTATGTTTTCAAGACAGAACTTCCAACTACTCTTACCTATAGATTTTCCAAAACCTTTTATAAAGCTTTTAAATTCTATTCTTGGTAGAAGTACCAAGTAACCTCACCTTCTTCAAAACTCCAACCTTTTAAAATACCCCTCCTTAACTCAAGCTAAGCTTGATGGTACCTTTAGTAGTAGATTTAAGATACTATTAAGATGAATTTCCTTGATCTGCTATTTGACATGTTTTCTTAGGAAGTAGTATGAGATACCCTAGGAGCTCATCCCCTAGTATCAAACTAACTTAAGATTACAAAACCTTAACCAAGTTCTGCAAGCTGGATCTGATCTCTAGCTACTGAAGTGACAATCTAAACCCTTAACCAGATCAATTTAGGGTTAATCATTTCTAGTAATTACTAAGTCAATGAAGACCAATTATAAGCATGGATCCCTTCTACCCAACCTATAATTCAATATCATCCACTTGATTATAAGTTGGAACCTACCATCCTCTGATAATCATCCCCTCTTATATCCTAGTCAAAAACCCTAAATCTGCCAAAAAATGACTAACTCTAGAAATATTATCAATACCACATCTGAGTCTCTCTCTTTCCCAACCCTTGTGCATTTTTGGAAACGCACTTGAACCATCTTGTAAACAATATTAAAGACTTCCAAGGCCCACTCTTTCCCTTGCCTAAATCATCCCTTAACCCCCATGTTCTTGATGGTTTTGTAGGCAAGAAAATAAACTTTCCTACAAATCTTATCAACATGCCTACTTTGGTAGAAGATCACATGTCCATGTTATCTTCTCTTGACCACATCAGTGCATGAGTATTCTCTACTCATGAGAATCTATACATCTATACTTCACTTGTTTCAGTTGGAGCCTTGTGCTTCAAAAACCCATTATCTGCTTTCACACCCTTATTTTTAGCCAACTTTGGCATCAATCCCAGGAGAGCTTATTCATGATCAATCTCAACTCTATGTACCATGGTGATACACATACCTTGGTATATCAATCAATATAGCCCATGACCCAAGGGGAGCTCCGAGCTCCTTAATCCAACAAGGTTTTGATGGTATAATACTAATAGTGCCCGAGATCCTCTAGTCCTTGTTTTTATTCCAAAATCAAGTTTGAATTTCAAAACCCAAGGTTGAAAATGATTGATTGCACTATGTGTAAATCATCTACCTTGGAGACAAATATTTAGCAAATATTTTCCATAATTATTTTGGCACAAAACTATTTAATTTCTTTTCGTTTTCAAAAACCTCAAAACTCCCTCTACAAAAGAATTTTTTTGTTTTTCTTTAAAACACTTCTCCATGTTTAGGCACATTTGAGGCCTATATATTATACCTTAACTTCCCACTTCAAAAATATATATTTTTGAAGAGTTTATATTTCTGTTTGCATATTTCCTTAAATGGAAGAATTGAGGAATTAACTATTTTAAATACTTTTGTGCCTCCATAAATATTGGAAAAATTCTCCAATGTGTGAATTTATAATTGGGACCATCTCAAACGAAAAACCCAACTTCTCCAATTCAAATATCTCAAGAAAATACAATAGAACACATTCAACACTTTTTGGGGAATTCATATAAAAAGGATGTAGAATATTCAGAAAAATCCCAAATAAATCTTGGAGCTGTATCTTGAACCTACCCATCTACCCGCATCATTACTTCAACTTTCCCAGATCAACTTTTTAGAATTGTCTTCATGATCAATCATTATGGGAAAAATGGGATAATGGGCAAAACTTGAACTAAAACTAAATCAACCCATTCTCACTCACCATCATTAACCACCACAGCAGATCACAACCTCTCTGGTTGTGGCACTATACATCTACAGTTCCCAAACCCTCTCCCTTGTCTCATAGTGCTTGGAAGCAAGGCAATAAAAGGGAGATAATCATATCATGCCAAGATATCTTCACACTTGCTGCAGTAGCCACCCTCCTTCCCTCCTTTACTCAACTACACGACCATAGAACCTGATGTGGATATCCCATCTATTCATAGAACCGATGTACCTATTGCTACACAAATACAAGGACCTATCACTTGAGCTCGTGCCGAGCAACTTAACTATTAGGTACTTTCATTTCTTGGAACTATTCCTCATATACATGATAATATGATGCTACCTAAATCAGATGTGTTTGTTACTCTTAGGAATGATGGACTTAGCATGGACGAGAGGGATAAGAATTGGAGTATGATCATGCATGGAGATAACAACAAGCATGTGAGGATTGAAGAGGACACCAAAAGTGGAGATTTAAGGACTTTGAAGCCACCATAATGAAGATTGAAGGCTTGGACGGATTATTTAAGAATATCACTTCATAGGTTCGTCCATAGCTTAATTTGGTGATGCGTCACCTTTATTTTGGGCTAGACCAATGTTATTTTCGCAGCAATTAAAATAGGCACTTTTTTGATTCTGTATTTGAGGGGAAAGGCCTTCTAGGGTTGGGTTTGGCGACCATACCTATGGCTAGCCGAAACCCCACCTTTTGCTCCTTAAGTACCACTCATAGCCGTCACTTTAGACTTGGATTTTTTTAGACTAAAAGTTAGCCATCATTGCAACTTGGCCAAGGCTTGAGTGTCACAGAGACCTCCTGTACTTCACACCTATTCAGATCCCACCGATTTCAATAAAGCTTTCATCTTTATCCGCAATATCTTGATTGCAATATTAGTTCTTACTTGTTCTCGATTTTAGGTAGGAATTAAGACCCTCACTAGTTTTCTATAGGATCGTTAACCTCCATGAGATTGGCCTAGCAATTGCATTAGCGCTCGTGCTCACACGTGTAGTCGGATCGTCAAGCCCGAACTCCACCCAAATCGACTATCACCATCTCATCAAAAGATCGGACACCTTAGCCCTATCAAGTGGTATCAAATTTTAGGTTGCTCGGTGAGATTTAACAGGTTTTCCTAGTGTAGATCGGTTTTTCCTATAACCCAGGAAAAAGCCAAAAAATACAATTAGAGTTAGATGATGCAGCCCGTCCTACGGATGCCTCTACATCTACACCACCAAGTCCCCCAAGTGGACCAATGACTCATGCCCGAGCTAAACTCCTACAAGCTAAGGTGAATACGCTCCTTGTATCATGTGATTTCGATACATTGTTGGAGGGTGATGAGTGCATATTTGCATCATGTTTTATATTATTATTTGTAGATGTAGGATCTTGGTATTTTACGGCACTCGCGCACACATTTTATGTCTATTTTCACTAGGATCGGGACAGATGATGTATACAATGGACATAATTCTTGGAGCAATTGTATTGGGGAGAAAAGGAGTCAGAAACAACGTAAAACGCTTATTTGGGAAATATCAATAACACCAGAAGAAAAACCGAAGCAATCAAGGCATACAGACGGTTCAACAATCAACTATACGGCGGGAATAAAAGTTCTGGTGTATAGTTCCAGTCGTATAGTTGGCGCCGCCACCGCCTCCTCAAATAGTTTCACCTCGTGCAACTGGATCAGGGAGACGACATACAGAACACCTAGAAATCGCCGAAAACCTCACCTCCAGAAGGAATCTAGAGGGGGAACTTGCCCAAGGGATCCATCTTCGCCCTACACAGATCTGGGAGGCCAAGGCATCGATCTTCATCTTCATCAACCGCTGCACCACCATCATCTCCATCCATCCCATCTTCACCCATCTAGATCTTGTTGTAATTTCCATAATCGTTGTGGATTTGTACAAGAACTATTCATTTACAATTGATTCCATTACCATTGCTATGATGTTGATTGCCTCCATGTCTGAGTAGATCTTTAGTCATTGGGGAGATGGAGAAAACCTAGCATATGATTGAGATAAGATATAGATTATTATGTTATACATCATTATGTGTATGAGTTAATTGTCGTTATCTTGATGTTGGAAGTTGTGCACCTCCTTAATATTTGCTTCTTATGGGGACATGATGAAGGGGATTACTTGTTGGTAAACGAAGGGATGATAGCACTTACTGTGACTATAAACCTGTTGTCATTCTTTACGTACTAACTTGGGGAAACAAGGAGAACTCATAAATCCATGCCCATGCCACGGGAGAAATCCCATAAAAGCGGGATATTACAATTGATGTCGTTTATCCGTCAGGTGTGGTTATGAAGGATGATGTGAGCAGTGGTTGCTTCCTATTTGTCCATATATGGAGCTCCTCCCACATACATACATATCGTGAGAATTTTTGTTATAATAATCTTGATTGCTTAATCTAAATTGCTAGTGGTGTATCCACCACTCCCTGGGAACGCCTGTTTCCCTATTATTGTTCCAAGTTCTTTTACACACGTGTTTCTTAGTTTCTGCATTAAGTTTTACTTTACTTTAAATTGCTTCGTTTAATAAAAAACCCGAACAAATCTACTTTTCTTGCATCTTAAAGTTATTCCTTAAGTACTTCGTTTAGTTTTAGTTAAAAGCAATTTAGTCTTTTGCCTACTGCTCCCTGTGGGATCGATATCTTTATTTCGAAACTAGCTACAAACTCTGCACTTGCAGTCATTAGATGGCTTGCTACTTCATGTCAATACCCTATGCATCCTTAGCTATGAACCCCATGAATAAATGCCAAGAGAAGGAACTAAGCCATCGCAAGACGAGGGTCCAGACCAAACCGACGCCAGGATCGGTGGATCGGAATCCACGTCGGAATTCCCGGCACACGAACCGGCGGACCGGAACCATGACTGGAAATTCTAGCACCGAACGGAACAAACTGGCGCATGCCGAAACACACATCTGTTAGCCATTCTGGTGGCCGACCTGAACGACCGGTGCTGACCGGAATTTCCGGCGCACAGTCCAGCGTGACCGGACTTATTGATGGAACGCCTCCAATCTCTAGTCAGCGTGGGTTTGATGCCCGAGAATATTCCTATTTCGTCTAGTTTTAACCTTTTGTGCCCAAACTACACCTATTTAAGTGGTTGGCCTATATATAGCCCCCACACCCCCTTGTATTACTCAGGCTTGATATTTGGAATTAGTGGACACCCTTTGTGGATTTATCTAGTTCTTGCCTCATGATCCTTTGATAGAGGAGCACCAAATATCCCCCACCTCCTTGGAGTTTGCATCGTGCCTCCCTTGTTGTATAAGGTCTTGGCATCGGAGTCCCTTTGCCAAGACGTCAAGATCTCACCAAGACTCCCCACTCGTCATGTCAGTTCAAGAGAGAGCACTCTAACCAATGTTGATCCTAGGGATTGCGCCGCACTGGTCACCGCCAACGTGAGCTATAGGTGTGTATCGTGTCTTTGTGTGTGCGCGTGTTCATCATGTTCTTTGTGCGTGAGTTCGTGGATTTCATCCTCTCCCTCTTTTGCCACTCACTCCGCCTCGATTTCAAGGGATTCGTGAAAGATCGGGCCGCCCTCAAGGTTTTCCCTCAACATATTGGTATCAAGAGCTTCGTTGCTCAAGAATTCCCCACAAATGTTTATTCTATCCACCAAAAAATTCGAAAACCCCCAAAAAAGAGCCCAAATTGCATTCAGATTGATCTCTTGATTTGGTGTGTTTTTTCGTGGTTTTGTTCCACAGATCTGTTGCTTTGGGTACCGATCTACCTTGCTAGAACCTTTCCCCTAGCCCAATTTGGAATGATTTCCGAAAATTTTCCTTGATTGACTTTTGGAGTTCATCAAGAGCTCAAATCGGCTACAGGCCCGGCAAACCGATCCAGCTTCCGAAAATTCCAGCGAAATTTCTAGCGAACCGAATTCCCACCGAAATTCCAGCGCATGATCTGTCGATGCCGGTTTGGCCATCGAAACATAGGTTTCGACCCAATTTTGTCCGATTTTCCTCGTGTGTTGTTTGTGCCTTATGTGCGTGTCGCGCCAACTAATTTCAAGCTTCCGCAAATCATCACATACCACGCTCCTCGACACCACGATGGCCAAACATCATCCCCAACACCGGTTGCAAGTCATCAATACCAAAGGTATAACTTGCTCCACCTTGTTAACCCTTCTTCCTTGTGTGTATCTATCCTATGAGAGAAGCTCATCCTGTGTTTGCCTAAGCATTGTGCACTTGTCCTTGGAAAGTGAGTGTGTGTAAGAAAATTCAAGAGTTGACATAATAGTATAGAAAGGGAGAAAAAGAATAAAGAAAGGCAAAAGAAAAATAGCAAGATACATAGTCTCCCAATACAAAGAGTCTCAAGCTTGTAATCAAAGAGAGAGAAAGAGCACGTCCGAGGCAAGTGCACAAATCCATTGCTTATTTCTCTTTTCGTAAACGAGTTGTGGTCTTTCCTTGTGTTGGCATGACACCGAGTGTGGTCTTCTCTAGGACATTGTGTGCTCATTTTCATAGTCGTGCTAACCACATCCGTCTCCACGTGAGCGTATCCTTGTGTTTTGTAGATCGTATACTTTTTTCTTTTGATCTTTGGTTATCTACTACCTTTAAAAATAACCTTTTCTTTGGATCGTTTCGTTTGGTTTTCCACCACCCTAACCTTCCACCAACATCTTTGGAGATTATAGTTATTTCTTTAGCGTGAGATTTCTTTGCGTTTTCACTTTACACACTTATAGTTCTCACGTGTGGTTTCTAGTTCGGTGCAATCCCCAAGGTGAGGTAAAAGGATAACACCACAATATTACACTTCCATATACAATCCTTGTGTGTTTTGCATGATAGATATGCATGGTGAGTCGAGCCAACCACCTCCCCAAGAAGAAGAACAAGGCCCTTACATGACGTGCGCAAGCCACTACATCATCCGACATGAGTTCCGCAAATGTTGCGAGGCTCTTGAGTCACGACAAGATGAACAATTCGGCGAGGCTCAAGCCAAGTTCAAGAACATCAACACGTCATGGGTACACTAGTTTTTGGCCTTGGGGATCACTTTTTTCCATTGGCCGTTATAGCGACATTTTATGGTGCCTACACGCTTTCTAGAGCATGGTAGAAAATTTTCGACAATTTTTTTTGGGGCTATCATGTTTTTAGACCCCGTTGCAGTTCTAGACAGTCGCCATCATAGTGGTTTTGGACATCTCGGTTCACTTTTCAGGGTGCTATATCGTCATACCATTGCTTGTTGTGCCGCGTCGTGACATCGTTAGTGCTCTAGGCTCGCGTACCTAGTACGGTCTAGCCTAAGACTAGCATGGTACCATCGTTGAGCATCTTTTAAACTTTGCATTGCTATTTGATAATAGCTACCCCCTTGCTAAGCCTTCCCAAAGATCCACAGATTTCTCCACCTGTGTTGTGTCCATCCCTGGTAATCGCTCGGTTCAATCTCTGGAACCACTGATCTTTGCGGTTGCACATCACCTTTTTCCTCCTGTTTGGTAAGAATTTGTAAGAGCTTTGTATATTGCTTGACGGATTACGCGTGTTTCCACCATATTCCATACTCGTAGGCATATACACCTGTGGTTTGAAGGACTAACCATGGGGCGAACATGACGAATGAAGAGATGCATGCTCACTTCACCAAGCTTTTGGTAGGACATGTGCAAGATGTTGATTCAAGACTAGAGAATATTGACCTCATTCTCAACGAAACCATTGACAAGATAGAAGGACTAGGGAAATCCTTCAACGACAAGCTCGATGCCAAGTTTCAGGAGATCCTCACTAGATTACCTGCTCCTACTGCTGCACCACGCCCTTAGCGGCATTTACCCAACAATGTGGGACTTGCACGACATGTTCCACTCGCAAGACATCATACTACTGGTTCATTTGCTCCAGCTGTAGCTGCACCACCTCATGCTCCAATCCCTGAAGCAGCTGTACCAACTGCCAAAGCTGATGCACCACCAGCTGCTACTGCTACCACGGCTGACACTTTCGTGGTATATGAAGAGTATTGTGAGAACGAGTATGAAGATGAGGATGAGTTCGACGAGTATGTCGAACAACCTTCTGGCCGTCCTCAGCATTACTACCGCAATGCTCGACCACAGGTACGTAATGATGAACATGTTTCTAAGCTTAAGCTAAATATTCCACCTTTTGATGGTAGATATAATCCTGATGCGTATCTTACATGGGAATAGGAAGTAGATAAATGTTTTGCATGTTTAAGATATCCTGAGAATATGCGTGTTAGTGTTGCTACTTGCGAGTTTACAGATTTTGCTTCACTCTGTTGGTGTGAATATTATCTCGTAAATCATGTTAATATTACTAATACTTGGAATTCTCTAAAAACTGCTATGCGTATTCGTTTTGTACCACCAACTTATCAATGAGATTTTCTAAATAAAATGACTTGTTTAGCAAGGAAAAAAATCTGTAGAAGAATATTATCAGGAATTACAAACTGGGATGGTTCGTGCTGGTATTGTTGAAAATATACAACAAATGATGGCCCGTTTCTTTCTTCGTTTAAACAAGGAGATTCAAAACATCTTAGACTATAAGGAATATCACACCATTTACTCGTTTGTTTCATCTTGATTGCAAAGCTAAACATGAAGTGTAGAATCGTCAAACACCATGAAGAAGGTCTAATAATTCTACAGGTTGTACATCGTCATGGATGTCCTGACAATCAGCACGTTCTTCGCGTGGTACGCCACGAGCACCTACCACGTCCAAAGCCACCGCGCCTTCATCAAGAACACCTTCGTTTGCTCCACCACCATCATACAATGGCCCTACTCGTAGTTCTTCTTCTATGGCCTCCATAAGCAAGATGAAGGATATACAATGCCGCAAATGATGGGGATATGGTCATATTGAGAGGATGTCAACAACACAATGTGTCATGATGGTGCGTGATGATGGTGAATACGATTCAGTAAGTGATTTTGATTAAGATACATTAGCTCTTATTGCTGCACGTGATGGGGATAATTCTAATTCTGAAGAAGAGATGGAGGTAATGGGAGCTGAAACTACTGATCAATACAAGAGCTTAGTTGCACAACATGTGTTGAGTGTGCAATTGAGAAAAGTTGAGCATGATCAACGCCACAACCTGTTCCAAACACAAGGTGTGTCAAGGAAAGAGCTATACGGATCATTATTGATTGAGGGAGTTGTAATAATCTAGCTAGTGTTGACATGGTAGAGAAGCTTGCTCTCCCAACAAGACAACACACACATTCATATTACATCCAATGGTTTGAGAGCTCTCTTAAAATCAAGGTAACGAGAATGGTATGTGTGCATTTTACTATTGGTACATATTCTGATTTTGTTGATTGTGATGTTGTGCCCATGCAAGCTTGTTCTCTGTTACTTGGTAGACCTGGGAAATTTGATAGAGAATCTGTTCATAATGGTAAAACTAATCAATATTCTCTTATGCATGATGGGAAGAAAATTGGTCACAAAGAGGAGAAACACAAAAGTGAGAATCAGATTGTTGCTGAAGAGACTCCTGAACTAATTTTAAAAGATGATATTGCTAGAGCTAGTAGAGCTAAAACTAAGGAGAAACACAAAAGTGAGAATCAGATTGTTGCTAAAGATTGTGTACCACCAAAGACCACTAAATCTGATTCTAAACATGCTACTGAAATTCATTTGAAGGGTCCATGTATGCTTGCAAATAAAATTGATATTGATGAACTAGATATGAACAATACTCAATGTTATGGAATTGTCTGCAAAGAGGTTTTGTTTTCATTTGAGGATATGCCTCCTTCTTTGCCACCTGTTGTTGCTAACCTTTTGCAGAAATATGAGGACCTTTTTCCAGCTGAGTGCCACCAGGATTACCTCCTATTAGAGTAATTGAGCACCAAATTCATTTAGTTCCTGGTGCCTCGTTGCTCAACCGTGCGCCATATAGAACAAATCATGAGGAGACAAAGTAGATACAACGCCAAATTCAGGAACTACTTGATAGAGATCACATTTGTGAGTCCCTTAGCCCATGTGTTGTTCCTATTATTTTGGTACCAACGAAAGATGGTTCTTCACGCATGTGTACGGATTGTAGAGCTATCAATAATATTACTATTCGTTACCATCATCCTATTCCACGTTTAGATGATATGCTTGATGAATTGAGTGGCTACCATGTTTTCTAAAGTTGATTTGCGTAGTGGTTACCACTAGATTGGTATGAAATTGGGAGATGAATGGAAAATAACATACTAAGTTTGGGTTATATGCATGGTTAGTAATGCCGTTTGGTTTAACTAATGCGCCCGACACATTCATGAGATTAATGAACGAAGTTTTACGTACTTTCATAGGACATTTTGTGGTAGTCTACTTTGATGATATATTCTGATTTATAGAAAATTTAGAGGATCATTTGGAATATTTGCGTGCTGTTTTCAATGCTTTACGCGATGCACGTTGGTTTGATAATCTTGAGAAGTGCACCTTTTGCACCGATCGAGTTGCATTTCTTGGCTATGTTGTTACACAGTGTATTGAAGTGGATCTAGCCAAGATTCAAGTGATTGAGAATTGGCCATAGCTCAAGACGGTCACACAAGTGAGGAGTTTTCTTGGCCTCGCTAGTTTTTATAGGCATTTTGTCAAAGATTTTGTATCAATTTCTGCGTCGCTGAATGAACTTACCACGAAGGATGTGCCCTTTGTTTGGGGCGATGCAAACAACAAGCCTTCATGATATTGAAAGATAAGTTAACACATGCTCCATTACTCCACCTTCCTGACTTTACTAAGACTTTTCAGCTTGAATGTGATGCTAGTGGAATTGATTTGGGAGGTGTGTTATTACAAGAAGGCAAACCTATTGCATATTTTAGTGAGAAATTGAGTGGGGCTCGTCTGAACTATTCTACTTATGATAAAGAATTATATGCGCTTGTTCGGACATTAGAAACTTGGCAACATTATTTATGGCCTAAAGAATTTTTTATACATTTTGATCATGAATCTTTGAAGCATATTCGTAGTCAAGCTAAGCTGAATCACGCCATAAAAAGTGGGTTCAATTTATTGAGTATTTTCCTTATGTTATCAAACAGAAAAAGGGTAAAGATAATGTTATTGCTAATGCTTTGTCGCGTCGTTATACTTTGTTATCTCAACTTGACTTCAAAATATTTCGAATGGAAACTATTAAGGAACAATATGTGCATGATGCTAAATTTAAAGATGTGCTGCAGACTTGTAGAGATGGTAGAACATGGAACAAATTCGTCTTCAATGATGGATTTGTGTTCTGCGTTAACAAACTATGTATCCTAGATAATTCCCTTCGTCTTTTGTTGTTACAGGAGGCGCATGGAGGAGGACTGATGGGTCACTTTGGTGTAAAGAAGATGGAGGATATTCTTGCTACACACTTCTTTTAGCCACGCATGCGTCGAGATGTTGAGAGATTCGTGGCATGCTGCACTACTTGTCAAAAAGCTAAGTCTCGCCTTAATCCACATGGTTTATATATGCCTCTTCCTGTTCCTAGTGTCCCTTTGGAGGATATTTTGATGGACTTTGTTTTGGGATTGCCTCCTACACATAAGGGGAGGGATAACATTTTTGTTGTTGTGGATCGGTTCTAAGATGGCACACTTTATTCCTTGTCACAAGACTAATGATGTTGCACATATTGCTGATTTGTTCTTTCGTGAAATTATTCGTTTACATGGTGTGCCAAATACTATTGTTTCTGATTGTGATACTAAATTTCTTAGCCACTTTTGGAGATGTTTATGGGCTAAGTTGGGGACAAAATTGTTGTTTAGTACTACATGTCATCTCCAAACTGATGGACAAACTGAAGTAGTCAATAGAACTTTGTCTACTATGTTGCGGCTATTTTAAAGAAGAACTTAAAATTGGGCTATTTTAAAGAAGAAGTTAAAATTGTGGGAAGAGTGTTTACCTCATATTGAATTTGCTTATAATCATTCGCTGCATTCTACCAAAAAGATGTGCCCATTTGAAATTGTGTATGGTTTTGTTCCTCGTGCACCTATTGATTTATTGCCGTTACCTTCTTCGGTGCAAAATAATTTGGATGCTACAAAACATGCTGAAATGATATTAAAATTACATGAGACTACTAAAGACTACATAGAACACATGAATGCTAAGTATAAACTTGTTGGGGATAGAGGGAGAAAGCATGTTGTGTTTGATGTTGGTGATGTTGTTTGGTTGCATTTGCACAAAGATCATTTTCCTGATTTGTGAAAGTTTAAGTTAATGCCACGTGATGCTAGTCCTTTTAAGGTGTTAGAGAAAATAAATGATAATGCATATAAACTTGAGCTACTTGCATATTTTGGTACAGTTAGTCCTACATTTAACATTACAGATTTGAAGCCTTACTTTGGTGAGGAAGATGAGATTGCGTCGAGCACGACTTCAATTCAAGAAGGGGAGCATAATGTGGACATCCCATCTATTGATATAACCTCTGTACCTATAGCTACGCAAATACAAGGACCAATCACTCGAGCTCGTGCCAAACAAATTAACTATTAGGTACTTTCGTTTCTTGAAACTATTCCTCATATACATGAGAATATGATGCTGCCTAAATCAGATGTGTTTGTTACTCTTAGGAATGATGGACCTAGCATGGATGAGAGGGACAAGCATTGGAGCATGATCATGCACGGAGATGGCAGCATCATGTGAGGATTGAAGAGGACGCCAAAAGTGGAGATTTTACAACTTTAAAGTCACCATAATGAAGATTGAAGGCTTGGAAGAAATATTCAAGAATATTACTTCATAGATTCGTCCATAGCTTAATTTGGTGCAACGTCACCTTTATTTTGGGCCAGGCCCATGTTATTTTTGCAGGAATTAAAATAGGCACTTCTTAGAGTCTGTATTTGAGGGGAAAAGGCCTTCTAGGGTTCGATTCGGCCACCAAACCTATGGCTGGCCGAAACCCCATCTTTTCCACCTTAAATACCCCCATAGCTGACACTTTATACTAGGATTTTGTTTAGACTAAAAATTAGCCATCATTGCAACTTTTCCAAGGATTGAGTGTTGCAGAGACCTCCTATACTTCGCATCTATTCAGGATCCCACCAGTTTCAATAAAGCTTTCATCTTTATCTGCAATATCATGATTGCGATATTAGTTCTTACTTGTTCTCGATTTCAGGTAGGAATTAAGACCCTCGCTGGTCAAGCTAATCGTGTTTCTGCAAGATCATTAACCTCTAGCAGATTGGCCTAGCGATTGCATTGGCGCTCGTGCTCGCACGTGTAGTCGGATCGTCAAGCCTGAACTCCACCCAAATCGACTCCCATCGTCTCATCAAAAGATCAGACACCTTAGCCCTGTCAGAACCCACACCACCCCTATACACCCTGGGACAGCAACCCTACCTAGCCCTACCTCTCTCCCTCTCCATCTTCTTATTTAGACCAAAAGCATATAAATGCAAGAAAGCTTGTCTTACAACGCTTCTATGCCACCCTCCTTCCTCTCATGATGACCCCCATGACCCACTCCACCGCCACCCTCGACCAACCAGAGCCCTGGATCAACCACATGCCCTCTTATGGACATAGTCCATCCTACACCACCACGCTCGGTTTAAATAGCCAGAGACCACCCTAGCCTTCCCTCTTCCCTTCATTTCAATCCTCTCACTGCTCAGTACCAACCCCAAGATTCACTCCTCCTCCACTGCCTTGTCCTAGCTAAGAAAAAAGATGGGAAGCACCTTGGGTGTTCTCAAGATCCAAGATGGGTGCTCTCTTCTCTTCTCCTTCCTCTCTACATGACACCCTCCTGAGTTTTCCTTGATATACTCCCTCTAATCCTAGCTTCTTTTCTCCCAGGGATGGCCCTAGTAGTCACCACTGATAACCTCTCGAGAACACTCCATCGCGGGGATGCGGGCGACATGATTTCTATGCAAAACAATCGTTGCCCCCGATCGATAGACTCGCCAACGAGTACCGCGTCACCCAGTGGCCTCCCCGCCACCTTCCAGGGCCTCAGGTGAGCTCCCCATCCACCCCCGGTGACCTAGGGTTTCTGTCGTTCTGTTTGTCGGTGGGATGAAGGAAATGATGCGGGGCCGTTGATTCCAACTTGATCGAACGACCCCCAGCTTCCCATACCGCTTTGGCTCCGTCTCCCTCTAACTCTCGGGGCCCGGTTGTCAGTCCTTCAAAATCCCTTCCCACGCATGCTCGACCACGAGTTGGGCCGGCCTGCCCTGCACGACCCGTCGACCCCAGATTTTGCCTAGCTGCAGTTTTCCTCTTCCTTTTCTTTTTAAAATTCTAAATCTGATTCTATTACCTTCTGAAATAAATTTGAAATAAAATGGAAAAACCTATGTTTTGCCAGATCTAAATTTTGGCATGTGCCTGCAAGTTTTCCTCAACATGTAGAACAAATTTTGCACCAAAATAATACTCCCTCCATTCCTTAATATAAGGTGTATAGTTTTTTTGTAAAAAAAATCCATAATATATGGTGTATAGAGAATTCTAGGTTTTTCCTCTTATTTAGGAGGCAATTAATCCAATCAGGAGAGAGAGGATACCCAGATTTTGTATGTTCCCTTCATATCACATCAATCACCTAGTGTATTCACGTGCAAAAGCAAAGAAATTTTCCCTCCCGGCCTGTGCGCTAATATTCGTGCAAGAAAACTATACACCTTATATTAAGGAACGGAGGTTGTATACACTTATTCTCTAGTAATTAAAATACAGAAGTGTGTCATTTCACTAAATAATCCTTTCAGAGGGTTTCACAGATCCAAAAATGATCCCACCTTCTTATGGAAGGTTTTGAAAGTACCTATCTGATGACATTGGCCCCCTTCCAAATGGAGCTATATTTTGCCAGTAGCAAAAATGACAAAAACAATTATTTTCCGTTTTAGAAATTCATCTAGGCCATCAGGTAACATCTTCTGAGTTGATTCCAACTCATAGTGGACAAGTACTACTATATCTATAAGATCCTAGAAGATCAAAAATTATTGATCCATTACGGAATTTTAATGAATTAAACATTCCCACAAATGATTGTTTCACTCAATAAATCACATCTATAGATATACATATCCAAAATTGGTGAATCAAATTTCCACATAAAGGTATTACCAAATTTAGATCTGGCAAAATTGTATCATGTCTCTTTGGATTCATATCAAAATTGTATGTAGAATAAATCTAGTGGAAAAGACAAATTGCTTGTAGAACTGACTTTGGGATTTTCCTAGGGCATTCTGTTAATTATTTTTGAGTGAATCCAACTCTCAAAAATAATAAACTCCAAGGTCTCCCAAAACCTTGGAGAAAAAAATTATTTGAACTACATATATTTTCTGTTGAATTATTCACCTAAACTGGAGTTATTTCCACTAAAAATCCATATCTAATTAAAGAAAAATGATAAAATCATGAAAACACTTTTGGTGGATTTGTTTTTTCAATACCCATATTATGATATCATTTTTGTATATTGATATCATACAAAACCAATCCTTGGCCTCTAACCCCTTATTCAAGTGGTATTTGACAATTAAATCAATCATAAAGAAGTCCCACAAATGAAATTAAAGTATTTCCAAATTCCATGAACTCAAATTATCAAAACCTACTGAAATTAGTAAGGTGTCATATGTTTGTTTGATGTACTGTACTGGTGCTTCTATGCCTTGTGTTGATTGTGGCCTTGTTTGCTTGCATGTATGATTCCTGACGATGATAGTTGCGATTATATCGAAGACCCCAAGAAGATGGTTTTTATTATTATTATTATGGTTTTATAAGAAGAAGTCGAGGGAAATATTGCCATATTGCTGGTCACAAGAAAGCGACCTACTTGCTCATTAGTCTTGTCCTAATATTTTACTTATGCATGTTTTATCTAATTGTTTATGCAAAAACTACATTATTTTACTCTATGATGATCTATCTTTGGTAGTTACTTGGCTCCTACAAACCATTACACATTTGTTCGGCTAAGTACAACCCCCTTGACGACACCTACTTGTCCCTAGTTTTGTAAGTGGTGTGTGACACCAAGTCCCTTGGAGATCCTGTTTCAGCCAAAGCAAAACTATAGGATGGAAAGACCCCGGGAAAGTTTACAATATGTTTTATGCTAAAACCTTGGTGAGGTTGGACCTACCAAGAGAAGTTTGGATAAAGAAAAAGGTTTCGTTTTACAAAACAATGCTGAAGGAAAGAGGAGGAAAAATGTTTACAAAAACACAACCAGTTCTTTGTAGTTGCTAGAACAATTAACCCGTGCAACCACATTACCTCAGAATGGGATGGGGCTTGGATTGAAGTTTGTCTACTCTAGTATGGGATTCCTCGCAACTACATATAAGGGATCAGATCCCTCGAATGTCGGGTTTCCATTATAGAGAGGGTCAGATGTTAGATAGTCACCTGGAGGAGATGCGAACCATCCTTGTAGAAAGCCAGAAGATACTATGAGCCTCTCATTGAAAGTGCCCACGCTCTGGTTGGTCCAATAGTACCCGGAATCCTGGTGTTGAGGGGAACAACTCATAGGGTAGGGCCCATGCTAGGGTAGCATCTTGAGAGTCTTGATCGGTTGCTCGACCCACGATCCATAATGGATCATGGCAGGGTACCCGGATGGTGTGGGTAAAGTGTAAAACCTATGCAGAGTGTAAATCTATTTGAATAGCCTTGTCTGCGGTTGTGGATGGTTGGAAAGGCTGCTATAGAGCGGTGCTGGTTTTGATTTCAAGAAGGATTTCAAAAAAGAAAGAGTATTCTGAAAAGGGTGGTCTAAGGTGACCATGGAGGAAGTGAGGTGATCTTGGAGGATCACGGAAGATGAAAAGTCCAGTCGATTGAGGACCGTGAGATGAAATAGGGTGACCTAATCCTAGTATTTTCCAAAACTTTTCAAATAACTTTCAAAATGTTTTACAAGATTTTTCAACAAATATATGTAGATGTCATTTTTTTCCATACAATCCCCATGACATAGGGATCGTGTTCCACTATCAAAAGATAACGGAACAAACAGCCATCCGAATCAGGTTTTCAAGCTCCTTGAGCTTAGGACTATATACAAACAAATCCATGATAAAAGAGAAGCAAAGATCAAGAGAGATGGATAGAGAGACGCAAGAGAAAACACCGCATGACGCTAGTGTTCAAACCAACCTGACCACAAAACACTAGAGCACGAGATAACAGCAATCCTCACACCCCTCAAAAGGCACATCAAAAGTAATCTCACAACGGAAGCAACTCAGAAAGGGGGCACACCCCAGGAATCAAGGCTGTTTTTGTCGGTGCTTTCTGGATAAGAGCATCATTTCTCCTTCCCGGCATCTTCAGGGGATCTTGCACGTTTCCTACTAGCAGAAGGTAGGCGCAACAGTGGGATCGGGGCTGTGTCCATATCCTCAGCCTCAGATAGAGCATTTCTCTGCACCATCTCAGCACCACTCATCAAAGCCTCTCTCTCCTCTTCATTGTGAAGACCTGCCCAGTATTTAATAAAGACACAAGCAAATATGATCAAATCGATAGGGGACTTAATCAACTTTTGTTCAAAACAAGCTCCATTTCTGAGCTTCCAAAAAGCCCAACAAATAGAGGCTAAAGCCGTAATTTGAACATTACGACTGACAGAAAGATATTTCGGAATCCACCAGAAGTACTGTGAAAAGGACCCAGGCCTATCCACAGCACCGACTGATTTTGCAATCACACCACACACATACTTTGCAGCCCCACAGGTAAAAAAAAGGTGACCAATAGGTTCTTCCTGATCACAAAACCTGCATATTGTATCCCCAGTCCACTTTCTTTTTTTCATGTTGTCTTTGGTAGGTATGGCGTTGTGCCAGATTAACCACAACCATATCTTGATCTTCAGGGGGACTTTGGCTTTCCACAGATGTTTGAAACTCCTATCCACACCTCTGTTGGAGATGCCATTCTTATTCCACAACCATCGAGGTCTATCCACCCCTGCTGACAAAGGAACCCCCCTGACTATTCTCTGCAGTCTAATATATTTTCCTTGCTTCTCCTCATCCAACAGTCTTCTAAAAGAGCAGTTCCAACCTCTTGCAGCCATGACAGCAACTGACACATTCTGATCACAACAAATGTCAAACAACTCAGGGAAAATGATTTTCAGAGGAGCATCCATACACCAAGAATCACCCCAAAAATGTGTCCTCGTGCCATTTCCAACAACCATCCTCCTTCCTTCCAGGTAAATTTCCTTTAACTTCAACAGGTCAGACCAACATGCAGAATCAGACTGTTTATGTTTCACAGAGTAGATTCCCCCACTGCCCAGATATTTTCTTCTCACAAAAATCTGCCAGGGTCCTTCCTCAGCCTCCAATCTCCACCACCATTTACACAGCAAACTGATATTGAAGATCCTTACATTTTTAGTGCCTAGGCCGCCTTTCTTTTTTGGTCTGCAGATATATTTCCACTTCACCATTTGATATTTTTTCCTGCCTGATTTCCCATACCAGAAGAAAGCTCTGATAGGTTTCTCTATTTCCTCCACATTTGTCTTGTGTAGCAGAAACATAGACATAGGATAGACTGCTATACTTGACATACAAGCAGTAATTTTCACATATCTCCCTTCAACAGATAAAGCACCTCCCGTCCACCCATCCATCTTTTTACACATTCTCACTCCTATGAACCTTAAGTCAGCCACAAAGCATTTTCTACTACAGATAGGCAGACCCAGATATTTGATTGGCCAACTACCAATTTGATAATTAAAAAGATTTGCATACAGCTTTTGCTTCTCATCATCCTCCAAGATCATCAGCACTTCACTTTTCTCAAAATTGATTTTCAGACCTGACATAGCTTCAAAGAGATACAGAAGCAGTTTCAAATTCCTGGCCCCCTCCACATCATCCTTGATGAATAGAATAGTGTCATCAGCATACTACAATATGGCAATGCCTTTAGCAAACAAATTATCTGCCAGACCAGTAAAAAGGCCACCTGCCTGAGCATTCAACACCATTTTAGCCAAACAATCTCCAGCCATATTAAACAAGAAAGGAGAGAAAGGATATCCCTGTTTGACCCCTTTATGACTCCCAAAATAAGGACCCATCTCACCATTCACCTTTACATTCAAGGTT
Organism: Avena eriantha; assembly: GCA_910589775.1. Taxonomy (NCBI): domain Eukaryota; kingdom Viridiplantae; phylum Streptophyta; class Magnoliopsida; order Poales; family Poaceae; genus Avena; species Avena eriantha. Next base: position 262,913,892 of record OU342741.1, on the reverse strand, counting down.
CCAATTGTAACAACACTTCTTAGCCAAATCATCCAATCTTCACTGAAGCCTTTCTGTTTGCAACAGTGAAACAGGAAATTCCAATTAACTTTGTTGTATGCTTTTTCAAAATCCAACTTTAGTACTACCCCCTGTTGTTTCTGCATTCTGGATTCTTTCAAGATTTCATGTAACACAGTAACCCCATCTGATATATATCTCCCTTTGATGAAAGTTGTCTGACAGGTATCTATCAATTTATTCATCACAGGTTCGACCCTAATAGTAAGAGCTTTTGTGAAAATTTTGAAAAGCACTTGCAGCAGACAAATAGGTCTGAATTTTTGAATTACATTTGCATCTTCACTTTTTGGTATCAAAGTAATTGTACCATAATTGATACTACTCAAATCAATTTTATGAGAATAAAAATCCTCAAAAGCTTCCAAAATATCATCCCTGATAACATGCCAGCAAAGTTGAAAGAACTCAACTGGCATCCCATCAGGGCTAGCAGCTTTGTTCTTCTCCATCTGATTCACAACCCCCCTAATCTCCTCTTCTGCGAAAGGTCTGCTCATTTCTTCTCTATTACAGTTATTCAACTTTTCCCAATTATCATCAGACAACCTGATAGCAAAACCATCAGCAGGTCCAAATAAGTTTTTATAGAAAGCAGTGGCATGAGTCAAGAGATCATAGGTCCCTTTAATCTCACCATTATCACTTTGCAAGGAATATATCATTTTCTTCCGTCTGACACCATTAGCCATCCTGTGAAAGTATTCAGTGTTACTATCCCCTTTAAGCAGCCACGAATCTCTTGATCTTTGTTGATAGTATTGTTCCTCTTTCTCATATATTTCAAAGAGCTGCCTATGCACCTGGGCTTTACGAATTTGTTGTGTTATATTCAGCAAAATCTTTTCCTCAATGTCCTCTAATTCCTGTAGTTCATCAGTTAATTGTTTTCTCATTCTCTTCTCATGCCCCCTAATGTGAGCACCCCAGCCTTTGAGATCACTTCTCACATTCTTCAATTTCTTCTGAATTCTATCCAGACTGTTTCTGCATCTAACAGGCCTATTCCAGATTTTTTCAATTCTCTGTATAAATTCAGGATTGGTCAACCAACTTTTCTCAAACCTGAAATCTTTTGTACCTGTATTCTGCCCTTCCATAGTATCAACAATCAGAGGACTATGATCAAATACTTCTCTAGTTAGTTTATGTACAGTAACTAAAGGAAAGATAGCTTCCCACTTCTCGCAAATGAGAATCCTGTCCAATTTCTCCAAAATGGGAATTTTCTGGTTGTTGGACTAGGTAAATTGCCCCCTGACATCTGTATCTCCCTCAACCCATAAGTATTGATGATGTTATTGAAAACATGGCTCCATGTACCTAGGACATGGTTCCTGTTTTTCTCAAAGGAAAATCTCATGATATTAAAATCCCCTCCCAAAAACAAAGGGAGAGATTGGTCCCTGCAAATGTCAGCCAATTCTACCAGAAAAGCCTCCTGTTGTTCTTCCTGTGCTGCACCATAAACTACCACTAAATGCCAATACATTTGTAATTTTATATCATGTACTTTCATCTTGACATGAAATTTCCCAACTGATGATCCACAATTTTCCAATCTGGAGGATCTTAGGCCCCCCAGAATACCTCCAGATTTACCAACAGATGGCAACCAACTCCAAGAAAACTGATTCATAGGATCAATTTTCCTGAAAAATCAGCAGAAAAATCTTTCTTCATAGTTTCCTGCAACCCTACAAAGTCCAAATGTTCCTGTTGCATCAAATTTACCAGGTAAGAACTCATTCCTTTCTTGCCAACCCCCCTAGAGTTTAAGATACCACCTATCATAATACTGTTTTCCTTTCTCTTGTTCCAGTTACAACTCCACTCATAGGGTGGCAGTTGCTAACCTTCACAGTAGCAGCTTTTAACTTACACTGACTACCTCCACCCGAACCACATACCTTCTTTTTTCTTCTTCTTCTCCTGGATATCACTGGGGTAAAAACCTCTTCTTCTTCATAATCACTCTTCCATTCCAAGAATTCAACCCGTTCTCCCTGTTCTACAATTTCCTATGTCTTCACATTTTTCTTTCCAGCTAAATTATGCCTAGCAATCTCAAGATCTTTCAAGGGACTAATAAACTCACAAGATAGAGAGGAAGATTCTACACCCATTTCTAAAGCTCTATGCCTAATATCATCATCATCATCCAGGGCAGCAAAAGAATTATAAAAAGTTAGATTAGTACTTGATAAGTCTCTTGGTGAGTTTTGTCTCATTCTTCCTTCATTCATGTTAGGACCCCCTCCCAGCTGAGAAAGTCTTTCACTTACTCTGGTTTGAAGAATTTGATGCACTATATCCTCCTGAGCAGCAACCTGTTCCTGCGGTGACCCCTGACTTTCCTGGGACAAATTTTCTGGCTGAGAAGATCCAACCTGCAGAATCACTTGCTCCTGGTTTTGAATAAGAATTTCAACTCCAACCATAGGATGTTCCACAGGAGGATTGCTTTCCTCATCAGCACCACTCTCAATAGAGGAATTATTTACACTATCAGATTCCCCATCTCCCCCATCACTTTCATCTCCAGCACCTCCCTGCTCCTCATCAATCTGCTCCAGTAGGTGACCATATTTTCTTCTGTACTCATAATATTTGTCACTCTTCTTATTCTGCAGCAGATCCTGTACAAACTCTTGGAATGTCTGTCCAACACCATTTGGATCACCTGGATTCACCACAGCCCCAATTTCCTGTGGAGCTAGAGCCTGAGCTACCTCCATATGCACCTCACCCATCTCCTGTACCTGATTTTGTTCAATATCTGTACCTTGCTGCCTGGTATTTCCTGCATCAGTCACATTGCCCCTATTTGTAATGCCAGCATTACTCACAGTTGGCTCCCTAATTGAAATCCCACCACCAGATCCTCCACTTGGCCAAATTTGAGCCACTCGAGCACCGAAAGAAATATCATCAGTATTTCCGGAATTTTCATCTTCAGTTCTTGGTCCTTTCCCTTTTCCCAGGCAGCACATTGTGGAAGTTCAGCCTGGGGACAGTTACTCCTGACATTATCAGCCTGTGTATTCTGTCCTACATCAATTCATGTATTAATTCCCCCAGCAGTAACTAGAGCCAGCACAGGTCTATTTCTATCCACTTCTGGTCTATCTGGAGCAGCTGGAATATCCCCACTTCCCACATCAATAGAAACAAGTATAGTAGGTGTGGCATCTAGAGCAAATATATCTCTCGTGTATTTAAATTCATAGATCCCTCCTTTTATTTCTCCTCTTCTTGTATTTGGCACTAAAGTCACATCTTTACAGGCCACCTTAACCCTCACATAAGCCAGATTTCTAAGACTGTTTCTGTCCAATGCCAAAGGTTTTCCAATTAGCGATGCCACATAGAAAACTGTGGATTTTTCTCTATATTTCATGGGTATGCCAACCACACGAAACCATGCCTCCTCAAGCCATTCAACAGGTTCCAAATCTCCATTCCATTTAGTGATCTGAATCACAGCATCAGGAATAGTCTTCATAAACACTTTCCCAAAATGGAAGTCTTCAATGGATTTAGCAGAAGGAAACCTCATAAGAAACTCAACATCACTGATGGGTCTGGCATTGAATCTCCACCCAGAGCCAACAGCATCTGCCCATAATTGGAATTCCTTCTCTAGGTCTTTTCCAGACACATCCCCCCTAACCACCATAATATGAGCATAGTTACAGTTTTCCATTAGTTGAAAGGTTGATTCAGTGACCGGAATTGAATGAAAACCTTGATCAAAATCTGTGCTACCAAAAAAAAGAGGTACGTATTCCCAGGGCTTCTTCTCTTGACAGACCAAAATGCTATGGTTGAGTCCACAATTCTCACATTCCTGTCTTCCCACTTCTACATCTGCATTCTGTTGGAACCCTTCAATAAGAACTGTTGAGGGCAAACCTCTAGGGTGGCCCGATCTTTCACGATTCCCTTTCAAATCGAGGATGGAGTGCGGGGAAAGGAGGGGAAGGATGAACACGACGAACACACGCACGAAGAACGCGATGAACACACACACGCAAAACCACGATAAACACCAATAGCTCACGCCGGCGGTGACCGGTCCGGCGCAATCCCTAGGAACGGCGCCGGGTGGAGGACTCTCTCTCGAACCGGCACGGTGAGATGGGAGACTCGGTGAGATCTTGACGTCTAGGCAAAGGGACACCGATGCTTGGGCCTTGTACAGCGCGGAGGCACGATGCAAACTCCAACGAGGTTTGGGGATATTGGTGCTCCTTAGTCAAGGAGCATGAGGCAAGAATTAGATAGATCCAGAAAGGGGTTTCCACTAATTCCAATATCATGCCTAGGGTTTACAATGGAGGTGGGGGCTATATATAGGCCAGCCACATAGTCATGGGTACTTTAGGAATAAAAGACAAGTTCTGGACGGACTAAGGGGTACATGGGCCGAAGGCCCAAAGGCCTTTTACATGCCTGGCGACGGTCGGTCCGGAGACTCCGGTGTGGTGGTCCAGAGACTCCGGTCTGGACCGGAGACTCCAGTCGGTCTCCGGACTAGCCTCCGGAGGGGCAGTCAGATTGACCCAGCGCTTGGTCCTGGAGGCAGACCGGAGGAAGGTCCGGAGACTCCGGTGTCTTCAGGCCGGAGACTTTGGCAGGCCGGAGACTCCGGTGTATGCAGACCGGAGACTCCGGTCTGAGCAGCTTCACGTTCTGCTCCTTGTCCACCATCGTTGGGTGCTTAGTGATGTGTCGAGGCTTCGTACCTGATGATGCATAGGGTAGTTGTATGAAGTAGCATACCATCCAAGGAGGTATCGAATTGGCACGAGGAGAGGAGCGAGTTCACCTTAGCTTGTAGGAGTTTGGCTCCGGCACGAGTCATGGGTCCACTTGGGGGACTTGTTGGTGTAGATGTAGAAGCGTCCGTAGGACGGGCTGCATCAAGAAGATTCTGATTAAGACTCACAGGCACACCAACAACCGGTGCAGGTACAGAGGACCCCACCAGTGTTGTGGCCATTCCATCAATCTGACTAGCAGCAACTACTGCTACAGTCTGAGAAACTGCAACAGAAAGGACACTTGCAAAAACTGAAGTAGGTATGCTAACTGAAGTATTGGTAGCAGGTCTAGTACCAGGCATATTGGATCCACCAATCAAATTGACCGAAGCAGCAACAGTTCTAGCAATAGCTGGTTGTTCAACGGTGCGTGCAAACAGAGGAGCATCACGCCGGGACGAACTATGGGCAGAGTTACCTGTTCTGCCGGGGAAGGAGGAATCAGACGTTGTAGAAAGGGAATCTCGCTGCATCTCAGGCCTATGGCTCCATCTATCTCTCTGTCTCGCTTGCTCGTCCTCTCTCCGACTAGCTTCAACTAGGGCCCTCTCACGAGCAAGATCTTCCCGTCGCTGCGAGCCGCCCTTGATTCCATGGCCATGTCATCCCTCCGACGATTCTCCTCCCTGGCCTCCTCTTCCAACCTTCTGCGATTTTCTGCAAGTCGATCCTCCTCCCACCGTCGTTCCTCCTCCCTCTGACGGTCTTGTTCACGGATCCAGCCACTATCTCCGCGCCAATCCTCCTGAAACCTTCGATCTTCTATCTGTCTGTGTGGAGCAGATCCAAACCACGTCCTGCTCGCATAGGGACTAGGCCGAGCTGGCTGCCGCGGCAACGAACGACGAAAACCAGGAGGTCTGCGATCCATCACCAGCGCCTTTGCAACAAGTACCTCCGCAAAAGATCTCTCGTCGCCTGATCTGGTTCCTCTCCACCTCACTGGTTCTGCAACTCGCGGGGATGACGGTGGAGTGGGGGGACTGCGCAAAAAAATCACCCTACCCACCTCTCCTGATCTAGGGTTAATCGAAACCTAGGAACCGCCCGTCGATCTGTATCCCCCGCTCCATCTGCGACTTTCATCCACAGAAATATCCTCCGCTCCTACTGATGCGTGGCCCTCGCACAGATGAGGTCCACCGGCAGAGGCTGTGCGCCTCGCGGAACCACCGATCAGAATCGTCCGACACGCACGCTCATAGGGTGGCGCGCCGGTGTGACCGTGTCGGCGCTCGCACGCATCCCCCTGAGGACCGACCAAGACGTGTCATGTACCGCAGCAGACATGAGCCCCGTACGTAACCTCTACCTCGACCTAGATCTAATCCATAAGACAACGTCCATCCTCATCGAAAAGAGAGATGGTTCTCGTGCCTGAAATCTCGATCGTCCCTGGTCTACGTGGCGCGAGGAAACCAGGTACATCCCACCTGAAGAAAACTCGACGCCGTACGGTCGCCGCCGGCAGACTCGTCTCAGGCGGCGGTGAGGTGGAGCGTGTGAGCGTGTTCCCACCCCACAAGACGACCCTTCTCCATATGATGTCATATATACAAGAGAAACTACTTTCCAAAAGAACCTCTTATGGAGCCCTCCTACTACCACCGCCATATTGCATATCATTTTTTTGTTATTATCTTAAGGTGGTTTCCGAGTATATTTAAAGTAATCACTGGAATTGTCCCTGGCTATTATCTTGGTCAGATTTGAGAAGTAAGGTGAAGAAGAAGGTGAGGTTGACGACCAAGCTAGGATGTTCTCCTAGTCAGCTGCTTCTAGGTTAAGGCATGGATCCGGCTCGACTCTTTGATAAGTTCCACTGATGATGATCAATGTAGCCGTAATGGCAATTGAGGTATGACTTGTATCCGCTTAAGTAATGGATGTTTACTTTGATACTTGTCGGTTATGTGCCACGATAGACTGATCATGGGATTGTGGTGATATGCATAATAGGGATTGTCGGAGGATAAATCAGAGGCCCCACATAGACATCAAGTTGTTATTTATGAATTCTTTTGTATGTCTTTTCCTCGCTATTTGAGGAGTGTTCTTTGGATCTTTTATAAAGAGTCGAGTTGTAATCTATAGTCATGTCTTGGACCCGTGATGTTTCTGTTGTACCACTCTGAGGGATGTAATACTAGTGGAACAGTATTTCATTGGTGTTATGTCAACGACTAGAGTGTACTACATCATGAAGTGGTATGCTGGGTCACTGGAGCTGATGGAGATAGAGGAAAGAACGGTGATGAGGGTGGAGAGTCATTATACAAGGGAGGATAAAACCCTAGCAGAAGACGGTGTCAGGTTGATAACACTAAGATGTGTAGGATTAGAAACACAAGGCATACGGGAGGTGTATCACAAAATGTGAGAAAAGAGATGTCCTCAAATAAAAAAGGACGAGGAAGGATGGTCGCGGGTAGAATTGACGAGACTCATAAAAGTAGCATTCCGATAAATACGCATCCGATGACCTACAAGATGCCAACATCAGTAACCCTTATGATCATCACTGTATCCTAGAAAAACACGGTCAACAAACTGAGCTGTCGGTCTAGTGTGTTCGCGGGGGCCAGGAGAACATAGAAAACATAACCAAACAAACGAAACACCGAATAATCAAGAGAGCGATAGGGAAGACGCTCTAGAGAAATACCACCGTGTAGAACAGCTGAGGGCAGGGGTGGAGCTAGAACTATTCATGGGTATGCAATGATACCCAATATTTTTTTATGAAGTTTTTCAGTATATAAGATCATGTATGTATCTATCGTATAAGAGTTATTTTGTACTGCTAAACTCGTAAAAATCACAAAAACACGCTGTCCATAGCCCTCGTGACTTTCGTCATTCCAACCTGGACCAAACCCCCAATATGGGTTGTAGTTGAGTTTTTCTGACCCACCTTAGCTTCTGGAAGTGATCGAATCGAGTACCCCGACGTGGGCATCTCCACCGCGTCGACCCAACCCCTCCCGGCGTGTTTGAACCCGTCCTGGCGTGTTTGAACCCGTCCACGCAGATGCGCGCGATGTGCGCGGCGCCGCAGTGGCACGGCCCCTCCGTCCCAATGCGTCCGGCTCGACCCATTCGTGCACCAAATTTGTGTGAGCACTGGGTCGACCCAGACAGCGTGTGCGGCCTCGCATGTCCGACCACTTTTTCATCCGGGCCCTTTAGCCAGTGGCACAAAGACACCTCTCCTCCCCCAACCCTCGCCTTCCATATCCCGTGGCCAGAGCAAACGCAACCAGCCGCCGCTACCGCCATTGACGGCTGTCGCCCCTGCGGCCCCCGACGCGATATCGAGCAGGACGGCCGCAAGCCGCGCATGGTGCCGGACTTGACTAGACACTCCATAGGAAAACCCGTCGCCCTGGCCTCTGCCTATACATTGGACTTGCACGACCTGTTTGGCCGTTTGCCGAGGTGCGTTCACCGGCCTTTTCTTGGTCATCTGGTCCGCTGCGGGAGCTGGTAAACCATTAACGGCCGTGAACTTGACAGCTGGGTAGCAGGCGAAGGGCGATCGAGTTCTTCTACAAGAATTACTTCGAGTCATCGTTCGAGGAGTAGTCTGACGGTGAGACCGAAATTATTCTGGCGGCTGCACAGGTGTGCACGACAACTACCTCCTCCTGACGCGTAGAGGTGGATCGGCGAAGCGGCGGGAAGCCAACCATGACCGCGATCGGGAAGAGGGGCACATACGCCTTTACAAGGACTACTTTGAGCCAACTAATCCGGTCTTCAAAGAGAAGGCATTCCATCGCCGCTATCGAATGTCTAGGAAGTTGTTATTGGAAATACTCAATGGGGTGAGGGAGTATGACGACTACTTTGAGGCCAAGTACGATTGCATCGGTAAGCTAGGCTTCTGCTCCTATCAGAAATGTTCAGCTGCCATCTGACATCTTGCATATGGATTTCCTGGTGATATCCTCGACGACTATATGCGCATGAGTGAGTCTACATGCCTTGAGGCCATGTATAGATTCTGCAGCGCAGTTGTAGCGGTGTTTGGCAAAGTATACCTGAGAGAGCCAAACACCGAAGACATTGCCCACCTTCTGTCCATCAACGAGCGTAGGGGGTTTCCTGGGATGCTTAGCAACATCGACTGCATGCATTGGCAGTGGAAGAATTGTCCTTTTGGTTGGCAAGGGTAGTTCAAAAGACATGCGGCGGGTTGCACCGTCATATTAGAGACTATTGCATCGTAGGATCTCTGAATTTGGCACTCCTTTTTGACATGGCTAGATCAAACAATGACATCCCTTTGCTCCCACGGTCCAGCCGGCCGGCGGCCTGCCCAATTCGTGTCCAATCTGTGATTTAATGGTAGATGAAAGTCTCAAAAGTACTAGTGTGAACTGAATGCTTTCATATCATCTCTGGAATTTTTGGCGTTTGTGTTGCAGCAGCATTTCATCGCCAACCACCAAGTCTGCAAGTCTGCATTCTACATGATCATATCATCCACTTCTATCAGATTTCAATCACCACGATAAGAAAGGATACATTTATTATTTCTATTTTCTACCTTGAAATCGAAATTAGAATTGATTAGTTTTTTACCTTGAATTCAGGATTATAATCAAAACTGATCGGTTGGTGCTAATTCTACCTTGAATTCAGAATAAAAAATGATCAGTTCATTCAAGGTAAGAAGCACTTCACTTGTAATTTCCTTTTTACATCATCACTCGATTTCGAATAGGAGATGGTAGAGTTAAAAAATATTATTCCATTATTCTTTTGTACTCCCTCCAATTCATATTAATGGCCTCAATTTTGTCTAGATACGAATACAACTAGTTTAAATACTTAACTACTTAAAGTTGAAACCATTAATATGGATCAGAAGGACAATTTTAGTTACTGCAGACACTATCACTATTATATACCGTTTGTAGTTCGGTTCTTATAATATATTGGTGTGATGGAAAGTTTTTTTAACTCCAAATACCCAATTTGGAAATCTTGGCTCCGCCACTGGCTAAGGGCTAAATGTTGAAGAGATAGGTGGAAGTGTAGACAGCCTCAACCCAAAAATGAGGTGGAAGAGAGGCATCAATCATCATCACACGAGCCGTCTGAAAAAGGTTATGATGCTTGCGCTCAGCTATGCCATTTTGAGCACGCGCACATGGGCAAGAGAACTGTGCAAGAGTACCCCACTCAATAAGAAAACCATACAACATCTTGGAGATATATTTGCCTATAGAATCAGCACGGAACACATGAATTGGCATAGAGAAATGAGTGTACCTTCATAGAAAAACTCTTATAAATAGAGAGAACCTCACTGTGAGAAGACATAGAGAGGAGCCAAGTGTAGCGAGAGAAATCATTTATAAAGATAATATAGTATCTATGACCCCCTTTTGAAGCGAAAGGGGTCGGACCCCACATATAGGAATGTACTAAATCAAAAGGGCGTTGGAACACTGACTCGCTGGTAGGATAAGGTAACTGAACCTATTTACCAAGCCTACAACCCTGAAACTGTAAAGATACATCTCCCGAGATAGGCCCCAGGAAACCTCGACGAACTAAATATGAAAGACGAGAATCACAAAGGTGACCAAGTCGATGATGCCACTACTGGAAGGACCTGGTAGATGAAGCGAAGAAAGAAGGTGGAATGGTGGGTGTGGTGGCAGTAGAAGGAACATGAAGTCAATCTATCTCCCATAGCCCATGAGAATCATGATGAAGAGGGCCAGCCCCAATGAGAATCTTCGTGCGACAATACTGGATAGAACAAAAATCAGCATCAAGAACTACACGACAATCAGAATCAGTAAGTTGACCGGCAGGAAAATATGTCCATGGTAATATGAGGAACATATGAATCATCTGGAACAGAAAAGGAAGGAGTGTAAAGAGTGCCTCGACTAGCAATAGAAAGATGAGTACCATCAGAAGTAAGAATATTAATAGGAATATCGAGAGTTCTAAGAGGGGACATGCAGAAGAATTACAAGACATATGAAAGGAATCTCCAGAGTCCAAAACCCACCGGGATGTAACTGACAGTGTAGATGTTGGCCGCTCAACACTAGAAGCACCATTCACAGAGCCTACAGTACCATCGAAGAGCCTAAAGCAGCAAGTAGATGTTTAAGTGATACGATATCCTACTGAGTCAGGAAGATGGTAGATAGCGTCGGAGAAGCATGGGTCCGACGACAAGAAGTGTGCTCCATATTTCACATCTATGCTTCTTGAAGCAATCCGACTCAGCGTGACCATCCCTGCCGTAGTATCCATAGTGATTACAAGTACAAGGGCAACCCCCACCACCGGAGGGAGTGGGCAATAGTGGCGAAGCACTTGAGAGAGAAAACACTGGTGTAGCAGACGGATTAGAAAGAGCTCGAGCAGCAGATGGAGTAGCGAGAAGCAAGCAAAGAGGCAACCTGGAGCAAACCAGCACCACGGAGGGGAGTCTCCCATGGGCGAAGCTTAGCAAGCACCTCAGAAATAGGAACACGACCACGAGAAAACAAATGAGCACATCGAGGCTCAAATTCCTCATGATGACGAGACAAGAACTCATGTGTGTGATGAAACTCCAAATCTGGTCACAGTCTAGCAACATGGGCAAGTACCATAAATAGTTGAGCGAAGAGAGTCAAGCTGGCGCTAGATAGCAGAACTCTGTTGTAACACTCATCAATAGAAGAACATGCTCCTGACAGAGCATAGACATATAGAGAGTATTACTAGAAGGTGAGTCCACATCTAAGAGATAATACTGAGGCCCATAAATCTAGAAGCAAACTGATGCAACGAAAAAGTTGTGGAGGAACAACTCCACCTTTCTACTATAATATGAACAACACAAATGTTAAAGGAACCACTTCAACGTGTTGCGCTAGATATCTCTCTAGGAGCGTGAGCTATCGCTCTAGAGGCAGGGTTATCAAGAGTTGAATCAAAAACTCTTAACACACAAGATCAAGTCCAAGATCTTAAAATAGGAACATGAAGTTGTTTACTGATAGGTAAAGGTTACATAGTCTAGTTACATAGATAGAGGTGAGGGCCTCTATTTATAGATTGCATGAACCTTCACTCCTTAGCTCTACCCATAGCTAGAAGGTTCTAGGGAATACTACTGAAATCTATTAAACAAATACAAGCAACAAGACTACAACACTGTAGAAATTGCTACAACACATATGACTAAAGTACAAAATAGAAGGTTCTAGGGAACATATGACTACAACACTCTGGAAGCTGCGTAGAAGTCAGTATTGTGTCTGCTTTATTTTATTTTATTTTCCTTACTATTCTCCATCATCCTCCCTTGGTTGTTTAGAACTCGACCTCGAGTTATCCTCATAAAGTGCTTTGTGGGGGTGATAGAGAGAAAATTCCGCCACATTGAATGTGTTGGATATCCCAATCTCAGCTAAAAGATCTATCACATAAGCATTATCATGTATCCTCCTTAGATCCTTAGAATAGAGAATGGTCCATATTTCCACTATCTAAGTTTCCCCTTAATGTCTAATGGCAGTCTTTTTTTCCGGAGGTATACCATCATCTTATCTCCAACTTGGAATGATTCCACCCTCCGTTTGCATTTAGCTAGTTGTTTGTACTTCTGATTTTGTCCCTCTAACACACTGCGAATTTATTCAAATAATTCAGTGTGTAGTTATCAGCAAAGGACAAATGCTGATTTTGAAATCCCCAATGATGGTAGCTTCACCACATCCACCACATGTGTTGGAACTTTAGTGTAGACAACAGAAAAAGGACTCCTTACTACCGATTTATGCTTGGAGTTGTTGTAGGAGAATTAAGCAAGAGATAAGGTCAAATCCCATTGTCCCCTTTTGTCTCCACAAATGCAATGAATCAGATTACCCAAAAACCTGTTCACCACTTCTGTTTGGCCATCTTTGTGGATGGGCAGTACTTGAAATTTTTAATTCGATGTTGAATTGCTTCCACAAAGTAAGCCAAAATGCAGCTAGAAACTTGTTATCACAGTCTGAGACGATGGACCTTGGAACGCCATGAAGTTTGACCACTTCTCGAAAGAATAAGTGATGAGAATTTATTATCTTACAGCATGGAAGAGCCATTTTAGAGACTCTGTCCACAACCACAAATATTGCATCATACCCGCATCTTGTTCTTTTCAAACCAATATCGAGTCCACTGAGATATCCTCCGATGGAGCATTGGGAATAGGCAAAGGCATGCATAACCCTATGTTCTAGACCTGTCCCTTGTAGGTTTGATAGATGGGGCACCGCTGAACAAACTTCCCTGTATCTATCTTTAGTTATGGCCAAAAGTAGTCGAGTCTCCAAGTTTGTGATAGTATTGTCATGTACACCATGGCCACTAAGATCAGTTGAATGGAGCTCTCTATTAAAGTTATCACGTAAAGAACTTCTTGGGATGCATAAACGATCATTCTTGAAGAGATAGCCATCTTGCACCAAATAGTCATCACCTAATGGTTGACCTCTCAAGTGCTTTACCCAAACATGGCCAAAGTCTTCAGCCTCTTCGTACAACTCCTTTATTTGATCCATACCTGGAAGTTCAGCCTTGAAGGAAGTCAAGAGGCATGCACGCTGACTCAAAGCATCTTCTACCTTGTTGGTTGCTTTAGGTTTATGTACAATGAGATGGTTAAACCTCTCTAGATATGTTGACCACTTTTCTAGCATGCCACGTGCTTTTGATTCCTAAAATGCTTCAAGGATTGATGATCGGTGTAAACAATGAACTCTTTAGGCAACAAATAGACTTCCCAAGTCTTTAAAGCCCTGAAATACCATAAAATTCTTGCTGATAGGTACTCCACTTTTGTCTTGCCTCGCTTAGCTTCTCACTGAAGAATACAATGGGGTTTTGCTCTTCAGATAGAACAACTCTAATGCCTACTACACTTGCATCACATTCTAGCTCAAATATCTTAGTAAAATCAGGTAGTACCAAGACGAGAGCTTGTGAGAGCTTTTCCTTTATCTCCTTGAAACTAGCTTCAACAGATTCATTCCATCAAAACTTTCCTTTCTTCATGAATTCAGTGATTGGTGCCATAATGGTACTGAAATTTTTCACGAACCGCCTATAGGAAGTTGCAAGACCGTGGAAACTTCCCACCTCTGAAATATATTTTGGAGTTGCCCATTCATTTATTGCTTCAACTTTAGAGTCATCAACATAAATTTCTTCAAGTTGATATAGAGTTTGTTTTACTTTAGTACCCATAACATTTTGCGAATGTGATCCAAGTGTTTATCTTCATCCTTGCTATATATGAGGATGTCATCAAAATAAACCACAACAAAGTGGGATAAGGAGGGTCTATATACCCGGTTCGTAAAGTGCATAAAGGTACTTGGCACATTTGAGAGTCCAGATGGCATGACCAAAAATTCAAACAACCCTTCATTTTCCATGAAAGATATTTTCCATTCATCCCCAGGTCTAATGCGAATTTTGATGATATCCGCTTTTTGAATCTAGCTTTGTGAACAAAGTTGCACCATCGAGTTGATCTAACATATCATTCAGGCGGGGAATAGGGAATCTGTATGTTATTGTGATCTTTTTGATAGCTCTACTATCCATACACATGCGCCAAGATCCATCTTTATTTGGTGTGATCAAAGTTGGTACAACACATGTACTAATATTTTCTCATATGCGCCAACACATGAACTAATACCCCATCCACCTTTTTCTTTAGTATATCATGCTCTTTTGGGCTCATTCGGTAGTGTGGAACATTAGGAAGACTTGCTCCCGAGATCAAGCCAATTCGATGTTCGATTCCTCTTATTGGCGGTATGCCTTGTGGTTCTCAAAAAAATGCCTTGAAATTCAGCTAGTAGGCCATGTACCTTTGCTGGAATTTCAACCACCGGTTCCTCTTCACCTTTAACAATGAGTGCAACACACATATCCACCTCCTTCAAGTATTCCATAAACTACTTAGAGGTGTGAGAAATAGTTAACATGTTTTCCCCCTCCTCCTTACAGGTATTACTATTTGATCGGTTTGGTAGGATGATGATATTTCTCTTGTTCCAATTGAAAGAGTAAGAATTTTCTTTTCCTCTGTGTCATATCCACATCAAACTGCCAAGGTATTCCAAGCATATCACGGCTTGGATCCATATAAACAACATCACACGTCACATTTGAGCGATTGTACTTACCAAAATAGAGTGGTAGGTTTCATTGTTTGGTGACCCTCATATTCACCCCTTTCTTGATCCACCCAATAGTTTAGGGATTTGGATGGTCATGTGTCTCAAGATTTAAATGGTTCACCAAATTCTGAGAGATAAGGTTCTCACAGCTACAACTGTGAATCAATAATTTACATACCTTGCTTGATGCAGCCCATCCTACGGACATCCGTACATCTACACCACCAAGTCCCCTAAGGGGACCGATGACTCGTGCCCGAGCCAAGTTATTTCAAGCTAAGGTGAACTCGCTCCTCTTCTCGTGTGACTTCACTACATCCTTGGATGGTTTGCTGCTTGATGACACTACTTTTTGCATCCTCGGGTATGAGCCCCATGAAGACATGCCAAGATAAGGAGCCAAGCCATCGCAAGATGAAGGTCCAGACCAAACCGGCGCAAGGCTCAGCGGACCAGAATCCTCGCTGGAATTCCTGGCGCACAGACCGCCGAACCGAAACTTGCACCAAAATGACCAGCGACGACCGGAGCAAAACGGAGCGCGCCGAAGCATGCTTCTGTAAGCCATTCTGGTGGCCGACTGGAACTACTGGCGTGGACCGGAATTTCCGGTGCCCAGTCCGGCGTGACCGGACGTACCGCCGAAATGGCCCCGTCTCAAAGTCAATATGGGTTTGATGACCGAGAATATTCCAATTTCATCAAGTTTTTATCCTTTCGGGCCCAAACTACCCATGTTTTAGTGGCTGGCCTATATATAGCCCCAAACCCCCTTGTATTACTCAGACTAGGATAATTTAAATTAGAAGACACCCTTGTGGATTTCTCTAATTTCTAGTCTCATGCTCCTTGATAAAGGAGCACCAATTATCCCACCTCGTCGGAGTTTGCATCGTGCCTCCCTCGTTGGAAAATGCCTTGGCATCAGAGCCCCTTGCTAAGACGTCAAGATCTCATCAAGACTCCCCACTCATCGTGCCGGTTCGAGAGAGAGAGATCTTCGCCTGATGCCGATCCTAGAAATTGCGCCGGGCTAGTAGTCACCGTCATGAGCTGGTGTGTATCGTGTCTTCGTGTGTGTGTTCATCGTGTTCTTCATGCGTGAGTTCGCGGATTTCAACCTCTCCCTCATCCCCCACTCACTCCGCCTCAATTTCCAAGGGATTCGTGAAAAATCAGGCCACCCCCGAGGTTTGCCCTTAAGATATTGGTATCAAGAGGTTTGTTGCTCACGAATTCCCCATCAATTTTTGTTATATCCACCAAATATTCGAAAATCCCCCCCAAAAAGAGCCCCAAATTGCCTTCGGACCGATCTCTGGATTTGGTGAGTTTTTCATGGTTTTGGTCCATAGATCTGTTGCTTTCGTTGTTTATCTACCTTCCTAGAACCTTTCACCACCCTAATTTGGAAAGATTTTCAAAAAAATTCCGAGATTTGACTTGTGGACTTCGTCACGAACTGATTACGGCGAGAATTCCGGTAAACTGGGTCTCCCGCCGGAATTTCTAGCGAGCATTCCAGCACGTCGACCTCGCCGTCGGAAATTCCGGTGCCACATGACTCTGCGCCGAAAAATTTTCTGCCCCATTTTTGATAGTTTTTATTTTCATGTTGTTCGTGTTTCGCGTGCGTGTCGCCCAAACTAAGAACAAGCTTCCTGAAAGCACCACATATCGCACTCCTCGACACCACAACGCCCGAACACCATGATGACCCACAAGTATAGGGGGTGTATCGCAGTATTTCTGAGGGAAGTGAAACCCAATTTATTGATTCGACACAAGGGGAGCCAAAGAATATTTATAAGGCTTAACAACTAAGTTGTCAATTCAGCTGCACCTGGAAACAATCTTGCTCACAGCAGTTTATCAGTCGCAACAGTTTTGTAGTAGGAATAGTAAAGTAATAGCAGTACTAAAGGTAAAGACAGTAGTAACACTTGCAGTAAACAGTAGGATTCGAGTGTGGTAGGCATAGGGATGGATGGACGGGCGTTGCATGGACAAGACAATTCACATAGCAATCAGAACATAGGGAAATTGTAGATAAATAAGATAAAGCATCCAAGTACTAGATAATCCTAGGCATGTGTTCCATATATAGTCATACGTGCTCGCAATGATAACTTGCACAACATCTTTTGTCCTGCCAGCCCGTTTGCAGCGGGGCCTCAAGGGAACTACTGGCAATTAAGGTGCTCCTTTTAATAGAGCACCGGAGCAAAGCATTAACACTCCATGAACACATGTGATCCTCACATCAAAGCCATTCCCTCCAGTTATCCTGATTTCTGTCACTTCGGGGCCATTGGTTCCGGACAACAACGTGTGTATACAACTTGCAGGTAAGACCATAAACAATACTATCATAATAAATCAATAACATGTTCAGATCTGAAATCATGGCACTTGGGCCCTAGTGACAAGCATTAAGCATAACAAGTCGCAGCGAAGTCATAAAGCACTAATAGAAGATAGTAGGCACCATGCCCTAACAATTTGATGCCATTACATGAATGATCTCATCCAATCCCTACCATCCCCATAGCCTACAGCGGGGGATTACTCACTCATAGATGGGGGAAACATGGATGGTAGATGGAGAAGTGATGGTGATGATGATGGCGATGATCTCCTCCAATTCCTCGTCCCGGCAGGGTGCCAGAATGGAGTTTCTGGTGCTGTTTCATGGAATCTGGTGGTGGCGGCAGAGCAGAACTCCTTCTGGAAAAACGTCGAACCCCCGTTGGTTTTTTAGGTCAAAAGGCATCTTATAGGGGAACAGGGAGACCGAGGGGGTGTGGATGGTCCCTAGCCCCTCTCCGTCTCGTATTCTGGCTCTAGGTGTCCCTCGGTAAAATAATGACTTTGGCTTTTGTCTCGTCCAATTCCGAGAATATTCATTTTCTGACTTTCCTGGAACCAAAAACAGCAGAAAACAGGCAGCTGGCACTATGGCTCTTTTTAATAGGTTAGTCCAAGAAATCATATGAAAAGTACTCCAAAGTGTGGACAAAACATAAGAAAGTATATAAAACCAAGCATGGAACATCAAAAATTATAGATACGTTTGCAACGTATCAACATCCCCAAGCTTAACTCCTGCTTGTCCTCGAGGAGGTAAGTGATAAAAAGAAAGAATAATTTTTGAGGTGACATGCACCATCATAAACTTGATCAAAGTATTTGTAAACATTGATAGCTGGGATCATAGTACTTCAACATAACATGAAAGATAAAGTTCTAACAATAAGACAAAGCAACTATGTTGCAAAATGAAAAGGCATAAACAAAAGATTCTTGAATAACAATGCTTTGCAAGACGTTTGTTTGTTTCACATAAAGAAAACATACCATGGTAGCATTCAGCTTGTCCCTTATAGAGTAGCAAATATATAAGCATAGGACACCTTCAATGTTCATAAGAGTGACTAGATACAAATAGTTTAAAACAAGCAATATCAAGTTATGCATCAATCAACTAGTCTTGGGACAATGCACATAGAACTAAGAATGGCCACTATACTCTCAAAGTAGGTGCATAAAGATAGAAGGTAGAGACTCAATATATAAAGTGGAAGAAAGGCCTTCATAGAAGGAAGTAGGGATTCAAGTTTCATAAAGAGCTTCCAAAAATTATGGTACTTGTTAGCTTTCAGCTCTCAAATGCCCCTATCATAAGCATCATTAAGGTGATTAAGGTTAAAGTTACACAACTAAGAGGATATGCTTGACAAGTTATAAACTGAAATCTCATGCCCCTCACTTACGAAGACCGAACCTCATGCTACTCAACTTTAGTCTGAGTAAGCTCTTGTCATTGTAAGTACATATGTATCATAAAGAACCGCCAACGGGGTACCCCTTGCACATGATACAGGAGCTATCCCATAATCAAAATGACAAGGCAAGCAGACAATGAGCATCTCAGCTATCTTTTTATTTGCTAATGCATAGGTTTTTATTGACGATGTTTCATAGAGTGCTCATTATGGTGATGCTACAAGTTTCCACCATGATTAGGCATGGCTTAGGCTAGCGACCCAGGCGTTTCTCTAACACACATACAAACTCCCTGATCTTATAAGTTCCACTTTTATTTCACACCGCCGGGATCCATAAGCAAAAGAACATTATATCAACGGGGTACACAGTACAAGTGCAATGTTGAAAGCGTTCCCCATGATACATGGTTCTGCTAATTTCAACTTATAAAGTGCAAGCATATACGCAACAAATATGGACCCAATGTTTCTAGTTTATTAAATGCAAGAAAAGTAAAGTGTGCCATCAAGTTCGCGGGAGCTTTAATCACTAATTTTCTCATAACAAGTTTAATTTGGAAGGTTGACAAAAACATGAATATACTTGGGATATCATATGATAATAGGTAGGTATGGTGGACTCTTTGAAATAACTTGGTTTAAGGAGTTGGATGCATGAGTGGAACTCATACTTGGTTGGGGAGGCTAGCAAAAGACTGGGAGCGACAAACTAAGAGAGCAATAATGGCCATAATCATGCAGACCGACAAAACATCATTGATAAAAGCATAAAGTGATACTAAGTTGAAAACTAAAGGATCATAAAGGCTTATGGTGACTTGAGATAGTCATAACATGGTGTGAGCATGCGCCAAGTCAACCCAAATAAAGCATCAAAGGAGAATACCACTATACTATGCTTTAATATGCTAAAAAAACGCATGATTCATCCAAGGCACATTAAGCAATATCAATTGTTTATAACAAGTCATGCTACAGCAAAGAATACTAAGCATAAAGCCAAAACAATATCAAGCATGGCATGACAGAGCATAGGCCACAGTCAAAAACGAGCTCTTTTTACCACATAAGAATGAACTTTCCTACTCTTTTCCAATCCAAAACAAACTATTTGCAAACCAATGTATGAAAGAGGGGGTCCAACCAATTTATTCAGCAAACTAAGAAAACAAAGCAAACAAAAAACCAAAATGAAAACGAAAAAGAAGACGCTCCAAGAACAACACAACTTTGCATGAAACAATAAAAATGAAGCGTTTAGAAGAAACCTGGGATTTTTATTGATGAAGAGGGGGGTGACTTGGGCATCCCCAAGCTTTGACGCTTGTACTTCTTGGATATTTGTTGGTGTGAAACGCGTGGCATCCCCAAGTGTGAGCTTTAGTCCATCCTTCATCTCATTACTCATTCCTTCCATACACCTGAAATTTTTCCATCATACAAAACTTCACACAATCTTTATTAGCAATATTAGTGCACTCAAGATAATAAGTCTTTAGGTTAAGTTCTAACACCAATAAAACTTTCACTAAAACACAAGCTACTGTAGCACTTCCCTCAAAAAGCTCAATTCCCCCAAAGAACTAAAAAAGGAACCAACAAGAAGCAAATGAAAATAATGGCAGAAATCTGTCAAAACAGACCAACATGTAAAGAAGAATTTTTTCGAAGACCTTCAGTTGCTCAAATCGAAACGTGTTGAACTAACGAACGTTAGACAACAACCTTGGGTAGAAGCACAAAAATTCACGCCTCAAAAGGACGTACAGAGATTTTACACGAATTTTTACGGTGAAGCACAAAAATCTGTTTCGGGACAGCAACTTTCCCAACCATTAATTCTCTCTAATTAGAGGTTACTCTTGGCACAAAAAGCAAATAAAAAGGATAAGGAGCGGTTCTTACTGAAGTAATAACTTCCAACTCATCTAAAACTTTTGGGTTATCTTCCAATAAGTACTTTTCTTTAACGCCTTTAAGTTAGGCATGATAGTTTGGGAGGATGCTCACATAAGAAATATGAATTGAAGTAAAAGAGAGAATCAAGAAGCAAATTCAAAAAAACATTTAAGTATAACCCACTTCCTATGCATAGAAATCTTGTATGCAAATAAATTCGCAAAGAACAAAGTGATAGGCATAGGAAGATAAAACAAGAGTAACTTCAAAACTTTCAGCACATAGAGAGGTGTGTCAATACCATGAAAACTTCTACAACCATATTTTCCTCTCTCATAATAATTTTTAGTAGCCTCATGAATAAACTCAACAATATAATTATCACATAAAGCTTGCTTTTCATGTTCTACAAAAACATAATTTTTATCAAGCTCAAAAATAGTGGGATTAAAACCTTCAAACCCACTTTTAACAATTCTATGACAAGATGGCTGATCATTTAATATAGGACCATCGTCTAGAGCTTTATCATAAAAATTTTGTAAGCAAAACTCTTTAGTACCATGCAAATCGAAGTTAAGCACAAATAAAGGATTATCATAGATAACATGAGCATAACATTCATCCTCATTTGGTAAGCGTGGGGGACAATCAAATAATGTAAGGGGTAAAGAGTTACTCTCATTAGAAGGTAGGCATGGGTAGATAATCCATTCTTCCTCCTTTTGTTCGTCACTCTCCTCCTCTTTTTCATCTAATGAGCTTTCAGGTTCATCAATTTCTTCTTCCATAGGATCCTGCAAGGCATTAGTCTCTTCCATTTGTGGAAAGCATCTATTAATATATTCAAGGATATAGCCATTTTATTCCTTGTAATTATCAAAGAAAAATCTAAGTATATCATAAACCTCATATTTATAAGGTGAATCATCAATATTTTCAAGCAAACTAGCAAGTTCAAATGCACCCTTCCAAGCAATAAATTCTTCAATTTGTTCCACATCATAAAAGT
Organism: Avena eriantha; assembly: GCA_910589775.1. Classification (NCBI taxonomy): domain Eukaryota; kingdom Viridiplantae; phylum Streptophyta; class Magnoliopsida; order Poales; family Poaceae; genus Avena; species Avena eriantha. Next base: position 262,892,102 of record OU342741.1, on the reverse strand, counting down.
CATAATTTCCTTTAACATAAGAAGATATGGTAACATAATCATTATACTCACATTGAAAAGGGAGGTGTTTGTACCTCCTACAGCAACAATATTTATCAAAGCAATAAGTAACATTATAAGTAGAGCACACATTTATAGCAATGGTATAGAATTTATCAATTTGTTCCCATAAGTGTTTCCCTTTTTGTGACAAGCGGTGTTCCTTATAACAATATTTTTGTTCTTCCGTGAACCCACCTTGCCAATAAGATTCAGTTTCAAAGAAATCAACCATTGATAGAAAGCATGATAAAGCAAGACAATAACAGACCAACGAAACTAACAACTAGAGTAGGACCTAATTTTTTTTGTATTTTTTATAAAAAAACAAGCAAACAAGGCGAAAATAAACTAAGCTTGAACAATAGTGATTCCAAGTGAACTTGATAAATAAAGCTATGCTCCCCAGCAACGGCGCCAGAAAATAGTCTAGATGACCCACAAGTATAGGGGTGTATAGCAGTATTTTTGAGGGAAGTGAAACCCAATTTATTGATTTGACACAAGGGGAGCCAAAGAATATTTATAAGCCTTAACAACTGATTTGTCAATTCAGCTGCACCTGGAACAAAATCTTGCTCACATCAGTTTATCAGTAGCAACAGTTTTGTAGTAGCAATAGTAAAGTAATAGCAGTACTAAAGGTAAAGACAGTAGTGACAATTGCAGTAAACAGTAGGATTCAAGTGCGGTACGCATAGGGATGGATGGACGGGTGTTGCATGGACAAGACAATTCACATAGCAATCAGAACATAGGGAAATTGTAGATAAATAAGATAAAGCATCCAAGTACTAGATAATCCTATGCATGTGTTCCATATATAGTCATACGTGCTCGCAATGAGAACTTGCACAACATCTTTTGTCCTGCTAGCCCGTTTGTAGCGGGGCCTCAAGGGAACTACTGGCAATTAGGGTGCTCCTTTTAATAGAGCACCAGAGCAAAGCATTAACACTCCATGAATATATATGATCCTCACATCAAAGCCATTCCCTCTGGTTATCCTGATTTCTGTCACTTCGAGGCCATTGGTTCCGGACAAAACGTGTGTATACAACTTGCAGGTAAGACCATAAACAATACTATCATAATGAATCAATAACATGTTCAGATCTGAAATCATAGTACTCGAGCCCTAGTGACAAGCAAGCATAACAAGTCGCAACAAAGTCATAAAGCACTAATAGAAGATACTAGGCACCATGCCCTAACAATTTGATGCCATTACATGAACGATCTCATCCAATCCCTAGCATCCCCATAGCCTATAATGGGGGATTACTCACTCATAGATGGGGGAAACATGGATGGTCGATGGAGAAGCGATGGTGATGATGATGTCGATGATCTCCTCCAATTCCCTATCCGGCAGGGTGCCAGAACGGAGTTTCTGATGCCGTTTCGTGGAATCTGGTGGTGGCGGCAGAGCAGAACTCCTTCTGGAAAAATGTTGAACCCCCCTTGGTTTTTTAGGTCAAAGGCATCTTATAGGCGAAGAGGGAGACTGAGGGGGTGTCTAGGGCGGCCAGACCACCCTTGGCACGGCCAGGCCTAGCCCGCCCGCCCAGGTGGTGTGGCTGGGCCCCAACCCCTCTCCTTCTCGTATTCTGGCTCCAGGTGTCCCTCGGTAAAACAATGACTTTGGCTTTTGTCCCGTCCAATTCCGAGAATATTCATTTTCTGACTTTCCTGGAACCAAAAACAGCAGAAAACAGGCAGCTGGCACTGTGGTTCTTGTTAATAGGTTAGTCCAAGAAATCATATGAAAAGTACACCAAAGTGTGGACAAAACATAAGAAAGTAGCTAAAACCAAGCATGGAACATCAAAAATTATAGATACGCTTGCAACGTATCACACCATCCCCAACAACTTTAGCAAGTCATCATCCATCCCGAAGGTATAACTTGCTCCACCTTTTTAACGCTTCTTCCTTGTGTGTACCTATCCTATAATAACAGCTCATCTTGTGTTTGCCTAAGCATTGTGCACTTGCCCTTGGAAAGTGAGAGTGTGTAAGAAAATTCAATAGTTGACATAGTAGTGTAGAAAGGGAGAAAAAGAATCAAAAAAAGAGAAAAAGAAAAATAGAAAGATACATAATCTCCCAATACAAAAAGAGACTCAAGCTTGTAAGCAAAGAGAGAGAAAGCGTGTGCCCAAGGCAAGTGCACAAATTCGTTGCTTATCCTCTTTTGGCAAACAAGTTGTGGTCTCTCCTTGTGTTGGCATGACAACCGATCTTAGTCTTTGTTAGAATATTTTGTGCTCATTTTCATAGTCGTGCTAACCAAATCCATCTCAACGTCTGTGTATCTTTGTGTTTTGTAGATCGTCTCCTTTATGCTTTTGATCGTTGGGTCTCTACCACCTTTAACAATAACCTTTTCATTGGATCATTTCATTTGGTTTTCCACCACCCTAACCTTCCTATCGTGGTGGTGGCACGACAGATGCCATGGATAGGCTAAAGATGGGGCCAATGAGCACTAGAGGAATCCAGGGAGGGATATTGTGGTGATTCCACACACAAATGTTTGTATTTCACTCTATCAATGGTCGATTACAAGGGCTCCTTGAGCTGCTCATGAGAAGGAGACTAGTTCTCTTACCCCCCACTACAATGCTCTAGAGTTTTTCCAAGACAGAATGATCGATCCCCTTCTATGGAGGCACCGATGCTCCTTATATAGGAAAACCCGGGGTACAAAGTTAGGGTACAGGTGGCGGCATATTCCCCAAATATGACCCTTGGTTAAAACTAGATGCCTCTTTATTCACTTTAAACAGCTAGTCCGGCCTATCAATGTAATCCACTGCGAGCCCCTTGCCTTTTGGTATCACCAGACACGGACTACGTTAGCCGACATCACCCGCATCACCTTTGTCGGCCACGCCCCGCTGGTCCTTCCCCCTGCTCGCTTCGCTCACGCTGGAGCGGGCAGAGGCCACCTTTTGACTAACGGGAGATTCCTTCCTTCTCTTGGAAGCCAAGTGGTAGCCCGGCTTGCGCCCGACTAACCTGGCAATGAGGGTACATGCACACATGGTAGATAAACATGGCCGACATATATTTCATGCCGGCTGGATTAATGCTAGGCAAACGCTCACCAGGCCGGGTTACTCCGTAAGTCGGCCTGCCTTGAGGTGACCCGGCCAGCACTTGCTTTGACCGTGTTGTACCTCTGCTAACTCGGCCTTTATACCCCGGCGTGACCCTACCCAGGGGTATCTCCCCAACACTTCCACCAAAAGCTTTTGAGAGTTTTAGTTCTTTCTTTAGTGTGAGATTTCTTTGCGTTTTCACTTTGCACACTTGTAGTTCTCTCTTGTGGTTTCTAGTTTGGTGCAATCCCCAAGGTGAGGTAAAAGCCTAACACCACCATATTACACTTCCATATACAATCCTTGTGTGTTTTGCATGATGGATAGGCACGGTGAGTTGAGCCAAACACCTCCCAAAGAACAAGAACAAGTCCCATACATGATGCGCACAAGCCACTACATCATCCGACATGAGTTTCGTGAATGTCGCGAGGCTCTTGAGACGCGACAAGATGAACAATTCAGTGAGACACAAGCCGAGTTCAAGAACATCGACAACCGCTTCGATGGCCTAGAAAGACAAATGCATGCAATGCATCACAACTTTGGCCATCAAAATGAAGTGCTCCAACGTTCTGTGGCAGAAACAAATGACAAGCTTCGCCTCCTCGTCGATGGAATGACAAACAATACAAGACCATGTTCACGTGCATCAAGCTCTTCAAGCTCGTCACATCACCGTTCTCCACTTCGTCAAGATCCCCATCCAAGTGCTCCAAGATGCAATGATGCCCCCGTGGTGGAAGATGGAAGCTCTTCCCACTATGTACCTTCCCCACGGCACGCCTCAACGTTAAGCTATAATGGTGATTTCTCCTCAAGACCTCAAGTAAGGCGAGAAGGACACTGTCATCATGCAAGGGAACTCGTGATCCAACAAGAGAAACCACAAGTGGAACCACGAGTGTAATCGCAACAACACCGCCATCAGCCACGAGACATTCTTGAGTCAACAAGTGATGACTCCAACTTGGAGGAACAAGCTCGTCATTGACATGCAGCTCTCCAAGATCCTCATCTTCTTCATCGCCTTCATAAACGTCAACGTCGTCACCATAGTCACCGTGACGAGCCTCCTCCACCACATGAAGACATGGAGCGTCAAATGGTTCATATTGAGCGACGCCCACCACATCATGAGGCTCAAGACCATGATCTTCGTCGTGAGGCCCAAGTGCCTAACCCACATCACCAACCGAGGAACAAGCCTCCTCTTCGTCAACAACCACGTCAAGAGGCTCCACACCCTCATATTCACCGTGAGGCGCAAGTGCCTCCCCCTCATCAACAACCACGCCAAGAGTAAGCTCCCCAACAATGTCGCGGGAATCAAGTTCCGCCAGCTCCAAATGCGGCTCCTCAACTACAAGTGCACCAACAGGGTCACCAAGTTCATCGCAATGATTGCACGGAATATGAAGCACGCCAACATCATGGAAACAACCGCTACTGCGACCGCAATGATGAAGAAACTTTTGGCAAGCTCAAGTTCACAATTCCCAAGTTCACTAGTTCAAATGATCCCGAAGACTACCTCTCAGGGGCGCTTAAAGTCGACAAGATCTTCCGCATGCACAACTATAGCGATGAGAAGATGGTCGCCATGGCTTCGCTTGAGTTTGATGATTACGCCAACCTTTTGTGGGGACAAGTTTAAGTCGCTCGTGACGCAAGAGAAGAGCCCCCAGTCACAACTTGGCATGACATGAAGGCATATATGAGATCCCGTTTTGTCCCTACGCACTACACACGTGACCTCTTCAACAAGCTTCAATCGCTTAGTCAAGGGACAAAGACTATGGAAGAGTACTTAAAACAAATGGAGCTCAACATGATCCGTGCCAACATTGAAGAGAGAGAGAGAGGAGCAAACAATGACACATTTTCTCATCGGCTTGAACCATTCAATCAAGCGCATCGACGAGTTCCAAAAAAACAATGACATGGTTGAGCTTGTGCACATCGCAACAAAAGTCGAGCCTCAAGTACAAGAGGACATCAAATACAAAAATACCAAGACGTACTTCACCTAGAAGCAAGCTTCAACAGCTACACCAACAACCTTCAATGGAAGATCCTCATGTACCTGCAAGCTTCCCTTCAAGCCCACACTTCCTCAAGGAAAAACACCCCCAAGTGGCAAGTATACAAAGGATGCCCCACCATTCAATGGTGAATGCTACAAGTGTTGAGGAAAAATACACAAGTTGGCCAATTGTGGAAACAAGAAAGTATTGTTCATCCATGACAATGGCGACGAAGAATACTTGAGTGAGGAAGAATTTGATGCTAGAGTGAAAGAGGCAATGGCAAGGCAACATATGGAAGATGACTAAGAACTCATGTGTGAACATGACGCAAGTCAATCGCTTGTTGTCACAAGGATCTTGACTACCCAAGCACAGAGCATGAAGATCAACGATCCAACATCTTCCAAATATGTGCCGACATCAATGGGAAAAGTATAAAAGTGATCATCGATGGAGGGAGTTGCCACAACCTTGATAGCACCAAGTTGTGTGAGAAGCTCAAAATCACCCTCCATCCACACAATCACCCCTACCATGTCCAATGGCTAAGTGACCAAGGGTTCGTGAAGACCAAGAACACCATCTCGGTAACATTCTCTATTGGCCCATACAAAGACACGGTGGAGTGTGATGTAGTTCCAATGATGGTTTGCCACATGTTGCTTGGTCGACCATGGAAATTTGGCAAAGGTTCTCTACATGATGGTCACATAAATGTATACACCTTCAAGTGGGATAACAAGACATGTGTTTTGCAACCAATGACTCCTAGCCAAATAATTGCGGACAATGCAAAGGCTTTAGCGAGGGCGCAAACCACAACACCACCTTATGAGAAGAGTTGTGAGCGAGAGAACCACCTCATAGCGAGTGAGATCTACAAGCCTAACTCGAGTGGAAAAACTTAGAGTATTCTTCTTGCCACCAAAAGTGAAATGAGAGATGTGAGGAATAACCCATCCATCTTGCACTATGTTCTTGTTTCCAAGGGACTAGCGCAAGGAACTAATGACTTGACAAATATTCCTCCCTCTTTGATGGCTATTTTGCAGGAATTCAAGGTTGTGTTTCCGAAGAGCTCCCTCATGGACTTCCTCCTCTTCATAGAATCGAGCATCGCATTGACCTTATACATGATGCACCTCTTCCAAACCACGCCGCCTAACGCAGGAACCCATAGGAGACGAAGGAGATAGAACATCAAATCAACCAACTCGTCTCTAAAGGTTTGATCCAAGTAAGCAGTACTCCAAGTTTAGTGCTTGTGATTCTTGTTCCAAAAACGGATGATACATTGCGGTTATGCATGGAATTCCGTCCAATTAATCCTATCAGCATGCGGTATCTACATCCTATACTTCGTCTCAATGCCATGCTTGATGAGTTGTGTGGAGACACTATTTTCTCCAAAATTCATCTTCGTAGTGGCTACCATCAAATACAAACGGCGGAAGGTGATGAGTGGAAAACCGCCTTCAAAACCAAACTTGGTCTCTATGAATGGTTGGTCATGCCTTTTGGCTTATCTAATGCCCCATCCACCTTCATGCTCCTAATTAATCATATTTTGCGTTCTCTCATTCGAAAGAGTGTTATTGTTTATTTCGTGTATATAACAAGTCACTTGTGGAACATGAAACAGATGTAAAGGAGGTTTTGCAAATCCTTCGAAATGAAAAGCTATATGCTAATCTTCCCAAGTGTACTTTTGCTAAAGACAAGTTGATTTTCCTTGGTTTTGTTGTTTCTTCCAATGGCATTGAACTTGATGTTTCTAAAGTCAAAGACATTTGAGATTGGCCCATCCCCACAAATGCGAGTGAACTTCGAAGTTTTCATGGGTTAACCGGTTTATATCATCACTTTGTGAAAGACTTCTCTACCATTGCTTGCCCTCTCAACAAGTTGACTAAAAATAATGTCACATTCGTGTGGGACAAAACACAACAAAAATCTTTTGATGAGCTTAAAAATAAACTTACCAAAGCACCTCTTCTCGAGTTACTGGATTTCAAAAAACCTTTTGAGATAGAGTGTGATGCTAGTGGTATTGTTATTGGAGGAGTCCTTATGCAAACAGACGTCCTATTGCCTACCATAGCGAGAAACTTGATGGTGCACGCCTTAACTATCCGATTTATGACAAAGAGCTCTTTTCCTTAGTTTGTGTTCTTCAAGTTTGGAAACACTACCTTTGGCCTAAGGAGTTCATCATACATTCCGACCATGAGTCGTTGAAATATCTCAAAGGCCAAGCCAACTTGAGTAAAATACACGCTAAGTGGGTTGAGTTTATGGAGTCTTTTCCTTACATTGTGAAGTATAAGAAAGGCAAAGATAATGTAGTTGCGGACGCTTTGTATCGCAAGAACACTAGCCTTCTTACTCGACTTGAAGTAAACGTGTTGGGTCTTGATGATATCAAACTTTGTATGCTTCCGACCCATTCTTTGGACCAATATCGCAAAGTGCTCCATTGAAAGGAGTTGATGATTTATATTTGCATAAGGGATTTCTCTTTAAAAAACAAGCTTTGCATTCCGAAGTCGTCTCTTAAAATTTTGCTTATCCAAGAATCACATGGTGGAGGCCTCATGGGCCACTTTGGACGTGACAAGACGTTGGACATGCTCACCACTCATTACTATTGGCCAAAGATGAAGAGAGACATGGAGCGCTATGTTGAACGATGCACGACATGTGTTCAAGCTAAGTGTCAACACCCGGATTTTTAGTCCCAGATGCCTGTTATGCCATACATCACAATCCCAGGATTACCATTTTTCTAAGACATAACAGATTGGATATCACATTACATCATCCATTACAAACCATAATAAGGTCTTACATGAATAAAGGATCTGATGATCCAGTCTTAATACAAACAAGCAGCGGAATAATAAGCGTAGCGGTGGGCTCCATCTTTTTTGTCACATGCAATGCTGACGATGGGAGATGATCCTAGTTGTCGTCGCTGTTCTGCTGTCCATCTTCAGGGTAGTCCTCCTCATAGTCTAGCCACGGGAATAGCCAGGGACAAAGCCATGAGTACTCTTTAAGTACTCGCAAACTATCACTAACAAGTAAGGTAGTTCTAGTAGGGATGCTAAGCTCTAAGTTTATTTACAAAAGCTAAATTGAAACCTAAGCTGAGCTCAGAAACAAAGAAAGCTAAAATAATGTTTGAAATCCATTAAGTTGGGAACTTAGTTTTCATAGTCACAACCCTGTTGTGGTCAGGTCAAGTCACCATTCATTTCACAAGTCATTTTGAAAACATCTGACGATGGAACAGTATGGCCACTCCAACTGTCCATGACTGTGGACACGGCTATTCGAATAGTTTGACACTCTGCAGAGGTGGTACACTTTCACCACAAATATTATACATCTGTCAGGGATAACCTTGAATCATCATACTTAGTATGCGGATAATCAATCATAGCTTTTCAATTACACACTCTAGTATAAGCACCTATCCTATGAGCTTGGCCTCCCAGCCATGGCCATCTGCCATCCTGGGCACTGCATAGGTGGACATCATCAAGAGGTAGGCTCAGCTCAAACCTCTCCCACGAGGGAACCCATACTAATGCATAAAAGCTTCCGGCTAAGCCTTACCCAATTCAGGTATTGTGGTTGTACTGTAAAATTGGAATGGTATCGCATTCGAACCCAACAATCAGTTTTTATAAAGGGCTAAGGCTCATGCCTCAACATTTTCATCATCATAAACCATTTGTGTTTCTCAACACAAGTCAAAACATTTCAATAGAATGACTCATCATTCCAAGGTTTTCATAATCATTTTCACCAAGTATTCCCATCTAAAGTGATCAAGTTTTATACTTAGCACTAGCCACTAAGGTTAAGAGTGTTCACTAATGAGGGGTGCTAATCTTCAATCTCATGCCATAGAATGACATCTAGTATAGGCCAAGTTTTATACTCATTATGCTATCTATACTACTTTCCAAAATCTCACAAAGCATTACTAAAGGTAAAGAAACTTTGGTAAAGCAGAAAGTAAAGCTTGCAAGTAAAACTTGGGATGGGTATAATCAAAAGTATAACCAAGCCTGCCTAATAGATCTTGCTTAGGTCATCTTGTATAATCCTAGCTTGATAACAATAGCTTGCCTTGGTTGGTGAAGTGGTTGAAATTCTCCTCATCTTCTTCGTGGTAGAACTCCTCCTCCTCGTAGACTTGGTCGGTACTATCGTCTATAAATAAATACGGGATACACAATCACCAAACAATACTTAACTAGTCTACTTATCACACTAAGGCACATACTTGATTATCTAGCATCATCACAATCATTATAAGCTATAAAGAACTAGTTTAATTTATTTTATTTGAGAAAAGTAATTTCTACTCATTGAAATTAATTAAGATTTACTATTCTCCAAATAAAATATGGGATCATGTGGACACATGTCATCACCACATATTCTAATACATGGGAATGTGATTTAAAAGGTTGGTCACATGTTATAACATTTAAGATTATTATTTAATAGAATTAAAATGACTAGAAATGCCTATATAGCATTACTTTGGTACTAGTCCAAAGTCACTGCATGCAATCCTAGATATTTTTACATATTCAGATAGGTATTGTCAAATGTGATTTTTGAGAATTGGAATCAACTCAAAAGCTATTATGGTTGATTTTTGAAAAATGTTTGAATGTAGAAAAGTCTCTGTTTTGTTATTTTTTTCTATATGTGATCTCTAACTCCTATTGATTTAAATCCAACGGGCTTGGATAGATATTTTAATTATCTTTCTAACAAAATTTAAATCATGCATTTTGGTTAAGTGAATCTCTCTGAGTTGATTTTGAATAAGTGGACAGAATCTAGTTTAAACCTAAATGGAGAAACATTAATTTGAATCTTAGGGCCAGCGTGGGAAAAGAAATGGGCCAACCCAGTGGTGCTCCACGGCGCAGAGGGCTACTGACAGGGCGGTCCCGCATGTCAGCGGAACTTAAAACCCGAAATAGTACGGGGAAATCTCAGCCGTGCGATTAGAACATGAATCTATGGCCATGGTTCATCGTCTCCGGTGAACAGCTCCGGGGAGAACAAACCCTAATGCGGCATGCTCCGGTGACTCACCTGGGCTCCGGCTAGACGTGGCGATTGGGGTGATCGAACTGGTGGACGGCGGAGGTTCTAGGCGTGGTCGCGGCGGCTCCTGGGACATCCCCAATCGATGACGCCTCTTCTCCTTTGCAGCGGCAATCTCCGGCAAAATTCCAGAGAACAGCGGCTCGCGTTGCTCCGGGGATGGGGTGGAAGGATCAGTGGAGAGAGGGGAGTGAGATGGTGTGCAAAATAAGGCTGGGGGTGGCCTCTATTTATTGTTCGATGAAGCGACCGAACGGTATGGGATGCCGTCTCCTGCGATGGTGGTACATCATGCTATCATTGTGGCTGGACGTAGGGGACGGTGCGCGGTCTGCTGGCGGTCACCAGCTAGGGGTGGTGGCATTTGGTTGGGCGCGGCTGGTGCTCTACGTGGCAGAAGCGGCATTTGACGTGGCACACGGGAGCTGCAGGTCAAGCGGCGCCGAACGGGCATGTCCGGGCGGTTCCTGGGGTCATGGCGAAGCGGTGCGCACGGGCTGCGGTCGAGGCATGGCGTGTGCATGCTTGTCGGGCACGGCGCTCTGGCGCGTGCTCGGGATGGTGCAGACGTTCTGCGCGCAACGCTCTGTGGGTGGTCCATGGCTCGGCTCTGCTCGGGAAGGGGACAGAGGGCGGCGATGTGGCCTCGCCTACCTCCTAGGCGTCATGGGTGAGCTCGGGGCGGTCTGCTAGGGCTTGCCCATGGTCGACCAGCATGGAGGGCTCGGTATGGCTCGGCACTGGTGCAAATAGCAACTAGGAGTGGTGCATTGGTGTTGGTTGGGACTAGAGGGGACAAGGGGGTGTAAAGGGCCAGAATGGTGGAGAAAGCATTGATCAAGAACAGTAATAGTTAGGCCAGTGTAACTTTGTCTGCTAGGTGTTTGACACAATGCCCGCAAGAAGTTTAAATTCGAATTTTGAAAAGATTTTTGGTGTGTGATCTGATCTTATGCTTGGTAGTCTCTGGTTGTTGGGAATTTTCAAGGTGAATTGGTTTGGTTGGTTTTTGAGAAATGGTGATCTTAACACATACACTTGATTCGATTTTCAAATGTCATTTAAATTGCTTTGCTAAAGGCTTTTGTAAGTTTGTAAAGTGGGCCTTGGTACATCTTTACTTGTACTAGCAAGGGGTGAAAAGAGTTGAGAAAGTTTTTGTTTGAAATTGACTTCTAGGAACACCTAAAGTTGCCTAGTGGATTAAAATGGCCAAAATGACCATTTGCATTATTTAATCTTATTTGATTTCTTTTTCTTTGGATTTTGTTTGTAAATGATCTAGATGATGTGGCATTCACCTTTGAACCATTTCATATCATTTACAACAATCAAACATGGCATTTTCAAAAAATTCTACACTAATGCAACATACACATGTATTCATAATTATTTTAATAATAAAAGTTTTTGTTAACCCTAATTTGGGTGATTAGGATCTTGATAACCTTGATTAAAGTTTTGGGATGTTACAAACCTTCCCTCCTTAAAAAAAAATCTTGTCCCGAGATTTAAGAAAAACTAGGAACTAAAGAGATCTACAAACTCGGTCCTAGTGTAATCTTCTCGCTCCCAGGTAGCTTCTTCTTCGGTATGGTTGCTCCATTAGATCTTGAGAAACTTGATACTCCAGGTCCTGGTGGTTCTGAAGGCTTCTTCCAAGATGCAGATGGGAACTTCACGATACATCAGATCCTTGTTGATATCAATGGCTCGGTGATCGATGTTCTTGAAAACTTCGGTCTTCTCCAGAACTTCTAAGCACTTGCAAAGTAACGAGATGTGGAACACATTATGGATGGCTGACATCTCCTCTAGCAGTTCCAGTTGATACGATACTTCTCCTCGGTGATTCAGAATCTTGAAAGGTCCAATATATCTGGGGGCTAACTTTTCTTTGAGACTGAAACATTGCATTCCTTTCAATGACGACACTTGGAGATACACAAAATCTCTGACATTGAAGGTCAGGTCTCGACGTCTTTTGTTGGCATAACTCTTCTGTCTGTATTGGGCGGTCTTGAGGTGCTCACGGACTTTGTGAACTTTCTCTTCTGCTTCTCGTAGGATGTCGGGTCAAAAAAACTGACTATGTCCTACTTGCGACCAATTTAAGGGGGTACGGCACTTTCTTCCATACAGAAATTCAAATGGGGCCATTTACAAACTGGCTTGATAACTGTTGTTGTATGAGAATTCTGCGAAAGGCGGACAATCTTCCCATTTTGATCCATACTCTAACACACAAGCTCTCAACATATCTTCTAGGATTTGGTTGACTCTTTAAGTTTGTCCATCGGTTTGCAGGTGATAAGCTGTGCTGAAATTTAACTTGGTTCCCAATCCTTCTTGGACTTTCTGCCAAAATCTCGAGGTAAATTGGGTTCCTCGATCCGATACTATGATCTTGGGGGTTCCATGCAAACTGACAATTCTCGCAATGTACAACTCTGCTAGCTTCGAACTCTGGTAGGTTGTCTGGACATGTATAAATGCGCCAGCTTGGACAGTCTATCAACTATGACCCAGATTGAGTCATTTCCCCTACTAGAAGTAGGCAAACCGGTGATAAAGTCCATTCCGACGAAATCCCATTTCCATTCCGGAATCTGCAATGGTTGCAACAGTCCTGTGGGTCTCTGATGTTCCGCCTTGACTCTTTGATAGATATCACACTTGGCGATGTAGCTTCCGATTTCTCTCTTCATTTGTGCCACCAAAATTGCTCCTTCAAATCCTAATACATCTTTGTACCTCTGGGGTGGATAGAATAAAGAGTATCATGAGCTTCTTGCATGATAACTTGCTTCAGCTCTGAATCTGCTGACACATAGATACGTCCTTTGTACCACAGAACTCCTTCTTCATCTTCGGTGAATCCGGCTACCTTTCCTGTACCGATATGACGTTAGATTCCATCGATACTTGCATTTCCTTTCTAGGCTTCCTTGATCTGACTGGTCAACGTGGGTTGAAGTTCAATGCTAGCTAAAAATCCTTGGCTAACTAGCTCTGTTCTAAACTGCTCCAAGTCTTCATGCAAACTTGGTTGAGCTTCTTTGATCATGGTGTTCAATCGGCACGGTAATCTGCTAAGAGCATCCGCTACCACATTGGCTTTGCCGGTGTGATAGTGAATGTCAAGGTCATAATCCTTGATTAACTCTATGCATCTCCTTTTCCTCATATTCAGCTCCTTCTGGGTGAAAATATACTTTAGACTCTTGTGATCCGAATAAATCTCACAGCGATTACCCATAAGGTAATGACGCCATGTCTTCAAGGATAAAACTACAGCTTCTAGTTCAAGATCATGGGTAGGGTAGTTTTACTCATGCTGCTTCAGTTGTCGGGACAGATATGCTATGACTTTGCCTTCTTGCATTAACACACATCCGAGTCCAATCTTGGATGCATCACAATACACATCAAAAGGCTTCTTGATATCTGGCATGATCAATACTGGGGCTGAAATCAATCTTTTCTTGAGCTCTTGGAAACTTGCTTCACATTTGTCAGTCCATTCAAACTTCTTGTCTTTCTTCAACAGTTGGGTCATCGGTCTTGCGATGCTCGAAAATCCTTCAACAAACTTGCGGTAATATCCCGCTAATCCGAGAAATGCACGGACTTGGGTTTGAGTGGTTGGGGTTTCCATTCTTCAACATCTTTGATCTTGGCGGGATCAACATCGACTCCTCCTACCGACACAATATGTCCGAGGAATCCTACTTCTTTCAGCCAAAAATCACATTTGCTAAACTTGGCATACAACTGATGCTCTCTAAGGGTTTCAAGGATGGTTCTCATATGTTGCTAATGGTCTTCTTCCTACTTGGAATAGATCAGAATATCATCGATAAACACAACTACAAACTTATCCAGAAAATTCATAAAGATCGTATTCATGAGATTCATGAAATAAGCAGGGGCATTGGTTAATCCAAAAGACATGACCGTATACTCATACAATCCATATCTAGTGGTAAAGGCGGTCTTTGGAATATCCGTTGCATGAATCTTGAGTTGGTGATAACAAGTTCTAAGATCAATCTTAGAGAACACTCTGGCACTAGTCAACTGATCAAACAGATTCTCTATCTTGGGCAGTGGGTACTTGTTCTTGATGGTGACGTCATTTAGCTTCCGGTAATCTGTGCACAAATGGTTACCTCCATCTTTCTTATCAACAAACAAAACAGGTGATCTCCATGGTGACGCACTTGGTTGAATCAAACCTTTCGCCAGCATAGCATCAAGTTGCTTCTTCGGCTCCACTAGTTCAGATGGGTTCATACTATAAGGTCTCTGAGCTATGGGTCCAGTTTCAGGAATTAGTTCAATAATGAACTCGATATCCCGATCCGGGGGCATAGCGGGCCATTCATCTGGGAATACATCGATTCAAAGACTACTCTGACTTGGTCTATGGTTGATAGGGCTAGACTTTTGTTGCATTTGAATTGGCGGGGCAAGGTCTTAGAGATATGCTCTACTGATACTCCAGAGCTACTAGTCATGGTTATGGCTTTCTTGGCATAGTCGATCAATCCTTTATGTTTCGACATCCAATCCATTCCTAGTACTACTTCCAAACCTTTGGTTCCAAGTACTATTAGATTGGCATAAAAATCTATCCCATGTATTCTAATAGGTACAGCCTTGCAAATTTTTCTAGCTTTGGTGGTTGAACAAGGTATTTGAACTATCATAACATGCTTCAAATTGGTTGGGTGAATCTTAATAGTGCATGCAAATTCTTCTGTAAAAAACGAGTGCGATGCTCTAGAATCAAACAACACTCTTGTTAATACTAAGTTAGCAGAAAACATACACAACACGACATATTGTAACTAACTCGGACCCTACGCTCTAAGTTCAAGCCTGGATGAACCAAAAGTGGTTAAAATAGTACAGCGGGGGCCCAGGGGCCACCCACGTGTATGAAGGGTAACGGGTAGGCTACACTAGCGTAAAATCAAAAATTTCTACTGCGTCAACCAGGAATACTATGGTCATAGATCGCGGGATTACCTCTAGACGCGCAGGTGCGGAACTCGATGAAGCACGTTGCGGCAGTGTAGATGTTCTACGTCTCCTCCTCGTCCTCGTCCCACGAGCAGCTCCCCTTTGCGCGGCTCGTCCAAGTGCTACAGATGCAGCACCTCCGAGGTATCCACACGTCCGGAGTGGAAGCCGTCACACGCCAGACTGCTAGGTCTGCGCGTGCAACACAGGCGAAAGAGGAGTGGCGGCTGGGTGGAATGCTCTCTCCTTTTCAGCTCGCCTCACTCCCTCTTATATAGGCATCCCTGGTGGGCTTCTACATTAGCAGCCCATTAGCAGCCTAAGCCTGGTCTAATTCGGATCCAATCCTCATTAGGCTTCCAGCCCCTAAAGTGTGTGACCCTATAGGTTCATACACGTATAGACATGACGCGAGTACACTTACTCTGTCAATAGTTGGTAGCGGCCTCATGTAAAGATCATTCGGACGAACCATCACAAGGTTGAGTACATGTCTTTCCCTTTGCCTCACGATATTTGGTCTAGCTCTAAGCTGACCTCTCTTTCTCGATACTGTGATTCAGAATCCCTTTACTAGGTTAACTCTTAACCATATGTAGCACGGCCATGCATTTCTAGATCCGATCACTCGAGGGGCCCAGAGATATCTCTCTCAAGTAGAGAGGGGCAAATCCCATCTTGATTGACCGATGCCTTGCAGCATGTATCAGGACAAACCCGAAAGCTACCTTTATAACTACCCAGTTACGGAATAGTGTTTGATAGCCCCAAAGTAGGTCGATCCACATCTCAAGTACATGCGACAATCTCAGGTCTAAGGACAAAACGTACACGATGTGTAGAGAGAGCTGCAAGTATTATTGCTAGTCTCATGTTGGGTCAGTCCAACCCCATGTTCATAACATGTGTCCACCTCATTGGTTTGACATCTCTATGTCAATGACTTGCGAAACATAGTCATTAACCAATCGATGTGCTAGTCTAATATTTACGTGTGTCCTCGCATGAACTCCGACTAGGGACAATTATTAGATAACCATACAAGTAAAGAGTTTCACAAACAATTCACATAATTGCCAATCAATACAAGTTGCCTGGTATATGGATATTCAAGGAACATTATAATAACTCATGGATACACATGAAATACAATCATCTCTATGATT
Organism: Avena eriantha; assembly: GCA_910589775.1. NCBI lineage: Eukaryota > Viridiplantae > Streptophyta > Magnoliopsida > Poales > Poaceae > Avena > Avena eriantha. The sequence goes on along the minus strand of OU342741.1, from coordinate 262,875,593 downwards.
GCCTCTAGGGCATATTTCCTTCAGTCTCCCACTTGCACTAGAGTTAATCTAGACAGTATCTAATACCTATTGCTCTTGTGTGCGCTTCATGCGCAGGCTGCGGGAGTGGCTTAGTCAAGGGATCAGCAACATTTGAGTCCGTATGTATTTTGCATAACATGACACTACCTTCATCAATGAACTCACGAATCAGATGGTAGCGCATGCGAATATGTTTGTTCTTCTGGTGCTGTCTAGGTTCTTTGGCTTGTGCAATAGCACCATTGTTGTCACAATAAACGTCCAAGGGATTGGACGAGCCCTGAACCACACCAAGAGCGATCAGGAAATTCCTAATCCAAACAGCTTCCTTTGTAGCCTCCGAGGCAGCAATATATTCAGCTTCTGTTGAAGAGGAGGCCATTGTATCTTGCTTGGAACTTTTCCAGCTCACAGCACCACCATTCATGACAAACACATAACCTGATTGCGATTTCGAGTCGTCTGAGTCATTAAGGTAACTCGCATCTGTGTAACCCTTTACACTGAGTTCAACCTCACCTCCATAACTAGGAACATATCCTTAGTCCTTCTCAAGTACTTAAGGATATTCTTTACCGCTGTCCAGTGAATCTCACCTGGATCAGCCTGGTATCTGCTCGTAACACTTAGAGCATAGGAAACATCTGGGCGAGTACATGTCATTGCATACATGATGGATCCAATAGCCGAAGCATATGGAACCCTACTCATGCGTTCTCGCTCATTAGTGGTCGAAGGACACTGAGTCTTGCTGAGTTTAATGCCGTGAGACATGGGCAAGAATCCCTTCTTAGCCTCTTCCATGCTGAACCGTTTCAACACTTTGTCAATGTACGTACTCTGGCTTAATCCAATTAGCCTCCTTGATCTATCTCTATAGATCTTGATACCCAGAATATATGCCGCTTCTCCCAAGTCCTTCGTAGAAAAACTATTTTTCAATGAGGTCTTAACAGACTCGAGCATAGGAATGTCATTTCCAATCAATAATATGTCATCCACATATAAGATTAGAAACACAAGTGATTTCCCATTTTCTTTCTTATACACACAAGGTTCTTGTTCGTTTTTGGTGAAGCCAAACTCCTTTACAACTTCATCAAATCGAATGTTCCAACTCCGAGATGCTTGCTTCAGCCCATAAATAGACTTTTGAAGTTTGCATACCTTTCCAGCATTGTTTGGATCGACAAAACCTTCGGGCTGCATCATATACACGTCCTCAGAAAGGATTCCATTTAAGAAAGCCGTCTTGACATCCATCTGCCATATCTCATAATCGAAATGTGCAGCAATGGCTAGAATGATCCGTATAGATTTAAGCATCGCTACGGGCGAGAAAGTCTCGTCGTAGTCAACTCCTTGAACTTGTCGAAAACCTTTTGCAACAAGTCGAGCTTTATGGATGTGAACATTTCCATCCATATCAATCTTCTTCTTATAGATCCACTTGCACTCGATGGCTTTAAAACCATCAGGCAGGTCAACCAAGTTCCAAACTTGATTGTCTCCCATGGACTCTATCTCGGATCTCATGGCAATCAGCCATTTCTCAGAGTCTGGGTCCACCATCGCTTCTGCATAGGTCGCGGGCTCATCATTGTCTAACAATAATAACTCTCGCGCTTCGCGGAGCCTCGCCGACCTTCGTGGTTGTGGTGCTTCTATTGCCACGGGTTCCTCAACTTGTTCTGCTACAATAGCATCACTCGTAGAAGCATCCCCGACTGACTCATCTTGAACTTCTTCAAGTCGCACCGACCTTCCACTCGTTCCCTTTGTGAGAAACTCTTTCTCTAGGAAAACACCGCTACGAGCGACAAACACTTTGCCCTCTTCTCGGTTGTAGAAGTAATACCCTAAGGTTTCCCTTGGGTATCCCACAAAAATGCACTTATCCGATTTGGGTGTTAGCTTGTCCGACTGAAGTCGCTTGACAAATGCATCACAACCCCAAATCTTTAGAAAAGACAAACTGGGATTCTTTCCAGTCCACATCTCATATGGTGTCTTAACTACGGATTTAGATGGTACCCTATTTAGTGTGTAACCCCAAAATGATAATGGTAAATCCGACTGGCTCATCATCGATCGAACCATGTCCAACAAAGTTCGATTACGCCGTTCAGAGACCCCGTTTCTTTGAGGCGTTCCGGGCGGCGTGAGCTGTGGAACAATTCCGCAACTCTTAAGATGATTGCTAAACTCGTGACTCAAATATTCACCTCCGCGATCAGATCGCAAGGCCTTTATTTTCTTGCCACGTTGATTCTCTACCTCATTTTGAAACTCTTTGAACTTTTCAAAAGTTTCAGACTTATGCTTCAACAAGTAGACATAGCCATATCTACTGAAATCATCAGTGAAAGTAATGAAGTAGTGATATCCTCCTCTGGCTGTCGTGCTCATTGGTCCACATACATCAGTATGTATGAGTTCCAACAAGTCTGTCGCTCTCTCGGGAAACCCCTTGAAAGGCGTCTTGGTCATCTTTCCAAGTAAACAAGCTTGACATGTCTCGTATGATTCAAAATCAAACGAAGTTAGAAGACCATCACCATGGAGCTTCTTCATGCGCTTTTCACTTATATGCCCCAAACGACAATGCCATAGATAGGTAGGACTCAAATCATTTGGCCGAAGCCTTTTAGCACTAACATTGTAAACACATGCATTATCAATATTTAAAATAAATAACCCATTCATAATGGGAGCATCAGCCACAAACATAGCATTCCTAGAGATTACACAACCATTGTTTGTACTCGCGAATGAATAACCATCCCTCATCAAACATGAAGGTGATAAAATGTTTCGACCCATACTAGGAATGTAATAACAATTATTCAACTCCATGATAAATCCTGACGGAAGGTGAAGTTGCATGACGCCGACGAACAATGCAGCAACCCTTGCTTTATTTCCGACGCGAAAATCCACTTCGCCTTTCTGCACTTCTCTAGTCCTTATTAGCCCCTGCATCGAATTGCAAATATGAGCAACCGATCCGGTATCAAATACCCAAGAGTTAACATAAGAATCTGCTAGAAAAATGTCCACAACATTTACAACAAGTGTACCTGAGTGGGAAGTACTCTTACTTCCACTTTTCTTCAAAGAAGCCTGGTACTTGCTGCAGTTTCTCTTCCAGTGGCCATATTCGTGACAAAAGAAACACTCAGTGTCTCCTGCAAGACCAGCCTTTTGCTTGGGTGCAGGGTTTGGCTTAGGGATCGTATCCTTAGCCTTGCCCTTCTTCTTCTGCCAAGAAGTGCCCTTTTTCTTGAAGCTAGGCTTGTTCTGCACAACCATCACATGGCTATGCCCTGCACACTTCTTAATGTCACATTCTGCTGTTTTCAGCATCCCACATAATTCATTAAGGCCCCTCTCCACCCCATGCATATGGTAGTTCGAAATGAAATGCCCATAGCTAGATGGAAGAGATGCCAAAATGAAGTCAGTGGCCATCTCTTGGCCTAATGGAAAACCAAGCTTTTCCAAAGTCTGACTGTAACCAACCATTTTGATCACATGGGGGCCTACAGCTGCTCCCTCTGCCAGCTTGCATTCCACAAAGGACTTAGCGACATTGTACCTCTCAGTCCTAGCCTGAGTCTAGAACATGTCCTTAAGCGCAACGATTATATCGTACACTTCCTGATCCTCAAACTGTTTTTGAAGATCAGGTTCCATGCATGCAAGCATAAGACAACTGACCTCAAGAGATTCATCACATGCTTTCTTGTAGGCATTCTTAAGGGTAGCAGTTGCATTATCAGCAGGTTCATCCGGGATTGGGGTATCCAGAACAGTTTCCTTTTTCTCAGCCCTGAGAACAATTCTCAGGTTACGGACCCAGTCCGAATAGTTTGTTCCATTTACTTTATCCTTTTCAAGAATCGAACGCAAAGCAAAAGGTGATGAATTGTTCGGTGCCATTGATCTACAACAAAAAATATGCAAAATACTAAGCCATGTAACCATGAAAGAGTAAAACATATTAAACAATTTAATAGCATATACTCCCACTTAAATCAACATCCCTCTATTGATACTAAGTGATTCAAGATCCCCAATTAACAAGTCGACTAGTGAGCTTTAGCATCACTGCTAGAAGACAAGGTAAATCGGTAAGTAACCTTTGCTAATCATATCACATATGACTCTTGTTGTTGGGTGACATCTCTATGTCAAAACTAGGCGCCCAACCTTTATGCCCCAAGGTCCTTAACTGTTAAGATGACCTTGTTAAGCTCACCAACCCTTATGCGTGTAGGTATCCGATACAAACCCATCCAGCCAAGGAAAACCGTGGCACCCTAATTTCATAGACCCACCAACGATTGTACAGGGCATAGGATGGTGCAAGGTTTGGTTGGGAGGGCATGGTTTAACTTAAACTTTGTGAGGGATCGTTCTACTTCTATCATCTAAGCATGCATAGTAGTAAAACGTATAAGAATAGCATTCACATAGATGTGATACAGTATGGCCCATTTTCTCATGGTGATCTCCATCGCCATAGAACCTGTCCACCATGATGATCTCCATCTTCATTCTCTATGCGAGCCATCCTCCAAGTGATGAGTTCTCCAAGAAATAATACAAGCTATTACTCCTAACATCTAGTAATCAAAATTACATTGTATTGGGATCATCACAAGTTGGCACGCAGGCCATTACAATAATTGACAACACATATGGCTCCAGCCGTGTTGCCCAACTCACGACACGCAGGTCATGAAAAATACATACATGCATCACATACATTTTTGGGCCATACTGATCACATAAATCCTGCAAAAACAAGTTGTGCATAGAATCGCATTCTACCGGATCATGTGAAATCGTACCACCTATGAACCTTAACGAGATACAAAAAGGGGGGCTACGACTAAGGGGGGCTAGGGGGGCTAGGGGGTCTCCCCCTGCGGGGTTCGAAGGGGCAGCGCCCCTCGCGGTACCTTTAAGGATTTTCTTTAAGGATTTTGATCAAATCTATACAATTTTCTTTAAGGATTTTGATCGGCAAATCCAATTTACCATAAACCAACCATAGTTCCGATTTGACCAAACTCCTTTGATCACGGTACGTCGATTCAGATCTAATTCCCGATTCGATCAATCATATTGATCTTTGCATGATTCAGAAGGATTTATGTGTCACTGTCTACCCCGATGGCGGAAACCGACCGGTAGGGGTAAGTCGTTCGACGACCTTAGAATCACGATCACGGAAAGTAAGATCATAGATCAATCCAGAAACACCGCCATACAAACGATCATATCATTCATATCAATCTACATATCACCATATGCAAACTTCCCGAACCTATGACTGAATAGCATCGGCTCTGATACCACTGAAGGGTAACGGGTAGGCTACACTAGCGTAAAATCAAAAATTTCTACCGCGTCAACCAGGAATACTATGGTCATAGATCACGGGATTACCGCTAGACGCGCAGGTGCGGAACTCGATGAAGCACGTTGCGGCAGTGTAGATGTTCTACGTCTCCTCCTCGTCCTCGTCCCACGAGCAGCTCCCCTTTGCGCGGCTCGTCCAAGTGCTATAGATGCAGCACCTCCGAGGTATCCACACGTCCGGAGTGGAAGCCGTCACACGCCAGACTGCTAGGTCTGCGCGTGCAACACAGGCGGAAGAGGAGTGGCGGCTGGGTGGAATGCTCTCTCCTTTTCAGCTCGCCTCACTCCCTCTTATATAGGTATCCCTGGTGGGCTTCTACATTAGCAGCCCATTAGCAGCCTAAGCCTGGTCTAATTCGGATCCAATCCTCATTAGGCTTCCAGCCCCTAAAGTGTGTGACCCTATAGGTTCATACACGTATAGACATGACGCGAGTACACTTACTCCGTCAATAGTTGGTAGCGGCCTCTAGCAAGACGTGCCAACTCCTAAACGCATATAAAGATCATTCGGACGAACCATCACAAGGTTGAGTACATGTCTTTCCCTTTGCCTCACGATATTTGGTCTAGCTCTAAGCTGACCTCTCTTTCTCGATACTGTGATTCAGAATCCCTTTACTAGGTTAACTCTTAACCATATGTAGCACGGCCATGCATTTCTAGATCGGATCACTCGAGGGGCCCAGAGATATCTCTCTCAAGTAGAGAGGGGAAAATCCCATCTTGATTGACCGATGCCTTGCAGCATGTATCAGGACAAACCCGAAAGCTACCTTTATAACTACCCAGTTACGGAGTTGTGTTTGATAGCCCCAAAGTAGGTCGATCCACATCTCAAGTACATGCGACAATCTCAGGTCTAAGGACAAAACGTACACGATGTGTAGAGAGAGCTGCAAGTATTATTGCTAGTCTCATGTTGGGTCAGTCCAACCCCATGTTCATAACATGTGTCCACATCATTGGTTTGACATCTCTATGTCAATGACTTGCGAAACATAGTCATTAACCAATCGATGTGCTAGTCTAATATTTATGTGTGTCCTCGCATGAACTCCGACTAGGGACAATTATTAGATAACCATACAAGTAAAGAGTTTCACAAACAATTCACATAATTGCCAATCAATACAAGTTGCCTGGTATATGGATATTCAAGGAACATTATAATAACTCATGGATACACATGAAATACAATCATCTCTATGATTGCCTCTAGGGCATATTTCCTTCAGTGTAGACCCGTCGGTCGTCCTAACCACTTCAAAGAACATCAGGACAAGAGCGAGCGGCGTAGGCAACATACGAAGAGATCAAATACATACACAAGTGAGCATGTATGCAAGCTACCTTACAACAGTTCTGAGAGCCATACCATCTAAAAGAAATAGAAATATTGCAACGCCATACGGCAAGATCCAAATATCCTAGATATAGATAATAGTGTAGGATAGCTCCTCATACACCAATCAACAGAGTATCAAGCGGAAGCGGGAAACAAGATCCGAGTACGGATAAGAAGCAAATCGGCATAACATGCCATGTAACTAAGCACATCCCGCCCACATATCTCGCGGATCCCCATCCCCGGAATCTCTACACCGAGTGATCATTGCCAACCTCATCTGTCTCCTCCACCCAGTATCCATCTTGCGAAAACACCTGTTGATCTGAATCAAACAATTTATCGTGTGAGACCCTAGGGGTACTCAGCAAGTCTTTATGCCTCTAAAGGGGACATATACCTGGAGTGACGCAATTGCAGCAAAAGATAATAACTAACAAGGCTATAGATACTCGCTAACCATCCGCCTAACCAATGATAGACGGATGTCCGTAAATTAGGAACAACAGTTATAACAATATAAAGTAACAGATCCATCAGCCTTCTCGCTTACCAACGAGAAAGCGGACGAACAACCCATCTGTTGGCAGTTTTATTAATCATTCCAGGAGTATTGCACTAATTACTAGTCCGGTATTTAGTCAAATTAAAAGCGGTACTTTATTTATACTTGTCTATGATCAAGAAACTATGCTCTCGGTCGTCCATAACTGCGGACACGGCTTTCAGAAAGATTTACCCTGCAGGGGTGCACAAATAGCAACACACACTCGATCAACCTTGGAAAAACCAACTCAAAACCCAACGTGGCATTCACGACAAAGCGATCACAAGATTCATAAAATATTTCAGGGGGCCACCTCATTAAGCTACCCGCAACGAAGTTGGCCGACTCCGAGACAGACCCAAGGTTTGCGTCAATGTGAATGGGCTTGTCGATACCACGAAAACACTCCGCATACAAAACAGTACAGGTGCTCCACGCACAATCTTAAATAAAACGGTAAAGCATGGCATAAGTATAGGATAGTAATAAAGCCCCAAACTACTTTGTGGCCCCAAGAAATAGAAATGAATCAAGCTCTGGCTCAGGGGGGTTCATAAGGCCTCCCATAGGTGGATAGTGCGAATAGTCAAGAAACAGGAATCAAATACTCGGGGTCCTATGGGACACAAGTGAGCATAAAAAACCAAATGGCAGATATTGCCCACCGGCGTCGCTTTCATTAGTTATCCCATTACTACTCAGGTTAAGTTGTTTAGGTACCTCATTATCCATCAGACACTCACATACCCTACACATGCTGTTCTACGACTCGCAGGGCTCAAACAACTCCTGTAGTAGTGGTTCATGGGATGGAGGAACAAGCTCGGTGGGGTTTAAAAGTAAAGGCTATGCAGTACTTGGGATTCAATTTAATGCAATCGTGACTCAATGATGCAAGAATAAGATAGAAGCAATAGGTACAATATGTATGCAAGCATGTGGTAGTGCTTGCCTGGCAGCTCAGTTGAAGCGAGAGACGGATCTCGGTAGTACTCCTGGGATTCCTGATATTTCCCCTGCTCGGCGTCTATTCGAAAGAAGAACCAAACAAACAAGGGCCGACATAAATAAAGTGCACAAGCATATAAATAAAATGCGACAAGCAAACATGCATGTCATGATGGATGATGCACAATTTACATGGCAATAAAGTAGCATGGCAAGGGTGAGGTGTGGGGACAAGAATAAGTCATTTTATTAATTATTTGGTCAAGTTTTATTGCCATAAACAGTTCTAATTTTTAATAATGACATGATGCATGCTGCAATTCAGAACATGGAATGCATAAACAGAATGGGTTCATCGCACTGATCGATTTAGACATATTATTTTTCAAATTTGGAGTTATAGATTTAAACTTATTAATTATTTAAGAAAAGACATTTTTATTGCAATTAAACAATTTCGAAAATTTAAATTAGTCAAACATTATTTTGGATGGCAGATTTGAAATCCTCACATTTTTCTGATTCAAAAACATATATTATTTGTATTATTTGAAAAATACCAACTAAAAGTTGTTACTTTATGGATTTAAAAACAGTTAAACAAATTCTAGAAAAGATTTTTATTAAACCGAAAAGAACCGAGACTTTTTACACTCAAAGGAAGCTAGGCACCGTCACTAACAAGTGGGGCCTGCGCTGACTCAGCGCTCGGTGACACGGCGGAAATGGCTCGCTTTTTTTTCTTACCGCGTGTTTGACTAGCCACCGAGACCGACAGGTGGGGCCGGCATATCCGCGGGGCCACACACGGGCGCGCCAGTGGGGGCCTGCCACGTGTTGGATCCGGGGGAGCGCGGGTTGAGGATCCCACATCCACGGGGGCCTTTTTGCAAAACAGTGGAGGGGCTGACTGGTGGGTCTACAGGGTTGCGGGGGTGGGGGGGACCGACGGTGATAGACAAGAACTCGCGGGGACTCTTCTGCAAAACTACGGCGCCCGAACTAACGACCGCATGTCGTCGGCAGGAAAACTGTGAGCTTAGCTGGAGTTGCGACGACGATGGCGACTAAACAGCGGAAAATTTCGCCATGCCGCAAAAAGGAAAGTTGTAGAGGGTCGTGCGGGCTACAACTTCTGTTTAGCAAGCTCGCACGGAGGCGGACCACAACGAGCGGAAACTGCGGAAGAACAGAGGGGTTTTCAGGCGCTGATGCTGCTATTCACTGACGGATCTAAGACCGTACCGGCGGTGGCTCTGGTCGTTTTCCGACGACGCTGGCGACCAAACGGGGGCGAATCTCACGGTGGTGCAAAAACAAAAGACGAAGAGGGGTCCCTCGGCTACAATACTCACTTAGGTGGTTTGGCCTCGGGAGGACTGTAGCGGCCGCAATTCTTCGAAGAACAGGGCCCCTAGGTGGTGTCTGCTGGGCAGCTGCTGCTGCTGTCTGCCAGAGCGCGGCGCGCGGCGGTGCACGTAGGCTACTCGACGAAGCGTCCGGCGAGGCTAGGCCGCTAGGAGGAGGGCTGGCTTGTCTAGGAGGTTGAGAGGCTCACCAGGGGGTCGCCAGTGACGTCACTGGAGGGAGAGGTGGAGCGGGTCGGAGTGGAAGCAGGGGTACTGCGAGCTTCAGTTCCCGGCGGCCGCGGCGTGTCCGGCGAGCTACGGCGAGTTCCAGCAAGGCGTGGCCGGTACAGGGTAATGCAGAGGAGGCAGAGGGAGGTCCTGGTAGACCTAGGCGTGCTGCAACACACCAGGTCGACGAGGAAAGGTGGTAGACAGAGCTAGGCTTAGGGTTTTGGGCATGGCCTTGCCATGGTGGTTGATCGATGGAGGAGGAAGGAGAGGGAAACTGGGCAAGTTGGATCTCGATCTGAGGTTACTGGCTAGGTGGGGTGATAAGGGAGAGGAGCTGGAGGCACATGGGGTGGCATGGGAGGCTCGGCAGCATTCACGTGCAGTAGGCGGGGTGGAAGAAAAACAGGAACAGGCTAGCGGGGTTAGGTCGGCGCGAGCCCAGGGTGCAGGGAGAGAGGGTACAGCAAGGCTGCATTGGCGAGGCTCCTCTGCTGCTCTCGATCGACCTGATCGCCCACAGCAAGGGGGCAGGGTTGGATCCGAGAGGGTGCGTCGGGTGTAGTCCAAGTTGAGGCTGCACCGAGTGCACCTGGGAGGAATTGAGCTAGCTAAGTGGTGAGGTGTAGCTGTTTAGCTTAGCTTCGGTTTAGGTTCAGCAGATGGTAGTTTAGGTTTCCTTTATTTCCCTTGTTTTGTTTGATTTGAAGCAAGCTTTTAAACAAGCTCCAAAAACAAAAAGAAGAAAAACAAATAAATCCCAAAAAGAGCATAGATGGGAAAAGTAGATGATTTATTGAGATTGCAATTGAATTTGATCAAACTTGAGTGGATTTAAATCAACAAGCTTCTCTTGAATTCAAAAGAAATCACAATAGAAGGGAGATAGTGCAAACTTGCATGGCCCATGCATGTTTAATAAATGCCCACTACTAGTTGTGAAAACAACTATAATATAACATGGTCACTTATTCGAATGTGCTTCAAAATTTGAAGAAGGGCCTTACAAAGATAATTATGGAGCTTGCCTTCCCATATGGAATAGATGGAATATAAGCATGCAGGAAAAATAAATTGGCCAAGCTAGTGTGTTCTCTACTAGATGAACATATAGCCTCATATATATGTATTCAAACATGCTCACATTCAAAATTCAACCCCTATGGAAGCTTGAGAATGTATTCTACCCACATAGCATGCAAATGTGGCCATGTGGCTCCACATATTTGATATTGTGAAAACAACATTCATAATATATGTAAGCATGTAGAAATAGAAGTGGATCCATCCAAACACACATGAGCTAGACTTAAATAACAAATAGAAATGCAATGCTCACATATAGTTGGATGGTGCAATTATGGGGTGGTGACAAGAAAAGGTGATGGAGTTAAATAAAATATATGCCCCCAACTCAGCTTGGGCATCAAGCATTTATCTAGAACCAAATACAATTTATTAAGAACCAAATACAATTGATAAATGCATATGATCCAGATCCAAAAGAAAAAGGGTTTTATATGCTGCTCAAATGAACGGTGGCATGATGACATGAGCATGATATAATGATGATGCAACAATTATATGTAGGAAGTAGCATTTTATTATTAGACCATGTAGCATTACAAATTTTAGACATATGGGATGCTACAACTCTCCCCCACTAAACAGGAATCTCGCCCCGAGATTCTAGGAAGAAGAAGAAGACACGAAGAGGGTAGGATACTTGGCACGGAGCTCATCGTCACGTTCCCAAGCTGGATTCATCAACGGAATGGTACGACCAGTGCACCTTGCAGAACTTTATAGACTTGTTGCGAGTCTTTCTTTCTACGACTTCTAGGATTTTTGTGGGGTGTTCTTGATAAGACAGATCTTCTTGGAGATTGATGAGCTCATGGTCCACGGTCCTTCCGGGATCCTTGAAGCACTTCTTGAGTTGAGAGATATGGAAAACATCATGGACCTTGAGTTTTCAGGGACCTCAAGAGCATAAGCGACTTCTCCTCTTCTTCCACGAACTTTGAAAGGACCGATGTATCTAGGAGCCAGCTTTCCTTTGATACCAAACCGGTGCGTGCCTCTCATGGGAGTGACACGAAGGTAAACGAGATCACCAGGGACATACTCCATGTCCGTGTGCTTTCTGTCATAGTTGCTCTTCTGGCGACTTTGAGCAACCTTCAGGTTTTCGAGAATGATGTGAACCTTCTCCTCCGCTTGAGTTACAATGTCGGGGCCAAACAATGTTCTTTCACATACGCCCGACCAACCAATCGGAGTTCTGCATTTGCGACCATAGAGAACCTCAAATGGTGCCATCTTTAGACTCTTTTGGAAGTTGTTCTTGTAAGAGAATTCAGCATAAGGAAGGCATTCTTCCCACTTCATGCCAAAAGAGATGACGCAAGCACAGAGCATATCTTCCAGAATCTGATTGATCCTTTCAACTTGTCCTTGCGACTGAGGGTGGTAAGCTGTGCTGAAGTTCAACTTTGTTCCCAAAGCATTTTGGAAACTTCCCCAGAACTTGGAAGTGAAGATGCTTCCACGGTCTGAGCTGATCTCAAGACGAACCCCATACAGAGAGACAATTATGTTGATATAGAGCTCAGCCAACTGAATTGCAGAAATTGTTTCCTTGACGGGAAAGAAGTGAGCCACTTTAGATAGACTGTCGATGACAACAAAGATTGCATTGTTGCCTTTCTGCGACCTTGGAAAACCCGTTATGAAGTCCATCTCTACTTTCTCCCATTTCCATTCCGGAGGCTTCAATGGCTATAGAAGACCAGAAGGTTTCTGATGGACAGCTTTAACTCTACGGCAGACATCACACTCTGAGACATACTTGGCACAATATCGTTTCAACCCAGGCCACCAATATTGTGTTTTCAAGTCCATGTACATCTTAGTGCTACAGGGTGGATAGAAAGAACAGAATCATGCGCCTCCTTAAGAACGTGCTCTCTCAAACCCAGGTAGTTCGGAACAAACATCCGGTGTTCAAAGAATAGAGCTCCTTGGTCGTCGACGTGGAAGGATTCATACTTCGGCAACTGAATGTGGGAGATGATATTTTTGGTGTAAGGATCACCAAGTTGAATGGAGCGAACTTTTTCTTCCAAGAGAGGGGTTGCTAGAAGATTCAGAAGATACCCTTGATCCACAATTTCAAGGTTGAGCTGGCGGAATTGCTCGCACAAGAGAGGCTGTTGTTCTTCCACCATGAGGTTGTTGACATGAGCTTTCCGGCTGAGAGCATCGGCCATGACATTAGCTTTGCCAGGAGTGTAGTTGATGGTGAGATCGAAATCATTAATTGCTTCAATCCACCTCCTCTGATAAAGGTTGAGATCAGGTTGGGTGAAGATATACTTCAGACTCTTGTGATCAGAAAAGATCTCACAACGGTTGCCAAGAAAGTAGTGCCTCCATACTTTCAAAGCAAAGACAACTACTGCGAGTTCAAGGTCATGTGTAGGATAGTTGATCTCATGCGTCTTCAACTGTCGAGAGGCATAAGCAACAACTTGTTTTTCTTGCATAAGGACCGCACCCAATCCTTGCAATGAGGCGTCACAGAATATCTGGAAAGGCTTTGATGTATCTGGAGGAATCAAGACTGGTGTAGAAGTGAGCTTCTCTTTGAGTGTTTCAAAGCTTGCTTGACATGTAGGAGACCAAAGGTATTTCTTGCCTTTCTTGAGGAGATCGGTAAGAGGCTTCGCAATCTTCGAGAAGTTCTGAATGAAGCGACGGCAGTAACTAGCCAAACCAAGGAAACTCCGGACTTCTTTGACATTTTTGGGTGGAAGCCACTCAACAATTGTCCGAACAGTTTTTGGGTTAACGGCAATGCCCTTAGGACAGATGACGTGACCCAGATAGGTGACTTCACGCAGCCAGAACTCATACTTGGAGAACTTTGCATACAGGCGGTTCTCACGAAGCTTGTTTAAGACACACCGAAGGTGCTCTTCATGTTCTTCCTTTGACTTAGAATAGACTAGAATGTCATCCAGATAGACCACGATGAACTTATCAAGATACTCCATGAAAACCGAGTTCATAAGCCTTGATAAGGTGGCAGGTGCATTGGTGAGACCGAAAGACATGACCGTGTACACATATAGGCCATAGCGGGTGGTGAAAGCTGTTTTGGGAACATCTTCCTTGCGAATCTTGATTTGATGATAACCACTTCTCAAGTCAAGCTTAGAGAATACCACGGCTCCTTCTATCTGATCGAAGAGATCATTAATCCGCGGAAGGGGATATTTATTCTTGATGGTTTTAGCATTGAGAGCCCGATAGTCAACACAAAGTCTATCAGTGCGGTCTCGCTTCTTCACCAAGATGGTTGGGCTACCCCAAGAAGAAGTACTGTGCTGAATGAAAACCAACTTCTCTTGTTCATCAAGCTGACGTTTGAGTTTCAGCCAACTCAGCAGGACCCATTTTATAAGGCTGCTTGGAGATAGGAGCGGTTCCAGGTTCAAGCTCAATCACAAACTCGACCTCTCAATCAGGAGGCATACCTGGCAACTCTTCAGGAAAAACATCTGGGAACTCACGGACCACCGGAACACTTTGAATAGCATCCATAGCATCATCATTCAGAGCCGCCAAAGAGAAAAGCTGAATTGCAGGAGTGAGACTTGGAGAATAGACTATATGGCCTTCAGGAATTTTCAGAGAAACCAAGCGTTCAACACAATCAATCACAGCTGCATTTGTTGTTAACCAATCCATGCCCAAGATAACATCAATGTCAGAATTGCCCAAAATAATTAATGAAGCCGGGAACGAAGAGCCACCAATCTCAATTTGATTGCCATGGCTGATTTTGGAAGATGCCATTGTTACCCCAGGAGAAAGGACCATCAACCGCTTAGGAAGCGCATCCATTGCTAACTCATTCTCATTTGCAAACTTGTGAGAAACAAAAGAATGCGATGCACCAGAATCGAACAAAACTCGTGCAGGAACTGAGTTGACGGAAGCGTACCCATCACAACTCTAGGTGCATGTTCAGCTTGAGCGATGTTGACACAGTTGGCATGAGCAACCGTGGACCCGGGCTTGGTGTTGATGTTGAGAGCCCGCGGTGGAGGTGCACGAACCATAGAAGAACTTGCTGCAGGTCTTGGAGGTGGTGGAGGAAGAGCTTTGTTGTTCATGGGACAACTCCAGTGTTGATGCCCAGTGTTCCCACAAGTGTAACAAGCACCAGGTGGATGTGGAGTAGCGTAGCCACGGACTCCGCCAGGCGCTCCAGGGTAGTTGTGGTTGTAGCCCCTAGGAGCAGCGGTGAAGGAGTTTGGTGGCCTTCCTGCGTAGCTTGAAGGTCTTGGTGGAGCCGGGAGCGGCGGTGCGGTATTAGGAACCCACACGCGGCGCTTGGAAGGAGCTGACATAGCTGAAGAGCTTGCTGCGTCACGGTTGTGTTTCTTGGACTCCTCAAACACTTGCCTACTTTCTTCTTCCTATAGAGTTGTATGTTGGAGTTCCTGAAAAGACCCTGGCCTTGCATGAGTGATTGCATATTTGATAGATGCATTGAGTCCTTGCCTGAACCACGTTTGCTTCTTCTTGTCATCAGAGATCTCATCGCCACCATACTGAGAAAGATTCATGAAATTTATGATATAGGTATTGACATTATCATTGCCCTGCTTGAGGTTGAGAAACACTTCCTTCATCCTTTCCATGACAATCTCTGACAGATATTGCTCTTTGAAAGCCCAAGTGAACTGCTCCCAAGTAGGCTGAAAACCAGAGTGGTTTGCCTTCAGGTAATTCCCCCACCACAGAGTTGCGTCTCCCTTCAGAAGGTGAGTGGCACATTTTACCCATTCTTGCTCAGGTACATCAGCAGTCATCGGCAACCTTGACATCTCACGAAGCCAATCATCAGCATCTAGAGGCTGATCAGACACCTCAAAGTGGTGTGGGTTAAACTTCAGAAAGCCCTTGATGTCTCCTCGCTTGGGAGGAGGAGGTAGCGGAACAAACTCATTCCTCCTGACACTTTCTTCAAAGCATTGCTGGTTCTGTTGCATTGTTCCCAAGGAATTTGCAATACTTGCCAATGCAGCCCCCAGTTCAGGTGGTATGTCCTCCTCAGAACGGCATGGTGGTGCCATCCTGTGATGGATATAAAACTCAAGTCAGTACCATAATGGAGAATAATAATAATCCAAAATAGTACCAAAATGGAATTAACCAAGATTAAAGGATACAAATCACTAAGATGATATTAAAATATCAACAAAGTTCGAAGCACCTAGAAGATATTAAGCATATCACACATGACTAAACAAGGAGTGTGGTACACAAAGCTATCTAAGAAAAGTTTCCGCAAATTTCGGCATTAAAACACCACTATATGCGCAAAACCACTTAATGAATCAAGATTAGTAACTCTACCAATTCAATATACAAGAGCGAATGACAAAAGTAGTGGTATGGTCGCGACTCCATCCCACACTGAAATCATTACTCCACACATGAATAAGTAAAACACATATCCTAACTTTCTTCCTAAAGATTAGCAACTACGGAAACAAACACCCCTAACAAGATAGCGTCGGATAACAAAGAGTAAGACAGATCGCGTCGGTTTACAAAAACCTGTCGGTATGGAATGTACCAACAGTTGATAACCAAAAGGCAGATAGTGACAACAAGTTGGATGCAACAGATAGACAAGGAATTACACACACACACACACACACACTCACACAACCTATGGTACTACGGAACCCCGAACACGTGAATCCTAGTTTGAATTTTTAGAAGAGGATTGAAAATGTTACACTTCCTTACTAGAAAAGGGTGGGTGGGTGGGTAAGAAGAAAAATGGAAGCAGTCCTACTCTCACGTTTTGTTTTTCCCTAGTATACATAACTACACAAAATTTGCTAGACTGACAACGACCATTTGGCTGAGACCCTGAAGGGCGGGATGGCTCTGATACCAATTGTAACTACCTCGGACCCTACGCTCTAAGTTCAAGCCTGGATGAACCAAAAGTGGTTAAAATAGTACAGCGGGGGCCCAGGGGCCACCCACATGTAGACCGGTCGGCCGTCCTAACCACTTCCAAGAACATCGGGACAAGAGCGAGCGGCGTAGGCAACATGCGAAGAGATCAAATACATACACAAGTGAGCATGTATGCAAGCTACCTTACAACAGTTCTCAAAGCCATACCATCTAAAAGAAATAGAAATATTGCAACGTCATACGGCAAGATCTAAATATCCTAGATATAGATAATAGTGTAGGATAGCTCCTCATACACCAATCAATAGAGTATCAAGCGGAAGCGGGAAACAAGATCCGAGTACGGACAAGAAGCAAATCGGTATAAGATGCCACGTTACTAAGCACATCCCGCCCATAGATCTCGCGGATCCCCATCCCCGGAATCTCTACACCGAGTGATCGTTGCCAACATCATTTGTCTCCTCCACCCAGTATCCATCTTGCAAAAACACCTGTTCATCTGAATCAAACAATTTATCGTGTGAGACCCTAGGGGTACTCAGCAAGTCTTTATGCCTCTAAAGGGGACATATACCTAGAGTGACGCAATTGCAGCAAAAGATAATAATGAACAAGGCTATAGATACTCGCTAACCATCCGCCTAACCAATGATAGATGGATGTCCGTAAATTAGGAACAACAGTTATAACAATATAAAGTAACAGATCCATCCTCCTTCTTGCTTACCAACGAGAAAGCGGACGAACAACCCATCAGGTGGCAGTTTTATTAATCATTCCAGGAGTATTGCACTAATTACTAGTCCGGTATTTAATCAAATTAAAAGCGGTACTTTAGTTATACTTGTCTATGATCGAGAAACTGTGCTCCAAGTCGTCCATAACCGCGGACACGGCTTTGAGAAAGATTTAGCCTGCAGGGGTGCACAAATAGCAACACACACTCGATCAACCTCGGAAAAACCAACTCAAAACCCAACGAGGCATTCACGACAAAGCGATCACAGGATTCATAAAATATTTCAGGGGGCCACCCCATTAAGCTACCCGCAACGAAGTTGGCCGACTCCGAGACGGTCCCAAGGTTTGCGTTAATGGCTGTAAACGACTGGGAACCCGAAAATGTGACTGGGCTTGTCGATACCGCGAAAACACTCCGCATCCAAAACAGTACAGGTGCTCCACGCACAATCTTAAATAAAACGGTAAAGCATGGCATAAGTACAAGATATTAATAAAGCCCCAAACTACTTTGTGGCTCCAAGAAATAGAAATGAATCAAGCTCTGGCTAAGGGGGTTCATAAGGCCTCCCAGATGTGGATAGTGCGAATAGTCAAGGAAAATGAATCAAGTACTCGGGGTCCTACGGGACACAAGTGAGCATGAAAACCAAATAGCAGATATTGCCCACCGGTGTCGCTTTCATTAGTTATCCCATTACTACTCAGGTTAAGTTGTTTAGGTACCTCATTATCCATCAGACACTCACATACCCTACACATGCTGTTCTACGACTCGCATGGGCTCAAACAACTCCTGTAGTAGTGGTTCATGGGATGGAGGAACAAGCTCGGTGGGGTTTAAAAGTAAAGGCTATGCAGTACTTGGGGTTCAATTTAATGCAATCGCGACTCAATGATGCAAGAATAAGTTAGAAGCAATAGGTACAATATGTATGCAAGCATGTGGTAGTGCTTGCCTGGCAGCTCAGTTGAAGCGAGAGACAGATCTGGGTAGTATTTCTAGGATTCCTGATATTTCCCTTGATCGGCGTCTATTCGAAAGAAGAACCAAACAAACAAGGGCCAACATAAATAAAGTGCACAAGCATATAAATAAAATGCGACAAGCAAATAAGCATGCCATGATGGATGATGCACAATTTACATGGCAATAAAGTAGCTTGGCAAGGGTGAGGTGTGGGGACAAGAATAAGTCATTTTGTTAATTATTTGGTCAAGTTTTATTGCCATAAACAGTTCTGATTTTTAATAATGACATGATGCATGTTGCAATTCAGAACATGGAATGCATAAACAGAACAGGCTCATCACGCTGATCGATTTAGACATATTATTTGTCAAATTTGGAGTTATAGATTTAAAGTTATTAATTAATTAAGAAAAGGCATTTTTATTGCAATTAAACAATTTCAAAAATTTAAATTAGTCAAACATTATTTTGGATGGCAGATTTGAAATCCTCACATTTTTCTGATTCAAAAACATATATTATTTGTATTATTTGAAAAATACCAACTAAAAGTTGTTACTTTCTGGATTTAGAAACAGTTAAACAAATTCTAGAAAAGATTTTTATTAAACCGAAAAGAACCGAGACTTTTTACACTCAAAGGAAGCTAGGCACCGTCACTAACAAGTGGGGCCTGCGCTGACTCAGCGCTTGGTGACACGGCGGAAATGGCTTGGTTTTTTTTTCTTACCGTGCGTTTGACTAGCCACCGAGACAGACAGGTGGGGCCGGCAGATCCGCGGGGCCACACACGGGCGCGCCAGCGGGGGCCTGCCACGTGTGGGACCGGGGGAGTGCGGGTTGAGGATCCCACATCCACGGGGGCCTTTTTGCAAAACAGCGGAGGGGCTGACTGGTGGGTCTACAGGGTTGCGGGGGGGGGGGGGGGGGGGGGGGGGGGACCGACGCGTGATAGACAAGAACTCGCGGGGACTCTTCTGCAAAACTTCGGCGCCTGAACTGACGACTGCACGTCGCCGGCAGGAAAACTGCGAGCTCGGCTGGAGTTGCGACGACGATGGCGACTAAACGGCGGAGAATTTCGCCATGGCGCAAAAAGGAAAGTTGTAGAGGGTCGTGTGGGCTACAACTTCCGTTTAGCAAGCTCGCACAGAGGCAGACCACAGCGACCGGAAACTGCGGAAGAATAGAGGGGTTTTCAGGCGCTACTGCTGCTGTTCACTTACGGATCTAAGACTGTACTGGCGGTGGCTCTGGTCGTTTTTGGACGACGGTGGCGACCAAACGGGGGCGAATCTCACAGTGGCGCAAAAACAAAAGACGAAGAGGGGGACCTCGGCTACAATACTCGCTCAGGTGGTTTGGCATCAGCAGGACTGTAGAGGCCGCAATTCTTCGAAGAACAAGGCCCCTAGGTGGTGTCTACTGGGGGGCTGTTGCTGCTGTCTACCAGAGCGCGGCGCGTGGCGGTGCACGTAGGCTACTCGACGAAGCGTCTGGCGAGGCTAGGCCGCTAGGAGGAGGGCTGGCTTGTCTAGGAGGTTGAGAGGCTCACCAGGGGGTCGCCAGTGACGTCGCTGGAGCGATAGGTTGAGCGGGTCAGAGTGGAAGCAGGGGTACTGCGAGCTTCAGTTCCCGGCGGCCGCGGCGTGTCCGGCGAGCTACGGCGAGTTCCGGCAAGGCGTGGCCGGTACAGGGTAACGCAGAAGAGGCAGAGGGAGGTCCTGGTAGACCTGGGCGTGCTGCAACACACCAGGTCGACGAGGAAAGGTGGTAGACAGAGCTGGGCTTAGGGTTTTGGGCATGGCCTTGGCATGGTGGTTGATCGATGGAGGAGGAAGGAGAGGGAAACTGGGCGAGTTGGATCTCGATCTGAGGTTACTGGCTAGGTGGGGTGATAAGGGAGAGGAGCTGGAGGCACATGGGGTGGCATGGGAGGCTCGGCAACGTTCACGTGCAGTAGGCGGGGTGGAAGAAAAACAGGAACGGGCTAGCGGGGTTAGGTCGGCGCGAGCCCTGGGTGAAGGGAGAGAGGGTACATCAAGGCTGCGTTGGCGAGGCTCCTCTGCTGCTCTCGATCGACCTGATCGCCCACAGCAAGGGGGCAGGGTTGGATCCGTGAGGGTGCATCGGGTCTGGTCCAGGTTGAGGCTGCACCGAGTGCACCTGGGAGGAATTGATCTAGCTAAGTCATGAGGTGTAGCTTTTTAACTTAGCTTCAGTTTAGGTTCAGCAGATGGTAGTTTAGGTTTCCTTTATTTTCCTTGTTTTGTTTGATTTGAAGCAAGCTTTTAAACAAGCTCCAAAAACAAAAGGAAGAAAAACAAATAAATCCCAAAAAGAGCATAGATGGGAAAAGTAGATGATTTATTGAGATTGCAATTGAATTTGACCAAACTTGAGTGGATTTAAATCAACAAGCTTCTCTCGAATTCAAAAGAAATCACAATAGAAGGGAGATGGTGGAAACTTGCATGGCCCATGCATGTTTAATAAATGCCCACTACTAGTTTTGAAAACAACTATATTATAACATGGTCACTTATTCGAATGTGCTTCAAAATTTGAAGAAGGGCCTTACAAAAATAATTATGGAGCTTGCCTTCCCATATGGAATAGATGGAGTATAAGCATGCAGGAAAAATAAATTGGCCAAGCTAGTGTGTGCTCTACTAGATGAACATATAGCCTCATATATATATATGTATTCAAACATGCTCACATTCAAAATTCAACCCCTATGGAAGCTTGAGAATGTATTCTACCCACATAGCATGCAAATGTGGCCATGTGGCTCCACATATTTGATATTGTGAAAACAACATTCATTATATATGGAAGCATGTAGAAATAGAAGTGGATCCATCCAAACACACATGAGCTAGACTTAAATAACAAATAGAAATGCAATGCTCACATATAGTTGGATGGTGGAATTATGGGGTGGTGACAAGAAAAGGTGATGGAGTTAAATAAAAGATATGCCCCCAACTCAACTTGGGCATCAAGCATTTATCAAGAACCAAATAAAATTGATAAATGCATATGAGCCAAGATCCAAAAGAAAAAGGGTTTTATATGATGCTTAAATGCACGGTGGCATGATGACATGAGCATGATATAATGATGATGCAACAATTATATGTAGGAAGTAGCATTTTATTATTAGACCATGTAGCATTACAGATGTTAGACAGATGGGATGCTACACATCTGGCGCTTCCTGGGCTTCTTCAGCATTCATGTGAAACAGACGGCCGTTGCGGTTGAGAGAATCCCCTAGGGCGAATCTCCTTCCGAGTTGAACACGGTGTTGCTGCTGAGCTGGGGCATTCACATTGGTGGTGGCTGCAAGAATCTTGGGACACTCATTGGAGTAGTGACCCTTCACTCCACACTCAAAACAAGTAATCTGGGACTTGTCTTTGGTGGCAACAGGCACGGCATTGCTTCCAGTCCTTGGGGCAGTATTGTTGTTGTTGTTGTTGGACTTGGGCGGTGCACGGTTGAAGTTGTTGGAGTTTCCGAGGTTGTTGTTGTGGTTTCCTTCGGACTTCATGTTTCCTCCGCTACGATTGGGGTAGCTTGGACGAGACATTGGGAGTCTATTGTTTCTCGGGGCATATCCGGTAGACGGGTTGGGCGATACTTCTGAACATGGTTGGATTCACTCTGATGCATCATTATGCGCTTGCGGTTGTCATTGGCTTGGTTTATCGTCCCTTCCATCTGTATGGCAGAGTTGACTAGCTCTTCAAGGTCATCAAAACGGATGTTGACTAACACCTTTTGCATCTTATCATGCAGTCCGTTCAAGAATCTCTCCTTCTTTTTGGCTTCACTGTTGATCTCATCAGGTGCATACCTAGCGAGGGACAGAAATCTGTAACGGTATTCAACTACCGTCATCTTGCCTTGCTTCAGCTCTTAGAACTCATCTCTCATTCTGGTGACTCAACCTTGCGGCACATGGGTGCGGCTAAACATGGTCTTGAAAGCTTCCCACGTCATCACTTGACCATGGTTCATAGTACGGGTGCTATTCCACCAAGCTCTTGCATCTCCTGCCAGGTAGTGGGTGGCAAACAATACTTGCTCGTTGGCATCAACTCCTGCGATTTCTAGGTTATTCTCCATGGTTTGCAACCAATCATCTACATCTAATGGGTCTTCAGACTTGCTAAAGATAGGGGGATTGGTATTCTGAAAATTCTTAAGCTTTGATCCATGATGATCCTGATTTCCATGGCCTTGATTATTGTGGGTTATCTGAGCGATCTGTTGCAGGGTGGCTAGGTTGGCTTGGCGCTCTGCTCTACTAGCTTCACGGTCAGAAACTAGCATCTGCAGAATCTGCAGCATCTGGTCCTACGATGAGCTGCTTCCTCCTTGGTTTCCACGAGTCATCTGAAGATTGAGATAGATAATGAGATAAGAGGGAAAGTTCTAAGGTTCATGGTTTTGTTTCAAAAGTTTTAAACTTTGAGTTTGACTCACGTTTGGCTAACTAACAACTTCTCATTCATTCATTCAATCAAAGCACACGATACAAACACACACACCACAACATGTAAAGAAAACAGATGGTTTTAAGAACCATTCTGTGAGCTAATATACAATGGGACCGATACATCTCCTTCCTACGGTAGTGATCAAGTGCATCTACTCATCATCGATGAAGTTGGAGTCCTCATCATCGGTGTAGAAATCCATGGCATCATCCTCCATGTAGTCATTGTCATCACTGAGGTACAAGTGAATATCTCCCTGGATGTATTCACCTTCTTCCTCTTCTTCTTTTGCTGCAAGCTGAGCTTCCTACTCCTGGATGGTCTTCTCGAGGTTGGCCACCTTCTTCTCGCGTTGACGGCGAAGCGATTGGCAATCCTTGACGAGCAGGGCAAAAGTCTGGGTCTTCTGGGCGGCAATGGCAAGGTTGTGGTTAGCGTAGGCTCGAGCATTGTCCAATTCCTTCTGTCTATCATACAGCAGGAAGTCAAGGTTCTCCACTTGGCGCTTCATCTCCAGGTGACTTGGCATCTCCAATGGCATTCCCATAGAATCACGCCTTGCATAGTGCGCAAAGCGAGTTTCTTGGATCAAGTTGATGTTTTATCCGCAAAGACGAGCGAGAGCTTCATGCATTGCCTTGGCTAATCCATCTAGCCAGTTATTCTCTCTCCAAGATGGCACACTTCATCCCGTGCCATAAGAACGGTGCTTCACATGTTGCGAATTAATTTTTTAGTGAAATCGTCCGTCTTCACGGTGTGCCAAGAACAATCGTCTCCGATAATGACATCAAATTCATGAGCTACTTATGGAAGATACTCATGGCCAAGCTAGGCATCAAGATCCTCTTTTCATCCGCGTCGCATCCGCAAACGGATGGCCAAACCGAGTTCATCAACCGATGCCTCGGCACTCTCCTTCGTGTGTTGATCAACAAAAACCTCAAGGATTGGGAGGAATGCATTCCCCACGCCAAGTTCTCCTACAATCGTGTCAAGCGCTCTACAACAAAGATGAGCACATTCATGATCACCTATGGATTTGAGCCCCTCACCGCGCTCGACATCCTACTAGTACCTCTCAATGAGCGCACTAACATGGAGTTGACAAGCGCGCCCAAGCTATGAAAAGGCTTTACGAAGAAACAAGAGCTACTGATGCAGGCATCCCATTGATGATTGGCACTCCAGGACGACCTAAGATGTGTAATGATAAGTCTAAGGTTGTGTCAAACGTTGCAGCTATGTTATTGAGTCCGAGTCCAGTTTAGGGTTGAGTCGGTTTGTGTGTTCGGTTTGAGCCTGTCCAACCGACTAGTTGTAGGCGTCCTATATAAAGGAGCCAAACAGCTAGGGTTTAGGTAGTTCAGAATTTTAGTCTAAAGATATCGTATTGTGTTTCTTGGTGAAGCATCTCTCCAGGGATGGCGATGCTGTTTATCAATTTATAATAAGTAATTTGCAGAGGTTCTTTTTTCATCAAGGATTGTCGTGCTTTCATTTGAGGTGTGGCGATCTTCATCATTTTGCTTGTTGGATTTGTCCTCACCTTCAGGTATACCTAGGCGTGGGCAGCCCGACCCGAAAAAAGCCCGACGGGCCGGGCTTTTGAGGCCTAGGATCCAGTTCTGCGGCCCGAAGGTGCCACGGGCCGGGCTTGGGCTTCATGAATGTGCAAAATAGGGAAAGGCCCGACCCGAGGCCCGACCGCCCGAGGAAAAACATGCATCACGGGCTGGGCCTAGGCTTGATTTTTAGGCCCGACAGCCGGGCTGGGCTTGGGCCTATGATTTTCACGGGCGGGCTTGGTCAGGCCCGGCCCGAGTCCGGCCCGGCCCGAAAAATGCCCAGGTATACCTTCAGGTGACGTTCATCGATGTTGTTGAAAGGAATTCTATCTGGATTACTCGCTGTGAAAGATGGGGATAAAACTCTAAGATGATCGGTGTGATCCTTATCATGTGGTATCAGAGCTCTGTGTTATTCTAGATTGATCTGTTGTTTACTAGGATTCTGCAGTCAGGCCACCGAGTTGATCTATTGACTCGCTAGGAGATCTGCTGAAGTCAGTCGTCAAATCGAGGATTATTTTGTTGGAGAGTCGTCAGGTTTTCCTTAAACGCGAGGAGCAGCTTGGATTGTTCCCGTTTCGAAGGAATCGGCGTATTTTACTTGGATTAGATCAGCTATTTTTCCGTCCGTGTGGTGTACGCAGCCAAAAGGATCGCAGCTGTTTGCGTCGGCCGTGAGCGGTGTCCCGGAATATCGGAGCGAGGCATGACAGAAAAGCGCAGATCGAAGGATACCTGAGAAAAGGAAACTCAAAGGAGTCTGGGAATTAATTAGTTCCTTTTTGTGCCGAATTGGAGAATTTCACACACCATGGGTGGCCTGCACGCTACCTGGAGCTGATCGATCGGAAGGTTTCGTTCATTCGTTTCCGTGTTTGATCGCGTGGAGTCTATGCACGAAAAATAAAAAGTCCATCTGACCGCTACCTTCAAGTACGTGCTACAGCAGTGCATCAGTATTAAAAAAGAGAATGTCTAGATCTCAGACGTCTGAGAACTTGTTAAGTCTAAATCGCTGATGTCATCCTAATATTTGTACTAATTCCCAGTTGTAACCTAGTTGTAACTCATAAGATTTGTACTAATTCTCAGTTACAACCTGGTTGTAACTCATAAAATTCTTAGTTACATCCTAGTTGCAACTCATGTGTAACTTTCACTTTGCACGAATCACGAGGTAAATCGAACGGTGAAAGAGACGACTGAGACCTAAGAAGTTCTCAGGCGTCTGAGAACTAGCAAAACCGATTAAAAAAAGACAAAAGGGATCACGTCACGGTCTGAATTGATTGTTGCAGGTGAGATATTCTTTTCACCTCTAACTTCGCGTGGATTTTCTGCTCCAATTTTTTTTCCTGCCGTGTGGATTCTAGAAAAGGAAGGAACGTGAAAGGAAAGTTTGAAAAAAATGGCAGTGGGTACGTGAGATTTTCTTGCGGCCAGCAATGAAAGTTTGATCAGATCGCTCACTTAAAGAAAAGAAAAGGAATCGTGGGAGAAAAAAAGATCGCTTCCGCGAGGTGCAGTGCGTCCGTTTCGTTTTGCGCGGTTGGCCTGTTTTTAGTGTGCTGCAAGAAGAAGAAGTATATATATATATATATATATATATATAGCTATGCACGTTCACATAGTCATTGGATCAACTATACATATCACTTGATATGAACCCAGTAGCACAACCTTCACTAACAGTATTAGACCGGGTGTAAAATTTCTAATTCAAAACCACCACCACGTCAAGCCATAAATCTAGGATTGCCATATGCAAACACCACATATTTTTTAAGCCACAAACCATGCCACTAGGGTACGCATAAAGCAAACATCCACAGAAACACGCCACAAATTTTTGTATCCACAAAAAAGTTTCATGGCCATTTGCTTTTGCTAGCCAACAATAATTTAAGGTTCTCTCTCAATTCTTTGTCCATCGGCACATGCTCTCCCTCCAAAATAAAATCAGCCACGTTTCAACGTCCTGGACAAGCGGCATGGTAAAATCAGCCACGTTTCAACGTCATGGACAAGCGGCATGGTAAAATCAGCCACGTTTCAACGTCATGGACAAGCGGCATGGTAAAATCAGCCACGTTTCAAGATAATGGGCGTGCCACGTGGTGGTTTTTCTACCATGGCTCAGAGAGAGAAACACCACGTGAAATTAACTTTGAACGTGAACGAGTAGATGAGTGGTGTGGACGGATGTTTTTGCAATGATGAAAAGTGAAACACCTGGAAAACCAGCCATCGTTCGGGGCCATGGTTCAACTAGCGTGGTGGATTTGTTGCCATGGTTCAAAAGAGAAACACCATGAGCATCAGCCATTTGCTCGTGATCATGGTCAAACGTCATGGTTATGCTTTTCACAAACTCTCACCCATTGTCTGCATTTTAACGGAAAATGATGGACGACACAAACAATCGACCCCATTTCATCATGATCCCTTATGTAGCTATGATCTCTATATCCAACGGTAGTGACCGCGTGTGTAGGTAGCTGACACGGTATAAAATCCGCGTCCATATATATATATATATAATAATAAAGGACGGATTGTTTCTTCCGGTCCAACACTTTTCTAGACCTCTTTGCCCCTGCTGTTTGGAGAAAACTACCCACCACCGACACCCACAAGTAAAAATGATTTTTTGATTAAGGACTCGTGAGCTCTGTTACGTATATCTAAAGTCTTGCAAGCTTACGAGTCTATTCTATATAAGTATATTAGGAGACTTGATTACCGACGGAATCGCTCCATCGATGCTTCTGAAGGCGGCGGCGGTTCCGCACGCTGGCCGGAGAGAGGCCTCGCGGACTCATCAGGCGGCGACGGCAGAGGCGAGTCAAGCAGAGTACCGCCGATTGTAGTCTGTCCAGATCCCTTCCTCAACGCTTGGATCCCGGCCATCCATTGCCAGATTGGAGTTCTTCTAGGAGATGATTTTCACACGAAGACAACGCCTATCTCTGGATGCGGCGGCTTCGCTCCTCGACGCCTTTTTCATGTGGCATCTTTCGCTCCTCGATAGTGCTACTCGCTGATCATCGCTACGCGTTGGGATCGGAAGAACATGATCGTGAAGGGGACACAAATCACCTCTGTGCTCCGGAAGGGAAGAAACAAAATTAATGGTTTCCAAATATTTGTATGGTCCAACGACAACCTCACCTTCCTGTCGACAGCTCAACTACATAAGCAAAAGGTATGTCCGAGCTAAGCCTGAAGGCGATGCTGTTACTGTGTCCCTTTTGAAACAGATCTACTGCATCCTTTCCTGGTTGGATTTTGAGCATTTTGAGCATCTGTCTATGATGAAGAGGTGATCAAACCATTTCCATACCACATGCTTAAGAGTGCAGGGTATGTAGATGTCTCTGATACACATTAGTATAGTAAGCAGTCAGCTTTGTGAAGATTACTTTTGTGCTATGTGCTTGTTTGTTTCTTATGTGTAGTCGACATGCCCAGAAATATGTCAGAAAGGGCCGTTTAAACTGGCTTGAAGGATGTAGCTTCAAGGAAGAGCATGAAAGTTGCCACAAAGCTGCCCAGCGTCTAGGTATTTTCCATATCCGGTTGCTGTAGTGAACACCAACTTTTAAGTATTGGATAAGGCACGTTAGTTTTTTTCTGAGCGTATGCCAAAGGCGTACCAAACTTTTATAGAAGGCAGCAACAACAATTACGAGAGTCCGGAGTACCTTGCGAACAAGGCGCCTAGCCAAATTCATGCATAACACAACTCCCAAACATGCGCGCCCATGCCCCACGACTCTCTAACCGCCTACTCTCGCGGTATGATCGGAACTCCTCTCCCAGGTCTAGCAATGGACAATGCACTTTAGTTATTTGAAGAAATGCTCACTTACCCACACTTTAGGCAAGGATTTTCCTGGGAACAATTTATAATTTCCGGATGTGGGGAGTTTAATTTTGACCCAAAACCAGAGTGTTGCACTTACATACTATTTGACGTGGATGTCTTTGTTCACCCTCTAAGTTATAACCTATGTAGGCATGTAGTTTCAATTTAGAAAGCATGATTGAGATGACTATTGTTAAGAAGAATTTAATCCAAGTAGGTGAAGCTGGTACCACTTTTTCCTTATACTAAATACTAGCAAGGCTGCTTACCAACCTGTGAACATATCTATTTTTTTGAATTTTTTATGTTGCCATATGATTTAATTTACTGGATTCTTTTTAATCATTAGTATGTCTGATAGGTCGATGTTGTTGTTTACTTGGTGTATACTACTAATTGCTGACAAAGAATGGTGCCTTTCCTGGTACTGGGTAGCAAGACCGATATACCTATCGCAACATTCGAAGAGGAGCTATGCGACTAGCTTAGAATGAGCAACTTTACCATTGGGAAGGGCAGTATGAAGTTGTGAACCTATTCGGTTCAATAAAATATACCCCTGGAGGTCTTCATATTGAAATGTACATTACAAACTTACTCTTGTTTTCGCAATTATCCACGGGTAAGAGATAACTGATATTATGATTCACAATCTTTTTGTTTGTACAAAAAAGGCTTAGATAAATATGGCATTATGTAAAGGGTCAACATGCAGATGCCAAAGGTAAAGGAGTAGCAAGATTTTTAGGTCTAATAACAAGATTCATACTTTAAAAGATTGAGTTATGCAAATGATCGCCCACATCATTATCCATTCGGTAGTGAATTTCTCTATGGTCATATGAATCCACCCGTAGCAACGCACGGGCATTTTTCCTAGTCTTCTATTAGTTCGAAAATTTGTTGGCAGAGATGGTTTTCACCACTGATTTCAGTTCGCCTAGGCCGGTTTGCGTGACAAAGAAGGCGTGTGATCTTTATCATGACTACACTAGTATCATGGTAGGCTTTGCATTGGATCCCACAAAAATAGAGTAGAGGTTAAACAGTTCCATGACATACGCTGAATATCAGTCTTAGGAATCCCACGTGTATAGTGGTTTTGCAAGATGACGTACACTTGACAGCAAGTTTGTTGGTCATACTGAATTTGTTCTTGCAGAGCAGTGTGTGGATGAGAGTGTGGCTAGTTGGTGGCATGAATAGAGGGCCGCGAAGGGCATCTCATGTGGGACAACTATTTGGGAAGAATTCAAACAATTTATGGGTACTAGATTTTTGGAGTAGTCCACGGTGATGGACAAGGTAGTTATTCCTAAGGAGGTTGTACCATTGAGTGGGCTAAATGTGCAACTCAAGAGAGTACATGATGGCACTTGCACGATAGTTGATAAAGGTCAGCGTTGGAATTTATTTCAGACTCAGCGTATGATAAAATGCAAAGCATGCAAGTTGATGATTGATGGTGATAGCTGTACCAATGGCATAACCAAGACAATGGTGGCATCTTTGGGGTTGTCCATATGGCGTATTCCCGAACCAAAGCATCTCGAGTGGTTGAATAGCTGCGTATACTGAAGGTTACACATAGGATGCGTGTGCCATTTACAATTGGTGAGTATGTTGATGAGGTGGAGTGTGATGTGTTGCCATTGGAGGTGTGCGGGCTATTACTTGAGCGTCCATGGCAGTATGATCATAATGTTATGCATGCAGGACGAGCCAATACTTACACTTTTGTGCAGGATGGCAAAAAGAGGACACTGAAGGCTATGGCGGATGATATGATCACATCTGATGTGGTGTTGGTGGTGCGCAAGGAGAAGGCGCACAAGGCTATGTTGCGACCGAGGACGGTCACACTTCAAGAAGAGGAGCATGATGCATGGAGCATCAATACTCATGATATTTCAGCTATGCATGTTGATGACAAGCCAGTTGTTTCAGCTATGCCTATTAGTCACAAGTCGGTTGAAGTCAACCCTCTTAGCGAAGAAAGAAAGGGTGATGCAACAGTTTCTACACATCCATTTTGTGTCGATAAAAGCACGCAAATCGATGAGAGTCGTGATGATCCTGTACCGGTGCATATGGAGGCGAAGGTCATAGACCGCAGATTTGTTGGAGCAGTTGTTCGGAGAGTTGTATCAGGAGTGCATATGCACAAAGGGAAAGATGGACGTGTTTGTCAATTTCATGGTCCGGGCATTGCACCTATTTTGTGGGGTCATACAAAGAGGGTTCACGTTCAGGTTTAGAGAGCTCCATCGAGAGATGACAAGAAGAAGGTTGCAGCGCCAAAATCCAAGCTTGTGTCGAGGAGGAAGGAGGCACCAAGTGCATCATCAAGTCAAGCTAGCCGAGAGGGAGGATGTGATGTGGCAGGCAGGCAAGACTTGAAGTTGAAGGTGAAGAGTGGCGGTATTTCTGATATGACGCCACATGCTGGAGAAGACCTTCCAGCGTTGAGGACAACGCCTTTCCAAGGGGGAGAGGATGATGCGGGCATTCCATTGATGATTGGCACGCTAGGACGACCTACAATATGTAAGGATAAGTCTAAGGTTGTGTCAAACGTTGCAGCGATGTTATTGACTCCGAGTCTAGTTTAGGGTTGAGTCCGTTTGTGTGTTCGGTTTGGGTCTGTCCAACCGACTAGTTGTAGGCCTCCTATATAAAGGATCCAGACATCTAGGGTTTAGGGAGTTCAGAATTTTAGTCTAAAGATATCGTATTATGTTTCTTGGTTAAGTATCCCTCTAGGGACGGCGATGGTGTTTATTAGTTTATAATAAATATTGTTGGCGGAGGTTCTTGTGTTAATCAAGGATTTTCGTTCTTTGATTTGAGGTGTGGTGATCTTCATCATGTTGCTTGCTGGATTTGTCCTCACCTTCAGGTGACGGTCATCGTTGTTGTTGGAAGGAATCCTATCCGGGTTACTCGCTGTGAAAGATCGGGACAAAACTCTAGGATCATCGGCGTGATCCTTATCAGCTACAATCGAGCAACAAGTACAACGCCAAGCAACAAGTTTCCACAAGTACAAGAAAGAGCTGATCTTCAAGGAAGGTGACCTTGTGTGGATACACCTAAGCAAAGACTGCTTCCCTAAAGAACGCGACTCCAAGCTCAAGCCAAGGGGAGATGGTCCCTTCAAGGTCCTTAAAGGAATCAACAACAACGCTTACATCATCGACATACCAACCTCCAAGTATCTAGTGAGCTCAACATTCAATGTCAAGGACCTTTCACCATACCATGGAGATGTTCAAGATGATATGCATGAAGATTCGAGGATGAGTCTTTCCCAAGGAGGGAGCTGATGCAGCCCGTCCTACGGATGTCCCTACATCTACACCACCAAGTCTCTCAAGTGGACCGATGACTCGTGACCGAGCCAAGTTGCTTCAAGCTAAGGTGAACTCGCTCCTCTTCGTGTGTGACTTTGCTACATCCTTGGATGGTTTGCTGCTTCATGCCACTACTTTGTGCATCCTCAGGTATGACCCCCATGAAGAAACACCAAGAGAAGGAGCCAAGCCATCACAAGATGAAGGTCCAGACCAAACAAGTGCCAGGATCGATGGACCGGAATCCTCGCCAGAATTCCCGACGCATAGACCGGCGGACCGGAACCTAGACTAAAATGACTAGCAACGGCCAGAGCAAACCGGCGTGCACTAAGCACGCTTCTATAAGCCATTCCAGTGGCCGACCGGAACTACCGGTGCGGACCGGAATTTCCGGCACCTAGTTCGGCGCGACCGGACTTACCGCCCGGAACGACCCAGTATGAAAATCAACATGGGTTTGATGCCCGAGAATATTCCTATTTCGTCCAGTTTTATCATTTTGTGTGCCCAAACTATCCATGTTTTAGTGGCTGGCCTATATATAGCCCCCACACCCCCTTGTATTACTCAGACTTGGATAATTGAAATTAGAAGATACCCTTGTGGATCTCCCTAATTTCTAGTCTCATGCTCCTTGATAAAGGAGCACCAATTACCCCCCACCTCGTCAAAGTTTGCATCATGCCTCCCTTGTTGTACAAGGCCTTGGCATCGGAGACCCTTGCTAAGACGTCAAGATCTCACCAATACTCCCCACTCGCCGTGTCGGTTCCAGAGAGAGAGAGAGAGATCTTGATATGGACACGAAGGAGGAGGTGAAGCCTAATTCCAGGACTCCACCAAGCTAGGTGATACGTGCATCCCATTGATGATTGGCACGCCAGGACGTCCTACAATATGTAATGATAAGTCTAAGGTTGTGGCAAACATTGTTGCTATGTTATTGAGTCCGAGTCCAGTTTAGGTTCGAGTCTGTTTGTGTGTTTGGTTTGGGTCTATCCAACCGACTAGTTGTAGACCTCCTATATAAAGGAGCCAGCTGCCTAGGGTTCAGGTGAGTTCAACTATTTAGTCTAAAACTATATTATGCTCCACCGTGTATCATCTCTCCGGAGGTGGCGATACCGTTTATCAGATTCTTATAGAGATTGTTGCGGAGGTTCTTGTGTTCATCAAGGATTACCGTACTCAGGTTTGAGGCGTGGTGATCTTTATCATGTTACTTGCTAGATTCGTCCCTCTTCTTCAGGTGACGTTCATCGCGTTATTAGAAGAATTACCTACCTGGTTGACTCGCTGTGAAAGATCAGGAGCAAACAATAGGATCATCGGTGTGATCCTTATCATGTGGTATCAGATTACTAGGTTTATCATAGCAAGATTTGGTTGTTGATTGATCTGCTGGTTTTTGATTGGTGAGGCGACGGGCTATTGAGACATTTTTCTTTTTCTAGGCATCGATTGTTTTCTCTAGCAGGGCAGTCTCCATATCATCGTTTCTTAGATCATCCTTTTGCCTACTCAATCTCGGTGAGATCTGCGTCGCGTGCGATAACACAGACCGAGGAGAAGTCTTGCATCACGTAGGGAGCAAGGAAAGTGGAGCAAATTGAATTTTTCTGTCAGCAATGTACGCGAGGAAAAAAGGCGAGTGATCAAATCCTATAGTTCCACCTGTGTACCTGAAAAAAAGCAATTTGATCGCAACTTTGTTCCTCACCTGCGGCGAGGTACCTGAGTTTCCTTCAACTTGAAGTAAACAAAGGGCAAAACAAATCGCTGCAGCTTGATAGTTTTGGATCGATTGCGGGATCGTTTTCCATCAGCAGGAGAGTCTTGTTCCAATTTTTGTGCCATGGTTGTCATCAGAAGGAGTATTTTGTTGATCGCGTGAAGTCTGGGATTAAAAAGGAAAGGAAGAGTCCATGCTTGGCTACAAATTGATTGGGCCGTTTTAAGTCCGATTTTTGTGCCGGTGCTCCTTTTTGGATTAGAAAGGAATCAATCGCGGGATCATTTCCATCGTGGGTCACGATCGGAAGTTTACCGTGTGAAGAACGGGAAGGAAAGTAAAAAATTGCCGATTCACTATTTGACGCACGACCACAGACGTTGTCTGTCCTTTTACGTGTTGTTGTCCAGTTCTTTCCTGTTACGGACGGTTTTTGAGCTGATTTTAAAAAAAATTGGATCAGTGAAGGCTAGAAAAACATAGAGAAACAAGATGGATTCTTTTCTAGGTGACTATTATGGCAAACAGTGTCTTTCTAGAAAGAGATCTGGTGATGTGTACAATGATTATCTAGTCATCTTGAACGCTGTTGTATATAATGATTCTCAAATCAAGTGGAGACTGGTCAATATGGCGACATATGCTGAATATGAGTTGTGGGAACGTCACATGAAAGAGGGTTTTTACAGATGTCATACATATGAGTATCTAGATGATTCTACACATGTGGTTCTTGCACTGCGACGTGTGGATGGGGAGATAGCTCGTTGGTGGGATAAAGAGATGTGTGAGAAGGATATCATAGATGCAACTTGGTATGATTTCAATAGTTTTTTGCGTAGTTGTTTTATGTCTCCTCGTCGTAAGGTATCGTGTACCAAGCCCGTGAAGGCAGTCCAACAGTTGTGCAGGGTTGCAGCTGTATCTATTTCGTCCCATGCAAAGGAGGCACCGGCAGTTTTTCCAATCCAAACAGTTAGTTGTGGCAGTGAAAAAACCTTCTAAAGAGAAGCAGCATGTTGCTATTGAAAGAACATTTCATGTTTTCCTGTGTTTTGTGTGTTAGATAACAATACTGTGGAGATTATTCATGTGCGCTAAGTGTGCAGGAAGATTTGGGGGGGGGGGGATTATCCGCCCCACCAAGGGCCCGATAATCCGGCCTACCTCATTGTTCAAAGGTTGCCAAGGCGCGTCGCTCGGAGTCCAGTCGGATTTTCTCCCTGAAAATCCGAACTGGGGCGGTTTTTCTTCCCCAGGCCGGATAATCCGGCTATCGGATGGGCCGGATAATCCGGCCCCCAGAATTTGAGCAAAGCGTGCCAAGGCGCGTCGCTAGGAGTCTGGTCGGATTTTCTCCCGGAAAATCCGAACTAGGGAGGTTTTTCCTCCACAGGCCGGATAATCCGGCCTTCACATAGGACCGAATAATCCGACCCCTAGAAGATGATCAAGGGCAAGCTCGGCGCGACGCTCTGATAGGGGGGCGGAATATCTGCCGGATATTCTGAGTCTGGGCGGAGTTTTCCCTAGGACGGATAATCCGGCCCTCACTTGAGCCGGATAATCCGGCCCCCAAAGTCACCAGCAGCTTGGTTTAGAAGGGGGTATAAATACCCCTTCTTCCCCAACATTTAGAACTCTTGGTTCACTCGAAATTGGTCAGACACTATGCAAGAGCTCCCATTCTAGATCTCCCACTTCAACCACCCGAAGGCTTCGATCTTTGGGGGAATTGAAGGAGGAGAGAATCGTCATCGTCATCACGAATCAAGCGCATCAACTCCTCTCCATTCATTTGCAGAAATCCCTGATCTAGTATTCTTGTCAATATCTAGATCTTGTTCTTTGTTATTGATAACTTGTTCTTGTGGCAGCTTGTTGTCATTATGGGAGCCTTCAAGTTGATTGTTGAGTTGTGCCCCGCTAGTTGTGTAAAGGCACCGGTACCCGCCTCGAAGGGTCCCTATAGTGGAAAGATGGATCAGGACTTTGGTGGCGGGATCCATCGGAGAACAGGGTGATGCCTATTGTGGTGTGGTGGTCTTAGTACCGCCCACCCCTCCAACGCAGACGTACTTCCCTTAACAAGGAAAGAACTGCGGTCAAACAAATCATGTGTCTCCGCATGCATCACTATGGTTAACCCGTTCCTTTTCCACTTGCTCTTTACTCGCTAGTAGATAGGTTTGCATATAGGGAAATTCCACTTAATAGTTTATCTAGAGAGTTTATCCTTTGTGCTAAGCCTAAAATTGGAAAAGCATTAAAATTTGAAGTAGCACCTATTCACCCCTCTTCTAGGTGCCCATACGATCCATTTCAGCTGCCAATGTTGTTGTATGCGCTGAAACTACAGTAGAAGATGTTGTACCGTTGAGTGGGCTGAATTTGCAACTCGACAAAGTACAAGGCAATGCTTGCATGAAAGTTGACAAGGGTTAGTGTTGGAATTTATTTAGGCGCATTGTATGATCAAAGACAAAGCATGCAAGTTGATTATTGATGGAGACAGCTGTATGTAACAACCTTGGACCCTACGCTCTAAGTTCAAGCCTGGATGAACCAAAAGTGGTTAAAGAAGTACAGCGGGGGCCCAGGGCCACCCACGTGTAGGCCCATCGGCCGCCCTAACCACTTCCAAAAACATCGGGGCAAGAGCGAGCGGCGTAGGCAACAAGCTAAGAGATCAAATACATACACAAGTGAGTATGTATGCAAGCTACCTTACAACAGTTCTCAGAGCCATACCATCTAAAAGAAATAGAAATATTGCAACGCCGTACGACAAGATCCAAAATATCCTAAATAGAGATAATAGTGTAGGATAGCTCCTCATACATCAATCAACAAAGTATCAAGCGAAAGCGGGAACAGGATCCAAGTATGGATAAAAGGCAAGTCGGCATAAGATGCCACATAAATAAGCACATCCCGCCCACAGATCTCACGGATCCCCATCCCCAGAATCTCTACACTGAGTGATCGTTGCCAACATCATCTGTCTCCTCCACCCAGTATCCATCTTGCGAATACACATGTTCATCTGAATCAAACAATTTATCGTGTGAGACCCTAGGGGTACTCAGCAAGTCTTTATGCCACTAAAGGGGACATATACTTGGGGTGATGCAATTTCAGCAAAAGATAATAACTAACAAGACTATAGATACTCGCTAACCATCCACCTAACCAATGATAGGCGGATGTCCGTTAATTAGAAACAATAGTTATAACAGTATAAAGTAACAGATCCATCCTCCTCCTCGCTTACCAACGAGAAAGCGGACGAACAACCCATCTGTTGACAGTTTTATTAATCATTCCATGAATATTGCACTATTTACTAGTCAGTTATTTAGTCAAATTAAAGACGGTACTTTAGTTATACTTGTCTATGATCGAAAAACTGTGCTCCAAGTCATCCATAACCGCGGACACAGCTTTCAGAAAGATTTACCCTGCAGGGGTGCACAAATAGCAACACACACACGATCGACCTCGGAAAAACCAAATCAAAACCCAACGAGGCCTTCACAACAAAGCAATCACAGGATTCATAATTCATTTCAAGGGGCCACCCCAATAAGCTACCCGCAACGAAGTTGGCCGGCTCCGAGACGGACCCAGGGTTTGCGAGAAGGGCTGTAAACGACTGGGAACCCGAAAGTGTGACTGGGCTTGTCGATACCGTGAAATCGTGCCGCGATCCCTAAATAGTACAGGTTCTCCACGCACAAACGTAAATAAAGCGGTAAAACATGGCATAAGTACATGGTAGTAACAAAGCCCCAAACTACTTGTGGCCCCAAGAAAATAAAGTAGAAACCAAGCTCTAGCAAAGGGGGATTCATAGAGTCTCCCATATGTGGATAGTGCGAATATTCAATGAACAGGTATCAAGTACCCGGGGTCTTACAGGACACAAGTGGACATAAGAACCAAATGACAGATATTGCCCACCGGTGCCTCTTTCATTAGTTATCCCTTTACTACTCAGGTTAAGTTATTTAGGTACCTTGTTATCCATCAGACACTCACGTACCCTACACATGCTGTTTTACGACTCGCATGGCTCAAACAACTCCTGTAGTAATGACTCATAGGATGGAGGAACAAGCTTCGGTGGGACTTTAAAGTAAAGCCTATGTAGTACTTGGGATTCAATTTATTGCAATCGTGACTCCATGATGCAAGAATAAGATAGAAGCAATAGGTACTATATGTATGCAAGCATGTGGTAGTGCTTGCCTGGCAGCTCAGTTGAAGCGAGAGATGGATCTGGGTAGTACTCCTGGGATTCCTGATATTTCCCTTGCTCGGTGTCTATTCAAAAGAAGAACCAAACAAACAAGAGCCAACATAAATAAAGTGCACAAGCATATAAATAAAATGCTACAAGCAAACAAGCATGCCATGATAAATGATGCACAAATTACATGGCAATAATGTAGCATGGCAAGGGTGAGGTATGGGGACAAGAATAATTCATTTTATTAATTATTTGGTCAAGTTTTATTGCCATAAACAATTCTGATTTTTAATAATGACATGATACATGCTTCAATTCATAACATCGAATGCATAAACAGAACAGGCTCGTCGCGCTGATTGATTTAGACATATTATTTGTCAAATTTGGAGTAACAGAATTAAAGTTATTAATTAATTAATAAAAGGCATTTTTATTGCAATTAAACAATTTCGAAAATTTAAATTAGGAAACCATTATTTTGGAGGGCATATTTGGATTCCTCACATTTTTCTGATTCAAAAACATATATTATTTGTCAAATTTGGAATTACCAATTAAAATTTATTTAAAACTGGATTTGAAATCATATTTAACCATTTTTGAAATCATTTTTATTAAACAGAAAAACCCAGAGACTTTTTATACACAACAGAAGACAACCAACGTCGCCGACAGGTGGGGCCTGCGATGAGCTGGCGAAACTGTGCGTGTCAGAGGTTTTTCTCACCGCCACAGACGTGAGCCGCAACAACTGATCGGTGGACCCGACGCTCAGACGGGCCCACGCACCAGCGGGTGAACGGGAGGGTGCCACGCGGCGCGGACGAGGGCCGCGGTTTGAGGCTGCTAAACCCGCGGTGCCTTTTCGTAAAAGTTCCACCGCGGATGACATGTGGGGCCGGGTGGAGCACGGGTTGCGTGAAACAAAAAGGCGAGGGTGTAACTGGAAAACAACCCCGCGCTACTATTTTTCTTCTACGCGTTATCTGACGAAACTGACGGCGAAGGACACCGACGCGGCGGGGGATTGATCTCACGACCTAGCGCACGCGGCGGCGGTTACCGCTGCGGCTGAGGGGGTTTGATGTTGGGTACCAGCTACGCGACTAGAAGGCCCTACTACGGTGTGATGACGGAAGTGCGTCAGCGAACCGGTTGCACATAGGGCATTCGATGATGGTCCGGCGCGTCCAGAGAGCGATGGCCAGCGGGAGGATGTCAGGGAGGCTCAGCAGATCACCGTGGCGATGCTGGTGGTGGAGGATCGAGACGGGAAGCAGGGGATCTGCGGCGGAGCTAGTGCACCCGGGGTTAGGGTTTTGCATCGGCTTGAGGATCTGCAGCATGTATGGGGCCGTCTCCTCCTCGCCTCCGTGTACAGGGTTGATGTAGGTGGACGCCCGACGCTTCCTCAACGGCCAGACACCGCGCCCGCCTCCTAGTTACGGTGGTGGAGAACCGATGCCGACGGTGGGTGTAGATGGGAGAGGGTAAGACGGCAGCGACAGATGGGGAAGGAAGAGTAGAAGGGCAAGACCCTGGATGGATCTGGGGCGACGCCAGGTACGAGAGGAGGGGGTAGATAAGGACAGAGGAAGGAGAGAGGCACATGGGTGGCTCGGGTGGAAAGGTGGTGGTGGCCACCTTCTCTTCTCCCTCTTCTCACGTGCTGGCACGGATCGGGAGGGGCCTGGGTGCCTACAGCTGGGGCCAAAGAGGACGACGCAGGCTCAGTGGGGCTTTGCTTGGCAACAGGAGAGAGGAACAGAGAGGGAAGGGCTCGGCTAGGGTTAGGCCGGCAGGAGGGTGCGACACGGTTGTCTCGGCTCGGTGTCGAGCAAGCGAGTGGGTCCAGCCCAGGTTGCAAGGGGGAGACGGACCAGGTGGTGAGGGTCTAGGTTAGCAAAGGGTCAGATGAGGCTTAGCCAAGGCTAGGAAGGAAAAAGGGGTGAGAGTTGGGGTTTTAGTTAGGTGTAGAGAGAGATAAAAATAGCTAGGTGTAGCTAGAAAAATAAAGAGGTGAGGGAGTAGAAGATGTCACATGTATGCACACATGCATGTGTATATGATAGATAGATGGAGAAGCTAGGGTTTTGGATTGGATAAGAAATACCAAGAAGTTTGCATTAAGACAAGGGAGAATCAAAAGGACCAAAGAGAGAGAGAGAGGTGGGAGAAAAGATGATCTTGCATGTGGCATTCTCTCATGCACATGATAATATTTGGTGAAAACTAAATATATGTCCCATGTATGCTTGACAAAGAGGAAACCACTAAAAGAGTGGCAAGGTGGAAGACAAGTGAAAAAGAAGTATTTATTTGGTTCATGTGTTTCAGTTGGTTTCAAACAAACTCCACCCAATATTCAAAAGAAAACCAAGTTAGAAGAACAAGAGAGAGGTATTCCATGGGCCATGCATGATCTCTTAATAGGCCACCTTACATTTGTGAAAACAAAGACAATCTCACATGGCTCCATCTAGTCACATGCACTCAATTTTGAATAAAACCCAAGCACAAAGGTTGGAAAGGTTGATTAAAAACATCAAATAGAAGAACTAGAGTAAGAAGGGGATGTGGGGATCATATATCATGTGACATGGAACAATGATACCACACAGAAAATATATGCACAAGGAATTGACACATGGCTTGGATTAAACCCATATCTACAAAAGTGGAAGAAATAAGCATGAATGAATATAATGGAATTGCCAGTGTGTGCGTTCCACTAGGCAAGTATATAGCCATAATTATATTCATACATGATCAAATATTCCAAAACAAGCCATAAGGAGGCTAGACAAGGAGAATACTCACATAACATGCAAAGGTGGCCATGTGGCTCTCCCCATATCAATATGGTGAAAACAACATGATGCGTAAATGGGAGCATGTGGAATTATAAGTGGATCCATCCCAACCACATGAGCTGCAGGTAAAACCAAATAAAATGCAAAGCTCACATATAGTTGGATGGTGGAATTATGGGGTGGTGACAAAGAAAGGTGGTGGAGTTAATAAAAGATATGTCCCCAACTCAACTTGGGCATCAAGCATTTATCACGACCAAAATATAATATATCAAGAGGCAAATACAATTAATAGTGCATATGAGATAAGAACCAAATGAAAAGGGTTTTATATGATGCTCAAATGCAAGGTGGTATGATGACATGAGCATGATATAATTATGAAGCAACAATTATATGAAGGAAGTAGCATTTTATTATTAGACCATGTAGCATTACATATGTTAGAAAGATGGGATGCTACACTGTACTAATGGCATTAGCAAGGAAATGGTGGCAGCCTTGGGGTTGTCCACATGGCATATTCCTGAACCTAAGAATCTACAGTGGTTAAATAGCTGCAGTATGGTGAAGGTAACTCGTAAGGTGCGTGTGCCATTTACAGTTGGTGATTATGTTGATGAGATTGAGTGTGATGTGTTGCCATTGGAGGTATGTGGGCTTTTACTTGGTCTTCCATGGCAATATGATCGCAACGTTACACATGATGTAAAAGCAAATACATATTCTTTTGTGCATGGTGGCAAGCAGCAGACTTTGAAGCCTATGCAGGATGATCACACAAAGTCTGATGTAGAGCTGGTGGTACATAAGGGGAAGACGCGCAAGGCTAAGCCAAAATTTAGGCTAGCTAAGGTGTAGGATGGAGAGCATGATGCACAGTGTGACAATGTTGATGTTGCTTTAGCTATGACTGTAGATGACAAGCCAGTGGAACTTGTTAGTGACACGCCAATTGAAGTACATCCTATTATTGATGAGAGGAAGAATGTTACAACATGTGTTCAAAAGGTTGTTTGTGTTGACACAGGCGTTCAGACGGATGATAGTTGTGCTCCTAATGTTCTAGTGCATGTGGTGCAGCGGGTAACAAAAGCAATTTTGTTAGCACACATATGAGACGTTTTTTTGGGATAGCTGTGCGGATGCATAGAGGCAAGGATGGACATGTTTGTCAGTTGTGTGGTCCATGCATTACTCATCTTATGCCAGGTCATGCAAAGAAGGTCAATGTTCAGCAACCACGGGTTCCAACAAGAGTTGAGAAGAAGAAGAAGACGGTGGCACCTAGGTCCAAGCTCGTATGGAGACGCAAGGAGGTGCAGGCGCCAAGGGCTGTTTCAAGTCAAGCAAACCAATAGGGAGGATGCAGAGTGGAAGCCTGTTGACCCACAAGTATAGGGGGTGTATCGCAGTATTTTCGATAAGTAAGAGTGTCGAAGGAGCAGAAGGTGATGGCTAGTGGTATGGATCAGGAATTCTCTGCAAATACTTAGCAAACAGATTTTTAGGGGTTTTCAATAAAGCAAGTAAACAAAGTACGAGTAAATAAAAGACAGTAAGAATGAATGCAGCACGTGGCCCAATCCTTTATGCAGCAAAGGACAAGCCGGTTGTATTTCTATAGATGACCAAACGTTCTCGAGGCCACATGGGAAGACTGTCAAGTGCTTTCGCTTCATATAGTCGATTAATCTTCTCTAGCTTGCTAAGTGTTGTGTGGCTGAACCTGTGCTAATGTACCGTCCCATCCAAGACTTAATACATACTTGTGATTAAACCCCCTTGCAAACATCCGTAAGTCCAAGAAAGTAATTAAGGTAGAAACCTAACCACAGCTTTAAACTCTAAGACCCTTACGTCCCTTGTGCAATGGTTTCCTAACGGGGGTTCAGGTTTCTGTCACTCCGGCAACCCCTACGATTAGTAGCCAAATACACAATGCATTCCCCTAGGCCATATAGGTGAAGTGTCATGTAGTCGACGTTCACATGACACCACTAGAAGAAGTACACCACAACTTAAATAACAATCTATTTAATCTTTCTCAACGCAACTCCACTACTAACAACAAGACTTCTCCCATGTTCTCAAGAACAAAACGAACTACTCACAAGACATCATATGGATCATGATCAGAGATGGAATAATGATGTATAACAATCTGAACATAAACAATAATTCAATGGTTCACTCAATAGCATCAACTACAAAGAGTAATCAACACCGGGAAAGTTTCCCCTATGAACTAATGCAAGATTCAACTCAATTGTTACAGCAATATGGAGATGGTGATGAGGGTGCTGATGGTGATGATGGTGGTGATGATGATGATGATAACGATGAAGCCTAGCTTAATGATGGTGTTGACGGCGATGATCTCCCCTCTTCGGGAAGGAATTCCCCCGGCAGAAATCTGTCTGCCGAAGAGATCTTTCTCTCTCGGTGTTTTTCGCCCGCAGAGGCGGCGGAATCTTTCTGTGGTGACTCCCCGAGTCTTAGGGTTTCGGGAGGAAGATATACGCCAGAGGGGAGAGGCTGGAGTGGGCCAGGGCGGCCACACCACTCCCTGGCGTGGCCTGGGCTTGCTCGCGCCATGGGGTGGTGTGGGCCCCCTGTGGCCCACCTCCACTCCATCTTCTGGCATCTTGAGTCTTCTGGAAAAATAGAATTTTCCGTATATTTTCCCAGATTTTCTGATCTTCGCGAATTTTGCCTCCAAACAGCACCTTTTCCATCAGAATCCTGACTGCAGCGGTCCATGCTCCAAAAGTCATCAACCA
Source organism: Avena eriantha (assembly GCA_910589775.1). Taxonomy (NCBI): domain Eukaryota; kingdom Viridiplantae; phylum Streptophyta; class Magnoliopsida; order Poales; family Poaceae; genus Avena; species Avena eriantha. The sequence goes on along the minus strand of OU342741.1, from coordinate 262,832,105 downwards.
TGCAAAAACAGATGAAATAACATAAGTATCACCTCTCAATACGAAATATATCAATGAATAATAGTGAATTAAGACATAGAATAGTGATGCAAAATGGACGTATCAACTCCCCCCAAGCTTAGACTTCGCTTGTCCCTAAGCGAAACTGAGCTCAATAAACATGACCTCAAGTTTATGGAGTGAAGAGTCGATAAAATAATACGGACAAGAAGCATCACATTCATCAAATACATAGATCATAAAAGAAGATAACTCACTATTATACAACTCAACTTGCAATGAGTAAAGGAAACACAATAAAGACACATAAAGTGAATCATAATTGGTAATGGCAAACTTAGCTCTTGGTCGAAGAATAGTTGATAACTTGCTGGAATTTACAAATAGCTGGTTTTCAAAGAAAGATTTCAAAGTAGCAATGTGCAAAGCAAGGAACATAAGAAACATGAGTGAATAAATCATCATATGAATGAATGAAACACATCAACTCAAAATACTTGCTGAGATAGAAGGGAATAGGTTTACTGACTCAACTACAAAGTAAAAGAAAGGCCCTTCGCAGAGGGAAGCAGGGATTGCAAGTCTCATAAAGAGCTCCCAAAAATTATGATACGTACTAGCTTTCAGCTCTCATTGCCCCTATCATAGGCATCTTTTGGTGGTTAAGGTTAAAGTGACACAACTAAGAGGATATGCTTGACAAGTTATAAGTTGAAATCTCATGCCCCTTACTTATGAGTACCGATCCTCATGCTACTCAACTTCAGTCACGAGCAAGCTCTTGTCATTGTAAATACATATGTATCATGGAGAACCGCCAACGGGGTACCCCTTGCACATGACACAGGAGCTATCCCATAATAAAAATGACAAGGCAAGCAGACAGTGAGCATCTCAGCGATCTTTTTATTTGCTATTCGCATAGGTTTTTATTGAGTATGCTTCATAGAATGTTCACTATAGTTATGCTGCAAGTTTCCACCATGATTAGGCATGGCTTAGGCTAGCGGCCCAGGCGTTTCTCTAACACACATATAAACTCCATGATCTTACAAGTTCCACTTTTATTTCACACCGCCGGGATCCATAAGCAAAAGTACATGATATCAACTAGGTACAAGTACCGATGAAGTGTTGAAAGCGGTCCCCATGTTACATGGTTCTGCTAACTTCAACTCATAAAGCGCAAGCATATACGCAACAAATAAGGATCCAATGGTTCAAGTTTATTAAGTGCGGAAAATAAAGTGTGCCATCAAGTTCGTCAGAGCTTTAATCACTAATTTTCATAGAACAAGTTTAATTTGGGAGGTAGATAAAACAAGAATTTACTTAGAATAGCAATAATGCTACTAGGTAGGTATGGTGGACACAAATGGCAAAGGTTTTGGTTTAAAGGAGGTGGATGCACGAGAAGAATTCCCTCTCAGTACAGGTTTTTGGCTAGCAAGGCTGGGTAGCAAGTACAAGAGTTGAAGGAAAGAAACAAACATACAAGTGATAAAGACAAACATGCAATCTTCCTTGGAAGCACAAAAGATCTTAACTGGAGAATACTAGACTTATGAGCAAATCAAGAAAGAAAGATGATGAAATTATTTTTCTCTAGAGTACTTCTATCCTTTTCTTTTTCTTTTCAACTCTCAAAAAGGTGTTGCTACTGACCGAGCCAGGTTTGCCAAAACCAACTAAATTAACTCAATGATCCCAGAGTGCTACCAATACTAACAACAAGATCAATCATATAACCACGAATTGAAAACTAATATAAGCTATGCAAAAGAGTGAATGATAGAACTTCTCATTAATATTCCATAACGAAAACTCACACCAAGGGATACATACCTAACTAGAGAGGGGACACTTCCATAATGCAAACCATAGTACATAATAACTCCTCTATTCATGATATGACTCTATTAATAAGGTAAAAAGGTAGAAGATAGTGATATGATACCGCGTCACTCCCCCAAGCTTGGAACAAACCAAGGGGATGCCAAACCTGATGACGAATTACTCCTTCGGTGGTGGTGGTATCCTTTTGATGAGCTCCTTGATCAGTTTCCCAAAGTCCTCAATCTCGTAGGTGAGATTACGAATCAGCTGTGATTTTTCTCAATGCTGCTCATGACCATGTCGTGTTGAGAATTCCAGCTCTTGTGATTCTTCTTCCATTCTTCCCACTTGGAGTCTTCTTTTCCTGCATGGTTATGAGCAAAGGTATGGAAGGTACTCTTGGTGTTCGGAGAAGGTGTCCTTGGTGCCAAACAGTGACGAGGAGATTTCCCCCAGTCTGCATCCATGCAGTCCTTCTGATCCTGGCAGGGTTCGCCACCACTCCAATGCTTGCAATGGTAGTGCCGATGTGCTTTGCCTCCTCTTCACCTTCACTCTTGATATCCTTCTCCTTCCAGGGGTCTTGGAGGTCTTCCTCCATAGGTTCCTTCCCTTTATCCTTGGCGGACACCATTGTGCTTCTAAACCTTCAAAGAGTATGTCCTGGCAGAAACAGATCGAAACAAAAACATGACAAAAACACGATATACGAACCTCGGGGGATCCGGGGGGTTATAAATTACGAAGTTTCACTTCAAAAGGAAGGTACTGGGAGAAAACGAGTCGGAGGCGGAGTCCTGGGTGGCCTCACCATCTGGTGGCGCGGCCAGGGGTGGACCCGCGCCATGGGGTGGTGTGGGCCACCCTGGCTCCGTTTCCGTCCCTTTTTCGCTTCGTAGCTTTCCTTATTGACTGAAAACTGCAAAAATATAGTTGTATTGTATTTTCGCAGAATTTTTCTTACCAGAACTATTACCTAGTTGGAAACGGACTCTGCAGGTCTCTGAATTTGGTCCTCAATGAATTTCTTGTGAGTTATAACTTGAAAGGCATCAACATCTTCATTGTAAGAATCTCGAGCAATATAGTGTTTGAGTCGCTGTCCATTCACTACTTGTGTAGTATTATCTTTTAGAGAAATTTTTTTATTGCTCCTAAACGGTATACTTCTTCAATGATGAAAGGTCCTTCCCATTTTGATAGTAGCGTACCTGCAAAAAATCTGAGACGAGACCTATACAATAGAACTTTCTCACCAACATGAAATTCTCTCTTAAGTATTCGCTTGTCATGCCATCTTTTAGATTTTTCTTTAAAGAGCCTAGCATTCTCATAGGCTTCACTCATCCATTCATCTAAAGAACTTAAGTCAAAAAGTCTTTTCTCACCAGCTAGCTTACAATCTCTATTTAGTTCTTTCACTGCCCAGTAAGCTTTGTGTTCTAATTTAGGGGTAAGTGGCAAGCTTTCCCATAAACCATCTTATAAGGAGACATTCCATAGGATTCTTATAAGCAGTTCTCTAAGCCCATAAAGCATCATTCAACTTCTTTGCCCAGTTTTTTCTAGACCTATTAACAGTCTTTTGCAAGATAGATTTAATTTCTCTATTTGATAACTCTACTTGCCCGCTAGTTTGGGGGTGATAAGCTGAAGCAATTCTATGATTAACATCATACTTAGCAAGGGTCTTCCTAAAACCGCCATGAATGAAATGAGAACCCCCATTAGTCATGAGATACCTAGGCACTCCAAACCTAGGAAAATAACATCCTTAAGAATTTTTAGAGAGATTTCCCCGTCAGCACTTTTCGTAGGAATGGCTTCTACCCACTTAGTAACATAATCAACGGCAACAAGAATATGAGTGTAACCCTTCGAAGGACGGAAAGGTCCCATAAAGTCGAATCCCCAACAATCAAAAGGTTCAATAACTAGAGAGTAGTTCATAGACATTTCATTGCATTTAGAAATATTACCAACACGTTGACATTCATCACAAGATAAAACAAATTTTCTTGCATCTTTAAAAAGGGTAGGCCAGTAGAAACCTGATTGTAATACCTTATGTGCAGTTCTATCTCCTGCATGGTGTCCTCCATAGGCGCTCTCGTGACATTTACGCAATATCTCTTTTTGTTCATACTCTGGAACACATCTTCGCATAATACCATCAACCCCTTCTTTGTATAAGTGTGGGTCATCCCAAAAGTAATGCCTCAAATCATAAAATAACTTTCTTCTTTGCTGAGCTGTAAAAGTTGGAGGCAAATACTTGGAGACAATAAAGTTAGCATAATCAGCATACCAAGGGCTTCCTCGCGAGTTCACCCCTATTGCGGCTAATTGTTCATTTGGGGAACTATCATTAACAGGCATAGGATCAAAAGAAATGTTTTCCAAACGAGATAAATTATCAGCTACAGGATTTTCAACACCCTTTCTATCTACTATATGTAGATCAAACACTTGTAAAAGCAGTACCCATCTAATAAGCCTAGGCTTAGCGTCCTTCTTCGTCATAAGATATTTAATAGCAGCATGATCAATATGAATGGTTACTTTTGAGTCCACAATATAGGGCCTAAACTTATCACAAGCAAAAACAAGAGCTAGAAATTCCTTTTCAGTAGTAGCATAATTCCTTTGAGCAGCGTCTAAAGTCTTACTAGCATAATGGATAACGTTTAGCTTTTTATCAATACGTTGCCCAAGGACAGCACCTACAGCAAAATCACTAGCATCACACATTATTTCAAAGGGTAAACTCCAATCAGGTGGTTGAACGATAGGGGCTGTAGTTAAAGCCTTCTTAAGCGTTTCAAAAGCTTCCTTACAATCATCATCAAAAATGAAGGGTACATCTTTTTGAAGAAGATTGGTAAGGGGTTTTGATATCCTAGAAAAGTCTTTAATAAACCTTCTATAGAAACCAGCATGACCAAGGATACTACAAATACCTTTGATGTCTCTTCGGCATGGCATCTTCTCAATTGCCTCAACCTTAGCTCTATCAACTTCTATGCCTCTTTGAGAAACTTTATGCCCCAGAACAATCCCTTCATTAACCATGAAGTGGCATTTTCCCAATTAAGAACAAGATTAGTTTCTTCACATCTCTGCAAAACTTTATCAAGGTTGTGCAGACAATTATCAAAAGAAGTTCCGTAGACAGAAAAGTCATCCATGAACACTTCTACAATTTCCTCACAAAAGCCATGAAAGATAGCAGACATGCACCTTTGGAAAGTAGCAGGAGCATTACATAAACCAAAAGGCATACGTCTATAAGCATAAGTTCCATAAGGGCAAGTAAAATTAGTTTTTTCTTGATCTTGTTGTTTGACAGCAATTTGAGAGAAACCAGAATAACCATCAAGAAAACAAAAATGGGTCTTTTTAGACAACCTTTCCAACATTCGATCAATAAAAGGAAGCGGGTAGTGATCTTTCTTAGTGACTTTATTGACTTTCCTAAAATCGATGCACATCCTATAGCCTACCACTATTCTTTGAGGAATAAGTTCATCATTATCATTAGGGACAACGGTAATACCTCCCTTTTTAGGAACACAATGAACAGGACTAACCCATTCACTATCAGCAATAGGGTAAATAATACCAGCATCAAGGAGTTTCAATACCTCATTCCTTACCACTTCCTTCATCTTAGGATTTAAACGTCGTTGGTGCTCCACTACTGGCTTCGCATCTGGTTCTATGTTGATAGAATGCTGACATATAGTAGGTGAAATCCCTTTCAAATCATCCAGAGTATAGCCCATAGCTCCTCGGTGTTTCTTCAGAACTTCCAATAATCTTTCTTCTTCCTCCCCTGAAAGTTTAGCGCTAATAATAACAGGATATATCTTTTTATCATCAATAAAAGCATATTTAAGATCATCAGGGAGAGGTTTTAGATCGAAGACCGGATCCTTTTTAGTTGGCATCGTGGTACCCAAGTCTTCTACAGGCAAGTCGTGCTTAAGCATCACTGGTTGATCACGGAGAATCATGTCAATCTCATTTCTTTCTACTACCTTAGCAGTGGTAGTAGCATTACCAGATAAGAAACTCAGCGAACTATCCATAACGAAAATAAAGCAACTAGCAGAAGTAAACAATACTCACAGTAGAACTTTCCTTTACCAGTTCCACTTTCCAATAGCGCTTCACTCCCCGGCAACGGTGCCAGAACATAGTCTTGATGACCCACAAGTATAGGGGGTGTATCGCAGTATTTTTGATAAGTTAGAGTGTCGAACCCAACGAGGAGCAGAAGGTGCTGGCAAGTGGTATGGATCAGGAATTCTCTGCAAATACTTAGCAAACGGATTTTTAGGGGTTTTCGATAAAGCAAGTAAAAAAAGTACGAGTAAATAAAAGACAGTAAGAATGAATGCAGCAAGTGGCCCAATCCTTTATGCAACAAAGGACAAGCCGGTTGTATTTCTATAGATGACCAAACGTTATCGAGGCCACATGGGAAGACTGTCAAGTGCTTTCGCTTCATATAGTCGATTAATCTTCTCTAGCTTGCTAAGTGTTGTGTGGGTGAACCTGTGCTAATGTACCGTCCCATCCAAGACTTAATACATACTTGTGATTAAACCCCCTTGCAAACATCTGTAAGTCCAAGAAAGTAATTAAGGTAGAAACCTAACCACAGCTTTAAACTCTAAGATCCTTACGTCCCTTGTGCAATGGTTTCCTAACGGGGGTTCAGGTTTCTGTCACTCCGGCAACCCCTACGATTAGTAGCCAAATACACAATGCATTCCCCTAGGCCCATATAGGTGAAGTGTCATGTAGTCGACGTTCACATGACACCACTAGAAGAAGTACACCACAACTTAAATAACAATCTATTGAATCTTTCTCAATGCAACTCCACTACTAACAACAAGACTTCTCCCATGTCCTCAAGAACAAAACGAACTACTCACAAGACATCATATGGATCATGATCAGAGATGGAATAATGATGTATAACAATCTGAACATAAACAATAATTCAATGGTTCACTCAATAGCATCAACTACAAAGAGTAATCAACACCGGGAAAGTTTCCCCTATGAACCAATGCAAGATTCAACTCAATTGTTATAGCAATATGGAGATGGTGATGAGGGTGCTGATGGTGATGATGGGGGTGATGATGATGATAATGATCCCGATGAAGCCTAGCTTGATGATGGTGTTGATGGCGACGATCTCCCCTCTCTGGGAAGGAATTCCCCCGACAGAAATATGTCTGCCGGAGAGATCTTTCTCTCTCGGTGTTTTCCACCCCGCAGAGGCGGCGGAATCTTTCTGTGGTCGCTCCCCGAGTCTTAGGGTTTCGGGAGGAAGATATACGCCAGAGGGGAGAGGCTGGAGTGGGCCAGGGCGGCCATACCACTCCCTGGCGCGGCATGGGCTTGCCCGCGCCATGGGGTGGTGTGGGCCCCCTGTGTCCCACCTCCACTCCATCTTCTAGCATCTTGAGTCTTCTGGAAAAATAGAATTTTCCATATATTTTCCCGGATTTTCTGATCTTCGCGAATTTTGCCTCCAAACAGCACCTTTTCCATCAGAATCCTGACTGCAGCGGTCCATGCTCCAAAAGTCATCAACCATGCAAAAACAGGTGAAATAACATAAGTGTCACCTCTCAATACGAAATATATCAATGAATAATAGTGAATTAAGACATAGAATAGTGATGCAAAATGGACGTATCAAAGGCAAGCAAGACTTGAAGATGGTGAATACACGTGAAGCTATTGTTCATATCACGCCACCTTTCCGACCCGACCCGTACGCATTGGGGACAACGCTTCTTGAAAGGGGGAGGATGATATGGGCATGAAGGACGAGGTGAAGCCTAATTTCAGGACTCCACTAAGCTAGGTGATGCAGGCATCCCATCGATGATTGGCACGCCAGGACGACCTACTTTATGTAATGATAAGTGTAAGGTTATGTGAAACATTGTTGCTATGTTATTGAGTCCGAGTCCAGTTTAGGTTCGAGTCTGTTTGTGTGTTCGGTTTGGGTCTATCCAACCGACTAGTTGCAGACCTCCTATATAAAGGAGCCAACCGCCTAGGGTTTAGGGGAGTTCAACTGTTTAGTCTAAAAACTATATTGTGGTCCACTGTGTATCATCCCTTCGAGGATGGCGATACCATTTATCAGATTCTTATAGAGATTGTTGCGGAGGTTCTTGTGTTCATCAAGGATTATTGTGCTCAGGTTTGAGGCGTGGTGATCTTCATCACGTTACTTGCTGGATTCGTCCGTCTTCTTCAGGTGATGTTCATCGCATTATTAGAAGAATTACCTACCTGGTTGACTCGCTATAAAAGATCGGGACAAAATAATAGGATCATCAGGGTGGTCCTTATCAGATCTTCGCCTGACACCGATCCTAGGGATTGCGCTGGACCGCTAACCACTGGCGTGAGCTATAGATGTGTATCGTGTCTTCGTGTGTGTGTTCATCGTGTTCTTCATGCGTGAGTTCACAGATTTCATCCTCTCCCTCATCCCCTACTGACATAGGTACGATTACTTGGATGCTTATGATTCGCTACCTTGTATTGGGTAAAAGGCCTACGGCCCATGTAGATTCCAGATGGTGGCCCAAGGAAGCAACCAACAAAGGCTCTGATTGTATTAGGAAAGAGACTCTAAACCGACATTGTGTTGGTGTTGTAATCACGCATGTATGAAACCTGTCCGCATACAGCTTTGAGACCCGGCCTATTATATATAGGAAGGGAGAAGCACAAGCGTGGGTACACAGAAATCTAGAGGACAACTTGTAATAGCGTGTTCACTCGATATTCAGGCGACTTTGTCTTCATTGTTTCCCTAACATCCGACGAAATCCCCAGCATTCTTTTTTCCGCGAAACCCAAGTCCATCATCATGGGCATTACCGAGGTTAGCCCTCGTCAATTGGCGCCATCTATGGGAAACCTGAATGCTGGAAACACAGATTCGGTGGAACACTCTCCACCAAGCATCAATTCGACGAAAGTAGATCCACACCCGCCCACCCATAAAGATACACCAACAGAAGAACCAGAACTTTCCATCGGATCCTCAATGGAAGTCAAAGCACAGATGGAAGCAGGAAATGAAAGCGAGCAGATCGAGATTAATCTGGGGGTTCTTGATGGTCTTTATGACAATCTCTCCTTCGGATCAGACCCACAGTTAACCCCACTACACGAACAAAGCCCATTTAACTCGGAACCTGAAGAAGGTAGCGAAAGCATCGACTTTGGAATTCAGATGGCGGAAATCTATCCAGAACAGAAACTGATGGACTTCACTAGCTCATCTGATAGTGTATCCATCAGTGTAAATGACGATGTTACCAGTCCATATGCCACCCAGCTCCAAGTATGCGTGATCATCGGAGACGCGACGACCCAGCAAGACTCCAATGGTAACCCAATTATTAATCCCGATGATATTCTTTCAAGCCATCATGCAGGAAGTGAAGACAACGAAGGAAGTCGAGGTAACGGGGGAGACCCAACAACCAACCGTGTAAATCGCGAAGAAGAACACTCGGGCGAGGGTGAGAGGCAAACCCTTAGCTTACCATCTAGTGCATGGGAAAAGGCAAAAGTAGCAATTTTAGGTGCGGTCCCAATGACAACAGATGCTACCCACGAAGATCTATTGGCATACTAGTACCCGCTTCATCACAAAAAGAGAGACCTCCTCTAGATGCAGAGGCAACTCGACAAAAGGAAGTGGGTAGCCGACGAATCTAGCCTACGGTGAGCACAGTTAAGCTCCACCCGAGGATCAAGGAGCGTAACAGGAGGAGCATCGCCAAGGAGAGGAACGTCTAGATTACAAGATATCCCTGAAGAAGAGAGGAGCGGAATAATCCGAGACCTTGATCTATCATTCATGTCCATAGACGAAGCTGGAAATATCAAGGCAAAAACAGCTCAGGCGGTCATCGTAGCCGCGCAAACATATCTAATTACAACATAGCCCGCACCCGACGATCCTCGCGCGGCCCTTCACCATTCTGCCTTGATGAACCTCGGTATGGTAGGAGAATCTCTTGCGCAAGCAGACAAAGGAACCACGCGACAACCCGACAGATCCCCACGCCGTCGTAGCACCCGTCGGAACGGAGGTCATACCCGACGATCACGATCGCCACATCGGGTCCACTTTTTAGAATCAGAACCGCGAAACGATGCAAGAAACGACATCACCCAGCAACGGATCGACCGATCTAGAGAAGAACGCAGCACCCGAAGATACCATGACGGCGAAAGCAAAGAAGAACAAGAATTATGCGGAGCTAGTTGCTTTACCCGACAGGTTCGCAAAACTCCGGTGCCAAAAGATTTAAGTTACCCCAAGATCACCAAAAGTACGATGGTCTTCAAGAACCTGAAGCTTGGCTAACCGATTACCTGGCAACCGTCAGACTACAAGGCGGATCCAAAGCTATAGCAATGCAAAGTTTGCAGCTGTACCTAACTGGTGCAGCATGCTCCTGGCTAAAACAATTACCCGAAGAGTCTATCAGCAGCTAGAACGATCTTGAGGACAAGTTTATCAGGAATTTCCATTCCAAGTTCAAGCGACCAGCGTCTTTGGAGCAATTACGGGCCTATAAGCAAAAACCGGGAGAATCAATACGGGCCTTCGTCCATCGGTGGAACATCATAAAAAATTCGGCTGAATCCATATTTGATGAAAGAGCAATCAACGCCTTCAACGACGGACTTTGTCGGCAGGAGTTCATTGAAGAACTAGGATGGATAAAGCAAAAGAGAATTTCGCAGCTGATGAACATAGCCAATCGATGGGCTGATGGAGAGGACGCAGTACACAACAAAAGAGCCCGCTCACCCGAGGACGACAGAGACAGGCGCAATAATGACCAGAGACGATGAACCAATGATGGATATCATACACCAAGTTACGTTGCAGCAAGTTTCTCTAGAGGAGGCAATTGATAAAGTGACGATTACAACAGCGGATACCGCAGCAATAGGGATAGCATCAGTGGGGAAGCCAGTCACAACAACGATACAACACGACAAATTAAGACCCACCTATGTCAGCAGGACAAATGTTAGAAGGACCCTGCAATATGCACTACTACGTCGACTCAATAGGGAAGAGGCGGTCAAATCATCTCCTAAAAGATTGTCGAACATTCTTAAAAATGAAGAACTATGCAATGCAAGGGCAGCCGAAGCAGCAAACCAAGGCTACACTACTACACCCGGCGCTTTGGCCATCAGCACGCCACCACCACTGCAGGTGAATCCGCTAGTAGGGCAGCTGCAAAGTACAATACACCAAGACGACGAATACCCCAAGTCAAAGGGAGCAATGTCAATGATCCAGAAGGGTCCACCCTCTAACAGAACACATAAATTGATCACTAGACAAGTAAAATTTGCAGTAACAAAGCCACCTCCTACACCGGAGTATCTCCATTGGTCAGAACAAGAAATTACTTTCAGTAGAGCTGACCATCCATTATGGGTCCCTCAGCCAGGCCAGTCAGCACTATTAGTGGAAGCGCAAATCGCTGGGTTCAACATGAGCAAGGTCTTCTTGGATGCAGGAAGCAGCATCAATCTGATTTACGCCAAAACTCTACGGGCCATGAACTGGTCCATGATGAATCGAGCAACAACAGACACAACTTTCCAAAGGATAGTTCCAGGGAAAGCCGAAACTCCATTGGACAAAGTCCACCTCGACATAGTCTTTGGGTCAAAAAATAACTTCAGATGAGAAAAGTTGGAATTTGAAGTCATGGACGGGCCATCTCAATACCATGCGATCCTGGGACAACCAGCTTTCGCTAGATTCATAGAAGTACCTCACTACGCATATCTAGTGCTGAAAATGCCAGCCCCCAATGGGGTCATAACAGTCAAAGGACGTTTCAGCCACGCAAACAGCTGCGATCGAGAGTTCAAAAAAATCTCGGAATCTTTCAGGATGCAGGCAGGACTTGGACAGCTGGAAATAGCAGACGAAGAACCGATACATGAAGCACACACCGGCAAAAATAAAACGGAGGAAGATCAACTACGCAATAGTCTCGCAAAAGTAGTGTACGCGGCCTCTAATAACGGTCCCTCATAAAGAAGACCCACTGATTGACAATACATGAGCAACATGACGCGGAAGATGATGAAGATCCCCAAGAACAGAAGCCGAAGTTCCTTCAAAAAACCTCCATTTGGACCCACTTTATATTCAATAAAGGCCCACGGCCAGGCGACCATGCCCTCTCAATGTACTCCTACCCATTATTATCAATAAACAAGGAAAGTATTCTGCAAAATACAAACTTCTACGGCACACGAACATTAGTTCGTCGGGTCCCCAGATTAAAATAATACAACATGCAATGAAAATCTCGTATAAAACATACGACCTTTTTTGATAAATGTCTGTACAATATTTTGGTTATACAATACAAGGCTGCACAAACAAGCAGTCATATCTTGAAGTTAACAAAAATTTCTTAGGCTGCTTCTAAGCACCTACGCACAATCCTAATGGCGGGTCTACGAGCGGTGGCGTAATGAGGCGACATATAAACAAGGTCACCATCAGAAGAGGGAGGCAGACCCGAAGATATAACATCCAGATTCAATGTTGGGTGATGCGCATGCACCCAAGAGAGCGAGCTTGGAACCTGCCACAAGCTGAAGCTTCACATAATGGTGGATCCTCTAACCTTGCCGAAACTTTGCTATTAAATCTGCCAAGGTCTAAGGCTGAGGATCCCGAGGAAACATGGCATTGTAAACAATAGCCAGAGATCTGCGGCAGCAGTCGACAAATTGCTCCAACTCTGATATGCGATCTTGCAACAGCGCCACAGTGTAGGCATGACGGTGATCAGTCCAAAAATTTGTCTCAGAACTTTGAGAGGCAGACACAAGAGCGTGCATCCGGTTACACAGATGCTGGGTTTCCTCCCTCTCGCACAATCGAATGCCTACAAATCGGGGAGAAATTAATTTCTAGCAACACGAGAAAAGTAACCGAAGAAAAAGATAACTTACATAACAGCTTTCACTCGCCCTGGAGATTTCCTCCAAGAAAAAAGCCTCGCGGTTAAGGGCCTGGTGTGTTTTCGATTGGGAAACATCCACCATCGATTGAACAACCCGCAGATTTCCTTCAAGTTTTACACATGTTCTATCTTTTCAGCATACAATGGCGGGTCCACCGTACGCACGATGGCGGAACTGGTTGCACCTACTACGGCGGAGGACGGAACAACACCCGTCAGTTGCATGGGACTAGAAGGAGCCGAAGAATCATTCAAGATCTTACAACACAAAAAATATATGAAACACTCAGCATACAAAAGCAAGCTCACACGCATATATTCAAAAGTTGCTTTCTTGTAAAAAGAAGCAAAGGGAGGCTATATTAGTTCAAGGTTCATTACAATGAAGGGAGACACGATAAACGTTACAAAACATAGCCTACGACGCCGTATCCTTCAAAGACAGGGTGGCACTAGCGGAAGGAGCACTAGCTATAGGAGTAGTCGAAGAAGGGGCGCCCATCGTAGCAGGGGCAGCTGAAGAAGGGGCAGCAAGGTTCTCTGAACTAGATCCTAGACCTAGGAGCAGCCGTGAATATTTTGTGGCCCTCTTAATATAAGGCTTCAGGTCAACTGCTTGGCCATTAGGGGTGACTGGCACAGAGGAGCTAACCTTCTCCCAGTCGACCTTCTTACTATGCACCATCGTCAGGGCCATCGAAGTTTCGGCGCCGCTCCTTGAGTGCGTCAAACTATAACCAACAAGGGGGCTGGGATCAGCACCGAAAATGACGGCAAGATCATGCAGGTTGTTCCGCACGTCCTTGGTTGGAAATATTTCAGCGTGAAGATTCTTAAAGGCACGGCGGGAGAGGAAAAGAAGGTTGTGCCCATGAACAGTGTTGGCCTCCAAGGTTCTAACAACATCCGATAAAGGATCAACCTTCTTATCTTCATGCAGCGTCAGGTCTTGGCCAGTCAATTCTGAAAATACAATAAGAAGGAAAGGATTGATTACCAAATGGGAAGAAATGAAATAAAGACACGCAAGAGAAGAAAACTTACGGGTCAAAGAAACATTAAGGGTCTCCAAACGCTTCCAAAGATTTTCATCTTCGACATCAGCCTTTGCTTTCTGCTTGGCTAGTTCTTCGACATCAGCCTTTGCTTTCTGCTTGACAACCTCCAAAGCCTCCTCAGTAGCTCGCAACTTGGCCTCCAGGTCATCGGCACGCTTCATCATGTGGTCTCGAATAACTTTGAATTCTTTGGCGGTTGCTGCATAACAGGATCATGAAAACCAAGGAAGAAAACCTCACAAGTAAATCTCAAAAACAAAACAAGGGCATACCTTTCATTTGTTCGGCTTGATCACGAATCTTTATAAATCGAGAGGCCATGTCGACCATATCACGCATCAAAGGCTGAAGAAGAACATCACAGCAAAAGATATCAGGGCAAAATAAATGAGGCTACAGGTAGAAAATGTTACAAACTATAGAGTGGCTTACATCATTCATATCCACATCAACAGGGTTTTCTGATATCACCACCCCTTTACCTACCGTTCTCTTCCTTTTTGCGACGGCGGCTTGGCTGAAGTGGCAGCATCTTTCTATACGACCTTCTCCAGAGGAGACATGAGTTTTTCCTTCGGCTCCACCAACAGTGGAGGAGTTTTCTTTGCAGAACAGCCCACGGATGCACAGAGAGGATATGTGGGAGGATCCTCATCATCACTGCAAAGGAACAACATAAATTGGAATAGGCATCAGCAGTAAAAACACTCGGTAAAAACGAAAAAGAAGCAGTCGAACACTTAGAAGACACATCCTGCGTAGGCGAAACAAATTCACCTGGGCAGGAGTAGCCGCAATCGGAGAAGTACCAAAAGGCTTGGAAGCAGTTGAGTCATCTGAGTCCTACAACCTTTCCACGTCATAAGGGCGCTTCCTCTTTTCGCCAGCATGCTCCATGAGGAAATCTCCAGAGCCAGCCAAAGGAAGAGATGGAGTCTTCGAAGAAGATTCAGATGGAGAGAACTCCCCTACCTCATCCACGATAGTCCCAGTCATAGGGAGATCACCGGATGCGAAAGAATAGGTAGGGGGCTCACAACTTCCGGAAAGAGGAGGAAGCGAGTTAAGATGATCAAAATCCTACACAAGCAGAGGACGCGGAAAAATGCTTGTCATCGAAAAAGAGTGCAAGTGCATCTACAAAAAGGAGAACATAATAGGTGAAGGCAACGGAAATTTACCTCGGGAAGCCGGTTTTCTTGATAAATGGCTCCACAAGACAAGTAGAAGGAACCGACTTTTTTGCGGTCAAAGTGGTGAAGCTCCGGACTCTTTTCTCTTACACCTTGAGGGCAAGATCATCCAAAGAAATTCTCATCGGGTCCTTCCTCCCGGTATACGCCCACATGCTGGAAAGCCGGGCTTGTAGCGGTTGGACACAAATCCACAAGAAGTATGCCAGGCCCTAGAGACCCGACAATTCCTTGCCAACCTCATGCCGTAGCTTCGAAATACGATCGACATAGGGCTGGATTTCTACCATTTCCTCGACAGAAGGACGTTGATCCCAGGAGTCAAGTTTACAATAGATTTTCTTAGGCTCAAAGGGGGCTAACCTGAAAGATTGGCCTTCGAGTGGCTGATCCTTGACATTAAACCACTTGGACTTCCAACCTTGGATAGTGTCAGTAAGTTTGAAGTCCAAGTAATCAACATCGGATCGGACAGAAAAATGGTGCCACCAACATCATGGACAATGGTGTTAGTGGCGTTACGACGAACATAGAAAAAGTATTTCCAAAGGCCCCAATGGGGATGAATCCCAAGGAAACACTCACAAAGAGTGACCAAACAAGCAACATGGAGAATAGAATTGGGCGTGAGTTGATAAAGTTGCACGCCATAGAGAAACAAAAGGCCACGAAGAAACTCGTGGACAGGAAGAAAAAGACCATGGAAGAGGAAAAGAAGGAACATTAACCTCTAGCCAGGCTCAGGAATGGGAGCAACTTCGTCTCCAGGGAGCTTTAAGGAGCCCTCCGTCAGAAGGGCGGAGTTCCATGCCTCACGGAGCTCCCGTGTCATGCACTTGGTGGGAGCCCACCCGACGGCCCTCTTCTTGGTGGCCTTCGCGGCGGCAGCGGAAGTCCCAACAACTTTGCTTTTTCCCATGGAGGCGAAAAGGGGCAAAAGAGCACGAAAACCGAAGTTCACAAGGACCAAGATAAGGAGTTCGCAAGGGGGAAAGAGCACAAGGAGGAAGATGGAGCAGGGGGAGTAAGGTGAAACAGTAAAACACGTATCCCTTCCCTTATAAAGAGCAATGGCGCGAGGACTGAACCGTTCGATGAAAAATCAAACCGATAGAAGATCGTATGATGATGACACGTGTTACAAAGGATCCGTAAAGGAAAAAATTAAAAGAAGTTATGGCTGCAGTAAAAATGGAGAACATCGCGTGACGCCTCGATTTTCACGCAAAGAGGGGACGTGCAGTCAAGAATCTCCGTTGAATATGCTATCACGCATCATCATTACTGCTGCATGGACCCATGTTCGACACGTCCCATCAGGACGTTTTGCTCTGAAAATCAACAGCATCAGGTATGTCATCACTAACGTCACCGTGGAAAACATTGCAGGAGTTGCAGCTTGTTTTTAACAATATGACCTGAAGAAATTATATTGGAGTCAAAATAAATCCCTCTAGGAGAAGAGTTGAGACTACACTCGAATATACAATATTACGACTGTAGCCTCGGGGGTTACTCCTATCGGGAACATTGGTCGTGCACCCGATAAAAATACAGAATTACTGACATCATAAAATTAAGTTTTCGAGCCTATGTTCTGATACACATATCCAAACATAGCCTCGGGGGCTACTCCTATCAGGAGCGCTGGTGCGCACCTGATAAACAAAAACAAAGGAAACATTTGACGACAGGTACTCCTATCGGGAGCAGGTTACAAAAAGCAAAAAGTTCTTCAGCCACTATAAAACAAAAAAACTCTCAGATCGCACCCAACGCGACAAAAATCTGAATGCCGTGTTCATAAACATGAAGGTAAGACCCTAGGATTTGTCCTGTGTGGCCTGGTAATCGCACAAGAATGCGCTCTGCCAGTAAAATATTCGTATCAACGATACGATGAAAAATCCCGACGGACGCGTCGGGTACCCGATAAAAATAGAAAACTAGAATTCAGTATTCGGTAAGACCTCAGCGGCTCGAACTGAATTACGCCAGTTAAAAATTCCGAATTCGAGCCTAGGGACTTGGATTTGATGTAGGACAACCTTGTTTTTGCCCAGGAGCAATTAACTGATTCCCGATCCGTCGAAAGCATCAGACTCATTGTACCAAATCCCTACGAAACACAAAAGCGATAAAAATAAAGGAAAATAAACTTTGAGACTCAACCTAAAACTACAATTCAAGTAGAGTCTCGGGGGCTACATATATAGGTACGATTACTCAGGTGCTTATGATTCGCTACCCTGTATTGGGTAAAGGCCTATGGCCCATGAAGATTCCAGATGGTGGCCCAAGGAAGCAACCGACAAAGGCTCTGATTGTATTAGGAAAGAGACTATAAACCGACATTGTGTTGGTGTTGTAATCATGCGTGTATGAAACCTATCCGCGTACATCTTTGAGACCCGGCTTATTATATATAGGACGGGAGAAGCCCAAGAAAGGGTACACAGAAATCTAGAGGACAACTTGTAATGGCGCGTTCACTCGATATTCAGGCAATTTTGTCTTCATTGTTTCCCTGACATCCGATGAAATCCCCAGCGTTCTATTTTCCACGAAACCCCAAGTCCATCATCATGGGCATTGTCGAGGTTACCCCTCGTCACCTACTCACTCTGCCTCGATTTCCAAGGGATTCGTGAAAGATCGGGCCATCCCCGAGGTTTGCCCTAAACATTGCCATTCACCGTGCATTTGCTCTAAAATATCTTCTTCGTTATGTTTTGTCGGGTTATGGGGGTAAGCACAAGAAACACTAAATCATGCACACCACTTCTTAACCCTCTTCTTCATAAACATCTTGTCCTTCTATTTCCTCAGATTCATAATCTTCATAATCTTCGCCATCATGGATTGTTGTGTTCACAAATTTCCTCGATGGACAATAGCTAGATACATGTCCACGTTCACCACATTTATAGCATTTTATCCCTGACTTTGCCTTACTCTTGCCTCCAATTTTCTTTGGGGCAGGTTGATTAGCCTTAGGTTGGGTGATCCTCCCTTCTGAATGAGAATATGGGGCCTTAATTTTGTTCCTTGTCTTCACCAACCTCTTGGCCTTTAAGGCTAGAGCTTGTGCTTGGTCAATGGACTAAATCTATTGCATCCCCTAATGATCTTGGATAGTGTCATTGAGACTACTGATGTACCTTGCAACTTGTGGATCATCAGTTTCAGCGAGGTTGGACCTCACTTGTAGCCTTAGAAACTCTTTTGTGTACTCTGAACTGTCCTATTCCCTTGAACGCTGTTCTGAAACTGAATGAATAGGATATGATCATAATCAAGTAAAAAAAGGACATGATCATAATCTGCAGGCAAAAATCTCCCTTTCAAAAGATTTTCATTTGTCGGTCTTCTTGAAGGTGATCTTAGTATGCGATCAAAGAAACTCTAGTAGGCGGTCTTCTTGAAGGCGATGTCACCATGCACCAGCTCTTGGTTTCATCTTGTATGCAACCAAAGAAACTCTATGATCTTTTGTAATATTCATGACCTCAAAGAAAGTATCGACCTCATAAAACCAATCAAGGCACCCTTCAATATCAACATTTCCATTGAAAGTAGGGATTTCATCTTTCACCTTGTATGTATCTTTTGCATATGTAGCGTTGGGTAGTCTCGGTTATGTATAGAAATCAGGTTCCCCAAGGGCATCATCATATTCTTCCTCTTAAGAAGCTTCCGTATAAGTTGGCCTTCTCGAGGTATGCTGATATGCATGTCATCAGGATATTTGGGCTTGAAGATGACATCCTATTCTTTGTTGTTGAACATCTCCTTTCTCCCTTGATGAAACTTCTTCATTTGTAGTTTGAGGAACAACCTTTATTATCATTTCAACGAGCTGATTGAATCTCCGATTAATATCTTCACGTAGCTCTTGGATTTGTTGTTCTACAACATCAACTCTCTTTCCCAACTCCTTCATTGCTTGCCGCATCTTGATCTCAATGAGAGGACTAGCAGCTAGATGGATAAGTAACACTCTCATACCACCTAATGCAGCACAAAGGTTCTGGAGGAACAACTCCACCTTGCTGCTATAATATGAACACCACAAATATTGAAGGAACCACTTTAACATGTTGCGCTAGATATCGCTTTAGCAGCATGAGCTAGATATCACTCTAGAGGCAAGGTTATCAAGAGTTCAGTCCAAAACTCTTAACACACAAGATCTAGTCCAAGATCTTAAAATAGGAACACAAAGTTCTTTATTGATAGGTAAAGGTTACATAATCTGGTTACATAGATAGAGGCGAGGGGCTCTATTTATAGGCTGCATGAACCTTCACTCCTTAGCTCTACGCATAGATAGAAGGTTCTAGGGAGCAATACTTAAAGCTGTTAAATAAATACAAGCAACATGACTACAACACATAGCTAGAACACTATGGAAACTGCTATAACACATATGACTAAAGTACCAAATTATGTAAAATATAGTAGAACTATGTAGAAGTCAGTATTGTATTTGATTTCTGCTTTATTTTATTTTATTTTCCATACTATTCTCCATTACAAACTAAGACAGAACACTAGAGAGGACAACCGCAACACGAGCATCATGATAAACAGAAAGATCATCTGAATAATCTGAGACATGTTGGTCATAAGCAGCAACCGCATCATCATGAGCAATCGTGGTTGCATTCCTATCAGGTTTAGAAGCAGCTACAGCAAGAACATGTGGTGTCAGTGGGATAGGAGCCACCAGAGGAACTGGGCGCAGTGAACAAGGGACCTCGCCGGAAAGAATACCCCATAAATGAATTCCACACATGTGAATATAAAGCCAACAAACTTAGTATAGGTTTTCCCATCAAAAATCAGCGGGCAGCGGTATGTCCCATCGAAAATTAGCGGGCGGCGAGAGACCGCCACATAGCCTGACGACGAAGACATTGCACCTATGTTTCCTTTAATAGCTAACCGGCCAATTTGATATCTATAGTAATATGAAATTAACAAATTGTTGAGGCCCAACCAAGAAAACTAGCACAAATGGCTTACACTAGAGCAGATAACTATAGTACCAGATCGGCCGCCTCCCGGCCACACGTGGACAAAAATAGAGCCTCACCAAAAGATCAGAACCAATTGATCTAGAAGGTTTACTGAAATGATTAGAACCAATCGATTGGATGAAAATTGATAGAACCAACCATACCAAAGACTTCGGTGTAAGCAAAACTGCTCACGGGATTTTGTCCCATTACCATCAAAAGCACCCAAACCAATCTTGGACCAACAAAAGCACGGGTATGAAAAACACGTCCGGCGGCAAGCGGTGAACCAATCTGGGATTTCAGCTGGAACCAATCTGGTCCTTCAGCACATGACCAACAAAGGCAGCCAAAGTGTAAATCAGTCCACCACAAATCACGATTTAGGAACCGATCAAAATCCAAAGTGAGGCTCCGACAACAAGAGATGCGCCTCCGCAGCCAGGGTCCGGCAGACAGACGCATGGAGCCTGCACATGCGACGTAGACCTTGGGGAACTGGCGGCACATACCTTGGGGAATCAGCTGCGGAGACCTCCGGCGAGCTCTAGAGGCCGGGAAGGGGCTGAGGTCTCGATTTCAATCTAGAGCAGCAAGAGAGACCGGTAGGGAAACAACCCACGAGGGCTGGGCTTCTAAGACAGATCATGCATAGGTACAAAGCAGCGGCCTAGAAGCGGCACATGGTGGAGAATAAGAAACAACGCAGGCGACCAAAGAGACGGCGCCGACATCGTGGAAGAATAGGAACTTGGATTAATAGGGGCCTAATGCCATCATATATACATGTACAATGAGGAGTCAAAGGCCAATATGAAGGATGAAGCGACCCCACCCGGTAGGGGTCCAAGTCTCGGTGATATATAGTGTTAGTCGCTGTATCGACTCGCTAGCACAAACAATTCAATATGTAATATCACGAAACAAAGGTATTAATTCTATTACATCAAATGATCTAGAATATAACATAGTATAAAACAAGTTACAGAGCGTAAGGGCTAGCTCCTGATAAACAAAGTTCAACAACGGAAGACTAAATAAATATAAGGAGCTCCATCCAAATGCCACAAACAAAGCATACTGATTGGAGACTCGCAGTCCTAATCTCGAACTTCAACCATCTTCAGGGAAACTTGCAACATGAAACGTTGCAGCCACGAAGGGTCAATACTTTGAATGTATCGGAAAACAACATTAAAACATGGATATAGTAATCCAACCAGGCAAAATCAATCAGCTCTTCTTAATCATCCTTCACTCAAAATCCAAAGCCTTCTTCCAAATCATCCTTCACTCCAAATCCAAAGCCCTTTTCCAAATCATCCTTCACTCCAAATCTACGTAAGGGCCAAGCTTAACATATCAGTAGTCAGACCATAACCCTACACCATGCTACTTGTCCAACCCCTCCTATTATCAGGACTCGGCTCAACATGTCAGAAAGTTAGGTTGTAGCCTTCCCATGCCACGGAATCCATCCTATTATCAGGACTCATCTCAACATGTCAGATAGTCAGGCAGTAGCCCTTCCATGCCACGCAATCCACCCCATTATCAGACTCTGCTCAACAAGTTAGATAGTCAGGCCATATCCCTTCTATGCCACACAATCCAGAAAGTCTCCTCCTTTCTTCTTCCAAATCTTGTCTCCTCCATTCTTCCAAGTCTAGCCTCTCACTAGGTCAATCCAATCTCACTGTCACACTAGGTCAAAGTCTATTTCTAGGTTTTGAGTCTACATCTCTAAGTTGGTATAGCCAAGCTTTTCCCCACACAAACATTGGTCACAGAATAACAATTTGAGAATCCATATGGCTATCCTATCCGGGTTCCATAGTATATCAACAAACAAATTAAATTCCTTCTACGATCACATAGTAAGCGTAACATAGACAAAGGGATAGTTCCACTTGCATTATTGATGAGGGATGTTCACACACCTCTTACAATCACAAGGCTTGTGCACCTCACAATCTATAAGACAAAACAATTCCAATGAACACTTATTCACACCACAAACATCGTGCACAAGTAATACATGCATGATCTTCATACAAAACAATTCATGAATACGGTTTTATAAAAGTTAAGACATGCATGATGTAAAAATATTTAATTGAAAACCATTTTTATTACTAAAGTTATGTTCAAAACAGTTATTAAAAGGGTTTAGTCTCATATTTAGACAAATTCATTGTAAACATAGTTTTAAATTTTATCCTCTTATCCTATTGGACAGGGGACAAAAGTATAATCATTTAGCAAAAAGAAACACTTTCAAACCATTTTTAGAAACCAATTTATGCCTAGAATACCCTAATGACAATACTGTAATATTGTTCAATTTAAAAGAATCATGTTTGAAAACTAACGGTGGGAGAACATTATATATGTCACAAGGATTCCAGAAAGATATTATTTGCATTAATTGGACTTGCGAACAAAAAGTTAGTATGAATCTAAGTTGTAGGGGCTTTTCTTCAAAATGTCCATGTAATAACGGGAGGGAGACTGCTTTAAACAGCTAGACCACGTGGCGAGATCCTACTGGATGATACCCCTTTGCCACTAGAACTAATAGGAGCCATTGTATGTACATAAAATGAACGAACGAGATCACTACGGCTCGTGGCTCGGCTCCTGGCGCGGCGCACGGCTCATCGAGCGGCTCAGCTTGGTTGGAGGCGATCGTGGCCATTCACGTGGAATCGCACAGACGAGAAAGGAGGGGTGGGCTCACCTGGCGGCTCTAGTCGCTGGAGAGAAAGAGGGGCGGTGGTGCTGCGCTCTGCCGTGGACGGAGGCTAGACCGCTGGGGTACTAGGCGACGGTGGAGGTGGCAACGAGGAGCGGTACAACAAGGTGACTACGCGGGTGGCGACTGCGATGGTCTTTGCTTCTCGGAATAGCAGGGGTGGGTGGGCAGAGAGCTCGGGCGATAGTGGCCTTCGAGCGTCGATGTTGTGGTGGCTCTACTGCGAGAGAGAGAGAACGAGGATGGGGTGAGGGGATGCACAACGACAAAGGGAGTAGAATGGAACAAATAGGAGAGGCTTGTGCTCACGCAGTCGTCGACGATGTCAAGAAAACGACGATAGCCATGGCGACTCCGGCGAGAAATAATGGTGGCTTGGCGGAAGTCTCTGAGTGGGAGGGGGGAAAGGGGGGAAAGTGAGAGGAGATCAAGGGCTTTAAGGAGGAGGGTCGGAGGAGACTAGGGGCATGCGGGAGTGGGCGAGGTGGGCGGCAATGTTGTCGTGCTCGCTAGGACCAACGACGGTTGGAGGAAGGAGAGACCGGGGTAGGGCCTGCATGGTAGAGAGAAGAGAGGTGAGGCGGGCCGACGGGTTAGGTGGGCCAGGAGTTGGGCTACAGCGTGCTGCTGGCTGCGTGGTAGATAGGGTAGTGGTAACTACGGGCTACCCTAGTCGTCCCAATGTTTTTGTTTAAATCTTTATTTATTTTCTGTTTTACAAATTTCTTTACAGATTTAGTTTTATAAGTCCAAATTAAGTAAATGTAATTAAGAAAAAAACCACAACACACAATAAAAACTTTATAGGAACTATTTTTGATCAAAACAAAATAACCCTTATACCATTTTTAGCATATAATGCCTGATATGACTAATATGGAAATATAGGAAAATAGGGTTTAGTTATTAAAAATAAGATGGAATTTTTAAAAATTGTTTTTGGGCACTCAATATTCAAACAATGTTACTAAAAAATAACATTCCAAAATTTAATTTTTTTGGGATGTTACAAAGGAGGCCAAAGGCCATCATAAATACAACCGTAACACAAGAAAGCATACAAGGAAAATCAATCTGTTTGCTAGATTATGTCAAGAATTCAAGGACACGACCACCCTCCAATTGCACGTGGCTGGTGAGGCGAGTGCAAGAAAAACCATGGCGTCGGGAGACTGTCCACAGGCCTGACCTCCACCATCTAGCACAATAACGACACCGCAGCCGTGGCTCCTACGTCTAGCGATGATGAGGTGATTAATGCTGCGAAGACCTCGGACGTCCGGTACACTGCAAATGCCACAGTTGGAAGTGCACCGTGCTTACTGGTGATGAAATAGTTCCTTTATTTTTCAGTTGACTCGATCCAACGATATGGCCAACACTCTACCCGTGGTCGGCGACAAGATGATGCAAGCATAAGCAGTCTGTATTTGATGTCCATGATAACCCATGGATCGAACTTTACTTGTTACATGTAAACAGCTTCAGCTGCATTCCCAACACTGATCAAGCTTCTGAGCTGCTGCATGATTTGACAAGATCGACCTTTTGATGTAGTGAACCTTGAACCACGAAAAAAGTAGAAATAGAAGTCGCAATAAATTTTATTTCGTCTTCTCTTTAATTTCGCAAGTAAATCATGCTACTATCATTTAACCACCAGAATCAGCGACATGGCCCTTGATCGCAACTTTAGCGAGGGGTGGTGCGTGGCCGGTCGTCGACACTTCCACAAGGATGTCAAACCCACGAGTGGATAGCTAGCAGTGCTGAAACATGAGAGAACGATGCGTGGAATTCTTGACTCGCCTTCACTAGCGTAGAGCGGAGAGATGGTCGGATATATTCATGCAAGTGGATGTTGGTCGTACCTAAATTTCCGGCCGGACTCTGTATTAATTTTCCTCGTAAGTTCCTTTGTATAATCCATGAGTTCTATGTTTCTTATAATTGATTAGTGAAGGGTTCCGTAGCAGAAAATAATACTCCCTCCGATTCATATTACTTATCGTTGAAATAGATGCATCTAGCACTAAAACATGTCTAGATACATCTAGTTTAGTGACAAGTAATATGGATCGGAGGGAGTACTTTTTTTTGCTACGTTGGAACTCCCTAACGCCCAAAATCGTACCTTGTAGACCGTACGCGGTTAACGTTCCAAGGAGAATGTGGTTGAAGTAGTCGAACTCGTGGCAGACCTCAAGGTCGCGAAGCTTCTCGTAGGTTACCTCTTGCTCCATCTTCATCGTGCAGTAGCTTCAGCTCACAATATCCAAGATGTCCTCGTATGAGACACCCTCGAGGTTTCGTACACATACAACGACCTCCGACTTCTCAATCCTTGCCAGGAGGGTGGAAGTAGAATTCCCGCTTGGAATCCTTGCAGCACAACGGCGTGCTGCAGGTGCGCCGTCTTTTGCGTGTACAGCCCTTTCTTAGGTCCGCCCTAACATAATGAGACAACTAGAGAGAGAGATATTCTCTAAGGAAAATGCCATAGAGAACATCTCAATTGGTGTGTTTGATTTCACACATGGGCACCCCTTTATATAGAAGAAAGGGGCCGTGCCCTCTCCAATAGGTTTCCCATGTGGGACTAATAATTAAAGAAAAAAGGCAAAAGGAGGAGAAAATAGCCGGTTAGGCCAGCTAGGTGGCCGGGTAGGCTAACCCAAGCCAGCCTAGCATCAGCCCCCGGCAACAGCAACCAGCAGCGCTACGGCTTGGCAGTGTCAACTCGGATGGGCCTTGGCCGTGGTCCACCCATGCGCCCTCCTGGCTCCGCGCAGCTTCACCCTGCCTAGGTCGTCCTCGGCGTGACAACCCGTTCTGGCATCCGCCTGGTGCCCATCCGCCTGCCCGGCTGGGCCGCTTGCCTGAGGCCCGTGAGGGATGCTGGATGGCCGTCGCCCCACGTGGCACCTAGCGCCTGGACGCTAGCCTATGTGGGCCGCCTGGCCCACACGTGGCAGGGGCATATTTTTCTGCTATTTTCCTTTTACTTTTTTCAGGGTGATTTTCTCCTAGGTCATTTCCCTCTAGGGTTTTGGCCTAATAAGGAAGTTGTCCAATAAATTTTAATTTAAATATTTATTTAGTATATATTAATTTATAATTAACATATAATAAATGCATATATTAAATCGCTATTTATCCGAAACACCTTTCGGTCTTTTTCTTTCTCCGAACAACTTCTGATCTCTCTCCGTGGAACAATTCCGTCTTTCTCTTTCTCTACTGTGATTTCAACTTACAGAGTATCTCTAGCTCATCATATCCTTAAGTGTATTTCCCCACGGATCGGGGATGACATGGATATGATCTCATCAATGATCAATAGCGGGACTAGGATGCCCATAATGACCCCAGTGCATTCCACGATTGCAATGTCGATTGAACCGTAAAACTTCGAGTCTAATTCCCTTTGTTTCTATGATACGACTTGTCTGACATCCGATTATATCTTGTTCAATTTCGTTACCGACAAGTTCTATTTTACTTGTTACCGCGATATTATATCCGCGTGACCTAGTCAGATGTTGCAAAATTTATGGATGTAATCTCACCAATCCGGACGTATGTATCTTACCCGTCATTTGGGTGAACACATCCTGCTTTTGACACATAATGCCTCTACATGCCCCTCTGAATACCTGAACACACCGTTATGATCACCGCTCTCGCAAGTGACGTTTGATGCTATGTAAGTATTCTCGGGTGATAGTGATTGATATGGTCTCGCAGTCTAAGGAGGAGGAGACTATGTTTCTAACTATTGCAACAATGAACTCTATGACTTGATCGTGTCACAATATTTGGGTGATGTCCATCACAACATTCACCAATGATATGACCTTGTTGTCAATTGGCATAAATGCTCCATGATAAGGAAACCTTGATCATCGATTGCGCAACGAACTAGTATGAATAGAGGCTACTAGAGATGGTTTGTTTCATACCACACCTGTATTAATGTTTTCGCTTGATGCAGTTATAGCACAATGTGAAACTATTACGAACCAATTGAGATATGATAGTAAAAACCATTTGTTATTGCCTCTAGGGTATAATCCTTCAATTAACACCACCCATTAATTCTTGGGATTTCTATTTTCATGCCCCTGGTTCGTTAGTTGTAATCAGTTTTCTCTAGCCGCTTAACATTTCTTCACTTTTGCCCATCTCTTTCTTGGAAACTCATCAAAGATCTTGAACGACAACTACCGTCAGGTTGATCGTTGGCTGATGGGTGGGGCCGCACGGTGTGGGACCACGTGGGGCCGTTTGTTCAAGAACACGTTGTGCTGACGTGTGGGGCCGTGCCATGTGGGGCTGCGTGGGTCCGGTTTGTTCGGAACGCGTTATGAGGGACATGGTATGGGGCCATGTGGGGCGCATGTGGTGGTTACGTACATCCTGTCGCCTAAATTGGAAGTTTTTTTTTGTTATTTATATGATTGGCCTTTTTAAGAGCGCATTTTCCTTTCTCTCTAACAGTTGTGTTTTTTGACTAAAAAGGTAGCGAATCTAGAGCAACGTCTCTCCTCATTCATTTTTCCTTTTGGCTCTCGTTTTGTCCCAATGTGGTAGCAAATCTAGAGCAGCAAATCTAACAAGCACCATAAATACATTTAGTAAATAGAGCAGATGTAGATAAGGCAGCTAATATAAGATATATAGCAGATGTAGATAAAGTAACTAATATAAGATATATATAGTATGGTACTTAAGGCGGTTCGATAATTAGGCTTCTCAGAAGTAGCGGAAAAGTTCAACACAGACAATACAAAAGAAGCTGCTTTACAGCAGCAACAACAACAACACAAGACCAGTGGACCCTCATGGCCTCCACCAGGAGGGCCTCCGCCTCCTCCCTTTGTCACCTCATCCACTTCTTTCTGCTCAGTCCCTTGACCTTGAGCGCCTTGGGCTTGATCGGGGGCATGCAACCCTCCTCGATGGCCACCTTCTACAGGTTGCGGAGGTGAAGATCGAGCGCCTGGTGCTTGGCTCTAAAGTCATAGACGTTCACGGACTTGCCACAGGTCCTCACTTCTTTGGCATGCTTCACGAGGGAGTTGAAGGCGGTGGTGTGGAGCCTCCTGGTCCAGAAGGGGAACCTATAGATGTTGCCGGCAAAGAAATTGTCGTACTAGTCGAACTTCATCCTCCTCAGCACCTGACGAGTCTTTGTGTCCTTGGACTCGTCGTCGTTGCAGACGTCACTACTATCCTCCTGTTGGAAAAAATTGTAGAGTGAAATAAGGACATGATTGAGATACCTTGATTATTAGGATTAATTTTTTGCATAAATTAACTGATTGAGATCTCAAACCAAATCGAATACTGATCCCAACTATAGATCGGCGCTAGTATTAACTAGGGAATCCCTTAACTGCAACTCAGAGGAAAAATAAAATAGGGTTGAAATACTAAAAGGGGGATTCATTGAAATATGAGATATAACACAAGAGGATTAGCTACTGTAAAAATACCTAGCATCCAATGATTGAAAAATATGAACAGCCGAACCCTAATAACATATGATCTAGCATCCAACGATGGGAATGGGGAAAGAACAAGGGAAGGGGAGAAAACCCAAGTTACCTCCGACCATGGGTCGGCGATGCTGGTGTCGTAGGGGTTCTTCGTCATGATGTAATCCTCCTTCTCGTAGGGGTCTCAGCCGAGCGGGATTTGCCCTAGATCGACGGGGGCCTCCTCGCCGACGGCTACGACAGAAGCAGGAACTAGGGTCTGGACGGGGACGGGAGCTACCTTTGATGCCTTGACAGGGACCTGTATGGGGACAGGGGCCTCCTCTCCAGCAGCCTTGGAGGCGACGATTGCCACCGCACCATTCTTCTCCATCGCCGGCGTGGTTGGGGGTTTTCTTCGGGTTTTGTAGAAGGTGATGGGATAGTGGAGACGGTTCGGTGAGTGAGCGAGTGAGTGATGAGTGAGAGTGAGGAGGCTTCTATAAATGTGAAGGAAAGGGATGTTTCGTTGCACTACCGTGCACCGCGTAACTACGTACGCTACTGCACTGTGCATGACCATACGTCCGCTACCCCGTGCACCATGACACGTGTACCATGCGTCATGTTTTTTCCCTTGTGTCTAACCTTGGCGACTTAGTTATGCTCAGTTATACCCTCGATTGTAACACTGGCAGTTTGGTTGTACTCAGTTTTGCCCTCCAATACTAACACTGTAGTGTGCAATATACTAAGTTTTACCCTCCGGTGGCTGGTCAACAGAGTCAACGAATGGGTTTTAGCTAACTAATTGAGTCATTTTCTGCACACCAAATTCAAAAAGATCAAAACATAGTGGCATCTATCTAGGGATTCTTATTATGTGACCTGCCACCATAAGAAATGTATAGAAATCAAGTTTTAATATAAATCACCACTTCTCAAATCACCTACTATCTATAAAGGTTCATGGCTTTCTACTCAAGCCTCTTCCCGAAACATCCCTCCCCAAAATATACTTTGTCTGAATGAGGCAATAATTGTCAAACTGATGTATATTTGAATTGCAAATAGTTTGATGTATGTCAAGATGTATTTTATTGTATAAAAGACACATTTTCCATTTTTTAAATCTCTTTCTATTTTCTATTTGAATCAATTTGTAAGTGTTGCCCTTGGTTTTTAAGTTCTAATCAATTTTGTCCTTGGTTTTTAAGTACTACTTAGTTTTCCCCTCTATCTAAGTCACAAACCCTCACACATGTGCTCATCTTGGCTGCTACGCTTGTAACATTCTCGGGATTAGGGTTAAACAAATCCAGACCTTAGATTGACACAAGCTTAACGTAGACCTCGAGGATAACTAGTGAGAAATCGGTAACACAACAGTAACCCTGCGACACAAAAATATTACAGCAAGCTCATAACTAAGCAAAGATACAAAATATTACAAACAGAGGTCACTGACTACAAACATCAAACAATGGAAGGCAAATTATGCTATTAAGTATAGCAAACTTAACAAATGGCCGACCGTGAACCCCAAGCTACTCGTCGATGCCGATGTCCTACGGAACACGTCTTCAGGGAACACTTATTCTGCTACAAAAGTATCAGCAAAGCAAGGGTGAATACAAGGTGTACTCCGCAAGAATTATGGCTGATGGGGTTATTTTGCGTAAAGCCATCTTTGTTTATAAAACAAGAGAGAGAAGAAGCTCATCTAATCAGAATATTTTAAAAGGGGATAAGAGAGCGACACCTCCAAAGAAATGATCATCATCTTGATATCCACCAAGTATGCCTCATCTCACAACTAGGATCACCCCCTCGTACCCAAGAGGAAGCATCCTTAAGCACACGTTCAACCTCCAAGTTTTATGATTAGGTTAATGTTCTCTATGATCTTAGAATCTGGTCACCAAGCATTCATAACCGTGAACATAGCTTTTCTAAAAGATTTAACCCTGCAGGGGTGTACAACTTTACCCACACATACCAACAGACTCTTAGTGCCAAATATTATTAGCCCTCTTCCTTGGAGGGCCAATAGAGGCTGGTTGACCACCATCGTTACCTTGCTATCGCCGAGACCATGAGTCACGCCCTAAGGAGGGTTTTGCCGTAACGGGTCAAATACCGAAGCCGGTCCCTAGAAATGTGAGTCGGGGTTGGTTTATCAGGGGCACTATCTACCCCAAGCAACCCCAACCATGCTTACCTACCTATTATGATGCACCTCCTTCTCCTCCTCTTTCGAAAACATTTTCCATCTGTATGCCAAATGGAAAGCCCGAACTATGTGACTCATGGAATCTACTAGGCAAGTTAGTTAGTCGAGGGGTTCCCAAGCCCCGTGTGGCTGTACGCTCGTCTTGGTCAAATGGCAAGAACTCGGTTCCTAGTGGTGGTGAGCATGGGACTACACAAACCACATCCCACCGTGGCCTCCCACACAAGCCTTAACATGTTTAACCTTTACCACTGATCTTACCTCATCAGTATACATCGTTCTCCTGTCATACTAGATTCTCTGCATTTGGTACATCTTCTGGATGAACCAGCACTGATAGCTAAGCATGGCTAAGCAAGACACATACATAATCTCTAGCAGTGCACACAAGCCAAACCTAGTTATGCTAGGAGCAGTGGATCAGGTAATATAAGCTCAAAGGGAGTAATGCAACAGATAGGATACTCTATCTATCGATAAAAAGACCACAGTAGAATCGAATGCATCATGGCAAGAATTGAAATACCTTGAAAGCATAGGATTCTTTTATGTGTGGAGATATGCATGCCTTTGCCTGTTGATACTCAAAGCAGATCTTCAGATATCTTGTACTGTACTTGATTATAGTTGATCAAGTATTGTTCGTCGATCTTTGATGGTGTTGATCTTGGTCTTCAATCTCAATTTTGATATCGTATTCTAGCGGGAAGAAGCAAACACCAGACAGAAAGGGAAAACAATCAACACATGGCATCGATCCAATGCTCAAATAAGGACGATGATATGAAAAGTTAATTAGTACTTGAATGAAACCCTAGGGCATGCTTGACCATTTTAAACAGGGTTCGAGGGTCTCAATCCCTAGAACAGGGGAAACCTCAAAGTCACCTGCGGGGGTTCTTCTGTTATTCTAATTAAACTTGTAATGAAAGTTGTTGAGCAATGCATGATGTTGATTCTAAAGCGTAGATCTCATTTTTATGAACATTTTGATATATTATACACATTTTTCTAACTTATAAATAATTAGTTATTGTATTTATAAGATTTAAACTATTTTTGGGAATAATAAACCATTTATAAAGTTATTTAAAATAACCCATAAATTTTTTACACTAGGGCATCACCTAGCCACAGTGGCTGATCGAAGGGCCCTAGGCTACATCAGCAAGCCACACGGCCAAAGCGGGACCCACAATGGGTTTAACTAGGCTGACCCGCACGCTGATGTCATGATGACACCGGCGTGACATCACCCGTCGGCCAGCGTCAGACGGTGATCGCCGACGATGCCACAGCGAGACGTGCCTAACTAGGGCAGCACCGCTGGCTAATGGTCACCGGGGATGCATCTGCGGTGGGCGGCGGCGGCAAAGCTTGCAGGAGAACGACGCGTGGCGGCTACTGCGAGCTAGCGAGCGAACCGAGGGTTCCATGAGCACCAGAAGCTCACCCTGGAGCGGTTGGTGGTGACGGCAAGGCGAGGCGATGACCGGAGTGATGGCGAGGCGAGCGGCGGAGCACTTCGGTGATAGGGAAGAAGCGGGCGATGCGGACGATTACGAGTGCCCGGGCTCGATTCCTTCGGCGAGGGGGTAGAAGACGTCGATATAGAGCTCATGGCATGATCAGCGAAGGCCGGCGAGGTCGGGGACGGCGGCAACACGGCGGCCGGTGAGCTAGGGTTTCGAGTTCTCGCAGCAGCACAAGAGATAGAGCGCGTGCGGGGGAGAAAGAGGATCAGGATGGGGACGAGCGCGTCTACGTGGTGATCTTATCCTCCTCTAGAGCATGATGAACGGCATTGCACGGGCGGTGCGCATCGACAGCAGCGCGAGGCACACGCAGCAGCTTGCCGTCGTCGTTGAAGACGACGAGGCGAAGCGGTACGCGGGCTAGGTCTAGGTGGGCTTCCATTGGGCCGGCTGCGGGTGCGCACGAGCGGTAGTTAGCAGAGGGTTAGCTGGGCGGCTGGCTTGCACTGGGAGGCAGATAAGGAGAGGAAGGAGTTGGGCTGGCCTGGGATGCTGCTTTAACCAAAACATTTTCCAAAACTGTTTTCCCTTTTTCTCTTTGTATTTTAGATTTCAAACCTATTTTGATCCATTTCAAAAATACCAGAGGTTTAAGAAACTATAGAAGAGAAAGTATAGATTTCAAACCTATTTTTGATCCATTTCAAAAATACCAAAGGACTCTTAAGAGTCACAAAGGGGTATTTCAAAAATACCTGAGGAACTAAACAAAACTATAGTTCCTTCTTCCTATCTGCGGAATCTCGGGTCGAGATTCTCGTAAGGGGATAGAGCTGTAACACCCCAGTTTTAGTTAATCTATATTTAGGGTTGTTTGTGCATTCATGAGCATCATCTTTTAAATTTCATACAAAAGAAATAATGCAAAACCCTAATCCCCCCTCTTTGAAAATGAATTCAAAAGGTTTTGAATATTTTTTTAAACTCAAAAACATGTGGAGCCCAAATATTTTTTGACAGGAAACTTGCTTGGTAAGGCAAGAAGACATAGTCTTAGAGCTTCAGCACAAGCCTAACTCTTTGACCGAAGAGAGTGCACCATAATAACGTACTTGGTAGCACAATCATCATTTGCTTAGTGATAGGGTTAACTAATCACGCTAAGAACGATACAAATTTCCTTGGAGTTCGAAGCAATAAAGGTTGCTAAGAATCTCGAATAACCACATTATTACACACACGCATCATTCTCGAGCGCGCAAGCTCGGAGGAAGGGTGGTTAAAGATGTGTAAAAGCACCACTTATTAACGAGGGCCATGAAATGTGATGGCCCAAAATATCGAGCTCGTTGGGGAACCCCAAGAGGAAGGTATGATGACCACAGGAGTAAGTTTTTCCTCAGTTATGAAACCAAGGTTATCAATCCAGTAGGAGCAAGGAAACACCTCCAAGGTGTTGCTAGCTAGTCTTTGGCAGGGCGCACTACCGGTGCTAGCAGCAGCGTGGAAACTTGCACAACACAACCACAGAACTTTAACGCCAACTTACAGTGAAGTTGTCAATCTCACCGGTTCTGCTGAAAACAAAGGATTAAACGTATTGTGTGGAAGAAAGTAATAGTTTGCAGGAAGTAAACAAAAAGCAGTAAATAGTTGTATTGATAGTAAAAGAAAGGACCGGGGTCCATAGTTCACAAGTGGTGGCTCTTCTTAAGATAGATGACATGCTGGGTGAACAAATTATAGCGGGGCAATTGACAAACATCGAGAAAGCAATCATGCATATACTACTCATATTGCCTCCTTTGAGATTTGATTGGGCATTACAACATTATACATAGACCGTAATCCAACTTCATCTATGACTAATAATCCACATTCAGGTTATCATCCGAACCCCCTCCGGTATTAAGGTGCAAGCAATAGATAATTGCATTACCCAACAATACGATTGATCTATGAACAAAGGATTGCTGTTTTCTCCCTAGTAGCAACAGCACATCTAGTACCTTAGAGATTTTTGTCACTTCCCCAGATTACTAGAGGCATGAACCCACTATCGAGCATAAATACTAACTCTTGGAGTTGCTAGCATCTACTTGGCCAAGATAGCTACTAACAACGGAAAGCATGCAAGATCACAAATAACAAAGATATGATAGAATCAATAATCAATCTGAAATAGCATCTCAATATCCATCGGATCCCCGCAAACACAACATGTAGGATTACAAATAAACGATCTTGATTATGAACGGAGCTCACAAGATCTAAACATGATAGCACAAAGGAGAAGAACCAGACATCTAGCTACTACATGGACCCGTAGTACAAGGATGAACTACTCACGCATCACACCAGAGGCTTGCATGATGATGAAGAAGGCCTCCAGGGTGAATTCTCCACTCCGGTAGGGTGCCGGGAAGAGCTTCAGATCCCTCCCGATCTAGGGATGGAGATGACGGGGGCTACAGACTCTTTCGTAGAATTTTGATCGGGTGCTTAGGGTTTCTGTATCGGAGGCATCTTGTAGGCACAAGTGGAGGCCGAGGGGTGCCCGAGGCGGCCAGACCACCCCTTGGCACGGGCCAGGCTTGGCCGCGCGGCCAGGTGGTGTGGCCCCCCTGGCCCCTCTCTGTAACGTATTCTAGCTCCGTGTCCCCTTTGGTGAAAAACTGATTTTGGCTTTTGTCCCGTCCAATTCTGAGAATATTCATTTTCTGACTTTCCTGGAACGAAAAATAGTAGAAAACATGCAGCTGTCACTGTGGCTCTTGTTAATAGGTTGGTCCAAGAAAGTGTATAAAAAGTACTCCAAAGTGTGGACAAAACATAAGAAAGTAGATAAAACCAAGCATGGAACATCAAAAATTATGGATACGTTAGCAACGTATCAACATCCCCAAGCTTAACTCCTGCTCGTCCTCGAGTAGGTAAGTGATAAAAAGAAAGAATAATTTTTAAGGTGACATGCACCATCATAAAATTGATCAAAGTATTTGTAAAACATTGATAGCTGGGATGATAGTACTTCAACATAGCATGAAAGATAAAGTTCTAACAATAAGACATAGCAACTATGTTGCTACATGAAAAGGAATAAACAAAAGAT
Source organism: Avena eriantha (assembly GCA_910589775.1). Classification (NCBI taxonomy): domain Eukaryota; kingdom Viridiplantae; phylum Streptophyta; class Magnoliopsida; order Poales; family Poaceae; genus Avena; species Avena eriantha. Next base: position 262,796,861 of record OU342741.1, on the reverse strand, counting down.
TCATGAATAACAATGCTTTGCAAGACATTTGTTTGTTTCACATAAAGAAAACATAGCATAGTGGCATTCAGCTTGTCCCTCATAGAGTAGCAAACATAAATGCATAGGACACGTTCAAAGTTCATAAGAGTGACTAGATACAAGTAGTTTAAGAACAAGCAATATCAAAATTATGCATCAATCAACAAGTCTTGGGACAATGCACATAGAACTAAGAATAGCCACTATGCTCTCAAAGTAGATGCATAAAGATAGAAGGTGGAGACTCAACATAAAAGTAAAAGAAAGGCCCTTCATAGAAGGAAGTAGGGATTCAAGTTTCATAAAGAGCTTCCAAAAATTAAGGTACTTATTAGCTTTGAGCTCTCATTGCCCCTATCATAAGCATCTTGAAGTGATTAAGGTTAAGGTGAACAAACTATGGAGTATATGCTTGACAAAGTATAAGTTGGAAATATCATGTCCCTCGAATATGAGGGCCGCTCCTCATGCTACTCAAGTTTAGTTACCGGTAAGTTATTGTCATAGTAAGTACATGTGTATCATAGAGAACCGCCAACGGGGTACCCCTTGCCCGATGATACGAAAGAATCCTCATATCAAAATGACAAGGCAAGCAGACAACGAGCATCTCAGCAATCTTCTTATTTACCATGGGAAAATGGTGCTTTTTTATCTCTTTCCTCTTTTCTCATATCTCTTTTTTCTTTTTCTCTTTTTTCTCAATATCTGACTCTTTTTTTATAAGAAGAATGCGTCATAGACAGCTCATTATGGTTACACTGCAGGTTTCCACCATGACGGCATGGATTAGACCAGTGGCCCAGGCGTTTCTCTAACACACATACATAACTCCATGGACTTACAAGCTCCCCTTTCATTTCACACCGATGACATCCATAGACAAAAGAGCATGATATCAACTAGGTACAAAGTACAAGTGCAATGTTGAAAGCGTTCCCCATGACATCATGGTTCTGCTAATCCCCAACATATACAACATAGACGACACAATGGTTCAAGTTTATTAAGGGCAAGAAAAGTAAGGTGTGCCATCAAGTTTGTGAGAGCTTTAATCACTAGTTTTCTCATAACAAGTTTAATTTGGAAGGTAGATAAAAACATGAATGTACTTGGAATAGCAATTGCTAATAGGTAGGTATTGTGGACTCTTTGGAATAGCTTGGTTTTAGGAGTTGGATGCAAGAGTGGAACTCATACTTGGTTACGGAGGCTAGCAAAAGACTGGGAGCGACCAACTAAGAGAGCAATAATGGCCATAATCATGCAGAGCGACAAAACATCATTAATCAAAGCATAAAGTGATATTACAACTTGAAAACTAAAGGATCATAAATGCTATGGTGACTTGGGATAATCATAACATGGTGTGAGCATGTGCCCACTCAACCCAAATAAAGCATCAAAGGAGAATACCACAATACTATGCTTTAATATGCTAAAACAACGCATGATTCTTCAAAGGCACATTAAGAAATCTCAATTGTTTATAACATGTCATGCTACAGCAAAGATCACTAAGCATAAAGCCGAAACAATATCAAGCATGGCATGACAAAGCATAGGCCACAGTCAAAAACAAGCTCCTTTTACCACTCAAGCATGAAGTTTTCCTACTCTTTTCCAATCCAAACCGAACTTATTTGAAAACCAATGCATGAAAGAGGGGGTCCAGCCAATTTATTCAGCAAACTAGGAAAACCAAGCAAACCAAAACCAAAAACGAAAAAGAAGATGCTCCAAGAACAACACAACTGCGCATGAAACAATAAAAATGAAGTGTTTGGAAGAAACCTGGGATTTTTATTGATGGAGAAGGGGATGCCTTGGGCATCCCCAAGCTTTGACGCTTGTACCTCTTGAATGTTTCTTGGGGTGACACGGGGTGGCATCCCCAAGCTTGAGCTTTAGTCCATTATTCATCTCATTACATCATTCTCCCCATACACTTGAAATTTTTCCTTCATACAGAACTTCACACAATCTTTATTAGCAACATTAGTGCACTCAAGATAATAAGTCTTTAGGTTCAGTTTGAACACGAATAAAACTTCCATTAGAACACAAGCTACTGTAGCACTTCTCTCAAAAAGCTCAATTCTCTAAAAGAACTAAAAAAGGAACCAACAAGAAGCAAATGCAAATAATGGAAGAAATCTGTCAAAATAGACTAGCAGGTAAAAACCAATTTTTTAGAAGACCTTCTGTTGCTCAAATCAAAAAGTGTTCAACTAACAAAAGTTAGATAACAACCTGGGGCAGAAGAAAAAAATTCACGCCTCAAAACGACGTACAAAGATTTTACATGAATTTTTACGGTGAAGCACAGAAATCTGTTTCGGGACAACAACTTCCCAATCATTACTTCTCTCTCATTAGAGGTTATTCTTGGCACAAAAAGCAAATAAAAAGGATAAGGAGCGATTATTACTGAATTAATAACTTCCAAGACTCATCTAAATATTTTGGGTTATCTCCCAATAAGTACTTTTCTTTAACGCCTCTAAGTTAGGCATAAGAAGCAAGAGAAAGAATCAAGTGTTCTCAAATGAAGAAGCATTAAGAGCAAATTTTGTTTTCATAGGAGAGGCAAAAGAAATCTTTTCTCTCTTCTTAGGGAAGTTTCTATACCTTTCTTGAGTGGGAGTTGATATTTAATGGTGCCTTCTTTCATATCAATAATGGCACCAACAGTTAAGAAAAGGTCTTCCCAAAGTAATAGGACAAGAAGCATTACATTCAACATCCAAAATATAGAAATCAACGGGGACATAGGCATTGTTAACCATAATAAGAACATCATTAATACTCTCCATGAGTTTCTTTTTATAATTATCATCAAGTGGGACATTTAAATAGCAATCTTCCAATGGTGTCAAATCAAGCATTTCATAAATCTTTCTAGGCATAATAGAAACACTACTGTCAAGATCACATAAATCTTTGAAATCAAAATCATTCACTTTCATATTAATGATGGGTTCCCAACCATCTTCTTGTTTTATAGGAATAGAAGCTTTATGTTTCATCTTTTCTTCTTTAATTTTTATGAGAGCATCAGTAATGTGTTTTGTAAAAGCCATATTCATAGCACTATCATTAGGACTTTTAGCAAGCTTTTGTAGGAACTTAATAACTTCAGAGTAGTAGAGCTATTACTAGCCTCAACACTAGTGGTAGTGATAGTAGAAACACTAATGTTTCCAGCAATTTCATCTTCTCTTTCCCACTTAGCATGCAATTCAGCTAATAGTGTAACAATTTCTTCAATTCTAACTCGTATGGCATTAGTAGCAGTAAAGGGGTTATCAATAGTTTCAGGTTTAGCAGCCATTTTAATAATCAAATAGGATTGTGCTTCAGACAAAGATGATATATTTCTTTCAGCATTAGAAAGTTTCAATTATAAACTAGGAATTTCCCTATTCAAACTCTCAAGTTGATGACTAATATTCTTCAAAAGGGTAGATTGTTCCTCCATAGTTTTAGTAAATAATTTATTTTGTTCATATTGCATTTGCATGAAGTTTTTAGTGGCTCTTTCAACTTCTAAAATTCTTCCTTCACTAGGTATTCCAGGTTTGCCATTGTAACCATAAGTATTATTAGGAGGGTGGGGCCTATAATTATTATTACCATAAGCATTGTTGCCAAAATTATTATTTCTTATAAAGTTCACATCAACTTGCTCTTCTTGAGGAACCAAAGAGGCTAAGGGAACATGATTTGGATCAATATGAGCCTTCCCATTAACAAGCATAGACATAATAACATCAATTTTATCACTCAAGGAAGAGGTCCATTCAATAGAATTTACCTTCTTACCTTGTGGAGATCTTTCAGTATGCCATTCAGAATAGTTAACCATCATATTATCCAGAAATTTTGTTGCAGCACCCAAAGTAATGGTCATAAAGGTACCTCCAGCAGCAGAATCCAATAGATTTCTTGAAGAATAGTTCAATCCTGCATAAAAATTTTGGATAATCATCCAAGCAGTAAGTCCATGAGTGGGACAATTCTTTACCAAAGATTTCATTCTTTCCCAAGATTGAGCAACATGTTCATTATCAGATTGTTTGAACTTCATTATTTCACTTCTCATAGATATAATCTTAGCAGGAGGATAGTATTTTCCAATGAAAGCATCTTTACATTTAGTCCAAGAAGCAATACTATTCCTAGTTAAGGAATTCAACCATTCTTTAGCTTTTCCTCTCAAAGAGAAAGGAAACAATTTAAGCTTAATAATATCTCCATCTATATCCCTATGCTTTTGCATCTCACAAAGTTTAACAGAGTTATTTAGATGAGCAGCAGCATCTTCATTACCAATACCAGAAAATTGTTCTCTCATAACAATATTGAGTAAAGCAGGTTTAATTTCAAAGAAAGTAGCTTCAGGAATAGGTGGAGCAATAGGTGTGTGATACATTGCAAATGTATCTATAATTTTTGATGCTCCATGCTTGGTTTTATCCACTTTCTTCTGTTTTGTCCACACTTTGGAGTACTTTTCATATGATTTCTTGGACTAACCTATTAACAAGAACCACAGTGCCAGCTGCCTGTTTTCTGCTATTTTTGGTTCTAGGAAAGTCAGAAAATGAATATTCTCGAAATTGGACGAGACAAAAGCCAAAGTGCCTATTTTTCCAGAAGACTCCAGGAGCCAGAATACGAGATGGAGGAGGGCCAAGGGCTGGCCACACCCCCCCTAGGCACGGGCTCGTCCTGTCCGCGCAAGGGTATGGTGTGGTGGCCCCAAGCACCCCCTCGGTCTCCCTCTTCGCCTATAAGAAGCCTTCTGACCTAAAAAATCTAGGGGGTTCGATGTTTTTCCAGAAGGAGTTCTGCGCCGCCGCCACCACCAGATTCCACGAAACAGCACCAGAAACTCCGTTCTGGTACACTGCCGGGACGGGGAATTGTAGGAGATCATCGCCATCATCATCACCATCACTTCTCCATCGACCATCCATGTTTCCCCCATCTATGAGTGAGTAATCCCCCGCTGTAGGCTCTAGGGATGGTAGGGATTGGATGAGATCGTTCATGTAATGGCATCAGATTGTTAGGGCATGGTGCCTAGTATCTTTAATTAGTGCTTTATGACTTTGTTGCGACTTGTTGTGCTTAATGCTTGTCACTAGGGCCCGAGTGCCATGTTTTAAGATCTGAACATGTTATTGATTCATTATGATAGTATTGTTTTTGGTATTATCTGCAAGTTGTATACACACGTTGATGTCTGGAACCTATGGCCCCGAAGTGACAGAAATCGGGATAACCGGAAGGGAATGGCTTTGATGTGAGGATCACATGTGTTCACAGAGTGTTAATGCTTTACTCCGGTGCTCTATTAAAAGGAGAACCTTAATTTCCAGTAGTTCCCTTGAGGCCCCGCTGCAAGCGGGCTGGCAGGATAAAAGATGTTGTGCAAGTTCTCATTGCGAGCACGTATGACTATATATGGAACACATGCCTAGGATTGTCTATTACTTGGATGCTTTATCTTATTTCTCTGCAATTGCCCTTTGTTCTGATTGCTATGTGAATTTTCTTATCCATGCAATGCCCGTCCATCCATCCCTATGCCTAACGCACTCGAATCCAACTGTTTACTGCTATTGTTAATGCTGTCTTTACTTTACTACTGCTGCTACTTTGCTATTCCTACTACAAAACTGTTGCTACTGATAAACTGCTGTGAGCAAGATTGTTTCCAGGTGCAACTGAATTGACAACTCAGTTGTTCAGGCTTATAAATATTCTTTGGCTCCCCTTGTGTCGAATCAATAAATTGGGTTTCACTTCCCTTGAAAATACTGCGATACACCCCTATACTTGTGGGTCATCAAGACTATTTTCTGGCGCCGTTGCCGGGGAGCATAGCTTTATTTATCAAGTCCACTTGGAATCACTATTGTTCAAGCTAAGTTTATTTTCTCCTTGTTTGCTTCTTTCTTTATCAAAAATACAAAAAAAATTGGTTCCTACTCTAGTTGTTATTTTCATTGGTCTGTTATTGTCTTGCCTTATCATGCTTGTTTTCAATGGTTGGTTTCTTTGAAACTGAAGCTTATTGGCAAGGTGGGTTCATGGAAGATCAAAAATATTATTATAAGGAACACCGCTTGTCACAAAAAGGGAAACACTTATGGGAACAAATTGATAGATTGTATACCATTGCTAGAAACGTGTGCTCTACTTATAATGTTACTTATTGCTGTGATGAATCTTGTTGCAGAAAGAGGTATAAACACCTCCCTTTTCAATGTGAGTATAATGATAATGATACCATATCCTCTTATGCTAAAGGAATTTATGACTTTAATGATGCGGAACAAATTGAAGAATTTATTGCTTGGAAGGGTGCTTTTGAACTTGCTAGTTTGCTTCAAAATATTGATGATTCACCTTACAAATATGAGGTGTATGGTATACTTAAATTTTGCTTTGATAATTACAAGGATGAAAATGGCTATATTCTTGAATATTTTAATAGATGCTTTCCACAAATGGAAGAGACTAATGCCTTGCAGGATCCTATGGAAGAAGAAATTGATGAACCTGAAATCTCATTAGATGAAAAAGAGGAGGAGAGTGATGAACAAAAGGAGGAAGAATGGATTAGCTACCCATGCCTACCTTCTAATTAGAGTAACTCTTTATCCCTTACATTATTTTATTGTCCTCCATGCTTACTAAAGGAGGATGAATGTTATGTTCCTGAGGATTCTTTTGAAAATGTTTATGATAAAGCTCTAGTGCTTGTAGATCATGAAAAGCATGCTTTATGTGATATTTATATTGTTGAGTTTATTCATGAGGCTACTGAAAATTATTATGAGAGAGGAAAATGTGGTGGTAGAAGTTTTCATGGCATTGAAACACCTCTCTATGTGCTGAAAGTTTTGAAGTTACTCTAGTTTTATCTTCCTATGCCTCTCACTTTGTTCTTCATGAATTTATTTGCATACACGATTCCTATGCATAGGAAGTTGGTTAGACTTAAATGTGTTTTGAATTTGCTTCTTGTTGCTCTCTTTTACTTCAACTCTTATTTCTTATTTGAGAATCCTCTCAAACTTTCATGCTTGAAGATGATAATATATCTATTATTCTTGGGAGACCTTTTCTTAAATACTGCAGGAGCTGTTATTAATTGTAATCAAGGGAAGGTGACCTTCAATGTTAATGAAAAGGAACATACTATCTATTTCCCCAAGAAGATTGAAAGGAGTTATGGTTTGAATTCAATTGAACATGTTGAGGGCATTCAAGTTGGAGAAATATATTGTCCCATACCAAGAGAAAAATTTGAAACTATTACGATTGGGTCCATTGCTATCAAAGTTGAGGTAACATAATCACTAGTGGAATACAAAGTTTTGTCTCATATGAAATTGTTTTGGTAGCAATACCTAATCAACCTTGTTAACAAAAGGATTTCATTGAACAAAACAATGTTTTCACTATGATTATCTCTGCTTACATCTATTCTATCCATTTTAGTTTTTGCTTATGCCTAACTTAAAAGTTTTAGATGAGTCTTGGAAGTTATTACCTCTGTAATAACCACTCCTTATCCTTTTTATTTTCTCTTTGTGCCAAAAGTAACCTCTAAGGACACGTACAGTGCAGGGCTCTTATTTGGGACGCTTAAACGGTTGGTTACCATGTGCAGCTACCGTCAGACGTTTATGAGCCAAATTTGCTGGCTATTTCCAAGCGCCAAATGCTTATGTTTCCCTCGACGCTACTAAAAGTGCCAGGAATCGGACGAAACAGCCAGGATTATATCCCTAACGTCTCCCCTAAGCGTCTGCACTGTATGTGCCCTAATGAGAGAGAAGTAATGATTGGGAAAGTTGCTGTCCCGAAACAGATTTCTCTGCTTCACCGTAAAAATTAGTGTAAAATCTCTGAACGTCTTTTTGAGGCGTGAATTTTTTTCTTCTGCCCTAGGTTGTTATCTAACATTCGTTAGTTCAACACTTTTTGATTTGAGAAACAGAAGGTCTTCGAAAAAATTCGTCTTTACCTGCTGGTCTGTTTTGACAGATTTCTGCCATTTTCTGCATTTGCTACTTGTTGGTTCCTTTTTGAGTTCTTTTGGGGAATTGATCTTTTTGAGGGAAGTGCTACAGTAGCTAGTGTTTTAATGGAAGTTTATTAGTGTTAGAACTGAACCTTAGGACTTATTATCTTGATTGCACTAATGTTGCTAATAAAGATTGTGTGAAGTTTTGTATGAAGGAAAAATTTCAGGTGTATGGAAGGAATGAGTAATGAGATGAACGATGGACTGAAGCTCAAGCTTGGGGATGCCACGCATGTCACCCAAGAAGTATCCAAGAAGTACAAGCGTCAAAGCTTGGGGATGCGCAAGGCATCCCCTTCTTCATCAATAAAAATCCCAGGTTTCTTCCAAACACTTCATTTTTATTGTTTCACGCACAATTGCGTTGTTCTTGGAGCGTCTTCTTTTTCGTTTTGGTTTTGGTTTTTTGTTTGCTTTGTTTTCTTAGTTTGCTGAATAAATTGGTTGTACCTCCTCTTTCATATATTGGTGTTCAAATAGTTTGGTTTGGTTTGGTTTGGAAAAGAGTAGGAAAGCTCATGCTTAAGTGGTAAAGAGAGCTTGTTTTTGACCATGTTGCATGCATATTACCATTTTGCCATGTTGCATGCATGCATATTCGACTTCGTGACTTTGTTTTGTGCAAATTGTGATTGGATCCATGTTTGTTTCGTTAGATTGCTCGGAGTGCGCTGAGGAGTACTGTTGTGTAGATTGCTACTCGGATCAAGGAAAGTTACACCACTTGTACATATTATGTCCTAGTTTTTGACTATGCATGTTTTTACTCTTCAAATCTTGTAGTATGCTTGTGTAGGTCTTTAGTAGATTTTCTTATTTCTAATTTTGCAAGTGCGGTTTTGTAGTATGCCATGAGTAGCTTTATACTTAGGGATTTCCGTCCTATTAGGTTCCCCTGTTTTTGCTAAGTATTGCTTGCTATGCTATATATACACTAAGTACCGTTGGGGGGTTCGAAAGACTCAAAAAATTTCTAAGTATGAGAGCTCTCTCGAGCGAACATTTCCTTCTCCAAAACCCTCTTCGAAATAAAACTAAGTTTTCCTCTGGGCGGAATGGTTGTCGGGACAACGAGTGGGATTTTGGTGGAGGACGGCCGCCCAGGAATCAAAGAAGTCTGCCATGTTTCAGAATTCAGAAGCTTCCAGTGCAACCACAATACATATGGGCTCTGTCTTGGCTTAGTACTTAGTGGGAAACCTCACCGGGGTACCAACATTTAGAGGTTCTTGGCACGGTTGGATCCAGCTGGTAGAGGGGCTACTAAGGGAAGGCTTCGCCATGATCTTGTCTGTAAAAGGGCTTGATCGTGGATTGTGGGGAAAGTGCACAATCTCTCGAGAGTATTGCAATCTGATCGATCAGCCGTGTTCACGGAAACAGAACAACTTTGAGCATCTGAAGGATGGAGCCTCTAAAGGATCTTCCTCTCTCTCTTTTCCAAACCTAACTTTTTATAAAACCCAAGGCGTGAGTAATATCACCGTTGGGCGGGATTTTGGGAACTTGGTGTGTAATATCCAAGTGCTAGGTTGATTTGAGCACTCGGTGTGTAATATCGACGTGTTTCATTCGACCCTATACTATTTATCAAAGTTTACAAAGTAGGGAAAACTTTCTTCCTCTTTTCTTATTACATTGATAAAATTGGCTTTACGCAAATGAACCCTAGAGCCTACTCTTAAGCCTTGCATGTAGAGACAGTCTTACTCCTTCCTTGGTGTAATTTGCCAATACATTCAAAGTATTGACCCAACTTGTTGGCTGCACATCGTATGTGTAGAATCCGAAGATTGAAAGGTGCGTAGGGATCGCGGGTCTTGACGCAACTAGCCTGAGGCGTTGATGGACTCAAGTTCTTCTTAGTTTCCGCTGTTTTATTTGAGGTAGCTATAAGCTATGCAACTTGTAATAGTTATACTCTGGATTATTCGTGTAATAGTGACTTGTGTTTTACATGATATTCATTGACTGTGAAGTGCTAGCTATTGATCCAGGGACTAGCACGTTAATCACAGGGACTTAGGATCCTTAATGATCCGAGGTCGCAACAGATGGTATCAGAGCACAAAGTTGCCTGTAGGTCGTGAACCCAAGGATTGGAAACCACCTTTACCATGTGTGTTTTTGCTTTCTATATTCTTCTAAGTTATTTGTACTCTTCTAGTATTTCTCTTCCTTATCACCTTGTGCCTAATTTTGTATCTCCTAACCTAAAGATGACGGCCTTCTATTACGACACCGCCGAAGACATCAAGTGCCTGCGCTTCGGGGAATGCCTTTTGGACATCATCAAGACACTGCAATTACCCATGCCATCAATCAAGGGAAGCGAGTTGAGTAAGATGCACAAGGAAGGATGCTAGGCAATTGAAGTCATCCAACCAGGGCGCAGTCAGACAGAACCCAAGACATAGGCCATTGTACTCAACGTCACCAGCGACTCCAAGGAGAAGGGACTTAGCATCTGCTTGCAGGAGGTCATTGGACGCCTTTGCAGATGCCACCAAGAAGAGGTTGAAGGCCACTACATCAAAATCTTTGGAAGACGTGATGAGAAGGGAGTTCCAATCGAGTTAACCCCGGAGGAAAGGAAGACATGCAAGCGTCGAAGGATCCAATATCAAGACTTGGAGTCCCACATCAATGACCTTCAGAAGGGGAGCTGCCTTGAGATCGTGAGGAATGACGAGCTTTGTGCCCTAGTCAAGGAGAAGGAAGAGAAGATCGAGGAGCTGGAAGAGAAGATCAAGTCCCTAGGAGGGAGCTCACCGCCCAAGACAAGAGGTTTGCTAATCAAGAGAAGAGGGTGCAAGATAAGAACAAGAGGATTAGGGAGCAAAGTCTCGTGCTCGCAAAGAACGAGATGGAGTTCAAGAACTTTGCCACCATGTTGAAGGACCTGCGAGCAGCTGAGAGGAGCTTGGAGGAGAAGATCACGGCCGTGACTATGGGGTCAAGTTTGATCAAGAAGCTACAGAAGGAGAAGAAGGAACTCCAAAAAAGGTTGGAATCTGCTACCCAGGAGCTGCAGGAGGTGAAGGAACTTCAAGAGAGGCTCAAAGCTGCTACACCGGAGCCACAGTAGGTGAAGGAACTTTAGGAGAAGCTTGAAGCCACGACGAGGGACATGGAGTTATATAAGTCACTGCTAGAAAAGGAAGGCTTCATCATTGAGGATGAGGAAGTGGATGATGAGTAGAGTAGTTGGACCACCTTTAGTTCTATAGTCAAACGTTGTTCGCGATTGTAATGAGTACCAAAAATTATATTGGTTTAGTTAAACTTGGTTGAGTGTGTGCCTTGTGTGCCTTGCTTTTCTCGTGTGTTTTTCTCTTGTTTACATAAGGGTAGGAGTTTATTCCTTAGGCTTTCTATCCATTTCTTAACTTGTCTCCCGAACCCTCCAGATGGCGAGACGTGGAAACAACAATAACAACATGCCCCCAGAGATAGCACAACTTCTGAACTCCTAGAATCAGTTGATCCAACTCCTCACTCAAAACATGCAAAACAACAACAACAACAACCCACCGCATCCACCGCCTCCGCCGCCCCAACAGGATCGCTTGACTCGATTCTTGAGGTTGAACCCTCCAATTTTCTCAAGTAGTTCTGAGCCAATTGTGGAAGATGACTGGCTCCGCACCACCAACAAGAAGTTAGACAACGTCCAAGTTGTTGGAGCTGATAGGGTGCGCTTTGCCGCGCACAAACTTGAGGGACCAGCTGCTGAATGGTGGGATAATTACCAGGTCACCCACCCCGATATTGAAGCTATCACCTGGAACCTGTTCGAGGCGGCCTTTCGTACTCATCACATAGCCGTGGGAGTCATGTCACTTAAGAGACATGAGTTCCGCGACTTGAAACAACTGCACCGCTCTGTCTCCGAGTATGGGGACCTTTTCAACAAGATGGCACGTTATGCACCTGATGATGTATCCACTGATGCCAAGAGACAGGAGGAGTTCTTAAGGGGACTTAATGATGAAATATCTATTCAACTTGTGGCTCTGAAGTTTGATAACTACCAGGAACTCCTGGACAGGGCAGTGGTGGTTGAAGCAAAGCAAAGGAGTATAGAGAACCGAAAGAGAAATTCCACCTCGCACAAGCACAACTCTGCCTCATATCAGAAGCAACGCACTTCGTCACCACCACCCCACAACCACAATGGTCATCGTCATGGAGGACATAACCACAATGGCCATAAACTCCGCAATGGAAATGGCAATGCGAAGGATCTGAGTGAAGTGACATGCTTCAAGTGTAACAAGACAGGGCACTATGCAACTACTTGCCCCGAAAAGACGAAGAATGGGAATGGTACTAGAAACAACAATGGACACAACCATGGCAATGGTAATGGAAATGGGAAGAAGCCGAATCCGTTCGTCAAAGCCACAGTGAATCATGTCTCCGTGGAGGATGCTCGTGAGGCACCGGACTCCGTGATTGGTAAGTTCAAGCTTAACTCCACACCTGCAGTTGTTCTTTTTGATACTGGTGCATCACATTCATTCATATCAAGGGTATTTGTGGATAGAGGCATGATACCTACAGAGACTATTAGTACTCCCCTAAGGGTAAGTTCTCCTGGAGGAGAAATAGTGGCAAACTCTAGATGCCATGGGTTAGAACTAAGGATTGGGGCGCACACCTTTCCCACTAGCCTAGTCGTTCTGGAATCACAAGGCTTAGACATAATTTTGGGCATGAATTGGATGACCGAATATGAGGGAGTCATAGATTGTGCCAAAAGGACTGTCGCACTCACGACTCCGGATAAGAAAAGGATCCGCTCTAAGTCAGCTTTCGCACTCAAAGGAAGTATGGTGAACTCTCTTAAGGGGGGTAGCTTGGAGGATGTGCCAATTGTGAAGGAGTATCCAGATGTGTTTTCGGAAGAGTTGCCAGGGATGCCTCCCGACCGAGACATCGGGTTTCTCATTGACTTGATGCCAGGTACTAGACCAATAGCAAAAAGACCGTACAAGATGGATGTGGATGAGTTGAAGGAACTTAAGAAACAGCTTAGAGAGCAATTGGACAAAGGCTTCATTCAACCAAGTGCGTCATCTTGGGGAGCACCTATCTTATTCATGGAGAAGAAGGATAAAACCAAGAGGCTAGTCGTGGACTACCGGTCGTTGAATGAAGTGACAATCAAAAACAAGTACCCTCTACCAGATATTAATGACCTGTTTGACCAATTAAAGGGAGCTAGTGTGTTCTCTAAGATTGATCTCCGATCAGGTTATTTCTAGTTAAAGATCCGAGAACAGGATGTACCCAAGACAGCCTTCACCACAAGATACGGATTGTATGAGTACACCGTGATGTCGTTTGGTTTAACCAATGCCCCAGCATACTTCATGACCATGATGAACAAGGTATTCATGGAGTACTTGGATAAGTTTATTGTGGTATTCATTGATGACATACTCATATACTCCAAGGACGAGAAGGAACATGAGCGGCATCTGCGCCTGATTATGGAGAAGTTAAGGGAACACAAGTTGTATGCCAAGTTTAGCAAATGTGAGTTCTGGTTGAAAGAAGTGGGATTCCTTGGTCATATTATGTCAGCTAAAGGTCTTGCCGTGGACCCAAGTAAGGTAGCCTCCGTAACAAAATGGGAGTCCCCTAAGAATGTGGGTGACATTAGGAGTTTCCTGGGCCTTGCGGGATATTACCGAAGATTCATTAAAAACCTTTCCAAGATAGCAAAGCCTATGACAGAGTTGCTGAAGAAAGAGAAGAAGTTCCAATGGACCGAGGCATGTGAAGCAAGTTTTCAAGAGTTGAAGAAGCACCTAGTAACAACACCAGTTTTGTGTCTCCCTGACATCCAAAAGGACTTCCAGGTCTATTGCGACGCTTCCCGGCAAGGACTCGGTAGTGTACTGATGCAAGATAGAAAAGTAGTGTCTTACGCCTCTCGGCAACTTAAGCACCATGAGAATAACTACCCCACACACGATTTGGAACTAGCATCAGTTGTGCATGCGCTCAAGGTATGGAGACATTACCTAATGGGCAAACATTGTGATGTGTTTACGGATCACAAAAGCCTTAAATACATGTTCACTCAAAAGGAATTAAACATGAGGCAAAGGAGATGGCTTGAGCTCATCAAGGACTATGACTTGGACCTGCAGTACCATCCTGGAAAGGCCAACGTTGTGGCTGACGCCTTAAATCCGGAAAGTCTATATAAATGGACTTACCGTGGGAGAACTTCCAAATGATTTGTGTGAACAATTCAAGGACCTCGGGTTGGAAATAGTTCCGTAGGGATACTTAGAAACTACGGAGATAGTGCCAAGGCTTCTGGACCAAATCAAAGAGGCCCAAAAGGGGGACAAAGAGTTGGAAGAGATAAGAGCCAATATAAGCAAGGGAAAAGCAAAAGGGTTTCATACGGATGAACAGGGAACACTTTGGTATGAGAAGCGTCTGTGCGTTCCCGATGACCCTGATATCAGGCAGTTAATCCTTCAAGAAGCTCACGATTCGCCTTACTCAATCCATGCCGGTAATACAAAGATGTACATGGATGTGAAAGATAGGCTCTGGTGGAACAACATGAAAAGGGAAATTGCTGAATATATCTCCTTGTGTGACGTGTGCAACATAGTCAACGCCGAACATTAAAAACCCGCAGGACTGCTGCAACCACTACCTGTGCCCGATTGGAAGTGGGACAAGGTAGGCATGGATTTTATCACAGGAATACCGCGGACTCGTTCTGGGTATGACTCCATCTGGGTAGTGGTCGACCACTTCACAAAGGTGGCCCACTTTATTCCCGTAAAGACCACCTATACGAGTGCTAAACTTGCCAAGATTTACATGTCAAGGATCGTAAGCCTTCATGGTGTATCCAAGGGGATTGTCTCTGATAGAGGTACCCAATTCACCTCTAAGTTTTGTCGACAGCTACACGAGTCTTTAGGGACACGACTGGAGTTTAGTACTGCCTTCCACCCACAAACCGATAGACAGACGGAAAGAGGTAATCAGATCTTGGAGGACATGTTAAGAGCCTGTGCGCTAGACTATGGGTCTAGTTGGGATGATAACTTGCCATATGCGGAATTCTCATACAATAACAGCTACCAAACTAGCATCAAGATGGCTCCATTTGAAGTTCTATATGGCAGAAAGTGTAGGACTCCGCTGCTATGGAGTGGAGTTAGAGAACATAGTTTGTTTGGACCTGAACTGATCAAGGATGCCGAAGAAAAAGTGAGACAGATTCAAGACAGGTTAAAAGTATCCCAATCCAGACAAAAGAGTTATGCTGATTCCAGGCGCAGGGATGTGACTTATGAAGTGGTAGACCATGCGTATCTCCGAGTTTCGCCACTACGAGGAGTTAAGAGATTTGGAATCAAGGGTAAGTTAGCACCCCGATTCATAGGGCCCTACAAGATCTTGGGTCATAGAGGGGAAGTTGCCTATCAGTTGGAATTGCCCGAAGTGCTAACAGTTCACGATGTTTTCCATGTGTCGCAACTAAAGAAGTGTCACCCGAAAATGGCTGAAACCCTACTAAAGGATATGGTTCCGTTGGAAGAAGTTCAACTGGAAAACGATCTCACCTATTAGGAAAAACCCGCCAGGATTCTAGAAACAGCCGAGAGAATTACTCGTACCAAGACTATCAGGTTTTGCAAAGTTCAATGGAATCACCATTCCGAGGAGGAGGCCACGTGGGAACGTGAAGAAGACCTGAAGAAAGAACACCCACGCCTATTTGCTAACCAACCTGAATATCGGGGACGAGATTCTTCTTAAGCGGGGTAGGTTTGTAACATCCCAAATTTTTGCAATTATAGATGTTACTAGAAGCATGCATCATATCCTTGCATCATGGCATCGCATAATAAAAACTGCATAGATATTTCTTCCTACATCCCATAGTCATATATAGACTAAAAGGGGTAAAACCTTTTTGAACCACCAAAACCCTTGCAAAAGTGCTATTTTACAGTCCTACTCTAACCCTCGTCTTTTTACGAAATTTTAGAAACAAATTTCGTTTAATTCGGAGTCGGTTTGCAATAGTTATTAAACAAATAGGAAAATAGAAAAAATAAAAGGATTAAAAAAAGCGAAACCTAACCTAACCGGGCCGGCCGAGCCAGCCCGGGACTTACCTACCGCCCGCCTGGCCGGGTGGGCGACGCGCAGCGCGTGGGCCGCCTCCAGCCGCAGCCCGCTCCAGCCGCAACCGCTGACGCCCCGGTCCCACCCGTCATCCGCCTCCTCCGTCCGAGTCCAGGACGAACACGACGCATGGCCGCGTCGGCGCCAACCTCCCCGGCCGAATCGGAACGACTCCGTAGCCCCCACGCCAAGAAAACTTGCCTTTATAAAGCCCCGGCACGCCTCCCGAAAAACCCTAGATTTTTTTCTACCCACCGCCACCAAGCTGCCACCAATCGCTTGCCGGAGTTCTGCCAGACTCCGCCGCCACGAGCCGCCGCCCGCCGCCACCTCGAGAAGGAGGAGCTGCCGCCGCCCCCGATAACGCAACCACGGCGAGGAGCCGGTCGCCGTCGTCTACTTCACCGGGCCGGGGGAGCACCGCCTCGCCGCCATACATCACCACCGATGCACCGCCGCCGTCGTCGTCGTCATCGAGCCGTCGCCGCCGGTGAGTTTCTCTGCCCCCCCCCCCCCACGTCCGTTTGATCGTGATCCGACGGCCAGATTAGACTGGCCACACCGAACCGGTACCGGCCAATCGCGTCGCGCCGCGTGGCACCCGCCGCGTCGTCGCCGTGTCATCACCGTGTTGGCGTCACGCGCGCCCTGCTGGCCAATCCCGAGCCGCCACGTGTTGCCGCGTAGCTGGCCACCTTTTTATTTTCTTTTAATTAGGTAGAACTTACTCCAATCTTGTAAAATCCTTAGTAATTCGAGTATTAGTCCAAAAATTGCGTATAATATACCGTTGGATTCATATTTTTGAGTAGAACACAGATCTATAGTAATATTCCTGTTTTGCCACAGCAATCTTGAAGTAGGATTTAAAGTTTAGATTACAGTATTTTAATTCTAGAAAATTATCCATAGCTCCGTTTTAGTTGATTCTTGTTGTGTTGGCTTTGTATTGACGAGACCTTATGTAGAAAATTGTCATATCATGCTTAGGGTGTTCAGATCTGTCTCGAGGTAGATTGGAGTTGTAGATCTAGTTTTGAGCTTGGATATTTAGGGTTTAACCCAAAATACTTAAAATGTATGGGGAATCGATTCTAATGACATCCCCAACTCAACAACACCCCTGATTAAAACCCTTGGTCGAATTCGAATCCATCCTTGCATATTACCATGTTGCATGCATGCATATTCGACTTCGTGACTTTGTTTTGTACAAATTGTGATTGGATCCATGTTTGTTTCGTTAGATTGCTCGGAGTGCGCTGAGGAGTATTGTTGTGTAGATTGCTGCTCGGATCAAGGCAAGTTACACCACTTGTACATATTATGTCCTAGTTTTTGACTATGCATGTTTTTACTCTTCAAATCTTGTAGTATGCTTGTGTAGGTCTTTAGTAGATTTTCTTATTACTAATTTTGCAAGTGCGGGTTGGTAGTATGCCCTGAGTAGCTTTATACTTAGGGATTTACGTCCTATTAGGTTCCCCTGTTTTTGCTAAGTATTGCTTGCTATGCTATATATACACTAAGTACCGTTGGGGGGTTCGAAAGACTCAAAAAATTTCTAAGTATGAGAGCTCTCTCGAGCGAACATTTCCTTCTCCAAAACCCTCTTCAAAATAAAACTAAGTTTTCCTCTGGGCGGAATGGTTGTCGGGACAACGAGTGGGATATTGGTGGAGGACGGCCGCCCAGGAATCAAAGAAGTCTGCCATGTTTCAGAATTCAGAAGCTTCCAGTGCAACCACAATACATATGGGCTCTGTCTTGGCTTAGTACTTAGTGGGAAACCTCACCGGGTACCAACATTTGGAGGTTCTTGGCACTGTTGGATCCAGCTGGTAGAGGGGCTACTAAGGGAAGGCTTCGCCATGATCTTGTCTGTAAAAGGGCTTGATCGTGGATTGTGGGGCAAGTGCACAATCTCTCGAGAGTATTGCAATCTGATCGATCAGCCGTGTTCACGGAAACAGAACAACTTTGAGCATCTGAAGGATGGAGCCTCTGAAAGATCTTCCTCTCTCTCTTTTCCAAACCTAACGTTTTATAAAACCCAAGGCGTGAGTAATATCGCCGTTGGGCGGGATTTTGGGAACTTGGTGTGTAATATCCAAGTGCTAGGTTGATTTGGGCACTCGGTGAGTAATATCCACGTGTTCCCTTCGACCCTATACTATTTATCAAAGTTTACAAAGTAGGGAAAACTTTCTTCCTCTTTGCTTATTACATTGATAAAATTGGTTTTATGCAAATGAACCCTAGAGCCTACTCTAAAGCCTTGCATGTAGAGATAGTCTTACTCTTTCCTTGGTGTAATTTGCCAATACATTCAAAGTATTGACCCAACTTGTTGGCTGCACGTCTTATGTGCAGAATCCGAAGATTGAAAGGTGCGTAGGGATCGCGGGTCTTCACGCAACTAGCCTGAGGCGTTGATGGACTCAAGTTCTTCTTAGTTTCCGCTGTTTTATTTGAGCTAGCTATAAGCTATGCAACTTGTAATAGTTATACTCTGGATTATTCGTGTAATAGTGACTTGTGTTTTACATGATATTCATCGACTGTGAAGTGCTAGCTATTGATCCAGGGACTAGCACGTTAGTCACAGGGACTTAGGATCCTTAATGATCCGAGGTCGCAACACCCCTGGTAACTCTCCGTCTCGTATTCTAGCTCCGTGTCCCCTTCGGTGAAAAACTAACTTTGGCTTTTGTCCCGTCCAATTCTGAGAATATTCATTTTCTGACTTTCCTCGAACCAAAAACAGCATAAAACAGGTAGCTGGCACTGTGGCTCTTGTTAATAGGTTAGTCTAAGAAAGTGTATAGAAAGTACTCCAAAGTGTGGACAAAACATACGAAAGTAGATAAAACCAAGCATGGAACATCAAAAATTATGGATACGTTAGCAACGTATCAAAATGCAACATGACCTTGTAGTATAGAAGAGTGTGATACTTTAAGGTAGAACAGTTAGAAGCTAATCATGCCTCTTGATCTGAAGATTACAACACTTTGACCTAGTCCTAGATATGGCGAGGTACTGGAATTTGTTTCTCCTGACATTCGAATATGGTTTGTATTGACGGACCGCAAGAGTATCTTGCATCGGAAGACACCAATGCGCATTACTACTTGGCTACCAACTGATAGACAAAGGTCAGAAAACAACAAGGGGAAAAGGAACATGCTCGGGATAGGATCTCAAAATGTAGATGCATAGTGTATCATTCTTTCGAGCACCAATGCTTAGAACGGGAAGTGTGGCAGAGTCACGAGTATAGATGCGAGACTCACGAGGAGTACTCTTGTCGTGATATATTTGGTTCCATTAAAGAACATCTTCCATAGCTAGTGGTAGGGGAATTCCTATTTGCCACAAATCAATCGCGACAATAACCACAAGCTTGAAGGCTAGGATTCTAGTACCAGCCATCCTGAGGTAATGTTTGAACATTAACAACAGGGGACAATAGAATGGACCTTGGGTTAAAGATCAGCTTCATGTATAAGACTAATAACACAAGAATCTAGCACAATCCAGGATATTCGGTTCAAGTCCAAGGGTTAAAACCCGAGAAAGAAGTAACTAATTTTTGAGTGACACAGTGTACACTGCAAGATAGCAATCACAAGGTAGCTTCCAAGAGAAGAAACAACTTTTAAGTACCCAACCAAATAGAAAGGAGGCACACGAGGCGAAAGGAAACCTCCAAGCCTAGAACGGGACAATATGGATCCTACAATATAATATTGTGGGCCCAAAAGATAGAGAGATCATGATGGGAATGAATCTCTCATTTAAAACAGAGCAAGGGGGAACAAGGAATTGACAACACACACAACTCTAGAGAACTCTACACTAGGTCAATAGGTTAAGAAACGACATGCCTAGAAGGCACCTAAGTTTTGAAAGACTAGAAGAGATATCAAAACTTCTCCAAATTAACACAAGATAAGATGACCTAGAGGTAGAGCGAAACTGGATAAGGAGCAAAAGAAGCATACTAGAGTTTTTGCAAATGCTTTTCATCTTTGAAATAGTTTTCACAAGCACTAGACTCAATAGTGACTAGGTAGCAAGGTTTTCGTACGGTCTGTACTACTCTGATACCAAGAACTATAACCCCCCAGGATCAGGGTTAAACAAATCCAGACCTTAGCCTGACATAAGCTTAACCTAGACCCCGAGGATATCTAGTGGGAAATCGGTAACACAACAGTAACACTGCGACACAAAAATATTACAACAAGCTTATAACTAAGCAAAGAACCAAAATATTACAAGTAGAGGTCACTGACCACAAACATCAAACAACCAAAGGCAAATTATGCTATTAAGTATAGCAAACTTAACAACTGACCTAAGAGGCCTGAAGCATAACGATGACGTCCCAGCCCATAGATTCCAGGCTGCCAGCTAGGAACCCCCAGCTACTCGTCGATGTCGATGTCGTACGGAACACGTCTTTAGGGAACACTTATTCTGCTACAAAAGTATCAAAAAAGCAAGGGTGAGTACATGGTGTACTCCGCAAGACTTATGGCTGGTGGGGTTATTTTGCGTAAAGCCATCTTTTTTTATAAAACAAGAGAGAGAAGAAGCTTGTCTAATCAGAATATTTTAAAAGGGAATAAGACAGAGACATCTCCAAAGAATTGATCATCATCTTGATATCCACCAAGTAATCCTCATCTCACGACTAGGATCACCCCCTGGTACCCAAGAGGAAGCATGCTTAAGCACACGTTGAACCTCTAAGTTTTACGATTAGGTTAATGTTCTCTATGATCTTAGAATCTGGGTCACAAAGGATTCATAACCGTGAACACGGCTTTTCAAAAAGATTTAACCCTGCAGGGGTGTACAACTTTACCCACACGTACCAACCGACTCAGTGCCAAATATTATTAGCCCTCTTCCTTGGAGGGCTGACAGAGGATGGCTGACCACGACCTTTACCTTCTTGTCGCTGAGACCATGAGTCACGCCCTAAGGAGGGTTCCACCGTAACGGGTCAAATCCCGAAGCCGGTCCCTAGAGATGTGAGTTAGGGTTGGTTTATCAAGGGCGCTATCTGCCCCAAGCAACCCCGGTGATGCTTACCTACCTGTTATGATGCACCTCCTTCTCCTCCTCTTTCAAAAACATTTTCCATGCGTATGCCAAATGGAAAGCCGGAACCATGTGACACATGGAATCTACTAGGCTAGTTAGTTAGTCGAGGGGTTTCCAATCCTCGTGTGTCTGTATGCTCGTCTTGGTCCAAAGGCAAGAACTCGGTTCCTAGTGGTGGCAAGCATGGGACTACAAAAACCACATCCCACCGTGGCCTCCCATACAAGCCTTAACATGTTTAACCTTTACCACTGATCTTACCTCATCAGTATACCTCGTTCTCCTATCATACTAGATTCTCTGCATTTGTTACATCTTCTGGATGAACAAACACTGATAGCTAAGCATGGCTAAGCAAGACACAGACATAAGCTCTAGCAGTGCACACAAGCCAAACCTAGTTATGCAAGGAGAAGTGGATCAGGTAATATAAGCTCAAAGTTAGTAATGCAACTATAGGATACTCTATCTATCGATAAAAGACCACAGTAGAATCGTATGCATCATGGCAAGAATTGAAATACTTTGAAACCATAGGATTCTTTTATGTGTGGGGATATGCTTGTCTTAGCCTGTTGATAACTCAAAGCAGATCTTCGGATATCTTGTACTGTACTTTATTGTAGTTGATCAAGTATTGTTTGTCGATCTTCGATGGTGTTGATCTCAGTGTTCAATCTCGATTTCGATATCGTATTCTACCGGGAAGAAGCAAACACTGGAAAGAAAGGGGAAACAATCAACACATGGCACCTATGCAATGCTCAACAAAGATGATGATATGACAAGTTAATTAGTACTTGAATGAAACCCTAGGGCATGCTTGACCATTTTAAACAGAGTCCGAGGGTTGCAAACCCTAGAATAGGGGAAACCTCAGAGTCACCTATGGGGGTTCATCTTTTCTTCTAATTAAAATTGTGATGAAAGTTATTGAACAATGCATGATGTTGATGCTAAAGTGTAGATCTCATTTTGATGAACATCTTGATATATTATACACATTTTTCTGACTTATAAATAATTAGTTATTGTACTTATATGATTTAAACTATTTCTGGAAATAATAAACCATTTATAAAGTTATTTAAAATAACCTAGGAACTTTTTACACTAGGGCATCACCTAGCCATAGTGGCTGACCGAAGGGCCCCAGGCCACATCAGCAAGCCACGCGGCCAAAGCGGGACCCACAACAGGTTTGAGTGGGCTGACCTGCGTGCTGATGTCGTGATGACGTAGGCGTGACGTCACCTGCCGGCCAGCGTTAGACGGTGATCGCCGGCAACGCCACAGCTCACGCCACCAAGTGCGAGTGGGCGCGATCGAGAGCGGCGGCCAAGACGAGCCTAACCAGGGTGGTGCCGCTGGCTAATGGTCACAGGGGATGCATCTGCGGCGGGCGGCGGCAGCGGAGCTTGCAGGAGAACGATGCGTAGCGGCTACAACGAGCTAGTGAGCGAACCGAGGGTTCTATGAGCACCAAAAGCTCACCCAAGAGCAGTTGGTGGCGACGGCGAAGCGAGGCGATGACCGGAGCGACGGCGGAGCACGTCGGGGATGGAGAAGAAGCGGGTGATGCAGCTGATTACGAGCACCCGAGCTCGATTCCTTTAGTGAGGGGGTAGAAGACATAAAGACGGAGCTCATGGCGCGATCAACGAAGGCCGGGGTGGTCCGGGATGGCGGCAACGCGGCGGCAGGTGAGCTAGGTTTTTGGGTTCTCGTAGTAGAACGACTGAGAGAGCACACGCGGGGGAGAAAGAGGATCAGGATGGGTACGAGGGCGTTGGCGTGGTGATCTTATCCTCCTCCAGAGCGTGATTGACGATGGTGCACGGGCGGTGCGGATCGACGGCGGCACGAGGCACACGCAGCAGCTTGCCATCGTCGTAGAAGACGATGAGGCGAAGCGGTACGCAGGTTGGGCTGAGGTGGGCTTCCATTGGGCCGGCTGTAGGCGCGCACGAGCGGTAGTTAGCAGAAGGTTAGCTGGGCTGCTAGCTTGCGCTGGGAGGCAGATAAGGAGAGGAGGGAGCTAGGCCTGCCTGGGCTGCTGCTGCTCTTTTTTTAACCAAAACATTTTCCAAAACTGTTTTCCCTTTTTCTCTTTGTATTTTAGATTTCAAAACTATTTTGATCCCTTTCCAAAATACCAGAGGTTTAAGAAACTATAGAAAATATTGTGGGGCCCTATTAGTCCATTTGGGCTCCACAGTTTTTGAGTTTTCAAAAATATTCAAAACCTTTTGAATTCATTTTCAAAGAGGGAGGGGGATTAGGGTTTAGTGTTTTGCATTATTTCTTTTGCATGAAATTTAAAAGATGATGCTCATGAATGCACAAACAACCCTAAATATAATATTAACAAAAAACTGGGGTGGTACAATAATCTAATTGGTTGAGACAGTTGTCACGCGGATCGTGCCCACCAACCGTTGATCCTCTGTGATCGAGCGGACAGGATAACCCCTATATCTGTCAGGGGACACCCCTCTATCCATGCAAAATAATGAATTTGCCACCCATAATTTAACTCCATACACAAATGATTTTTTAATATAATTTGAAGGGAAAGTGTTCAAAGGTGTATAATTTTTGTATATGCAGGTTTATGTATTATATTTCACTCTATGAAAATGATAATCTCTCCAGATTTTATTTGCACAACATTATCATGTTTTAAGTGTGATTTGAAAGAGTTCAAAGTTCATATATGCAAATTTTATGCATTACATTCCACTCTATGAAAATGGGGAGAAAATGATAATCTCTCGAAATTTTCTTAGCACATCATTATCATGTCCTAAGTGCAATTTCAAAGATTTCAAAGGTGTATAATTTTCGCATATGCAAGTTTATGCATTGTATTTGACTCCATGGAAATTATAAATGATCAATATTTTATTATCACAACATTATCATGTCCTAAGTGCGATTTTAAAGAGTTCAAAGGTGTATAATTTTCATATATGAAAGTTTATGCATTACATTTCACTATATGAAGATGATAATCTCTCAAGATTTTGTTAGCACGTCATTATCATGTATTAAGTGCGATTTCAAAGTGACCAAAGGTGTTAAATTTTCGTATATCCAAGTTTATCCATAATATTTCACTCCATGAAAATGATAAACTCTCAAGATTTTCTTTGCACAACATTATCATGTCCTAAGTGTGATTTAGTGTTCGAAGGTGTATAATTTTTGTATATGCACGAGGCATAAACATTTTAGTTTAGGGATCACTTTTCATGCTCTAAAAATGGTAACTCTCAAGATTTTCCTAGGACAACATTATCATGTCCAAATTGTAATTTGAAAGTGTTCAAGAGTTATGTCAATTATAAACACCTACATTAAGAGTTGTATGATTTTTTTTTAATTTGAAAGTGTTCAAGAGTTGTGTCATTCTCTTATTTCTTATACATCCATCTCCCTAGATCTCAAAGTTTGACTTTCACCTCATAGATTCACTTGATTGCAGCCGAGGCATTAACTTGATAAACTTATTAAATCATCGTAACGGCTCGCCGCCTGAATTCTCCACAAAAGCATGCACCCAATTGAGCTCCCAAGTTGCGCCAATTGATTATCCACAACAAGCGCACAGTTGCCATTGCCATCCTTCATATAGGTCAACGGGACGACACCATACAGCGGCCAAGACGAACGGGAGGCTGAAGTGAAGCTAGACAAAGGGCCATCATCGCCGGAGAAGGTCTGCCGTCACCGGAGAAGAAGAAGAAAGGGGAGGCAACCACACAGGTGCGGGCGTAGGGCTGGATCAAGGTCCCATCTTGCAACGCTAACCTGGGTAAGGTGTGGGTCCAACACTCATGTGGATAAGCTGTGGGTCCCATGCTGATCTGCATAAGTGGAGAGAGGTGTCCACTAAGGGAACAAATTGAACGCAGCCCCACTTGTCAGCATGTAATGGCAAGGGTTCACTACGGGACCTGACAGAACACAGAAAGTAAGTATTACGTATGTGAGAGAGATTGGAACTGCAATAGGGAAAAAGGCGTTCTCAGGGAGTAGCGGATACACCACTAGCATTATAAGGAACTGAGGTAAAGATTATTATCATCAACATTCTCAATTGTATATGTGTGGGAGGAACTCCGTATTTGGACAAATAGGCAGCAAACACTTCTCACATCATCCTCATAACCACATCAGTCAGCAATCAACATCAATCGAATTACTGCGCTATTAAGGGACTTAATCTCGTAGGACGTATCCCATGGCATTGATAGTGTTCTGTGAGTTTCTTCGGTTCCCAAGTTGATACGTAAGGAGTGCCAACAGCTTTATAGTTACTGTAAGAGCTAACACACCTCCGTATACCAACAAGTAGTTCCATCCATCAAGTCCCTATAAGAGGCAAATATTGAGAGGTCGACTTCTCCCAACATCAAGATGAAGACAATCTAATACATGGTCACAACGATGAATATCATAATAAACTTTCCCTCCGGCCCCCAAGAACTAAAGATCTACTCATACATGGAGGCAATCAACATCATGGAAATACCAATGGAATCTATCATATATGAATAGTATTTGTATAAATCCACAACGAGTACAAAAATTACAACAAGATCTAAACAAGATGTAGATGGGATGGAAGGAGATGGTGGTGATGTAGCAGTTGGTAATGAAGATAGATGATGTGGGGGGCCCCGGATTTATCCTCCGAGAATCCCTGTTATGTATACAACCACGATCCCATGATCAGTTAGTCGTGGCACATAACCGACAAGTATCATTACATCATCCGAGAATATACCGAATTACAAGACTTACATAAATGTCGTTATGGCTACATCAATAAACAGCAGCAGATCTTCATCAAGTGTAGAGCCCGAGTCATGCCTTAACCTATAGGCAACTGACAGGGAGAACGTTCTAGCTCGCATAGTCGCCATCCTCGTCTTCTCCTTAATATCTGGCCAAGATAATAGCTAGAGACAATGCCGGTGAGTACTTTGAATGTACTCGCAAACCACCTTAACTTAATAGTAATAACAAGAGGATATGCATTATGGCTGTGGTAGTAGGAGGGCTCCAAGAAAGGTTCTTTTCTCAAATAGTTTCTCTTGTAGATATAGCATCTACATATCTTTGTTAAAAACTTTTGTAATCATTTTGGAAACCTTTTTGAAAAGTTTTGGAAAACATTAGGACTGGGTCACCCATGTGTTCCCATTTTTAGGTCGTCCCACGACCAAAATCCTTCCATACCTCTCTGACCATCCCATGGTCAAAGTAGGTATCCTTCCCGACCATCCCATGGTCAAAACTTTTCAAAGTCATTTCTTTTCCGAAATCCCTTTTGAAAACAAAACCAGCACCGCTCTACAACAACCTTCCCAACCGTCCGTGACCGCGGACGCGGCTATTCGAATAGATTTACACTCTGCATAAGTTGCACACTTTACCCACACTATCCGGGTACACTACCCTGATCTTCACCGATCGTGGGTCGAGTAACTGATCAAGACTCTCCAGATGCCCACTCCAGTATAAGTGCCTACCCTATGAGTGTTAATCCCCTCAAAACCGGGACGTTGGGCGAGGACCAACCGGAGCGCTTAGTGCATGTCCCACGTGCGCACTTTCAATGAGGGGCTCATAGTAACGCGTGGAGGCCTGTCGACCTTTTGTTCCTTCTCCTGGTCGATGCCTCACATGGACCTATATCGGAGAAGGCCCACCCTCCAGGGATCCCCGATCCCCTGTAGTTGTTGCGAGGCAGCTCATACCAGAATAGACAAACTTCAAATCTAGCCCTGTCCCATTCCAGAGTAATGTGGTTGCACGGGTTAATTTTTCTAGCAAAACTGTAGAGAACTAGGTGCGTTTTTGTAAACCTTTTTCCTCCGGTTTTCCTCCAGCATTTTTATAAAACCAAAACCTTTTTCTTCCTCAACATCTCCTGGGAGGTCCCACCTCACCAAGGTTTTACCATAAAACATTTTGTAACACTTTTTCCGGGGTCTTCCCATCCTCTAGCTTTGCTTCGGCTAAATCGGGGGTTTCCAATGGGTTATGGTGATATACACCATCTATTCCACTACGGGCAAATAGGTATCACCAAGGGGGTTGTACTTAGTAGTACCAAGAGTAATAGTTCGGAGGAGCCAAACCACTACCATATATATATATATGTATATATCAACATATAGTAAAATAATGCAGTTTTTAATAAACAGTAGATAAAACATGCATAAGTAAAATAGTAGGACAAGGCGTATGAGCAAGAAGGTGGCTTGCCTGAGATCAACAATATGGCATAAATGTCCTTGGACTTCTTCTTTAGATACCCTAGAATACCAATATCAATAATAAATACTACTTCTTCCGCTCTCCGATTCCATCGTAACTATCGTCGTCCAGACAGCACATGCAAGCAAACCAAGCCACAATCAACATAAAGCAATGCAAGCAACAATAAAATATAGCAAACAAACATACCACATACTACTCAAATCAGTAGGTTTTGGGAGGATTGGATTTAGGAGATGGAGATAGCCTTGGAGAAGGGGAGGAATACCCCTTAGGGTTTAATGTCGAGGAACTACCTAAGAGGGGGTTTTGGACCAGGGACATATTAAGTATGGTACCATTGTGTACCAAAGATACCTACAGATAGGTGCTGATGGAATGAAACCAACAAAAGTGGTTTCACTATTTTATCACTTACAAAAGATTTATAGTGATTTTTATAGTGAGAAAGACTCTAGTTTTAGGAAATAATTCATCAGAAGAGTTCTGGAGCTCCAAAAATTATTTACTTGAATGGTTAAGTAGGCTTTAATGTACTTGTTCACTGAGAGTTGGACTCCGGTCAAGACAATTACCAGAATGCCCTCAGGAAATTCCCAAAGGCAGTTCTGTAGTCAATTTGTCTTTTTCACCACATTTAATCTACAGCAGGTTTTAGTTTAATTCCAAGGACACATGGGAGCTATTTAGAATACCTTTCTGCAGAAATTGGAATCAACCATTTTGGAGTTACAGAGATACTGGATTGATTTATCTAGTGATAATACTATCTACAGAATTGTTTAATGCAATATAAATCCTCTGAAACTCAATAATTCTTGAGATCCTGGATCTTGATAGGTATTGATGTACCACATCACTGGGATTTGGAATCAACCCGAAATATGGTGTAGATTTATCTAGGGAATTTTCTAAAGGCAGAAAGTGTCTATTTTTGTTATTTTTACTCTAGGCAAATTACTATTCACCTTCGCATGGGGTTTATGCTAAATGAAGGGTATAGACATTATCTTTCAGGAGGACTTGGGTTCATCCAAAATAGATATGTAAAATTCCCAGAGGAAATTATTTAGTGAATAAGATACCTTTTTGTAGATTAATTTCCAGTAAATAATAAAAATTATTCTTGGCACAAGACCAGTTCTGCATCGTGCAAAGAACACACCCGAACATGGTAAAAAATTCATTTAGGCAAAATACTTCATTTTCCATTTTTGTCTTGATTTAAACACGTAGCTATATAAGCAGATCTAGAAAAGAAAATAAAAAGGGAAATGGATTTTAGCCTGTCGGGCTGGATCTGGGGCAGTTGGGCCGAGCATAGGAGAAACCGGCCCAAAAGGTCTGGCGGGGGCGCGCGCGTGGCGCATGTGAAACCGCCAGGCGGGGCCCGGCCGTCAGAGACCCATAGCGGCGAAGAGGTACATGCGGATCTAGGCCGTTAGATTAAGACGACATTGACGGCGGGCGGTCATCTCCTTCGCGGGAAATAGGGCCATGACGAGGTAACCCTAGCAAAGAGGAGGCGGGGCTAGGGAGGCTCACCTGGGCGGCACTGGCATCAGAGGAGTGGCGGAGGAGGAGCGGCGTGACGTGGCGGTCCAAGAGAGGGGCGGCGAGGTGGGGTTCAGCATCGGGGGACGGCTCGCGCGAGGTGACCGAATGGGGGCTCGCCGGAGTTCGTCGGAGAGGCCTCGGGGCTGCATGCATGTCGTCGAAGAGGAGGAAGAGAGGACCAGGAGGGATGCTGTAACCTCGGGGGAGCCTTGGGGGGTGTGGAGAGGGCTTAGAGAGGGCGGACTCGGAAGGGGAGCTCCGCTCGGTGTTGTCGCCGGTGACAGCGTTCCGGGGCTCTTGCGGCGAAATGAAAGGCATCAGGCTGTAGCTCATGTCTAGGGAGGCGATACAGAGAGCAGATAGAGGGCTGGGAGAGACCGAGGGTGATAGGGAGCTTCATCCTCAAAGAAGGCCGAGGGGAGAGATTTTCTCTTCCAAGGGCGATGGGAGCCATGGGGCTGGATCTGGGGCTTGGAGATGGGTAGGTAGAGGGAGAGGGGGCAAATGACGAAGCAGGGGAAGGGGTGAGAGCCTCTAGCCTTTTTAACCAAAGAGGGAGTGGTCTAGAGTGGACTTGTTCCATGGGGAGGGCATGGATGGAGGTGGAAACTAGAGGAGGTTGCTGTGGGCATGGGAGTGGTTTTTGGTGTGGGCTAAGGGCATAGAGAGTAGTGTGCCTCAGCTAGAAGGGGAAGAGAAGTTTGCAAGGCAAGGCACTCATATGAGGCTAAGCACTGGTGTCGAAGCACCAGAGGACAAGCATGCTACATTGATCAGCTACAGTAATCACGACCAGAGGAGATGGTGTTTGCTGTGGTGAGTAGGGGTGAGCCTTGGTGGTGATTTTAATTTGGTTTAGGCCACTAATTACTTAGTTTGCCACATTTGATCAAAATGAGGCTTGCGAAGGAAGTTTAATATTTTGTATAAGACAAGGTAGGGAGATGATACTGGTAGATGGGTGAGGTCAAAATATAACCCTATGAATTATTTGGGATTTTTCAGAGGACTTTAAGTCCACTTAAATCCATTTATTCAAAAACTGTAGAAATAGTTTCCAGGAGATCATTTGATTGAAGGATGATCTAACCAAGGGCAAGAGTGGGCCTTGGTAGTCCTTAGGATGGTTAACAAGATGGTTCAGATGTATTTCCAAAAATGCACAAGGGTTGAGAAAGGAAGGCATTCAAACAAAAAGGTGATGTTGGAAACAAATTTCCAGACTTAGCCAAATTTGGCAGATTTGGGTTTTTTGACTAGAACATGAGAGGGGATGTTTTTGTTGGTTTGCAAGGTACCCAAGCATCATCAAGTGAATGATGTTGGAGTGTACATTTATTAGGAAGGGTCCATGCTTGACACTGGTCTTCATTGACTTGGAAGCTTCTAGAAGGGATGTCTTCAGAATTGATCTGGTTAAGGGTTTTAGATGATATCCTAATATCTAGGGATTAGGTCCTGCTTGTATTCTTGCTTAAGGTGGGATGATTGGGAGACATCTGGATCCTAGTGATGAGCTCCTAGAGTAGCTCATACTAATTCTAAGCGATCAAGTCAAACAGCAGATCAAGGCAACTCATCTTACAAACAAATCAACTACTACTTGGGTTACCACAAAGCTTAGCTTGAGGTAAGGATGGGTATTTTGAGATAGGTTGGAGTTTGAACAAGGTGAGAGTCTTTGGTATCTCTACCAAGAGTAGAATTCAAAAGCTTCATAAAAAGGGTTTTGTTGAATCTAGAGGTAAGAATAGTTGAAGGTTCTGTCTTGAAAACATAAGGAGATAGTATTCTATATTTCTCCATAGTTTTGTCAATAGAAGCTACTAAAGTAGTTTTGGTCTCATAAACATCTTGGCTCATGTTTTTGAAATGTCAGAACATTTGAGAATATGTTAAGTGAGCCAAGATAGTTTTGTTAAATAGCTTTTTCACAACTAGTGTTGAGGTAAGGAGTATATCATCCAATACACCCTCATACGCCTAAGCATATCCAAACAACAAGCAATACTCCAACATTAAGCAAGAAAAAGTTTTTGTTCCCCCTGATTTTTGCATTCTGGTCAACTAATCAGGGTTGCCGAAATTGGGATGTTACAGATGCCTTAGCCTCCCAGATCTGTGCAGGGTGAAGATGGATCCCCAGTGGACAACTTCCCCCTCCAAATGCCTTCCGGAGGTGAGGTTTCGGCGATTTCTGGTTGTTCTGTATGTCGCCTCTCTAATCTAGTTGCACATGCTGAAATTATTTAAGGAGGTGGTGGCGGTGCCAACTATACGGTGGGAACTATACGGCCGGAAAATTTATTCTCGCCGTATAGTTGGTCGTTAAACCATATGTATGCCATGATCGCTTCGGGTTTTCTTCTGGTATTATTGATATTTCCCAAATAAGCAATTTACGTTGTTTTTACTCCTTTTCTCCTTAGTACAAATGATTTAAGAATTGTGTCCATTGTATCCATCATCAGTCCCGATCCTAGTGAAAACAGACATAAAATGTGCATGTGAACGCCATAAAATACCAAGATCCTACATCTACAATGCAAAATAATAGTAATAAACATGATGGAAATATGCACTCATCAACTTCGCCAAGCTTAGACTCTTGCTCGTGTCGAGCATGTTAGCTTAATGGATGCGATCCTCATATTCATGAAGCTGAGTCGATAAAATAATTGAGGAAATTGCAGCATGTGTTTATCATATATGATACATAGGAATACGTTCATGAATAGTGCCTTACTCGAAGCATCCGAATAATCTTAGCAGGCTTCCACACCTTAGTTTTTAATAGTTCACAAAAGATCACTCTCAATATGATGTAAAAGTATTTAGTTCAACTGAATGAGTTAGTGAGGTAGTCCCAAGTGTTTTAGTATTAACATATTCACATGGGATTCAAAATCTCAAAACGTGTCTTTGTCATACTACAATATAGTGGTGTATGCATTTTTGCTCTTTGCACATTCACTCATTTTCTTCTTCTTCTTATATATATATGCTCACACTCTTGTTTAAGTGCTATGCAAAGGAGCTAGCCATACATTCCACTTCATGTAGGAATTCAAAGTTTAACGATCTCAATTACCAAATTCCAAATGTATATGAAGCAATCTTTATAGCTTGAATATTCTACCTCGTCTTGATCTCACTCTAATTTGATAGGACTTTTTATTTTCCTTTGGTCAAGGTTTCTTTTCTAGTTTAATTGTTTAGATAATTTTTTCTTTTTTGCAAATCAAAGCATGTACTTACAACGTATTGACCAAATTATCTTTGTATGTTCCATTAATACCAATGTTGTGGAAGACTCCTATTGCTATGATCAAGTGCAAGTAAAATTATACTCAAGCCATTCATATATCCAATAGGACAAACACAAACTCAATGTTGCTCCATATATGATAATAAACTCAGAATTTCATAAAAGGGATCGACTATTCTTGAAGGGAATTCTAATGATTCAAACTTTATTTCTAGTTTGAACTAATGCAAAACTAAAATAGTAATGTATAACTTATAAGATAGATTACAAGGTCTTAAAGATCTCCCCAAGCGTGGAATCAAGCCAGGCGGGATCAAATAATCCCTTGCGATTATTTGATACTGTGATTATTGTAGATCACTATGGTGCCATGGCATGTAACACCATGGTGTGTAGCTTCTTGTTGGTATCCTCCAGAGCGGTGATGCGGCTGTAGCACCTACGCAAATCAGATTGCAAAGTGTCCACTTTATCCGTGAATTTAGTCACCAATGGGAGAAGATCATCCTCCTTCTCTATCTCCTTCGGACGGTGGCAGACTTTGACGCGATGGAGTAGCTCCTGCTTCTGATATATCTCTAGTGCTCGCATGTGGTCCTTGGTCCTAGGAGTAGCTTCCTCTTCCTCATCAATGATTGATGGATCGGGGAAGTGGAAACCGTTCCTCCACTCTTCTTGAGGCTTCACCCTCATACAAGCACCAATAGGAGGCTTCTAGAGTGGTGTCGTCACTCCATTGCTAGCACCTGCACCAATATTAGGTAATTCCTTATGCTTGTGCGACCTGGGGTTTGTGGTGATGAACATGACTGTATCCACATGCCCTTTTCCATGCGGCTTGGGACCTTCTCTCTCTTCTTGAGCTCTCTTCATTGCCACCCAGTTGATCTCCGGTGGATCATAGACATCACGACAGATGTAGATGTCGCTCACTTCATTAGAACCATTGTTGTAGAATCTTAGCTCGAAGTAATCCTTGTACCCCAGGCTAAACCTCTCCACCTCCTCCTCGTCGTCCTCCATGGACGGGCTGCTAGAGCGGTCACTGGAAGGAGCAACGAGACCCAGGGGTTTTCCATGGCCTGGGATGGGATAGCGCATTGCTAGATTGGTTCCTGGAGATTATGATTAGAGAGAAGGACAATGACAATATATAAGGGGGGTTAGAGGTCGGTAAAACTCGTGAGAAACACCAAATTCATGCCCAAGAAAAGAATCTTAATGAAATAGGAAAAGAAATCAAGGATTTGGAGGAGTCCTGCCGCATAACAACAAACTATACGGGTGCGGCCCGTATAGCTCCGGCCATATATTTGGTTCCGGGAATATATTTCCAAATATATCAAGTCTAGGTCGGTTAACGTATGACTCAGAGCCGACAATACCGCCCTTTCTTCATGGCAATACTCGGAAATACGAAAATGGAAACGAAATGTTTGAGAGTTTAACGACCAACTATACGGCCAAAATATTTTCTTCGGTTGTATAGTTGCGACCATATAGATGCAGACATCAAAAATAAAAAATGACTATGAGTTTAACGACCAACTATATGGCCGGAATATTTTCTTCGGTCATATAGTTGCGACCGTATAGATCCAGACATCAAAAACAATTTTGCAAAGAAGATACAGAGGGTTTAGCGACCAACTATACGATGGGAGATTTCTCTCTGGTCGTATAGTTATGCTTGTATAGTTGGTAAAAACCTTCAGAAACTTCAGAAAAACACAAGGAATTCAAAGGCAAAAATTTCAAAAGTAAAATCTGTGAAAATAAATCACTTATTTGACAAATAACACTTACCTTGAACTTATCGTTTACTTGTTCGGGGCTGACAAGCTCCTCCAACAACAAAGAATTCTTCTCTTTTGGAGGAATTGACCTTAGTTCATTGAATAATTCTCGTAAGGAAAAATCACCAGGACTAAAGTTCCTCCCAATAAGATTGGTGTCTTGCTGGGAAAATATGGACACTGCATCCAACATCTTTATTGCTTGCCTCTCCATGATCTGTAACTCAAATTCTTGAAGTAAAAGAATCCAACGGATCAGTCTTGGCTTATGGTTCTTCCTCTCAAGGAGTTGTTTTAAACCATCACGATCCGTATGAACTCTTACTTTTGCATCAACTATATAAGAACGAAATTTCGCAAGAGAAAAATATAGCAAAAAGTTCTCTCTTCCTTAGGATAATTCTTTTGAGCACTATTAAGAGTTCTACTAGCATGATGTATAATATTAAATCTACGACCTATGTGTTGTTCTAGAGTTAGTCCTATAGCATCATCACTAGCTTCACATATTAAGTAAAAATTCATATCCCAGATAGGTGGTTTAATGATAGGAGCATGGGATAAAGCATTTTTAAGTTTATCAAAGGCTATAAGACATTTATCATCAAAATTAAATCTTACTCCCTTTTGGAGGAGGTTAGTCAAAGGTTTAGATATTTTAGAGAAATTTCTAATGAACCTTCTATTAAAACCCGCATGACAAAGGAAACTTCTTATACCTTTTATATCCCTAGGTTTTGGAATTCTCTCTATGGCCTCAACCTTAGCTCTATCCACTTCAATTCCCTTACCTAATACCTTATGTCAATTTGGATCGTCATAATGGTTATGAAGATCCAATATCGTCATAGACGGTTATGACGATTTCACTAAAATTGTAGTTATAGTTCATTTGCGACGCCCAGCTTTCGACGATCTCAAAATCATCATAGAATCGTCATAAACGGACTATTGTGACGATTTTGTGATGAAAATAGAGGGTCATATATAGCCAGATTCTTTGTAGTGATTCATGGTCCCACATGCGGTTAGTGTAATAATCAAGGAACATGTATCTAGTACTCGGGGCCTACGGGACAAAAGTGAGTGGTTAAAAACCAAATATTAGCTATTGCTCATCAGTGCCTCTGCATTAGTTATACCTATCCCAACATTTTAATTATTAGGTTGAAGTTAAAGTCATGATTATCTTCAAGATTAAACATGTGTCAACCTCCCAACAACGGTGTATCATCGACGACACAAAGCAGCACCTAAGCAAGCAACTACGACTCACAAGGCCGACTGTCTATCAAACAACAGGCAATAGGATGTGTCCAAGACAATATAGAGGCTACGGGAAATATAAATGGTGCACGGAAACTAAAGCATTGTAACAAGGATAGCAATAGATCAATAGGAGGAAGTAAAGACTATAAACGCAAAATAGGTAGAAAGAGGGAGAATGCTCACCTGGGAAACACTGCCGAAGATACATTATCCGAAGAACATGTCGACACTCGCATCAACTCATTGGCCTAATCTGTGAAGAAGCAAAGCACTAAAAGAAACACCGAACGCACTATTTAATACTACGGTAGAAGATCAGGCATGTTCATGATATGATGCATGGCATGGAAAAGATGTGATGCAATTAGGCAATATCAAGTGGAACCGGAGTCCCGACAATTAATTAGGAGCTCATGTTTTTTAACTACTCCGTAATTTAAATGTTTTCTTAATGAGGCAAAATATGTCACCGATTCGCTGCAATATTTAAATGAAGGAAATATAAGGCTAGATCTTCCCGCATATGGTCTCCATATTTAATTATTAGGTGAGCCGACCAAATACCCCCAAACCACCAAACATGGATTGAGTCATGAACAATTTAATATGCAACAAGTTTGTATTTCATTTATAAAAATAGGGGCTCAGGAAGGGGTCACACATCTCGGATCGCAGATCTTGGTCTCCGAGGGGATCGGTCTTTAATCCGAGATTGATCTTCGTGTTTGGTGTTCGATCCGTGTAGGAGTGCTTGATGGTTTCGTGAAGATGACCTTGGAGGTTTCTGACTTCAATTAGCGAAGGTGTACTTACTTCTGGTGTCGGTAGTCTTCGGAGGATCTTGGCAAAAATTGGGAACAAAGATCTTCGCGCGCTTCGGTACTCTTCGGGTGGCATTGCGTAACTTCACACGGTGATCGTTCACACCACACCACATGCGTACATCATCCGGACACATTTTGGTGGACCACTAAGCCATCTTCGGTACAACACACCATCAAAACGTGAGTGCAAGACACTGAGATAGAATGCTATGATAGAACAAGTCCTGAATAGACATTTTGTCAAAAACCTTCTGGGAGCCCGGGCGTTGACTGCAAGGGGAAAGACGGAAACCACCTACAAGGTACATCGATTAGGGGCGAACATGACAGGAGGCGGCGGTCACAGAACAGAAGACATGGAGGCTCCTAGAATAGGACCGGTCGACGGGGGGAAGGAGACAGAGGATGGAGATGACCGGTACTTGCGCGGGGTGCAGCAGGCGAGGTGATGGGGCATGCCGGCCGACGGCGGTAGAGGAAGGTGGTGTTTCCGGTGGTGATTTGCCAGGTTTGGCGAAGAAGAGGAGGCCGGAGCTCGAGCAGAGCCGGCAAGGGGGCCAACGTCCTTCAAGGCCGAATGGCCCGAGTAGGGTCTCGTAGGCTACAGCGGTGACTAAGCTTGCGAGAGGGTGACGAGGAGCCAGTGACGGGGCTCCGCCTCGGGGAGGAGCTCGCGGGTGCGATGGATCTTGCTGACGGCTGGCGCTCGACGACAGGGAGGCGCGGGGAGGGCCCTCTCGGTGACTAGGGAGCTCTCTGGCAGACGAGCTTGGATGAGGAGAGGGTTGCACCAGAAGCTTCACGGGCGGCGGTGCTGGGGACACGCGGCTAGTGGCAGCGCCAATCAGGGCCAGAGAGGAGGGCGCCGACGCATGGAAGGAGGCAGAGAGGGCTACAGCGACGAAGGACGATGGGGTTGGTGGCTCCACGGGGAAGAGACACGGTCTGCATCGGGGATGGGGATCGAACGGACGAGGTGGACGTGGTGGATTGGGTTAGCACGTGTGGTAGGTGGGTTGCTGTGCCGTGTTGGTCGATGATTGCAGCGTGCGTGCTAGTGCGTGCGTGTAGAGTGTGCCAGGTGGGTGGCGGCGGCAGGTGTAGGGATTAGGGTTAGGACTAGATAGGATTAGGGTTTAGACTGGTTCTGGGTAGTAGGTGGCTTGCTGGGCTGGCCCAGACCCTCCCCAAACAAACATTTTATTTTATTAGATTGCGATTTCATTTTAAAAGCCTTTTGTAAATATTTTTTAGACAAACCAAAATATCCCAACAAGGCCGGGGTTTGATTTGGTCAGTGATTGCAGTGTGTGTGCTAGTGCATGCGTGTAGAGTGTCCCATGTGGGTGGCGGCGGCGGGTGTAGGGATTAGGGTTAGGACTAGATAGGATTAGGGTTTAGACTAGTTCTGGTAGTAGGTGGCTGGCTGGGCTGGTCTAGTTAGCTACCTCGCCAAACAAACATTTTATTTTATTAGATTGCTATCTCATTTTAAAGCCTTTCATAAATAGTTTTTAGACAAAATAAAAATATTCGAACAAGGCTAGGATTTATTTGAAATTAAAACAGGGGATATCTGGAAAACAAAAATAGGCTTTTGCAAAACAGTTTTAGACAAACATATGCAGGATGATGACGATGCTCAAATGCAATGTGGCATGATGACATGAGCATGCAGTCATGATGATGCACAAAAATTAAAACAACACGCGATTTTCTAATAGTGGTTTTACCCAGGGTGCTACAATATACGAGTGTGATTGGCACAAGAGTATGGCGAGTAGACACAATTTATGTGATCCGAATTTTTATTATATAGAAGCTGAGTACAAGTTTTAGTTCTATGTATAGAACTTTCGGAGAAGGTTTACATTCCATGGCCTGCCAACTTCCAGCTGGCCATTGCCTCTTACATCGATTAGGTAGTAGGCGTCGTTGCCAAGGACTCGCCCTATGGTGAATGGCCCCTCCCATGGGGGAGAAAGGTAGTGCAGGCCCTTCTTGTCCTGGACAAGTCGTAGGACCCGCTATCCTAGAAGGTGCGGGTCCAGACTCAGCGACTGTGATAGCAGCAGAGTCCCTGCTGTTAGATGGCGGTGCGGGAGTAAGCTAAGTCACACGCTTTGTCGAGCTGGTCGATCCCGTCTTGGCGGGCGGTCTCGTTTGTCGCCTCCACATAATTGACGACTCGAGGCGAGTCATGTTCCAGGTTGGTTGGCATGACGGCTTCAGCGCCATACACCATGAAGAAGGGTGTGAACCCCATGGAACGGTTGATGGAGGTGCGGATGCCCCATATCACGGAGGGGAGCTCTTCGACCAATCATCCAGGGGTCGCTCATGGGGAACCTGAAGTCGCGGATTGAGCCCATGGAGGACGCTATGGTTGGCACACTCCGCTTGGTTGTTCGACTCTAGGTGGGTGACTGAGGCGAGGTCGAGCCATATGCCGTGCTCCTCGCAGAATTCTGCCATGGCACCTTTGGCGAAGTTGGTGCCGTTTTCCGTTATGATGCTGTGCGGGTAGCCGTACCGGTAGATGAGCTCACGGAGGAACTTGGTGACAGTCTTGTCGTCACACTTCTTGATCGGCTTGGCCTCAACCCACTTGGTGAATTTGTCGACTGCGACCAGGAGGTGGGTGAAGCCAGATGGGGCCTCCTTGAATGGGCCGACCATGTCTATGCCCCATACGGCGAATGGCTAGGTCATGGGGATGGTCTTGAGTGCCAAACCAGGGACGTGTGTCTAGTTGGCGTACTTCTGGCACCTGACGCACCGTTGGATGATGTCGATGGTGTCGGCGTGCGCGGTGAGTCTGTAGAAGCCATGTCGCATGGCCTTGGCGACTAGCGATCTAGCGCCAGCGTGATGGCCATAGTCGCCGGCATGGATATCTTGGAGGATCTTGCGTCCTTCTTCTAGCTGTACGCAACGCTGGAATACGCCAGTCATGCTGAGTTTGTGGAGCTCGCCATTAATGATGACGAAGGATTTGCAGCAGCACATGATCATTCATGCCTCTGTCTCGTCGGTGGGCAGGACCTTGTTCTTGAGGAAGGCGACGTATGGTGTGGTCTAGTCGCTGGGCTCCATCATCATGGCGACTAGAGCAAGCTCGGGCTGCAGAGGTATCCCGATGTCGATCTCCTTGGGCGGGGAGACCGAGGGTTTGCCAGCGACTAGGTCGGAGTCGCCATAGCATCGTAGGCGATTGGCATTCATCTCCTTGAGGGCCTACATGCTGTGAAGGACGGCCTCGTACTCAGCCATGTTTTGGTGTAGGGCGTGAAGTCGAGGTAGAGCATGTAGCGGAGCTTGTCGCCTTTGGCGGAGGTAAGGACGATCCTAGCCCCTACACCGTCCGTGTTCTTGGGCCCATTGAAATGGAGCGACCAGTAATGGAGATAGGGTAGCTTCTCTAGCTGCTGTGCCTCTTCCCAATCGGCTAGGAAATCGGCCAAGGCCTACGATTTGATCGCTTTGCGTGGCTCGTACTTGATGTTGTGGACGCCGATTTCGACGACCGACTTAGCGACTCGCCCAGTCACCTCTCGATTGCGGATGATGTCCTGCAGCGGCACGGAGGAGACGACTGTGATGGGGTTCTCCTGGAAGTAATGTGGGAGTCGCCGCTGGACTCTAAAGACCACATACACCAATTTTTGGTACTGCGGGTAACGCTGTCTTGAGTCCATTAGGACCTCACTAATGTAGTAGATGGGGCGCTGCACGGGGCGCTCCTTTCCCTCTTCCGGTCGCTCAACGACCATGATGGCGCTGAAGACTCGAGTGGAGGCCGCGATGTAAATGAGCATTGGCTCTTTGTCGATTGGGGTGGCAAGAAGCGGTGCCGCGAGCATCACTTTCTTGAGGGCTTTGAGCGTTTTGTCTGCTTCTTCGTCCCATTGGAATGTGGGGTTCTTGCGCATCAGGCGGTAGAGAGGCATCGCCTTTTCACCGAGCCGGGGGATGAAGCAACTGAGAGCCGCGACTCGCTCGGCCAGCTTCTGGATGTCGCGTAGGCCCTTGGGTTTCCTGAGCCTCATGATGGTCTTGATCTTGGTGGGGTTAGCTTTGATGCCTCATTTGGAGACCACGTACCCCAGGAGCTGTCCAGTGGGCACGCCGTAGGTGCACTTTCCGGGATTGAGCTTGATCTTGTACCTCCGCAATTCACGAAGGTTTCGGCCAGGTTGGCGAGCAGGTCGCTCTGGCGGGTGGATTTTACCACTACGTCATCGATGTAGACGTGGATGTTGCGGCCAATTTGACTCGCAAGGCACTCCTGCAGGCACCTTTGATAGGTCGCACCAGCGTTCTTGAGGCCGAACATCATGGCGATGTAGCAGAAGGCGCCGAATGGCTTGATGAACACCATCTTCTCCTTGTCCTTGACTGCCATTTTGATCTAGTTGTAACCAGACTATGCATCGAGGAAGCACAGTGACTCCGATCTCGCGGTCGAGTCGATGATCGGATCGATGTGTTGTAGGACGAACTCCTCCTTCGGGCAAGTGCTATTGAGGTTGGTGTATTCAATACACATTCTCCAGGTGTTACTCTTTTTCAGAACCAGGACTGGGTTTGCCAGCCACCGTGAGTACTTGATGGGCCGAATGAAGCCTGCAGCGAGTAGACGCTGTACTTCTTCGGTGATTGCTCGGCGGCGCTCTGCATTGAAGGGCCACATCGATTGCTTTACTG
Organism: Avena eriantha; assembly: GCA_910589775.1. Taxonomy (NCBI): domain Eukaryota; kingdom Viridiplantae; phylum Streptophyta; class Magnoliopsida; order Poales; family Poaceae; genus Avena; species Avena eriantha. The sequence goes on along the minus strand of OU342741.1, from coordinate 262,755,725 downwards.
GTCGCACTTTTTCATCGGCGTTCAGCTTATGCTCAGCGAGTTCCCTCGGGACACCAGGCATGTCAGATGGTTTCCATGCGAAGATGTCGCGATTCTCACGCAGGAACCCGATAAGCGCGCTTTCCTATGCAGGACTCATGTTTTTCCCGGTGGTGACTGTCTAGTTGGAGTCGCCTGGGACGAGCTCAACAGTGCGATTGTGTGGTCGCCTTGAAGGTTGTTCCCTCGGAGGTGGGATTCTTCAGGATGGTGGGGTTGTCCTTGTCGATGTTACTCGTGTATTTCGCAAGCTCATCCATGTGGTTGATTTCTACGACGATGACGGCGTCGGCAAGTTCGGTGCCTTTGTCTTCGTGCTCCACAACCATGTCAGGGTCGCCGTGGACGGTGATGATGCCGCTTGGCCCTAGGAGCTTCATCATGTTGTAGGCGTAGTGTGGGGTCGCCATGAATTTGGCGAACGCCTCGCGCCCTAGGTTGCAGTGGTAGGGGCTGCGGAAGTTCACCAGCTCGAAGACGATCCACTGGGTACAGAAGTTTGCTAGTGTGCCATAGGTGACTGGCCGCGTCACCTTGCCGATTGGGTACGCCTTCTGACCAGGGACGATGTCATGGAAGGTGGTGAGCGTCGACTCGATAGCCAACTCCGGGAGGTGTAGCCTCTTGAATGTGTCCAAGTACATGATGTTGATGGAGCTTTCGCCGTCCATCCGTGTCTTGGGTAGCCAGTAGTCGAACACTTTGGGCCTGACCACTAGGGAAACTCGCCCTAGATATTCGATCCTAGGCACGTGGTATTGGCGATTCTAGGTGATGCTTTCCTCTAACCAGGTGAGGAAGCGGGGGATGTCGACCTGGGTCACCGCATTGACAGCGACTGCACAGGCAAGAACCTTCTTCTCATGTTTGGTGTCGAGCCTAGTGAAGGTGTGTAGTGAGCCGACGACATTTCTGAATCCGCCGGTGTTACCGTTGTCCCTTGGTGGGTTGTTTTTGGGGGTCCTCCCTTGCTCGCCTTGCCTCTCAATCTCCTTCAGAGAGTGGCAGTCCGTGGTGGCGTGGGTGGCAGGCTTCCCCTCCCTGCTGTGGTAGACACATGGCTGATTGATGAGGGCTGCAGGATCGAATTTCGACCTTGCCGTGTTTTTTGCACGATAATTTCCGTTGTCACGGTAGTTTCCTCCATCACGGCGGAAGTTTTTCAGGTCGTGTTGCCCATAGCCGGCATTGGCGATGAAGTCGACTCGCCCATCCCCGTGTCACTTGTCAGTGAGGCGAGTGTTGATGTAGTGCATGTCATGCTATCGCCCGTTGTCGTGGCCACTAGCGCGCATCTTCCCCCGACTCGTCGTCGGAGTCTTGGTTGGGGTTCTCCTCCGTGTAGCGTTTCGCTATCTCGAGGAGGTCGGGGATGTTTTCGAGCGTCCGGTAGACCCTCTTGATCTTGGTGACCAGGGGCTCATACCGGCACGCGTTCTTGAAACAGTCGATCGCTTTGTCCGGGTGGATGCCGGAAGCGTTGATCCATAGCTCCTGCCACCTCTGGATCCAGTGGCGGGTCGACTCGCGCTGTCCCTGGATGCAGTGCTCTAGGTCTTCGATGGTGGTGGCGTGGGTGTAGGAACCCTCGAAGTGCCTAACGAAGGCGTCGCGCAACTCCTCCCACGAGTCGATGCTATCGATCGGGAGGTTGTTGATCAATTGCCTGGTCGCTCCCTCCATCATCAGGGGAAGGTAGCGAGTGGCGAGAAGGCCGGTGTGGCCGGCGATTCCCATCACCATAAGGTACGTGTCCAGCCACACCGCTGGGTCATACGTTGGATTGTACTTTTCGATCTCCTTGGGCGCCTTGAAGTTGGCAGGATACTTCTTGGCTCAGATCATTGGTCCGAAGCACTGGGGGCCAACTCGACTAAGCGGGCCCCTTGATTCGGGGTCACCGCAGTTGTTGAGGGTGTGCCTCAAGTCGTTGGGCTGGCGCGCCTGCTCTCGTTGTATTGGGAACGGAAGTACCTGAAAATGTTAGATAGAGGTGTGGGAACTAGCAGGCAAGATCTCGACGGTGTCTGTAGGTAGGATTGGGTACAAGCTAGTGTAGCGAGACACACGAAGTACCCAGGTTCGGAGCCCTCATGGTGAGGTAAAACTCCTACTCCTGCCGATCTGACTATGGGTAGAATAGAGGGTACAATCACTCCTCGAGCTGTATGACCTAGCTACCTTCTTAAATTCTCAGAGTTCACCCTTGCTACGAGAGCCTTGCCCCTCCTTATATAGGCAGAGGGCAACGGTCTCACTAGCCAGTCGGGCTGGTAGGTCCACAGAAGGGCCCCAGTTGGCTGGTCATCTATAGTATCTGGTATGGTATGTCCCATTGAAGAACATGTCGTGTGGGTCGTTGTGGGTACAGTGAACGCTGTGCGAGCCCGTCGTCCGCATCTGGCCACTATGCTTGCGTCACCACAGAGGTCTTTGGTATGGCTTCGTAGTTGCGGGTCTTGTAGCTATACTAGGGCATACCGTGCACTGTGCCGCACATCGCCATGTCCTCTTGATTGCGCCCGGCTACGTCCGTGTAGCCGGCCTCGACTCTTGCCGCCCTTCTAGGTTCTAGCTACCAGCTGGTAGCCGGTATGAAGTGACCGTGTTCGGCTAAGATCTGCTTGCCGGACGTGAGCCGCCTGCCTCAGTTCTTGTCTGGTTGGTGTATCCGGGGGTCATCCCCCCGACACTATCCCCCGAGCACGTGTAGATTTCACCCTTAGATGAAATGTGCGTGCACTCCCTCTTGCATTTGAAATCTGTGTCCGGCTACACCTGGCGGTTGCGCTACTCGTGACGTTAGCAGTGACGCTGGCCACACACGCACGCACCATCATTGCGCTCCCACGTGCAGCGTTATGTCGCATCGCACGTCGCGCATGTCACCTCGGGAACCGCCGTCTACCGTTTCGGTTTCTGGCCCGGGAACTTTTACGCATTCGGTGCCAGCACAGAGGATTAGGAGCGATGGTGGGGGTGCGGCACGGTCCGGTCGACGCCACGTGGCGCGGTAGACGGTTGCCCTCCCCGGTCTTTTAAGGGTCGCTTGGGAGAGTCGTTCCCCACTTCCGCTCGTTGCCTCCCCATTTCCTTCCTTGTGCTCTTGCTGCTTCGCCGTTGTCTTTGTGCACCCACTGTTAGACTAGCCGCACCGCCCGCTTAGCATAGCTGGCGACACGGGCCACCAGTTTTTGGAGCCCACCAGCACAGCGGAAGAAGTTGTGATGGCCTCGGAGCACGGCGCGTGGTGCGGTTCCTTCGTCACCGAAGACCACATTGCCAAATATCGTGCCACCCAGGTCTTGCCACCGAAGACGGAGGTGAACGTGCGTCTGGTGCTGCCGGAGGAGGAGTCGCCGCACCCGGTGGAGGGGGAGCGGGTGATCTTCCTCTCCCACCTCGCGCACGGCTTCGCCTTTCCCGTGCACCCCTTCTTCCTCACGTTTTTTGGCCTTCTTTAACCTCCACCTCCACCACCTCGGTGCCAACGTCATCGGCACCCTCATGCACTTCGTTGCCTTCTACGAGTGCTACCTCAGGATCCAGCCGGATCTCGCGCTCTTCTGCCCGCTCTTCCGCGTCCGGCCACAGGTCCAGTTCACGTAGGGGCCGCTCGTGGCCTGCGGTGGCGCCTCTATCTACTCCCACTCCAAGACTAGCTACCCCAAGTTCATGCTCTAGAATACGGTCCGATAGTGGCAGCAGTCGTACTTGTACATCAGCAATGTCAACAATGTCGACCGGATCAACCTGCCGGCTTTCCAGGACGTGGAGTCTAGCTGGCAGAACTAGGACTTGAAGATCCATGGTGAGAAGGCGGAGACGGATGTGATACTGCAACGGATGCGCTCCCTCATCACTGCCGGCTTAGCCGGCCTAGACATCACGCTTAGCTAGATGTCCCGACTGATGATGCCATTGCAGCAGCGCGCCAACAAGATGTGCTACTACTCCGGCCGATTGGACCCCACCCGGCTGTCTCGCCATGATCCCCGCTTCCACAACCTCAATGAGTGGGTGTGGACGATCACCAAGGAGCGGCTGCTGGAGGGATGAAAGTTCGGGCAGGCCGCGTACTCTCGCGAGAACCGCGTGCCCTAGGTAAGTTTCCTCATCAGCCGGTTCTTTCTGTCTTCTGGTCCACCTTGTCATCTGGCTGACTCCTTGTCTTCTTTTATGCTGACAGAACTTCCCGTGCATCATCCGGGAGGAGAGTGAGACCTCCCTCCAGAACGTCGCGCCCGACCTTCCCAAGCAGTGCGCACACCGGTCCGGTGAGGAGTCGGATGGTGACGCCGATGTCTTCCCTAGCCAGAATGATGAGCCGGAGCACGACCCCCATTTGCAAGTTGATGAGGAGGAGGAGGCCGCCCCGGCCCCTGAGCCGACTCGGCACCACACGACGGACAGCGACTCCAGCCGGTCAGGCGTCGGAGGAAGCAGGTCCAACCGGTCAAGCACCGGAGGGAGTGGGTCCAGCCGGCCCGTAGTGGAGGAGCCGGCCCCCAAAAGGAGCCGGACCAGCGCCCTCACCCTGAGCCAGCTCGGACACAAGAAAGCAACGCTGCCAATAGTGTAGGGGTAAGTGTCTGCCGTGCTTGCCCTGTGCTTCTTCCTGCTTCTATTTTTCCACAATTTTTCCTTCTTTTGCTTTTCTTACTGGCACTTTTTTCTTGTCTTTTTAGCTCGCTTGTGTTCATCGCCACCGCCACCCCGGCGCCGGCGTCAGCGGGCTCGCTGCCCCACGCGCCACCTACCGCACTGCCTCCTTCCGCCACTATAGCACCCACTCCGACATTCAAGGCTCTGCCACCGCTGCCTCGTGTGGATCCGGCTACGGCAGCCGAGGCCGAGGATGCCCCGTCGGCTATGGTGGTGCAGTTGGACATCGCCGCGTTGGCCCCGCAAGGCGGAGGTGGTCCGACCGCGGGGTCGAGGAGGGCCACAGCCGGCAAGGAGCTGGTTGTGGTCCAGGACGACAACTCCGACGGTGAGCCAGGGGAGGAGTGGCGGGTGGCGGTCCGTGAGGCGAAGGAGTCGCTGACCCTCAACGCCGTCGACGATGATGCCTCTCCCGCCGCTTCACTGGCGGATCTGGCCGACACCCTTGAGCTGGCGGTGAAGGAGATCCGGGTGCTCGAAGCCGCGGCTAGGAGCACCCGAACACTGGAGCAGAAGTTGGCCGCCGCCAATGGTACCTCCTAGAGTAAGTCCTTTCACTCGGTTGCTCTTTTTTTTGCTGATAGCCGGCTTCCTGCAGCCATCATGGTGTGTGCCCAGCGGGAGATCGATCGCCTGAACAAGGCAAACGGCCAGCTGACCTAGTCCAAATCCAACCTCTGGCTGCAGAACAAGGAGTGTCACTCCAAGATGTACCAGCTGGAGGCTACCATCAAGGAGCGCGACTCCGCCCTTGTCAGCCGGGCCCAAGCTTTTGATCTCCTTGACGCCTAGAGCAAAGATCAGGAGAAGGAGATCAAGCGGCTGGGGGAGTGGGAGAAGGCCCTCCTTGAGGTGTTGATGTAGATCGGCCGCATTGCCAAGGGGAAGTATTTTTCTGACTAGCTTTTCCTGTCCGAATCCGGAGGCCGGACCTGACTTTCCTTTTTCTGACAGAGTTTTATGCTGGCGTAGACCTGCTGGCCTACAACCGGCTCCAAGAGAACTGGCCGGGGGAGCAGCCCACTTCCCAGGAGGTGGTTGCCCTTCTCGGTGATGAGGCCGCTGAGCTGCACAAAGTGGCTCATGCGGTCTTCGATATCCTGTGTCCAGATGCGGCCGTCCCAGAGACGATTGCCCAGCTGGCAACCAAGGTCGCGGAGGTGCCGACTACCATTGACTGGCTGAGGGACCTGGCAGCACGAGCCAGACCGGAGATGGCCCTAGTGTTGATGATGTCCTGGTACAAGGACACACGTGTCGAGAAGATCGACGGGGGCTTCTGTGTCGGCGCCGACCTTGCCGCCATCTGCCTGGCCCATCCCAAGCTCCACGCCTCCGCCATCAAGATCGTCAGCTACACCGACGTTGACGAGGTCAGCACCGACTCAGAGTCCACTAGGACGCCGGAGACGGAGGCCGAGGCATCGTCGCAACCGACTGTCAGAGATGTCGGGGCCGGAACCTCCAGCGTGCCTCCTCTGCCTCCCAAAGCCGCAGCCGGCCAAGATCTCCTGCACGGCAAAGGCCCTGCCATCTAGATTTGATCATCCTGATTTGATCCCCGGGATGCCGGGTGGATTTGTAATGACTTTTCCTTCTGATGAACTCGTTGCTTGTGCCGACTATTTCTGACGTAGGTTGAACTTATGGGAGCTTTGACTCCCCTTTACTTAATCATGTTGTTTGCTTGTTCATATTCTCCTTATGATCTTGTGTGTTGTAATGTTTTCTCTTTTGCCGCATAAAATCATCCGACTCTCTTTGTCCGGCTAAACTCCCTTAGCCGGATCATTCGGAGTTCTTGGTGCAGCCAAGGACCTCGGGTCTTCTCTTCTTTTCTTCAACCTCTTAGTTTATTCAGGCTAGATGATATTAGCCGGCTATTCTGACCTTGCTTGGGCTAACCGGTCAACCACAACCAACAACGGGGCATGCCAGCACACCCACTGGGTGTAGCTCACGAGATTCGGAGTAGTTGGCGAAGCCTAGTGCTTCGAATATTCTCTTCTTTTCCTTCCCTTGCCCTCACATGGGCCCGAATATCCGGCTAAACTCCTTTAGACGGTCGGAACTACATGATTCCACTGGGGGCGCGTGAGCGCACCCAGTGGGTGCAGCCCCCCGAGATTCGGAGCGCTTGATAGAGGCAAGGACTTCGAGTCTTGTCTTCTTTTGATGACCGACTTGTTGTAGTCATACAAAACAAACACACATATAGGTTCATTGTTAATATGGTAGTTGGTTAAGGTAGTGCTTATTAACCGGATAATAGCCTTGTTTTTTTTGAAAACTATCTTGTGCTTCTCTGGACACTTAGTCGCCTTCCCGTGTGCTCTGCTGTTTATTCTGCATCCTTGCCAGGCAACCGGGTTGTGGTCTGTAGCTGGAATCGAAGGGAGCTAACAATACATTGCACATTGTACTGGAGGCTCAGTAGCCAGATCATGTCAAACTAGGTGCAAGGCCGGACCACCCGATCTGTCGCATCTTTTCAACCTTTTTCATGTGGGATGCCTTTGGCTTTTGCTCTTGCTAGCCGGACAGCCACGTTGTGGTCTGTAGCTGAGAGAAAGAGTGGGCCTCTGACACCATCGCACACTACTGAGCCGGTTTATAGAATTAGCAGGCCGAGCCAGCCAGCGAGCCGGTCGGGTAGGGGTTGCTGGAGCCGGTAAAACTGAACCGGAAACAAACATACGCAAATTTCTGGCAAGGAGCCCTCAAGTATATTGCGGGATTCCGCATTTTTCATTTTTAGTGTTCGTGGGTTACATACATTGTCCGACGACTAGGTGTAAACGGGCGGCGCAAGGCCGCATTCCAGGGGCGTTCTGTCTCTTCGTCTGGCTTGTCCATCTTGTTCTTGCGTGGCTGCTGCGCATCGATGAGGTAGTAGGAGTTGTTGTGCAGCGCCTGGCTGATGATGAAGGGGCCCTCCCAAGGTGGCGACAGCTTGTGCATACCGTTCGTGTCCTGCACCAGCCGTAGAACCGTATCTCCCTCGTGGAATGCGACAGGTCGGATCCGGATCGAATGGAAGTGGCATAGGCGCTACTGGTACAGTGCCGATCTGGAGAGTGCCAGCTCTCGAGCTTCTTGAAGGAGGTCCACACCGTCCTCCCTCGCCTCCTGATTGGCCCTTTCATCATAGAGGAGCTTGTCGAACTTGATGTCCGCGGAGAGCACGGCTTCTGAGACATAGACGAGGAAGAATGGGGTGAAGCCGATTGACCGATTCAGCGTGTTGTGGAGGCTTCACAGCATAGCCGGAAGTTCCTCGATCCAGCATCTGGGTGACCGCTCCAAAGGCTCGATTAGGCGTGGCTTGATGCCAACTAGCACTAGTGAAATGGATCGTATGGGCACCTAGAGGGGGGGTGAATAGGTGCTACACCAATTTTTAATTCTTTTTCAATTTTAGGCTTAGCACAAAGGGTAAATTCTCTAGATAAACTATTAGGTGGAATTTCCCTGTATGCAAACCTATCTACTTCCAAGTAAAGAGCGAGTGGAAGAGGAAAGAGTAAACCAAAGTGAAGCACGTGGAGACATAGGATTTTTTTGACTACAGTTCCTTCCTTATTAAGGGAAGTACGTCTGCGTTGGAGGGGTGGGCGGTACTAAGACCACCACGCCACAAAAGGACTCACCCTGTTCTCCGATGGATCTCGCCACAACATGCCTGATCCACCTTCCACTATAGGTACCCGTCGAGGCGGGCACCGGCGCCTTTACACAACTAGCGGGGCAGCAACTCCAAAACAACTTGGAGGCTCCCGAAATGACAACAAGCTGCCACAAGAACAAACTTATCAAATACAATAAAGAAGATCTAGGTATTGACAAGAATACTAGATCAAGGATTTCTCTGAGTGAATGGAGAGGAGTTGAAGCGCTTGATTCTTGATGATGATGATGAACTTCTCCTCCTTCAATTCCACCAAAGATCAAGACCTTTGGGTGGTTGAAGTGGGAGATCGAGAATGAGAGCTCTTGCACAATGTCTGGTCAATTTCGAATGAATCAAGAGTTCTGAACGTTGGGGAAGAAGGGGTATTGATACCCCCCTTCAGAGACCAGCCGTTGCACACGTTGGGGGCCGAATTATCCGGCCTAGGGAAAACACCGCCCCAGACTCGGAATATCCGGCAGATAATCTGCCCCTATCAAAGAGACGCGCCGAGCTTGCCCTTGATCAACTTCTGGGGGCCGGATTATCCGATCCTATGTGATGGCCGGATTATCCGGCCTGGGGAAGAAAAACCGCCACAGTTCGGATTTTCCGCCTTGGCCCCTTTTGCTCAAAAACTGGGGGCCGGATTATCCGGCCCGTGCGACACCCGGATTATCCAGCCTGGGGAGGAAAAACCGCCCCAGTTCGGATTTTCCGGGAGAAAATCCGACTGGACACCGAGCGACGCGCCTTCGCTTCCTTTGAGAGATGAGGTGGGCCAGATTATCCGGCCCTTGGTGGGGCGGATTATCCGGCCCCCCTCAAAACTTCCTGCACACTTAGCGCACATGAATAGTCTCCATAGTATTGTTATCTAACACGCAAAACATAGGAAAACATGAAATGTTCTTTCAATCTCCCCTTTTGGGTGTTAGATGACAATACTAGGATTTGCAGGAGAAAGACACAAGACAGACAGTGATAACTTATGAAAGAGACTCCCCCTCAATGTGTGCATAATAGAGTTTTGCATTGGAATACTAATGCACACAAATAGGTGAATCTATTCCATAGACATATGAGCAATAAAACATACCACCGAAGTAGAGAGTAGGCATCCTTGACATAAGTCACAATTATTACGGGATAACCATTATGAGCGCCCCTTCCGTTATAAACCTCCAGCAATAGCATATGAATAGATAGATCCATAAGCATAATCCATGATATGAAGTCCATAGGCATAATCCAGACAACCACAAAAAAGTCTCAAACAACCACAAATCACGAATTTAAAGTTCAACACTAAATGGGCATAAGCAAGAAATAACGAATAGAAAAGTGCAAGTGCTTATGCCCGACCCATGCAAATCCACGGACATCCTAATAGAACTAATTCTCCACCTTTGGCATCGAGACACCAAAAAGGGAGAAGAGCGATGGTAGCGCCCCATGGGATCACTCGTAGTCCTCGTCCTCGTCCTCTTCTTCATTCTCTTCCTCATCCTCATCTTCAAGTTCCTCAGTGTCACCTTCCTCATCTTCATCATCAGCAGCGGGCGCAGAGGGGAACAAGTGACGTTCCAGATCACCATAGTTCAACCCGGAGGAAGAGTTCCACCGAGCATACGGAGTGGGAGGTGTAGGAGCTGGAGGAGCACCCGAAGCGCCGGACACGTGGTGGAGAATGAGCTGCTGGGAGTGAGCCAACTCATGGCGCTGCTTGTATGCCTCGTACTGACCCTTGCGCGTGTCCACGCCCATGCATAGAATGTGACGCTGGAACCAGTTCAGCTGCTTGATCTCACGGGCCACGGGAGGCACAGGGGGCCTGCGAGCATCCCTCATGAGGCCCTCAGGAGCAGAGGAGGGGTGAGAGGTCTTCCGAACCTTGTTGTATATCTTCTTGGCCTTGTGCACCGAGTCAATGTGGAACTCCTCAGCAGGAAGCAGGTGACGGATGAGCATCATAATGTAGGGCGCATAGGGAATGGACAGACGGTTGAACATAGCATCACACAGCTCATGGTAAATGAAGTCCATGACATCCAACCTGTACTGCACTGACTCGTCCTCGCAGGAGGCAACATCATGAGAAAATTGAATTAGCTGAACAAAGTGACCATGGATGCTGTCATTGTTGCCCCCACTCGGTGTAATAGAGTCACGGAAGAGACCCACCAATGCCGCATAGATGGGAGCAAGACCAGCCACAGTACTCACAATGCCATTGTTCACAGTGCAAGGAGAGAGAGCAGCATCCTTGTTGGGCTTTAGCTGAGTGATGATGCGGTAGCCACTGGCTCTATCCCTGCTGCAGAAGGAGTACCCCAGAACCTCAGCAAACACGTGAAAATCAGTAGTCATGGGCCTGTCATGAGTCATCCACTTCATAGTGCGACGCTCATCCCCACAAATCACCAAATTGGAGAAGAACTGAGTCACCACCTTAGAGTCAAAGGAGCACTGGAGAGACATGAGGTGGTGCAGCCCCATCCTCTCAACCACAAACATCGCATCCACAAGATGCGCCTTCTCCAAAGCATCAACAAGTACTAGTGGGTGCATAGGCCTAATATTCAGCCTATCATAGATGTCTTCATAGATCCCCTTCCATTCTGCACACCAAAAACGGGTATCCCCTAGCTCATCATCACGAGGTAGCTGAGCAAACAAGTCACGGTGACAGATGGTGGAAAAGGAGACCACATCCAAAGCCCTGTAGTTGATCTTGGGCTCCTTGCCCTTCCTCTTGGACACCCGCTTCCTAGTCCTCTTTGATTGTTCAACCATGCGCCTCACTTTGTTCTTCCTTCTCCTCAATTCAACTTCGTCCACTAGGTTACCTTGTCCGTTGTCCTGAAAGTATCTTGCGCGAGGACAGCGCTTGTAGGTATTGGGAACACCGGAACCACCTGTGAGGAGAATAAGGGCGATAGCAAGTCAAGGAGAGAGCATGGAAAAAGTAGTCAAAAAGTTCATAGGACAAGACTACTCAATGCATACTCTAGAGTGAAACTGAACCAGAATCGAATCTGTCAGGCCAGATTATCTGGCCTGGCCAGGGGCGGATAATCCGGCCCTGGCAGAAATTTTCGATTTCACCTAGATTAAATGCAAAAAAGTAGATCGGGCCTAGAAACTGTAAGACTACGATTTCTATGCGAAAACACAACCTTCTAGACAACATTCCACCCAACAAGTTACACATCTAGCCAAAGATGGGGAGAGAGTGAGTTACCCTTACTCATTGGAGGAAGAACACGGAGGAGAAGGTACTCGGAGGCGCGGAGAAGAAGATCCGGGGAGGCCCGGAAAATCGAGTGGCCGGAGAGGCTCCGAGGAGGGTGAGGGGTGACAGGCGGCGGCTGAGGAGGAGGAGAGGGCTGGGGGAGAAGTGCTGCTCGTTATGAACCCTTCCTCCCGAGCCCTGCCCTTTAAGATGAAATCCGCCAGGGCCGGATTATCCGGCCAATACTTGGGCCAGATTATCCGTCCTAAATTCTGGAATTCTGTTAGACACAGAACCAGGCCCGCGCGTCCCCAAACAACACCCCCACAAGGTGTACAAGGGACTTGTGTGGAAGAATAGATGGCTTAGGGGTAGGGAAGGCTTCGGATTAAGAGAGCCAAACTAAGATGGTACTAGATACTCAAAATTGCAAAATCCAAATCAAATAAAAGCCAAGATTGATCGTGATTCCCAAAAGAACATGAGAGAGCAAATAACAGCCAGAAAGATCCAATTCTCCTCAAGGGAGAGGGCGGTGGCCGAAGCCATCTTGTTGGAGTGTATGGTGTGACACCGCGAAGATATATCTTGGGTTCACGACCAATACTCATCAATAAGCTCACATATCACAACATGATATTAAGAGAAATGATATATCTTGCTATTGGCATTATGGGGGGAGGGTAAGCCCAATGAGTTAGGACCACACTCCCCCTATATCCATGCCCACACCTAGACCAAAGAAGGATTGAGATGTATGAGTGAGTGTATGGGTAATCAAGACAAGCTCCCGGAATCAATGATATTTAGCTCATTCCTCAAATAGCAGAATCTTGCTTCATCAAGTGGCTTTGTAAAAATATCCGCTTGTTGGTTCTTCGTGCTCACAAAGGATAGATCAATATTGCCGCGAGCAACATGGTCTCGAATAAAATGATTCCGAATCTCAATATGCTTCGTCCTTGTGTGCTGAACATGATTGTACGCAATTTTGATTGCACTTTCATTATCACATAAAAGAGGCACTTTGTCACAATTGACACTGTATTCCTTTAAAGTTTGCCTCATCCACAATAATTGAGTGCAAGCACTGGCAGCCGCAACATATTCAACTTCGGCGGTGGAGAGAGATATACAATTCTGCTTTTTGGAGGACCAACATACAAGAGATCTTCCCAAGAATTGACAAGCTCCAGAAGTGGATTTCTGATCATCCTTATCACCAGCCCAATCTGAGTCAGTATAACCACATAAAGAGAAATTGGAGCCCTTGGGATACCAGAGACCAAACTTGGGGGAATGAACCAAATATCGAAAGATCCTCTTGACCGCCACTAAGTGGCTTTATTTAGGAGCTGCTTGATACCTTGCACACACTCACACACTCAACACAATATTGGGTCTAGATGCGTAGAGGTAAAGAAGAGAGCCGATCATGGACCGGTATACCTTTTGGTCCACATCTTTACCGCGAGGGTTAAGCTCAAGATGACACTTTGTTTGAATCGGAGTGGCGACACCATTTAGATCCGTCATCTTGAATCTCTTGAGCATGTCTTGGATGTACTTTGCTTGATTAATAAAGGTTCCTTCTCTAAGTTGCTTGATCTCAAATCCAAGAAAGAACCGTAATTCCCCCATCATAGACATCTCAAACCTGTCAGTCATAAGCTTTGAAAATTCTTTGTTAAAAGCTTTGTTAGTAGAACCAAAGATGATATCATTTACATATAGTTGGCATACGAAGAGCTCCCCCTTAACCTTCTTAGTAAAAAGAGTGGGGTTGATTTGCCCAACTTCGAAGCCACGATCTAACAAAAGCTCTTTAAGGTGCTCATACCACGCACGTGGGGCTTGTTTAAGGCCATAGAGTGCCTTATCGAGTTTGTAGACATGTTTCGGAAAGTTAGGATCCTCAAACCCCGGGGGTTGCTTTACGTATACCAACTCATGTAGAGGACCGTTAAGGAAGGCACTCTTGACGTCCATTTGCTGCAACTTAAAATTGTTATGTGCAGGATAAGCATGTAGGATACGGATGGACTCAAGGCGAGCCACTGGAGCATAGGTCTCGCCGAAGTCGATGACCTCAACTTGGGAGTAACCTTGTGCCACAAGTCTTGCCTTGTTCCTCACAACAATGCCATTCTCATCTTGCTTGTTCTTGAAAATCCACTTGGTGCCGATAACATTGCGGCACTCTTTGGGTTTCTCCACGAGTTTCCAGACTTTGTTGCGCTCGAAATTATTCAATTCTTCATGCATAGCAACAAACCAGTCTGGGTCTTCAAGCGCTTCAAAGACCTTCTTAGGTTCCACCATGGAGATATGAGCTTGATGCTCACCAAAACTGGCTAATTCTCTTCTTGTAGAAACCCTTCGTCGAAGATCACCAACAACCTTGTCGAGAGTGTGACCCCTCAACTCAAGGTTATGGTCAGCCCGAGCCTTGCGACGAAGTTCAATAAGTTTGTTGTCTCTTGGAGGAGGAGATTCATCACTTGAGTCTTCATTGGAAGAATTTTCTCGACCTTGATCAGTAGCTGGAACATCAGTAGCAGGTGGTGGAGACGCATGTCCTTGAGGTGAGTCCGTAGACGTAACAGGAGGCTGCAGAACTGGAGATTCAGGGCCAGATAATCTGGCCGATGGAGAGGCCGGATAATCCGGCCTGGGAGTGCTTGCAGCAGCTTCATTACTAAGGGCATCATACATGTTTCTTCTCATGCTTTCATTTCCAACGAAGAGATCCGCAAGAGCATCCCAAGCCTCTTTAGCTGTGTTGAGATGTTCAATGTGTGGCATGTCCTTGGGACCCACACCCAGCTGTATCATGTGGAGAGCGGTGGCATTCAACTGGCTATCCACAACTTCTCTTCTTGTTAGATTGGTTTGATCTCCAATATGAAGACCCTCTTCAATAATCCTCCACAATTCAATAGAGGAGCTGCAAACATGAGATTTCATTAGGAATTGCCATTGATTAAAAGAGGATGCAATGAGCTTGGGTGGATCACCCCTATTATTTATATGAGGATGAGGGATAGGTGGGTCGGGGGAATATACGTGGCGAACCTCATTATATTCCTCCTTACCACTTCCCTTCTTGGAGTTGGAACCATTAAGTTTTTGACCTTCCACATCATCATCCTTGGATCCGATGTTACCCTTTTCCTTAGATGATGGTGTGGCAGCCTCAGAGGAGGATGGATATGGGGCTATGGATGATGTAAGGCGAGCAATCATTTGATTCATCTCCTCCATCTTGGCCTCAAAGGATTTCAGCAAGGTTGTTTCCAATGACTTGAGATCATCCATTGTGACCTTATCCACAGCCTCATATCCATCATCCTTGGTACCCATACTACTCTTAGGCGGTTAAGCCCGAATTAAGAGCCGGGGCTCTGATACCAATTGAAATGGAACGTATGGGAACCTAGAGGGGGGTGAATAGGTGCTACACCAAATTTTAATTCGTTTTCAAATTTAGGCTTAGCACAAAGGGTAAATTCTCTAGATAAACTATTAGGTGCAATTTCCCTATATGCAAACCTATCTACTTGCAAGTAAAGAGCGAGTGGAAGAGGAACGAGTAAACCGAAGTGAAGCACGCGGAGACACAAGATTTGTTTCACCGTAGTTCCTTCCTTGTTAAGGGAAGTACGTCTGCGTTGGAGGGGTGGGCGGTACTAAGACCACCACGCCACAAAAGGCCTCACCCTGTTCTCTGATAGATCTCGCCACAACATGCCTGATCCACCTTGCACTATAGGTACCCTTCGAGGTAGGCACCGGCGGCTTTACACAACTAGCGGGGCAACAACTCCACAACAACTTGGAGGCTCCCGAAATGACAACAAGGTTCCACAAGAACAAACTTATCAAATACAATAAACAAGATCTAGGTATTGACAAGAATACTAGATCAAGGATTTCTCCAAGTGAATGGAGAGGAGTTGAAGCACTTGATTCTTGATGGTGATGATGAACTTCTCCTCCTTCAATTCCACAAAAGATCAAGACCTTCGGGTGGATGAAGTGGGAGATCGAGAATGAGAGCTCTTGCATAATGTCTGGTCAATTTCGAATGAATCAAGAGTTCTGAACGTTGGGGAAGAAGGGGTATTTATACCCCCTTCAGAGACCAGCCGTTGCACACGTTGGGGGCCCGATTATCCGGCCCAAGTGAGGGCCAGATTATCCGGCCTGGGGAAAACACCGCCCACGACTCGGAATATCCGGCAGATAATCCGCCCCCTATCAGAGAGATGCGCCGAGCTTGCCCTTGATCAACTTCTGGGGGCCGGATTATCCGGTCCTATGTGAGGTCCGGCCTGGGGAAGAAAAATCGCCCCAGTTCGGATTTTCTGGGAGAAAATCTGACCGGATACCGTGCGACGCGCCTTGGCCCCTTTTGCTCGAAAACTGGTGCCGGTTTATCCGGCTCGTGCGACACCCAGATTATCTGGCCTGGGGAGGAAAAACCGCCCCAGTTCGGATTTTCCGGGAGAAAATCCGACTAGACACCGAGCGACGCGCCTTGGCTTCCTTTGAGAGATGAGGTGGGCCGGATTATCCAGCCCTTGGTGGGGCGGATTATCCGCCCCCTCAAAACTTCCTGCACACTTAGCACACATGAATAGTCTCCATAGTATTGTTATCTAACACGCAAAACATAGGAAAACATGAAATGTTCTTTCAACTAGGCCGTTTTCCCTTTCGACTTGCCCATTGGATTGCTGGTGGGCGACCGATGCTAGGTCCAGCCGGATACCCTTGTTGCTGCAGAACTGGGCGAAGGCCCCCTTGGCGAAGTTCGTGCCGTTATCCGTGATGATGCTGTTGGGATAGCCGAACCGGTTGATGATGTTGGTGAAGAAGGTGACGACTATTGCCCCATCTAGCTACCAGATGGGCTTGGCCTCTATCCACTACGTGAACTTGTCCACCGCCACTAGCAGATGGGTCATGCCCACACGCTCGCTTGAACAGGCGGACCATGTCGAGCCCCTAGACGGCAAAGGGCTAGGTGATTGGTATGGTCTTGAGCACTATAGCCGGCATGTGCCTCAACTGTCTGAAGCGCTAGCATACGTTGCATGCGCGGACCAGATGCTCAGCATCCTCAAGAGCGGTGGGCCAATAGAAGCCATGGCGAAACGCCTTGGTGACTATCGCCCGGGATGAAGCGTGGTGTCTGCACTCACCCTGGTGGATGTCCTTTAGTAGCCGGTAGCCCGCATCTGCATCGACACACTGCTGGAAGATGACGGATATGCTACGCTTATACATCTCCTTGTTGATGATGGTGTATGTGTGTGCGCGTCGTAGGATTTTCCTGGCCTCCACCTCGTCATCCGGAAGCTCCCCGTTAGCGATGAAGTTGATGAAGGGCTGCGCCCAGGATGGTATCTTCCAGATGGTGAGGACGTTCTCGAGCTCCGGCTGAGGGATGTCAGGGGGTCATCCAGGTGGGGTCTCTGGGATGGCAGCCCCCGAGCAAATTGGCGAGCCGGTAGCCCCCGGGTCTTTTGAGCCGGAGGGTATGGATGCGTCGGAGTCGGTGCGAGCCTTCTTCTTTGCCGGTTCCGAGGGTTCTAGGTCCGCTGAGCCGTCAGTCGGCGCGGTTCCGGCCTAGAAGATGGAATCCGACTCAGGAGACGGGGTGATGGAGGGCTTCACAGATGCTCCAAGGAGACCCCAACGGGATTGCCTGCCTGCTGGATCCGACTTGGGCGAGTGAGTCAGCTACCTCATTGTTTATGCAAGGGATGTGATGGAACTCACATCCGTCGAAGAAAGCGCTGGGATTCTGGACAGGGAATCGATAGAGGGCCATGTTCGCGTCGCGGGCGTCCCATTCACCGGACACTTGTTGCACCACCAGATCCGAATCTCCGAAGCAAAGGATCCGGTTGATGCCAATCTCTCTGGCTAGCCAGAGGCCGTGCACCAGTGCTTCGTATTCGGTGACGTTGTTGGAGGCCTTGAAGTGGATCTAGAGAATATACTCTAGCCGGTCTCCCTTGGGCGAGGTGAGGACGATGCCAACTCCCAAGCCCCCGAGCATCTTCGAGCCATCGAAGTGAATCCTCTAGTAATCCGAGTCGGGAACCGGTGGCAGGTACTGGGTTTCAGCCCAGTCGACGAGGAAGTTTTCCAGAGCTTGCAACTTCATCGTGAGCCTCGACTCGTACAAGATGGAGTAGGCGGCGAGCTCGATTGCCCACTTGGCGACTTGGCCGGTGGCGTCCTTGTTCCCGATGATATCTGAAAGGGGTGCGGTGCACACCACCTTAATCGGGTGATCTTGGAAGTAGCTCGGTCGGGGTGCTCAGGGGCGTACTAGGGCTCCAGCGACAACAGCGATGGGGGCAAACGAACTGGTGGTCGACGGCGAACTCAGGGATGGTCGAGGAAGCTCTAGGGGTGGTCGCAATCAGCGGGGCCCTTCTCCTCCAGAGGCGGCCAGCTCCGGTGAAATTCCGGCGACTACGAGCTCGAGCGGCTCCGGGGAGAAGTGGGGACTGATCAGGGGCAAGAGGGGAGGTGAGTTGTGTGCAGAAAATGGCTGGGGGTGGCCTCTATTTATAGCCCGACGATGCGACCGAAAGGCATGGGCGGGAGGCTCCAGCGAGGGCTGCACAACATGCTAGCGGTGTGGCTCGAGGTAGGGGATGGTGGCTGGTCTGCTTGCGGTGCGCTATGGCTTGAATGCGGGCTTAGGGGCGGTGGTATGCGGTCGGGCGGTGCGAACGCTCTGAGCGGCAGAGGCAGCGGTCTCAACGACGAGCGGTGGTTGTGGTGCAATGGGCGCCAAACGGGCATGTCTGCGGTGTTCCTGGGGTCATGGCGACGCGGTGGGCACGGGCTGCGGTCGAGGGGCGGTGTGTACACGCGTGTCCGGTGCGGCGATGTGGCGCGTGCTCGGCATGGTGCAGACACACCGGGCGCGGCGCATTAACGGTGGTCCACGCTCTGGCTTGGCTCGAGGAGGGGACAGAGAGTGGCGGTGAGGTGTGGGCTAGCTCGTAGACATGGTGAGAGGGAGGGGGACGGTCTGCTGCGGCGATGGCATGATCGGCCGGCAAGCATGTGCTCGGCATGGCTTGGCATTGCCACTAGGGGGTAGGGGATGGGGTGTAAATGGCCTGGTTAGATCACTTGGGGACAGAGGGAGTGTTTTGAGGACAAATGGGTGCAAAACCCTATACAAAACAGTGAGCTAAATACTAGGTGTAAACTCTGCCTGCCATGTGTTTGTGGAAATTGCCGCAAGAACTTTACTTTTGAATTTTGAAAAGATTTTTGGTGGGTGTGCTAGGCATAAGCTTGAGACTCTGTGGGTGCTTGGGTTTTGAAAATTGAGCTCATTTGATTGGTTTTTGAAATAGTGGGATCTTCCCATATGAAATAGATTCAATTTTGAAATGTCATTTAAATTTAGGGTTTGAATGTTTTTGGCAAATCAAAAAGTGTGCCTTGGTACATCATTATGTGTACTAGCGAGGGGTGCAAAGATCCATATTTATCTTTGTTAGGTATTGAGTACTAGGAATAGCCAAAGTAGGCATGGTAGTTAATTTGGCACAAATGACCATTTGATTCTTTTGTTCATTTTGATTTGTTTTTCTTTGGGATTTGTTTGGGAATGATCTAGACGATGGTTATTTCACCTAAGAATCATTTTACAAGCAATGGATCACTTAATCATGGCAATTCAAACAACTCCTATTTTAAATGCACACACACATATGAATGCTTTAATAATTTTAATTGGAAATTTTTTTGTTAACCCTAATTTTGATGATTTGGATCTTAATAACCTTGGATTAAAGTTTTGGGATGTTACAAACCTTCCCCCCTTAAACAAAATCTCATCCCGAGTTTTACAAAGAAAACTAGGAACTAAAGAGATCTGGGAACTCTGTCCTAATGTAATCTTCTAGCTCCCAAGTGGCTTCCTCTTCGGTATGGTTGCTCCATTGAATCTTGAGAAACTTGATACTCCTGGTCCTGGTGGTTCTGTAGGCTTCTTCCAAGATACGGATGGGCACTGCACGATAGGTCAGGTCATCGTTGATCCCCACAGCTCTGTGATCGATGTTCTTGAAAACTTCAGTCTTCTTTGGCACTTCCAGGCATTTGTGAAGTAATTAGATATGGAACACATTGTGGATGGCTGACATCTCTTCAGGTAGTTCCAGTTGATAAAGGACTTCTCCTCGATGGTTCAGAATCTTGAAGGGCCTGATATATCTGGGGGCTAACTTTCCTTTTAGACCAAAGCGTTGGGTTCCCTTCAATGGCGAAACCTTGAGATACACAAAATCTCCGACCTTGAAAGTCAGGTCTCTCCTTCTCTTGTCAGCATAACTCTTCTGTCTGGATTGGGCGGTCTTGAGGTGCTCACGGACTTTGTGAACCTTCTCTTCGGCTTCTCGGAGAATGTCGGGTCCAAAGATTTGACTCTCTCCTACTTGCGACCAATTCAAAGGGGTACGACACTTCCTTCTGTATAGGAATTCAAATGGTTCCATTTGCAAACTAGCTTGATAACTGTTGTTATATGAGAATTCTGCAAACGGTAGGCAATCTTCCCATTTTGATCCGTATTCCAACACATAAGCTCTTAACATATACTGTAGGATCTAGTTGACTCTCTCAGTCTGTCCATCAGTTTGCGGGTGATAAGCGGTGCTGAAGTTCAACCTGGTGCCTAATCCTTCCTGAACTTTCTGCCAAAATCTCGAGGTGAACTAGGTTCCTCGATCTGATACGATGGTCTTGGCGGTTCCATACAGACAAACAATCCTAGCAATATACAGTTCTGCTAGCTTCGAACTCTGGTAGGTTGTCTTGACAGGTATGAAGTGAGCTACCTTGGATAGTCTATCAACTATGACCCAGATTGAGTCATTTCCCCTACTAGAAGTAGGCAAACCGGTGATAAAGTCCATTCCAATGGAATCCCATTTCCATTCCAGAATCTTTAATGGTTGCAACAGTCCTGCAGGCCTCTGGTTCTCTGCTTTGACTCTTTGACAGATGTCACACTTGGCGATGTAGCATCCGATTTTTCTCTTCATCTTGTGCCACCAAAATTGCTCTTTCAAGTCTTGATACATCTTCATTCCTCCGGGGCGGATAGAATAGAGAGTATCATGAGCTTCCTGCATGATAACCTGCTTCAGCTCCGAATCTGCTGGCACACAGATACGTCCTTTGTACCACAGAACTCCTTCTTCGTCTTAAGTGAATCCAGGTACCTTTCCTGTACCAATACAACGCTTGATTTCGTCGATACTTTCATTTCCCTTCTGGGCTTCCTTGATTCGGCTAATCAAAGTGGGCTGAAGTTCAATGCTGGCTAAGAATCCGTTGCTAACAAATTCAGTTCTGAACTACTCCAACTCCTCATACAAACTTGGCTGCTTCTCCTTGATCATAGTGTTTAGCCTACAAGGTAATCTGCTAAGAGCATCCGCTACCACATTGGCTTTGCCGGGGTGATAGTGAATGTCAAGGTCATAATCCTTGATTAACTCTATCCATCTCCTTTGCCTCATATTCATCTCCTTCTGAGTGAAAATATACTTCCAGCTTTTGTGATCTAAGTAAATCTCACAGCGATTACCTATCAGATAATGACGCCATGTCTTCAATGCCAAAACTACGGCTACTAATTCAAGATCATGGGTCCGATAGTTCTGCTCATGCTGCTTCAGTTGTCGAGACAGATACGCGATGACTTTGCCTTCTCGCTTCAATACACATCCTAGACCAATCTTGGATGCATCACAATACACATCAAACGGCTTCTTGATGTCTGGCATGATCAAAATTGGGGCTGATATCAATCTCTTCTTCAGCTCCTGGAAACTGGCTTCACATTTGTAAGTCCATTCAAACTTCTTGTCCTTCTTCAACAATTGGGTCATGGGTATGGCGATGCTCGAGAATCCTTCTACGAACTTGCGGTAATATCCTACTAATCCGAGAAATGCACGGACTTCGGTTTGAGTGGTTGGGGCTTCCCATTCTTCGACATCTTTGATCTTGGCGGGATCAACAGAGACTCCTCCGGCAGACACAATATGTCCTAGGAATCCTACTTCTTTCAGCCAAAACTCACACTTGCTGAACTTGGCATATAACCGATGCTCTCTCAGGGTTTCTAGGATGATTCTCAGATGTTGGTCATACTCTTCTTCTGACTTGGAGTAGATAAGGATGTCGTCGATGAATACAACTACAAACTTATCTAGGAAATTCATAAAGATCTTATTCATGAGATTCATGAAATAAGAAGGGGCATTGGCTAATCCAAAAGACATAACCGTATACTCGTATAAACTATAACGAGTAGTAAAGGCAGTCTTCGGAATATCCGTTGCACGAATCTTAAGTTGGTGATAACCAGTCCTAAGATCAATCTTTGAGAATACTTGGGCTCCAGTCAACTGATCAAATAGATCCTCCATCTTCGGCAAAGTGTACTTGTTCTTGATGGTGACGTCATTCAACTTTCTGTAATCTGTGCACAAACGGTTGCCTCCATCTTTCTTGTCGACGAATAACACTGGTGATCTCCATGGCGATGCGCTTGGTTGAATCAAGCCTTTTTCTAACATGGCATCCAACTGCTTCTTCAGTTCCACTAACTCTGAGGGGTTCATACTATAGGGTCTCTAGGCTATGGGTCCGGTTCCGGGGATTAGTTCGATAATGAACTCAATATCCCTATCCGGAGGCATACCTGGCAATTCATCTGGGAATACGTCGGGGTAGAAACAGACTGCTCTTACTTGGTCTATGGTGGGTAGGTCTAGACTCTTGTTGCACTTGAATTGACGGGGTATGGTTTTAGAGATATGCTTTACTTGGGACACTCATTGGAATAGTGACCCTTCACTCCACACTCGAAACAAGTGATCTAGGACTTGTCCTTTGTTGTGACAGGTACAACATTGCTGCCAGTTCTGGGTGCAGTGTTGTTTTTGTTGTTGTTATTGTTGTTGTTGTTCTTGGGAGGTGCACGGTTGAAGTTGTTGGCATTGCCGGAGTTGTGATTGTTTCCTCCGGACTTCACATTGCCTCCGCTACGGTTGGGGTAGCTTGGGTGAGACATTGGGGGTCGATTGTTCCTTGGTGCATATCCTGGTGAGGGGTTGGGACGATACTTCTGGTGACTTTTGGATCCAGATTACTGCATCATACAATGTTTGCGGTTGTCGTTTTCCTGATTAATCTTCCCTTCCATCTGAATGGTAGAGTCGACTAGCTCTTCGAGATCCTGGAAATGGATGTTTACAAGGACAGTCTGCATCCTATAATGCAGTCCGTTCAAGAATCTCTCCTTCTTCTTGGCCTCCATGTTGATCTCATCAGGTGCATATCTGGCAAGTGATAGGAATCTATCACGGTACTCCACCACAGTCATCCTTCCTTGCTTCAATTCGCGGAACTCATCCCTCATTCTGGTGACTAGACCCTGTGGCACGTGGGTGCGGCTAAACTTGACTTTGAATGCTTCCCATGTCATCACTTGACCATGGTTCATGTTACGGATACTAGTCCACCAAGCTCTTGCATCTCCTGCCAGGTAGTGGGTGGTGAAGAGAACTTTCTTGTTGTCGTCAACTCCTGCAACTTCTAAGTTGTTTTCCATGGTCTGCAACCAGTCATCAACATCTAGTGGGTTTTCAGCTTGGTTAAAGATTGGGGGATTTGTGTTCTGAAAGTTTTTGAGTTTGGATCCATCGTGATCCTAGTTTCCATGTCCTTGGTTGTTGAGAGCCATCTGGGCGATCTGTTGCAGTGTTGCTAGATTAGCTTGGCATTCTGCCCTGCTTGCTTCTCTGTCTGCGATGAGATTCTGCAAGATCTGCAACATTGGGTCTTGTGACGAGCTGCTCCCTCCTTGGTTTCCACGAGTCATCTGATGATTCAGGTAGATACAGGGGTAAGAGGGAAAGTTCTAAGGTTCATAGTTTTGGTTTCAAAGCTAAAACTTTGAGTTTGACTTAGGTTTTTGCAACTAACTTCATTTCATTCATGCAAACAAGGACATGATACAAACACACACCATAACAATCAAAGGAAAACAGATGGTTTGAAGAACCATTGTGCAAGCTACGATACAGTGGGACCGATACATCTCATGCTACGATAGTGCTCTAGTGCATCTACTCATCGTCGATGAAGTCGGAGTCCTCATCGTCAGTGTAGAAGTCCACAACATCCTCCTCCAAAAAGTCATCATCATTGCTGAGGTAAGAATCTATGTCTCCCTGGATGTCTTCACCCTCCACTTCTTCCTCCTTTGCTGCAAGCTGAGCTTCCTATTCCTTGATGGTCTTCTCGAGGTCGGCCACCTTCTTGCAAAGACGGGTGATGGTGCGATCCTTCTTCTCGTGCTGGATGCGAAGAGACTGGCGATCCTGGACGAGCAATGCGAAAGTCTAGGCCTTCTGGTCGGCAATGGCACGGGTCTGGTTGGCTAACTCTCTAGCATTGTCCAGTTCCTGCTGTTTGTCGTGCAGCAAGAAGTCAAGATTCTCCACTTGACGCCTCCACTCTGGGTGACTTGGCATCTCCATTGGCATTCCCATGAAGTCATGTCTTGCATAGTGAGCAAAATGGGTTCCGTGGATTTGGTTGACGCTAAGGGCACATAGACGTGCTAGAGCTTCATGCATTGCCCTGGCTAATCCATCTAGCCAATTGCTCTCTCTCACGGAGAAAAGGATTCTCCGGGAAGTTGGTGCTTCTATGCTTCCTCTAAGATCAGCGGTGAGTAGCCACTTTAAATCTCCTCCTGGGGGTCCTAGGAGTTGAGCTCCAAGAAACTCCGGATGTGGGTGTCCCAGTAACTCCAATAGTGAATCCAGATCCCTCTCAAAGATCAGTTAACCTCCCTTTCCCAACTGGTAGAACTTGTTGAACTATGTCTCCATCTACAAGAATTTAGGATGAGGAAGTTCATGAAGTGATCAAGTGTGTCAAATTTTAAGTAGTAATGTCAGAATTTTGAGGACATGAATTTTTGAGAGAAAGAATGAATTCCCAAGGATAAGAGAGGAAATTGTTTTTCATAAATACTCACTTTGGTTTTTGAAACTAAGTTTTTGTTTGGACGTCCATTCTAACTAGGGTCTCATATGGTCAGGATGGCTCTGATACCAACTTGTCAACACTCGGATTTTTAATCCCAGATGCCTGTTATGTCATTTATCGCAATCCTAGGATTACCATTTTTGGGAGACATAACAGATTGGATATCACAGTACATCATCCATTACAAACCATACATAAGGTCTTACACAAATAAGGATCTCATGATCCAGTCTTAATACAGCAAGCAGCGGAATAAGATAAGCGTAGCGGTGGGATCCATCTTCAGGGGCACAGGCAATGCTGAAGAAGGCAGATAGTCCTAGTTATCATAGCCGTCCTGCTAGCCATCATCTTGGTAGTTTCCTTCATAGTATGACCATGAGAATAGCCAGGGACAAAAGCCATGAGTACTCTTTAAGTACTCGCAAACTACCACTAACAAGTAGTATAATTCTAAAGTCAAGTGCTAAATCTAAGTTTAACTATAAAGTTAAGTTTGAAACCTAAGCTGAGTTCAGAAGCAAAGAAAGATAAAATAAAGTTCTAGAATCACTTAAGTTGGGAAGCTATTGTCATCAACACAACCCTGTTGTGGTCAAGTCAAGATTCATCATTCATTTCATAAGTCATTTTGAAAACATCTGACAACGAAACAGTATGGCCATTCCAACTGTCCATAACCGCGGACGCGGCTATTCGAATAGTTTGACACTCTGTAGAGGTGGTACACTTTCACCACAAGATTCAATACATCTGTCAGGGATAACCCTGAATCATCATACTTAATATGCAGATAATCAAACATAACCTTTCCTTTACACACCCTAGTATAAGCACCTCTCCTATGAGCATGGCCTCCCAACCATGACCATCTGTCATCTTGGGCACTACATAGGTGGACAACATTGAGAGGTAGCCTCAGCTCAGACCTCTCCCGTGAGGGAACTAATACTAATGCATATAAATTTCCGGCTAAGCCTTACCCAATTCAAGTAATGTGGTTGTATGGTAAATTTGGAATGGTATCGCATCCGAATCCAACCATCAGTTTTATAAATGGGTTAAGGCTCATGCCTCAACATTTTCACAATCATAAACCATTTGTGTTTCTCAACACATGTCAAAACATCTCAATGGAATGACTCATCATTCCAAGGTTTTCACAATTCATTTTCACCAAGTGTTCCCATCTAAAGTGACTCAAGTTTTTGATCAACTCTAAACTACTAATTTAAGAGTGTTCACTGAGGTGGAAATGATGGGATCAATCTCATGCCATAGAATGACATCTAAAGTTTATCTAAATAGGCCATGTTTTATACTCTTTATGCTACCTTCAAAACAAGTAAAGAACTTTGGTTAAAGTAAAGGAAGTAAAGCTTGAAAAATAATATTTGGGGTAAATACTAGTAAAAGTGGTATAACTCAAGCATGCCTAAAGCATCTTTGCTCAAGTCATCTAGCTTATTTCTAGCTTGCTAACAATAGCTTGCATTGCTAATGGTGTCTTTCAAGTACCACTTGCAAGGGTTAACTTGGATAGTGCTAGCTTGCCTTGGTTGGTGCAGTGGTTGAAGTTTTCTTCTTCTTCTTCTTGGTAGAACTCCTCCTCCTCGAAAGCTTGGTCGGTACTATCGTCTATACATACATACGGAGTACACAATCACCAAACAATACTTAACTAGTCTAATTAGCACTCTAAGGCACACATTTGATGATCTATTATCATCACAAGCATCACAAGTTTTATTAGCTAGTTTCATACTTTTTATTTTAGAAAAGTAATTTCTACTCATTGAAAATTAACTAAGATTTCATATTCACCACTTAAAATATGGGATCATGTGGAAACATGTCATCACCACATATTCTAACATGTGGGAATGGGATTTAAGGGTTGGATCATAATTACTTTGGTTTAAGTTCATTATTTAATGATTTAAAGTGACAAGAAATGCCTATATAGCATTATTTTGGTACTAGTCCAAAGTCACTGCATGTAAACCTTAATATTATTACATATTCAGATAGATATGGTGAAATGTGATTTTTGAGAGTTGGAATCAACTCAAAAGCTATCATGGTTGATTTTATAAAAATGTTTCAAGTGCAAATGCTTCTGTCTTATTATTTTTACTAGGAGAGATCTCTAACTCTAATTGAATTAAATCCAACGGGCTTGGGTAGATATTTTCAGTAGCTTTCCAATAAAATTGGAATCACTCCATTTGGATTTGTAAACCTCTCTGAATTGAATTTCAAACTAGGGGACAGAACTAGGTTTAAACTAAATGGAAAAACCCTAATTCAAACTAAATGGGTCGCGCGGGAAAGCTAACGGGCCGGCCCAGTGACACTACACGGCGTGGGGCACGGCTGACAGGGGGTCCACCGGTCAGAGGCTCATAACACGTGAAGCGGTACGGGGCGATGTGGGCCATTAGATTAGAACGGGTATCGACGGCTGGGGCTTGTCGTTGACGACAGACCTGTCGCCAGCGAACTCTAACACTAGCGGCTCGGTAGGGGTGCTAAGGGGGCGTACTAGGGCTCCACCGATGATGGCGATGGGGGCAAATGAACTGGTGGTCGACAGCGAACTCAAGGACGGTCGAGGCAGCTCCGGGGGTGGTCGCAATCAGTGGGGCCCTTCTCCTCCAGAGGTGGCCATCTCCGGTGAAATTCCGGCGAATACGAGCTCGAGCGGCTCCGGGGAGAAGTGGGGATTGATCAGTGGCAAGAGGGGAGGTGAGTGGTGTGCAGAAAATGGTTGGGGGTGGCATCTATTTATAGCCCGACAATGTGACTGAAAGGCATGGGCGGGCGGCTCTGGCGAGGGCTGCACAGCATGCTAGAGGCGTGGCTCGCGGTAAGGGACGGTGGCTGGTCTCCTTGCGGTGCACTATGGCTTGAATGCGGGCTTAGGGGCGGTGGTATGCAGTTGGGCGGTGCGCATGCTCTGAGCGGCAGAGGCGGCGGTCTCAACGGCGAGCGGTGGCTGTGGTGCAATGGGCAGCGAACGGGCATGTCTGCAGTGTTCCTGGGGTCGTGGCGACGCGGTGGGCGCGGGGTGCGGTCGAGGGGTGGCTTGTACACGCGTGTCGGGCGCGGTGCTCTGGCGCGTGCTTGGCATGGTGCAGACGCACTGGGCGTGGCGCATTCGTGGTGGTCCACGCTCTGGCTAGGCTCGGGGAGGGGACAGAGAGTGGCGGTGAGGTATGGGCTAGCTCGTAGACATGGTGAGAGGTAGGGGACGGTCTGCTGCGGCAAGCATGTGCTAGTCATGGCTTGGCATTGCCACTAGGGGGTAGGGGATGTGGTGTAAATGGCCTGGTTAGATCACTTGGGGACAGAGGGAGTGTTTTGAGGAAAAATGGGTGCAAAACCCTGTACAATGAGCTAAATACTAGGTGTAAACTCTGCTTGCCATGTGTTTGTGGAAATGGCCGCAAGAACTTTACTTTTGAATTTTGAAAAGATTTTTGGTGGGTGTGCTAGGCATAAGCTTGAGACTCTGTGGGTGCTTGGGTTTTGAAAATTGAGCTCATTTGGTCGGTTTTTGAAATAGTGGGATCTTCCCATATGAAATAGATTCAATTTTGAAATGTCATTTAAATTTAGGGTTTGAATGTTTTGGCAGATCACAAAGTTGGCCTTGGTACATCATTACGTGTACTAGAAAGGGGTGCAAAGATCCACATTTATCTCTGTTACGTTTTGAGTACTAGGAATAGCCAAAGTAGGCATGGTAGTTAATTTGGCAGAAATGACCATTTGATTCTTTTTTTCATTTTGATTTGTTTTTCTTTGGGATTTGTTTGGGAATGATCTAGATAATGTTTATTTCACCTAAGAATCATTTTACAAGCAATGGATCACTTAATCATGGCAATTCAAACAATTCCTATTTTAAATGCACACACACATATGAATTCTTTAATAATTTTAATTGGAAAAGTTTTTGTTAACCCTAATTTTGATGATTTGGATCTTAATAACCTTGGATTAAAGTTTTGGGATGTTACATCTTTGTTGAAAACTTTTGCAAAACATTTGAGAAACTTGTAAACTACTAGGATGGGGTCACCCATTTACCTTCCTTTTGGTCATCCCATGACCAACATTTCTCCTTCTTTTTCGACCATCCCATGGTCAAAATATTTATCCTTTCCACCCATCCCGTGGTCAAAACGTTTCCAAAGCATTTACTTTTCTGAAATCCTTTTTGAAATCAAAACCAACACCAGTCTACAACAGCCTTTCCAAATGTCCATGATCGTGGACATGGCTATTCGAATAGATTTACACACTCTAGAGGTTGTACACTTTACCCACACCATCTGGGTACCCTTCCCTGATCACCTATGGATCGTGGGTCGAGTAACCGATCAAGACCTTCAGGATGTCCACCCCAGTACAAACACCTACCCTATGAGTTGTTCCCCTCAACACCGGGATGTCGAGTACCGAGGACCAACCGGAGCACCTTTTTCACATCACAAAGTGTGCGCTTTCAATGAGAGGCTCACAGTAAGGACCATTTGTTTCTTCACCTGGTCGATGCTTCGCAAACCATTATAGGAGCAGACCCAGACTTCAGGGATTGCCATCCCCTGTAGAAGTTGTGAGACAACTCATACTAGAGTAAACAAACTTCGAGTCTAGCCCCTTCCCATATAGGAGTAATGTGGTTGCACGGGTTAATTGTTCTAGCAAACTGCAAAGAACCAGGTGCGTTTTCATAAACATGTTTACTCCTCTTTCTATTAGCATTTTGTAAAACAAAAACTTTTTGTTTTGTAGTTCCAACCTCCCCAAGGTTTTACCATAAAACAATTTTGTAAACTTTTTACTTGGTCTTCCCATCCTCTAGTTTTGCTTCGGCTAAAGCGGGGACTCCAAGGGGGTATGGTGTGGTACAAAATCTACCATATGATATGGGGTGGCCCGATGTTCTCAGCAAGCTCTTGTCGATGGTAAGGTGGATGATAAATAACTAGTGCGTAGCTATGATCTCTCCCGCTCGATCCCGGATGCCAATGCAACAGCTCTTGAACCTTGTAGGATATTCACAACACCACACTCTTGCGCACGCAGCCATGACCACGAACGGTAATATGCAATCTACTAATTCCAAATGGAACAACAGATCACACTCAATTATAGTTGGTAGATTCGAACAAAGGGTAATTCCAGAGGTTCTATGAAAGAAACAGCTCCAAAATATTTTAGCGTGGTCTAAACCCTAACTTGTGACGGCTACGGAGGTTTATATGAGGGTTGCGGCGTCCTCCCCTCTAAACGGGCCTAAAAACAACCATATCTTTGCCCAAACTGACTCGGTTCGACTCAAACTGATACATACCGACCCATATATGGGTTCGGCCTTATTGGCACGCAGTCCAACCATCGTGGAACACATCAAACATGTAATTCTTGGTGCGTCATCTCTCTCTCTTGCTCATACGTGATTTCCTCATTGCCTCCTAGTGCGCACGCCTCCCGCTCCTCCCTCGCGCACTTGTTGATATTGGAAATCAGCACTTGTCCTTCTTGCTGCAACTCTCCTTGTCCTCGCGCAACGCTTGTGTTATCAATAAACCTGATCATACAAAGATGCATAGACTTAGGTAGTATAAAGTTCTCATTAATTAAAACATTAGGTTCAATTAAGAGTGAATTCACCTGTTGCTCAAGTAGCTTTGCACGAGCTCTTGTAATGGGTCCAATCCTGATTTCATTGGACTTGTTCTTTGCAGCAACATCTTCATTGTGCATAGGAGTAGCAGATAGTGGAATAGTATGGATGTCCTGATCATCTTCCCCTCCCCCCTTCAAAAGACGTCGACCTCGACGCTCCAAGGTCTTCTCCAACATATGGTGACAAATCAACAACATTGAAGTTGTTGCTAGCACCACCAAACTCCTCAATAGGTATATCAACTGAGTAGGCATTATCATTAATTTTGGCTAGCACTTTGTAAGGACCAGCACCATGTGGCTTCAACTTGGACTTGCGAAGTAGTGGAAATCTGCCCTTGCGTAGATGCACCCAAACCATATCTCCAGGCTCGAACAACACTTCTTTTCTTGCTTGATTCCTTGCAGCAGCAATGTTCTTGCCTTTCTTCTCAATAGCCTCTCGAGTCTTCTCATGTATTTTCTTCACATAATCATCACGTTTTGATGCCTCCTTATCAACTCTCTCATGTAATGGAAGGGGCAACATATCAAGTGGCGTCAATGGCTTGAAGCCATACACCACCTCAAACGGACAAAGCTGAGTAGTTGAATGCACAACCATGTTGTAAGAAAACTCAACATGTGGCAAACACTCTTCCCACTCCCGCAGATTCTTTTTAATCATGGTCCTTAGCAGCTGTGACAATGTTCTATTCACCACCTCCGTTTGACCATCTGTTTGGGGGTGACATGTAGTACTGAACAGCAACTTCATTCCTAGCTTCCCCCATAAGGTATTCCAAAAGTAGCTCATGAACTTCACATCGCGGTCAGAAACAATCGTCTTTGGTACGCCATGTAATCTCACGATGTCCCTAAAAAATAGGTTAGCAACATGCGACGCATCGTTGCTTTTGTGGCAGGCAATAAAATGAGCCATCTTAGAGAACCTATCCACTACCACAAATATAGAATCATGACCTCTCTGAGTTATAGGTAGACCTAGCACAAAATCCATACTAATGTCTTCCCATGGAGTAGTAGGTGCAAAGAGAGGCGTATACAAACCGTGAGGCTTTAGCTTGGATTTCGGCTTGTGGCAAGTAATGCATCTACTCACAAATTTGTACACATCAAGCCTCATCTTGGGCCAATAAAAATGATCAGCAAGCATGAGAAACGTCTTCTCATGCCCAAAGTGACCCATCAAACCACTAGCATGTGATTCCTGCACTAAGAACAAACGCAACGACGATTCTTGAATACAGAGTTTGTTAGGTCGAAACAAATATCCATCATGTATATGATACTTATCCCATGCGTTTCTAAGAGCACACAAACGATATGTTTCTGCAAAATCATGGTCAGTTGCATAAAGTGCACAAATAGCTTCTAATCTAGGAATTTTAACATCAAGATTGGTTAATAGCATGTTCTTCGTAGATAGAGCATCAGCAACAACATTCTCTTTTCCCTTCTTATAACTAATGATGTAAGGAAAAAACTCAATGAACTCAACCCATTTAGCTAATCTTCTATGCAAGTTTGATTGAGCTTTCAAGTATTTCAATGCTTCATGATCAAAATGTATGATGAATTCCTTTGGCCACAAATAATGTTGCCAAACTTCAAGTACTCTAACAAGTGCATACAATTCTTTATCATAGATTGAATAATTCAAACGAGCACCAGTCAATTTCTCAGAAAAATAATCTATAGGCCGACCCTCTTGCATAAAAATGCCACCTATGCATGTACCACTAGCATCACATTCGACTTCAAATTGCTTCGAAAAATCAGGTAATGCAAGTAATGGTGCAGAAGTAAGCAAACATTTCAATGTATCAAGTCCAATGTCTTGGGTCGCGCCCCATACAAAAGGAACACCTTTCTTTGTCAAATCATTCAAAGGTGCATCAATGGTGCTAAAATCTTTCACAAAGCGCCTATAGAAACTAGCTAAACCGTGGAAACTATGCACTTGACTTACGTTCATGGGAGTAGGCCAATTCTGAATTGATTCAATTTTAGATTGATCTACCTCTACTCCATTCTTAGATACAACAAATCCTCGGAATATGACCTTATCTTTTGCAAATATGCACTTCTCAAGATTAGCATACAGTTTATTATCACGTAACACTTGCAAAACTTGTCGAATATGAGTGCAATGTTCAGATTCGGTGTGACTGTATATGAGTATATCATCCAAATAAACAACCAAAAAATGGCCAATAAAATCTCAAAACATGATTCATCAAACGCATGAAAGTACTAGGTGCATTAGTAAGACCAAACGGCATGACTAACCACTCACACAAACCGAATTTAGTTTTGAAAGCAGTTTTCCACTCATCCCCTTCTTTCATCCTAATTTGATGATAACCACTACGCAAGTCTATCTTAGAGAAAACAACAACACCACTCAATTCATCTAGCATATCCTCTAAGCCTGGAATAGGATGACAATATCGAATAGTGATGTTATTAATTTCTGTACAGTCAACACACATGCGGCATGTACCATATTTCTTAGGAACTAAAATAACAGGAACAGCACAAGGGCTGAGAGAAACATGAATGTACCCTTTATCCAGCAATGCTTGTACTTGCTTCTGAATTTCCTTAGTTTCTTCGGGATTAGTCCTGTAGGGTGCACGGTTGGGACGTGTGGCACCAGGAATCAAGTCCACTTGATGTTCTATACCACACAATGGAGGTAAGCCTGTGGGTACATATTCTAGAAACACATCCCCAAAGTCCTGCAAAACAGAAGAGACACCAAGAGAAATAGGGGCCATGTCGTTAGAAACCAATACCTCGCCCTTATACATGAGCACAAGTGGCATGGTTGTAGGATCCTCACGAAATTCTCTCATATCTTCCTTAGTGGCTAATATCAATAAACCAGACACTCTCTCAATTTTCGTTATATCACTCAATTTAGGCTCAATTACATCGGGAACAGCTGTCACACAATCTGGCTGAGCTGTAGGATCTTCCTTCAAATTCACCTCTATCTTCTGACGAGAATCATGCACAATATCTTATGGTGTCATTGGCTGCATAGTAATCTTCTTCCCTTTGAATTCCAAGTGATATGTATTGGCTCGGCCATTGTGTTCCACATGGCGATCATAAAGCCAAGGCCGACCCAATAGTAGGTGACAAACAATAATAGGAACCACATCAAAATCAATAGAATTTTAGTGTGGCCCTATTTGAAAATTCACACGTACCATATGATTTACCTTCATCTCACCATTGTTGCTCAACCATTGTATGTAATATGACTTCGGATGAGGTAAGTATGTCAAATTCAGCTTGGCACATAGCTCCTTACTTGCAAGATTTCTTCAGCTACCTCCATCAATAATTACCTTGCAAGCTTTATTATGTCCAACTAGAGATTTTGTTTGGAACAAGTTGCAACGCTGGGATTTCTCAACCGGTTGCACACTAAGTATACGTGAACATATGACAATAGTTGGTGCATGCTCAGGATACGCATCAGCACCATCCTCGCCATCATCAACATCGTCATCAGAAACTTCATCTCCACTCTCTACTTCGCCTTGTTCGTTAACAAACATAACCTTGCTGTTTGGACAATCCTTATTGTAGTGACCTCTACCTCCACAAGTATGGCACACCACATCACGAGTGCGTGTAGTAGACATGTTGGAACACGAGCTAGCAGCAGGAGTAGCGGGTTTCTGAGTATTAGAACCAAACGAAGCTGTACTTGCGGGTTTGGCCGATGGTCAAAAAGGAGCAGTAGTTGGTGGCATGACAGCAGGAGGTGTAGATCTGGCAAAAATCTGCTAGAAGATGGAAAACGAGCACGTGCCTTCGCCTCTTTAGCTAACTTGGATTCGGCCTCTCTAGCATGGTGCATCAGCTCATTCATTGTCTCATACTTGTGCAGCAGCTGGTGGCGTGACAGCAGCTCATTCATTCAGCTTCAAATTGTTGAGGAAACGCTGCATTGTCATCTCTCATGATTCACGAACATTAGCACGCTGCATAAGCATCTCCATCTCCATGTAGTACTCATCAACTGTCATTGTGCCTTGCCTCAACTGTGTCAACTTGTAAAACAGAGAGCGCAAATAATTGGAGGGAACAAAACAATCCGCCATGATGGCCTTCATCTCACGCCAATCCCTCACAGGAAGTTCATTGTCGTTCCGTCTATTCTGCACAATAGCTTCCCACCAACGCAAAGCATAACCATCAAACTCTGATGATGCAAGCTTGACCTTATTATCTTCTAGGTAATCAAATAAACGCCAGAGCTTCTCAATCTTCAACTCCCAAGTAATACAACCCTCAGGATCAAGTGAGTCATTGAACGAAGGAATTGAGAACTTGGGCTTGCCCAAACTATCATCAGCTGGATTGTAAACACGCTGGGCACATCCAACATGAGCATACCCATGGCCATACAGAGGAGCAGCCATAGGTGTAGGGGGATTGGCATGTCCCCTGCCATGATGTGGGGCAGCATCAGCCGCACTACCCTCATCAAAGTCCTCAAATGCATCATCATGTTGTTGTGCAGGTCTTGGCTGGAGTGTCACTTGAATAGCCTCAATAGAATGCTGCAAGGTGGCAAAGTTGACATTCATTGCCGTCAGCTGGGTCTGAATATTATTGATGGCGCTAGTATTATTCTCCATAACATCTTGTATGTCGGTGATATTTCTATCAATAGACTCACGCCAAGTAACAAGCTCCTCAACCTGCTTTTTCTGTGACACAATTTCATCATCACTCAAATACATGATTAGTAGGTTAGTGCAAAAATCAAAATCGATATGGTGGAAACTCTCACAACTCACTCACAACTGATAAGAAAGGAGATCTTACCGTTCCAAACTAGATAGAGATGCTTACCAATTCGAAATCAAAGACTTATGCACTGATGTGATGAAGTGAATATCAAAGGTATGGAGAACAATCATAGAGAACACGACCTATTTATGGTGGAGCTGTAGGTATGGTATCCTAACTACACTGCGAACAAGTCCTGGTGCTGGTCGTATGACAAAGATCCATGGAAACACACATGGTGGAGATAAATGGGGCAATTGCAACTATGAAAATGAGCTCAATAAAGTGAGGTATGTCAGAGGAACACTCGTGTTGAAATGCACAAGGAGAGACGCTAGCAATGTCTCAACAAAACGGGCACAAGATTGCTAAACTGGGTAGCCTGCAGAGCACTAAGCACGCTAGTCTCGTAGGATAGTTTTAGACACAAAGAAAGGATTACTAAGGCTCACAAGGATAGGTACGCTATGTGGACTCAGTAAAAAATAAACAAAAAAAGAAAAAAATTGACCTGAGAATTGGTCTCTGCCACGGCGGAAAAAAGGCACGAAATCCTACCGCGACAGGATGTCGGTAGACACAAAAATTTCTCGTATGAGGATAGACTTGTCTGTGGTCAGGCGAGGGGTCCGAATATTTTTTTTCGATTTTTTTCTTTCACGTACGACCACAGAAGGGTATGGGGTCAGGCGTGAGGCAGTGAGCGGATTTTTTTTTCACATATGTCTCATGTGGGGCTCCAGCTAGGGATCCGCCTCACGTACGTCACGTATGAGTTGCCCTTTTTTCTCTTTAGCGTGAAGGAACTCACGTACAGGACACTGATCCGATCAAGACTCTTTTTTTCTTCTTTGAAATGGATCTACAACTCGAAAACTAGCGAGATAAATAGATCTAGGAGATCAAAGACTCAAGAACGAGACGAACAGTCTCAAGAAAACGACGAACAGTCTAGAAATAGTCTAGGAACTCCGACAACTGATCAAAAACAGACGAAAACTCACGACTCAGATTTAGAAGAAAGGCTACGCAAAAGGATTACAATCAGCAACAAGAACTCACGAACAGTGCTATCTAGGCTATGGCAATGAACTATGAACCCTAATATTTTTGTGTGGCTTTTTCTGTATAGGACAAAAACAACTAATCTATGGATAGATTTGTGGATGCTCACCGAGGCAACACTAGAACAAGATGATATGGGGTGGCCCGATCTTCTCAGCAAGCTCTTGTCGATGGTGATGGTGGATGATAGTTAACTAGTGCGTAGCTATGATCTCTCTCGCTCGATTCCTGATGCCAATGCAACAACTCTTGAACCTTGTAGGTTATTCACAACACCACACTCTTACGCACGCAGCCGTGACCATGAACGGTAGTATGGAATCTACTAATTCTCAATGGAACAACAGATCACACTCAATTATAGTTTGTAGGTTCGAACACAGGGTAATTCTAGAGGTTCTATGAAAGAAAGAAGTCCAAAATATTTAAACATGGTCTAAACCCTAACTTGTGATGGCTACGGAGGTTTATATGAGGGCT
Organism: Avena eriantha; assembly: GCA_910589775.1. Taxonomy (NCBI): domain Eukaryota; kingdom Viridiplantae; phylum Streptophyta; class Magnoliopsida; order Poales; family Poaceae; genus Avena; species Avena eriantha. Next base: position 262,718,934 of record OU342741.1, on the reverse strand, counting down.
GGAGGGTCCACCCCTCTAAACGGGCCTAAAAACAGCCATATCTTGGCCCAAACTGACTCGGTTCGACTCAAACTTATACATACCAACCCATATGTGGGTTCAGCCTTATTGGCACGCAGTCCAAACATCGTGGAACACCTCAAACATGTAATTCTTGGTGCGTCATCTCTCTCTCTTGCTCATACGTGATTTCCTCATTGCCTCCTAGTGCGCATGCCTCCCGCTCCTCCCTCGCGCACTTGTTGATATTGGAAATCAGCACTTGTCCTTCTTGCTGCAACTCTCCTCCTCCTCGCGCAACGCTTGTGTTATCAATAAACTTGATCATACAAAGATGCATAGACTTAGGCAGTATAAAGTACTCATTAAGTAAAACATCATGTTCAATTAAAAGTGAATTCACCTATTGCTCAAGTAGCTTTATACGAATAATGGGTACAATCCTGATTTCATTGGACTTGTTCTTTGCAGCAACATCTTCATTGTGAATAGGAGATAGTGGAATAGTATGGATGTCCTCATCACCATACTATGGGAAATTAGGTGTCATCAAGGGAGTTGTACTTAGTAGTACAATTGTGCAATGGGTTGGAGGAGCCAAGCCACTACCAGATATAGATCATCATATAATAAAACAAATGGAGTTTTCATAAATAGTAGCTAAACCATGCATAAGTAAAACCGTAGGATAAGGATTGGCTTGCCTGTGATTAGCAATCTGGCAATATATCCCTGGGCTTCTTCTTAGAAATCCATAATAATAATAATAACCATCTTCTTCAAGTCTTTGATATAATCGCAATTATCGTCATTAGGGATCACACATGCAAGCAAACAAGGGAACAATCAACACAAGGCATACGAGCACCAATAAAATCAACAAACAAAGATACAACACATTACTCACTTCGGTAGGTTTTGATAAGTTGAGACTATAGCAATTGGAATGACTTTAATTGTATTTGGGGAGTTTGTTTTATGAATTACTTGTCAAATACCACCTAAAGAAGGGGTTTCGAACTAAGGCTTCGGCTTGTATGATATCAATATTCAAATATGATACCATCAGATAGGTATTGAAATAACAAGGTCACCAAAAGTGGTTTCACTATTTTTGCACTTTTCTTTAATTAGCTAGGAATTTTCTAGTGAAATAAACCCTAATATTAGGCAATAAATCACTAGAAAATATCTATATCTCAAATAAATTTGTACTTAGAAGGTTTTGTACGTCTTTCAATTTGTCATTATTTTGAGATGGAAACTCTTAAAAAAATTATCAGAATACCCTGGGGAATTTCTCAAAGGTAGTTATGTAAGCAATTTGTCTTTTTCACTATATTTATTCTACAAAATATTTTAATATGAAACTAAAGGCATCGGGTTGGTACTTCAAATACATTTTTGTATCAATTGGATTCATAATTTTAGGAGTTGTAAAACTCTTGTAGTGATTTACTTACGGAATTAACCCTATAAAGAGAGGTTTAATTCACCAAAATTAATTAACGGATCAATAAATTTTGATCTCTAGGTATTTGGTAGGTATTGATGTATCACTTCACTAGGACTTAGAATCAACTCAATAAGTGCTATAGATCTTCCTAGGGAATTTTATAAAGGCAATTATGAGGGATTTTTGTTATTTTTGCTATAGTGGATCCAAAGCTCCAATTGGCACGAGGCGAAGGCTATGAGATAGGTACATGAAATACCTCCCAGATACAATTGGATTTATTCCATTTGGGTTTACCAAACTCCTAGAAAGAATTATTTATTTCAATGGGCACACTTTTGTATTTTAATTACTTGCAATTAACTGGATCCTATTTTGATGAAATACTTGTTCTTCATGTTTCAAGATTTGTTAGGGAACTTGCACAAAAAAGATCTAGGCAATTTCATCTATTTTAATTTTTTTAGAATTAAACTAGAGAGTAATAAATAGATCTGTAATTAAAATTTTAAAAGAGAAGGAGGCAGGGGCTTACTGGGCCGGTTCTGGCCAGATCTGGGTGACATGGGCCGCCTGGGGCCAAATTGTCCCACCCGGCGTCGCCTCATGTGGGAAATGGACTTCAAACTTGTAGCACCCCGGTAAAATCACTATTAGAAAATAGTTTGGTGTTTTTGTTTTGTGCATCATCATGACCACATGCTCATGTCATCATCCCATATTGCATTTGAGCATTATCATGTCGTCATGCATATGTTTGCCTAAAACCAGGTCCTCTGCCTCGTCGTCTGCTCGCAAGTCCTAAAGCTGCGCGTGTGTTGCCTTGGGGCCTATCATTGGGAACACGTGTGTTTCGGTACCCATGGTTTTGGTGTGTTGGCTCCCCGAGTTTTTTTCCCTTAGCATGGATGTGAGGAATACATGAGGATGGTGCGATGCCAATAGAAAACCGATCCAATGACGATGCGCCGAGACGATCCGTAACCCCCACATGGACATTGTGCCGCTGCCAAGGTCTCTTGAGGAACCACCGGCGTCCATTCAAATTTTCCATCGTCCACGAAGTCGGAGTACGAAGCTCTCCTTCATGGAATCCAATGAATCGATGATGCGGAACATCAATGCCTTCTTCCCAGACCCAAAGACCCTGATCCCGGGCCCAAAGACCGAACCCGAACACCTCGAAACGCCAAAATCGTCGAACTCCGATGTGTGACCCCCTTTTCCCAGACCCCTATTTTAATAAATATAATATACTTGTTGCATCAATTGTTCGTGATTTCATACATCTTTGTGTGGTTTGGGGGCATTATGACGATTCACCTAATAATTAAATATGGAGACCATATGCGGGCTATTCTAGTCTTATATTGTCCCCATTTAATTTGCGTAGAGAACCATCATGTTTTACCTTGTTAAGCCAACATTTAAAATGTGGGGTACCTAAATAACATGAACCCTCTAATTAATTGTTGGGTTCCCGGTTCCACTTAATATTGCTGAGTTGCATCGCACCTTTGCCATGTTATACACCATACATGCATCATGCTCGATCTTCTGTCGTAGTATTAAATAGTGCATTCGTGTTTCTCTTAGTACTTTGGTTCTTCACATTTAGGTTGTAGAGTTGATGTGAGTATCGACAAGTCCTTCCGATATGTATCTTCGGCAGTGTTTCCCAAGCGATCATTCTCCCCCTTTCTACCTATTTTGCATTTGTAGTCTTTACTTCCTCCTGTTGATCTATTGCTATCTGTGTTGCGATGCTTTAGTTTCCATACTAGTTATATCTCTTGCAGCCTCTATATTGGCTTGGACACCTCCTATTTCTTGTTGTTTGGTAGACAGTTGGCCTTGCGAGTCATAGTTGCTTGCTCAGGTGTTGGTTCGAGTCATCGAGTTCCACCATTGTTGGGGTTGACACCAACTTAATGGTGGAGATGATCATGACTTTAATTTCAACTTGATAATTAAAAATGCTGGGAATAGATATAACTAATGCAAAGGCATCAGTGGGAAATAGATGTTAATTGGTTCTTCCATGCTCACTTGTGTCTCGTAGGCCCTGAGTACTTGATACTTGTTACTTGACTATTCACACTATCCACATATGGGAGACCCCATGGATCCCGCTTTGCCTGAGCTTGATTCTCACTTTATTTCTTGGGGCCACAAAGTAGTTTGGGGCTTTATTACTATTTTGTACTTATGCCATGCTTTACTACTTTATTTACGATTGTGCATGGAGCACCTATACTATTTTGGAATGCGGAGTGTTTTCGCGGTATCGACAAGCCCTGTCACACTTCTTATTTCCCAATCGTTTACAACCATTGACGCAAACTCTGGGTCCATCTTGGAGTCTGCCAACTTTGTTGCGGGTAGCTTAGTGGGGTGGCCCCCTGAAATAATTTATGAATCATGTGAATGCATTGTTGTGAGGCCTCATTGCATTTTATTTGGTTCTTCCCGAGGTTGATCGTGCGTGTGTTGCTATTTGTGCACCCCTGCAGGGAAAATCTTGCTAAAAGCCATGTCTGCGGTTATGGATGACTTGGAGCATAGTTTCTTGATCATAGACAACCATAACTAAAGTAGTGATATAAATTGGACTTTAAAATGTCTAGTAATCAGTTTCACTACAATGGAATGAGTAAATAAAAGGGCCAACGACTGCTGGATTTGGGATGTCTCATGCTAATTGTATCTGACTAGTAAGTATTGCAACTATAACGGAATGGTTAACTAGAAGTACCCACTATTTATGATATCAGGATGGCTCATGCTATCTATATCAGACTAGTAAGTGTTGCAACTATAATGGAATGAATAAAACTGTCAACTGTGTGAGTTCCTCGGTTTGACTTCCTCATTTGGTCTCGAGGGGGAAATACCAGGATGGGTATGTTTTGGTGTTACTGTTAGGTTGGTTCCGAATAGGTCTTTCATATCCCTCTATAATTGCCGACAGTTGTATCGAGTCTCTATAGGTTGTGTAGTGCATGCTTCGCTGCCGCTTCAGTCCACCATACCTATGTAGGCGAGAGCCGCCAAATTCTAGACTCACCGTGTACTGGCCTCAGTATTGACTGCTCTCTTTTCCCTTTGCCCTTTGTAGGCACCCCTTTTGTTTTAGTAGGTTTGAGACCGACGTCGTTAGCAAGGTTACCCTTCTGGATTGGCCTGGGAAGGTTTATGGACGCCATTGGTTATTCTTCAGGGCGCTTAGCCCCATTTGCTTCTTATCTGTACTTGGATGTGTATTGTTATCAAGGTGATTTGGATCTTTTTATTATATATATGTATTCTTGACTCATTGAGTTGCTGTTGTATATATATATATGTTATATGGGTTCCATCGTGGACTATTGTGTAATGATATTACTTTGTTTCCACCCGCACGCAAGTGCCTGGTGGGCATCTTTGAATCGTTTCTATGCGGGTTTAGCGGGAATCTCTAAAACTTGCATAGGGCCGATTCGAGGGTGTTACAAAGTGGAATCAGAGCTCAGTAGTTGTGAACCCCACTTATCCAGCCTGTAGGATAACCTAGATTACAGACAAAGCTGAGTATCAGTACTATTTTGCAAAATCAGTTGGATAAATCTGAGCAGGTCTATTTTTATTTCTTACCCCTACCTCTTACCTCTGTGTGTTTTGAATCTACTCTTATATTTTCTTTGAGTCCATGATTTCTCGTGGTTGGGTTTATGTCGTACCTTTAGGGTTTTGCTTTCTCCCTTTTATAACGGTGGTGTTACAATCATCAATCTGCATGTCGTTTGTTGTACCCTTCACCCAATCTATTGTCCTTGAACTCTTTATATGTATGTTCCTCTTGACAGATATCCATTTCATTCAAAAATATATGAGAATGATGAGCATTGGTGAAGTTGGAGTATACCTTGAGCATGTGTTGTTCATGCCAATGGAACCATCACGAAACCTTATCATTGTGTCTTTTCATACGATTTATTTTGCATCTTACGGTGGTTTCCAAAGCGATGACATCATCTACATCAGAAGAGCCTACGTCGATCCTTTGTTTTTGAAACATCGCTTGTAAAGATCTCTAGTCTGAATTCTAAGAGTTGGTTGCATGATTCTTTTGTTCATGTACAAGGTAATGCTTTGAGTGCGGGATGGAGTAGTTACCATACCACTACTCTTATCATTCTTTTTTGCACATTGAATGGTGGAGCAATGCGATTTTACTCCTTTCAAGGTAGTTAGAGGTGGCCTCACCTCTTGAGACCTTTACCTTTGTCCTTTGTCTATCCGGAGTGATCCCTCAACGAACGTGAGCAACGACCCTTGTTGGTGGTGTCGCTGATTTAAAGACGGAAGAATGATCATTGTTAGCGGTGTTGCGAGGATCTACGCAAAGCCATGAGATTCAGATCGTCGGCCTCCTTCCCCGTACCATGAGGTGGATCTCAAGGGCGAGATCCATTGTTAGTGGTGTCGAATTGTAGCACCCTGGTAAAATCACTATTAGAAAATCGATTGGTTATTCTGTTTTGTGCATCATCATCAACGTGCTCATGTCATCATGCCACATTGCATTTGAGTATCGTCCTGTCGTCATGCACATGTTTGCCTAAAATGAGTTCCCAAAAGCCTATCTTTGTTTTCTAAATATCCTTGTCTTTATTTCAAATCAAAACCCCGGTCTTTCTAGATCTTTTATTTGTCAAAAAACTATTTATAAAATCTTTTTTTAATTAAAGTAAATAAAACTAATTGTACCAGGGGAGGCAGTCTAGCCCACATGCCAGACCACCTACTACATCGGCAGATCAGACGCAAAAAGATCTAGACTACGCAAACCACCCACTGCCACCACACACCCAAATGTGCCACCCTAGCACACCTAACCTGACCTAGCCCGCGTGCGCTAGCCTCGCACGCAAGCGCGCTACATGAACCAGACCCGTAGCGCAGCGAGCGAGCAACCCACCCAGCCCTGCTCTGCCTCATGCACACACCCCTGCCATGTTTCCCCGGCCCCATCCCGCGTCTCCCTCACGCTCCACTCCCACCTACCCCAGAACTGACATGATCCCTACCCCGTACGCGATCTCTCCTTCGCCTCGTCCCCTAGCTGTTGCCTAAGCCTCCCGATGAAGCTCTCCCATGGCGCCGCCCCCGAGCTTCTCCCGACCGTGCAGCGCCCGTGCCTCCTCTGTCCGGAGCCCCGCGACCGTGGGCCTCGTCTCCGTGGAGCTCCACCGCCGGGCCCTTCCCTCACTGCCCCTTGCACGCCATCACCCCGCGCCGCCAGACACCTCCAACTTGTGTCCCTGATGCGGCAAGTTCCGGCCACCGTCCGGACCTCCGCGCCTGGCCCCACTCAACCTCGCCCCTCCTTGTCGCCGTGCCTCCGACCACCGCGTTGCCGTTCACCAAGCCCCAAGTCTGCTGATCCACTCTAGCAGTGCCCCAGCACCAACCCCCGAGCACCGCCCCCTCCCCGTAAGCTCCGCCACCCTCGCGTCGCCCTCCTCCCAAGTTCCTCTTCATCCGCAGTCCCGAGCCCCTGCCCCGCTAGGCTCCTCCTGCCTCTGGCCCATTCTTCCTCATCACGAATCCCCATCCTCGAGCCCATGAGCACACCCCTGCCGCAGGTCCTCTGCTTGGTCGCTGCTGCGTGTCCTGGAGCTGCGTGTCCTGGAGCTGCGCGTGTGTTGCCCTCACGGCCTGTCGTTGGGAACACCTGTGTTTCCTCTGCCTCGTCCTCTGCCTCGTCCCCTGCTCGCGTGTCCTGGAGCTGCGCGTGTGTTACCCTCACGGCCTTCGTTGGGAACACTTGTGTTTCGGTACCCGTGGTTTTGGTGTGTTGGCTCGCCGAGTTTTTGCCTCTAGAATGGATGTGAGGACTCCGTTAGGATGGTGCGAGGCCAACAGAAGAACAATCCGGTGACGATGCACCGAGACGATCCACATCCCCCACAAGGACATCTTGTTGCCACCAAGGTCTCCCTAGGAACCACCGGCGTCCATTCAAGTTTGCCATCGCCCACGAAGTCGGAGTCCAAAGCTCCCCTTCATGGAATCCGAAGAACCACCGACGCGGAACATCGATGCCTTCTTCCTGGACCCGAAGACCGAACCCGAACCCCTCGAAACCCTAAGATCGTCGAACTCCGATGTGTGACCCCCTTTTCCTAGACCCCTATTTTGATAAATATAATATACTTGTTGCATCAATTGTTCCTGATTGCATACATCTTTGTGTGGATTGGGGGCATTATGCTGATTCACCTAATAATTAAATATAGAGACCATATGCGGTCTATTCTAGTCTTAAATTGGCCCCATTTAATTTGTGTAGAAAACCATCATGTTTTACCTTGTTAAGCCAACATTTAAAATGCGGGGTACCTAAATAACACGAACCCTCTAATTAATTATTGGGATCCCAGTTCCACTTAATATTGCCTAGTTGCATCGCACCTTTGCCATGTCATACATCATACATACATCATGCTCGATCATTTGTCTTAGTATTAAATAGTGCATTCATGTTTCTTTTAGTTCTTTGGTTCTTCGCAGATTAGGCCGTTGAGTTGATGCGAGTATCGACAAGTCCTTCGGATATGTATCTTCGGCAGTGTTTCCCAGGCGAGCATTCTTCCCCTTTCTACCTATTTTGCATTTGTAGTCTTTACTTCCTCCTCTTGATCTATTGATATCCGTGTTGTGATGCTTTAGTTTCCATACCAACTATTTCTCTTGCAACCTCTATATTAGCTTGGACACCTCCTATTGCCTGTTGTTTGGTAGACAGTTGGCTTTGCGAGTCGTAGTTGCTTGCTCAAGTGTTGATTCGATTCGTCGAGTTCCACCGTTGTTGGGGTTGACACCTAGATAATGGTGGAGATGATCATGAAATTAATTTCAACTTGATAATTAAAAATGTTGGGAATAGATATAACTAACATAGAGGCATCAATCGGAAATAGATGTTATTTGGTTCTTCCACACTCACTTGTGTCCTGTAGGCCCCGAGTACTTGATACCTGTTCCTTGACTATTCGCACTATCCACATACGAGAGACCCTATGGATCCCCCTTTTCCTGAGCTTGATTTACACTTTAATTCTTGCGGCCACAAAGTAGTTTGGGGCTTTATTACTATCCCGTACTTATGCCATACTTTACTGCTTTATTTTCGATTCTGCGTGGAGCACCTATACTGTTTTGGAATGCGGAGTGTTTTCACGGTATCGACAATCCCATTTACACTTTCGGGTTCCTAGTTGTTTATACCCATTGAAGCAAACCCTGGGTCTGTCTCAGAGCCAGCCAACTTCGTTGCGGGTAGCTTAGTGGGGTGGCCCCCTGAAATAATTTATGAATCCTGTGAATGCATTGTCGTGAGGCGTCGTTGCATTCTATTTGGTTCTTCCCGAGGTTGATCGTGTGTGTGTTGCTATTTGTGCACCCCTGCAGGCTAAATCTTTCTGAAAGCCATGTCCGCGGTTATGGATGACTTGGAGCACAGTTTCTCAATCATAGACAACCATAACTAAAGTAGTGCTATAAATTTGACTTTAACATGTCTAGTAATCAGTTTCACTACAACAAAATGAGTAAACAAAATGGCCAACAGCTGCTGGATTTGGGATGTCCCATGCTAATTGTATCTGACTAGTAAGTATTGCAACTATAACAGGATAGTTAACTAAAATTGCGCACTATTTATGATATCAGGATGACTCATGCTACCTATATCTGACTAGTAATGCTGCAACTATAATGGAATGAATAAAACTGTCAACTGTGTGAGTTCCTTGGTTTGACTTCCTCCTTTGGTCTCGAGGGGGAAATACCAGGATGGGTATGTTTTGGTGTTACTATCAGGTTTGTTCTGAATAGGTCTTTCTTATCCCTCTCTAATAGCTGACAGTTGTATCGAGTCTATATAGGTTGTGTAGTGCATGCTTCGCCGCCACTTCAGTCCACCATACCTATGTAGGCGAGAGTCGCCGAATTCTAGACTCGTCGTGTATTGGCCTCAGTATTGACCGCTGTCTTTTCCCTGTGCCCTTTGTCGGCACCCCTTTTGTTTTAGCAGGTTTGAGACCAACATAACTAGCAGGGTTACCCTTCCATCTTGTCCTGGGTAGGCTCACAGACACCATTGGTTATTCTTCAGGGCTCTTAGCCCCATTTGCTTCTTATCAATACTTGGATGTGTATCGTTTTCAAGGTGATTTGGATCTTTGTATTATATATATGTATTCTTGACTCATTGAGTTGCTGTTGTATATATATATATATGTTCTGTGGGTTCCATTGTGGACTATTGTGTAATGATATTACTTTGTTTTCCACCTGCACGCAAGTTCCTGGTGGGCATCTTTGAATCGTTTCTATGTGGGTTTGGCAGGAATCGCTAAAACTTGCATAGGGCCGATTCGAGGGTGTTAAAAAACTACTGATGAGTCGGGCCCACTCGTTAGTCACCAAGGGAGGGAGAAGAGGTATGGAGCAAGGAGGGCCATCAAATTTAGTTGCCATCAACGATTCTGGGTTGTCTTCAACCTCAGGCCTGGGATGAACGGATCTGAAACCTTAGCAAATATAGAGACGGTCCAGTGGCTCACCTGAGGGCACGAGGGTGATGAAGGACTAGAGGGGGAGACGTGGAAAACAACGACAGACTCAATGATGGGAGGCATCAATGGTTTCCATCCTGGGAGGGAGAGCACGTGTTGGTGCCGACGAGCAAGCTCGGATTCAGGTCGGAGGGCCTCTAGAGCTCATGCATGTTGACGGGAGGGCGTCCATGCAGACTGGGAAGATGGTGCAGGAGGTGTAGTGGCTATTGGTGAGGCCGAAAGTGCTCGAGCATGCTTAGCTGGCCCGAGAAACTCCCGTTCGGACATGCTCCGATGGCGGTGCCTCCGGCGTACCTAGGACAATAAAGATGGCACGACGATGTAGATCAGGGGAGGAGAAATAAGCTAGGAAGATAAAGAGGGAGGGGAGTGGAGGGATAGGCAGCGCCATCAACCGGAAGTTTGCAGCACCGAAATCTTTCTTCGGTTGCTTACAACAGAAGAGGCGACAGGGTTCTTGAGCGTCTGGGGGATGAGAGGAGTGAGGCAGGGGAGTGAAATGGGTGGAGAGTGAGAGGCCGAGGCGACCTGTGAGCTTATATCTCAAGGGGATGGGTGTATGGTGGACTACGTGCATAAGGGAAGAGGGAGAGGGTAGGGGCCCCTGGTTGGTCGAGTGGGCAGTGGAGATGTGTGGATTGGGCCCTGGTACGTCCAGAGAGGACAGGGGAGGGCAGGTGGCGGCTGCTGCATTAAATTTGCAAGATTGGAGATATTTGGTACCCCTCTCTCTCACTATGCTTCCAAGGGGGATAGGACAAGGGAGAGGGCTTGCTACAGTGTCGTGGTACGGTGGGTGGTCGACCAAAGTGAGGGGTGGGGTGCTGGAGTGGTGCTAGATCAAGGATTTGATAAATTTTGAATTGATTTTTTTGGAGTATGTGGTTTCATAATTTGAAAAGGACCAAAAGAGTTTCTATGATGCAAAATCAAAGGTTTGTACAGGACATGTTGAGATAAATATATTATTAGATGAGTTTGGTCAAGACACGCCTCCGGGATTTATTTGGGATATTTCAAAGATACTTTGATCTATTTATTATCCAATAATAAAAAATGGCAGAAACTGTTTTAATTAGTTCATTTGAATTTTTTTAATTGGTGAGGGTGAGATTTTGTTGTGGGATAGTGCCAAATACCATATCACACATTGGAGAATTTTCCCAAGATATATTGAGAAGGAAAAGTATTTAAAACATTTATTTATGCATTTCTACCATTTAAGAAAATAGGCAAAAATAAATATTAAAACTCTTCAAAAATATAATTTTTGAAGTGGGAAGATAGGGTAATATAATTATGCCTCAAATATGCCTAAAGTTGGAGAAGTGCTTTGGATAAAAACAAACTTGCTTTGATAATAAAGAGTTTTGAGAATTTGCTAAAAGAATGGATTTAAATAGTTTTTGGCCGAAACAATTAGGGAATACCTTTGATAAATTTATATTTCGAAGGAGATCATGTCAACAATATGTTTCCATCATTTTCAACCTTGGGTTTTGAAAATGAAACTTAATTTCGGAAAAAACAAGTTGGATTTAGGAGCTTAGAGCTCCCCTTGTGTCATGGGGTATATGGATGGATAGAGCAAGTTATGTATATCACCATGGTACACGTGTTTGAGGTAGATCATGATTGAGCTCCCCAAGGATTTATGCCACACTTTGAATAAAATAAGGTGCCAAAATAGATTATCAAATAGCCTTCAAAACCATATGGGTTTTAGAAGAACAAAGATCCAATTGAAACAAGTGAAGTAGGGATGGATATACCTTCATGATTAGAGCACAACCATGCCAATATTTTGTCAAACTAAGATAGTATGAAGATGTGAGCTTCTGCCAAAGTAGGAATGTTGGTAAGATTTGCAGAAAATATTATTTTCTTGCCTGCAAAAACATCAAGAACAAGTGGTTCAAGGGATGATATAGCTAAGTGAAAGAGTGGTACTTGGGACTCTTTAAGAAGGTTTACAAGATGGTTCAAGTGCATTTCCAAATATGCACAAGGGTTGATAAGGAGAGAGTCTCCAAGAGGTGATGTTGATAATAGTTTTCCAGACTTAGACATTTTTGGCAGACATAGGGTTTTTGACTAGAATGCAAGTCGGGGTGAATTTGAGAGGGTAAAGGGTTCCAAACTCATCATAAAGTGGATGAGGTTGATGGGTAGATTGATTATAAGGGATCCATGCTTAGAGTTGGTCTTCACTGACTTGGAAACTTCTAGAATGGTAACTTCAAAAGTGATATGGTTAAGGGTTTTAGATAATCACCTAGTGGCTATAGATCAGATCGAGCTTGGTTAACTTGCTTAGGGTTGATACTGCTATATTATAAGATGCTAGATGATGATCTACTAGGGTAGCTCATACTACTCCTAAGCAAACAAGTTAAGCTACATATTAAGGAAATTAATCTTACAAGGAAAAACATCTACTACAATGGATACCTCCAAGCCTATATTTGCGTACGTATTGGTAATTTGAAAATTTTGTATCTTGAAGTCAATCAGATTCCCTTGGTATTTCTACCAAAAGTAGAGTTCAAAAGTTTATGAAAGGTTTTGGAAAAACCTAGGGATAAGAATAGTTGAATGTTCTGTCATGAAAACATAAGGAGATTATATGATATAACTCTCCATAATTTGGTTAATAGAAGCTAGTAAAATAATGGTTGTGGCAAGGGCATCTTGGCTCAAGTTTCAAAAAGCCAGATCATTTGAGAATTTGTAAAATAAGCATAGACAGTTTTGTGAAATAGCTTTTGTCAACTGAGGGTGGGGTAAGGAGTATATCATCTACTACACATTTAGATATATAATTATAGACAACCAACAAGCAAACACTCCATGCCGAACAAGAAAAAGTTTTCCCCCTGATTTTTGGCATTCTGGACAACTAATCAGGGTTGCTAAAATTGGGATGTTACAAAGGTGACGCAAGTTACACCTTCGTTGGTGATGATGAACTCACTGTCGGTGGTGCGGGAGGATGTTCGGGTGGCGTGGTGTCAATGAGCATGGATTATGTTGCGGAAGCTTTCTGTTAGTTGAAGACACGCACACGGGACACAAACAACAACAAGAAAAATTAGCCAAGGAGAAATTAGAGGCAAATTGTCAAAACTGGTGTCCAGGGCAGGAGACTCCGGGGTGCGGCGGCTGGAGACTTCAGGGGGTGGGGGCGGAGACTCCTGGGTGCAGAGGCCGAAGACTCCGGGGTAAGGAAAACAGCTCGAACTGCTCGTGTTCTTAAGCGGAAATCCACGCCTTGGGGCCTCAAATCCACGACAAATTGGCCAAATTGGGTTGATAAAACGCAGGATAAAGCTATACCAACACCTAAGACAAGATTCAATCGGATCAAAACAACAAATAACACTCCAAATCAAGAGATCAATCCAAAGGCAAATTTGGGGCTCTTTTTGGGGATTTCCGAATTTATGGTGGATAGAAGAAAAATTGGAGAGGAAATTTGTGAGCAACAAAGCTCTTGATACCAATATGTTGAGGGCTAACATCAGGGATGCCCGATCTTTCACGAATCCCTGTGGAAATCAATAGAGAGGTGCGAGGGAAAGAGGAAGGGGATGAAAACCACGAACTCGTGCACAAATAACTCGATGAACACACACACGCAAAGACACGATACAAGATAATAGCGTATGCCGGTGGCGACCTGTCTGGCGCAATCTGATAAGGGGTGACCTCAAGGGTGACCTGATCTTCATGGATCTCGTGGTCAAATCGATGGGCAAGCGAGGGAAAAGGGAGAAGGTAGCGGAAGCGCAATCACTCCTCGCGAATAACACAAGACATACGCAAAACTCACATGACACAAGGCTGATTGCTCCCACCAGTGCCACTGCTTAGCCCAAAATATATCGAGCTCGTTGGGGAACCCCAAGAGGAAGGTATGATGAGCACAACAACAAGTTTTCCTCAGTTATGAAACCAAGGTTATCAATCCAGTAGGAGCAAGGAAACACCTCAAAGGTGTTGCTAGCTGGACTTTGGCAGGGCGCACTACCGGCGCCAGCAGCAATGCGGAGACCTGCACAACACAACCACAGAACTTTGCCCCCAACTTGTGATGAGGTTGTCAATCTCACCGGTTTTGCTAAAAACAAAGTACTAAACGTATTGTGTGGAAGAAAGTAATAGTTTGCAGAAAGTAAACAGAAAGAAGTAAATAGTTGATTGTAGATTGCTGATAAAAAAAGGACCGGGGGTCCATAGTTCACTAGTGGTGGCTCTCCTTAAGATATATGACATGTTGGGTGAACAAATTATAGCGGGGCAATTGACAAACATCGAGAAAGCATTATGCATCTACTACTTATCTTGACTCCTTTGAGATTTGATTGGGCATTACAACATTATACATAGACCATAATCCAACGGCATCTATGACTAATAATCCACCTTCAGGTTACCATATGAACCCCCTCCAGTATTAAGTTGCAAACAACAGATAATTGCATGACACATTGCGTGTAAAGTAAACAATACGATTGTTCTACGAACAAAGGATTGTTGTTTTCTCCCTAGTAGCAACAGCACATCTAGTACCTTAGAGATTTCTGTCACTTCCCCAGATTACTAGAGGCATGAACCCACTATCGAGCATAAATACTAACTCTTGGAGTTGCTAGCATCTACTTGGCCAAGATAACTACTAACAATGGAAAGCATGCAAGATCACAAATAACAAAGAGATGATAGAATCAATAATCAATCTGAAATAGCATTTCAATATCCATCGGATCCCCACAAACACAACATGTAGAATTACAAATAGATGATCTTGATCATGAATGGAGCTCACAAGATCTAAACATGATAGCCCAAAGGAGGAGAACCAGCCATCTAGCTACTACATGGACCTGTAGTCTAGAGATGAACTACTCACGCATCACACCGGAGGCTTGCATGGTGATGAAGAAGGCCTCCAGGGTGAATTCCCATCTCCGGCAGGGTACCGGGAAGATCTTCAGATCCCTCCCGATCTAGGGATGGAGATGACGGCGGCTACAGACTATTTCGTGGAATTTTGATCTGGTACTTAGCGTTTCTGTATCGGAGGCATCTTATAGGCGAAAGGGGAGGCTGAGGGGGTGCCGGAGGCGGCCAGACTACCCCCTGGCGCGAGCTAGGCTGGGTTGCATGGCCAGGTGGTGTGGCGGCCCCTGGCCCCTATCCGTCTCATATTCTGGCTCCTTGTGTCCCTTAGTGAAAAACTGACTTTGGCTTTTGTCCCATCCAATTCCGAGAATATTCATTTTCTGACTTTCCTACAACCAAAAACAGGCAGCTAGCACTGTAGATCTTGTTAATAGGTTAGTCCAAGAAGGTGTATAAAAAGTATTCCAAAGTGTGGACAAAACATAAGAAAGTAGATAAAACCAAGCATGGAACATCAAAAATTATGGATACGTTAGCAACATATCAACATCCCCAAGCTTAAATCCTGCTCGACCTCGAGTAGGTAAGTGATAAAAAGAAAGAATAATTTTTAAGGTGACATGCACCATCATAAACTTGATCAGAGTATTTGTAAAACATTGATAGCTGGGATCATAGTACTTCAATCATAACATGAAAGATAAAGTTCTAGCAATAAGACAAAGCAACTATGTTGCAACATGAAAAGTCACAAACAAAAGATTCATGAATAACAATGCTTTGCAAGACGTTTGTTTGTTTCACATAAAGAAAACATAGCATAGTGGCATTCAGCTTGTCCCTCATAGAGTAGCAAACATAAATGCATAGGACACCTTCAAAGTTCATAAGAGTGACTAGATACAAATAGTTTAAAACAAGCAATAGCAAAGTTATGCATCAATCAACAAGTCTTGGGACAATGCACATAGAACTAAGAATGGCCACTATGCTCTCAAAGTAGGTGCATAAAGATAGAAGGTGGAGACTCAACATAAAAGTAAAAGAAAGGCCTTCATAGAAGGAAGTAGGGATTCAAGTTTCATAAAGAGCTTCCAAAAACTATGGTACTTGTTAACTTTTAGCTCTCATTGCCCCTATCATAAGAATCTTGAAGTGATTAAGGTTAAAGTGAACAAAGTATGGTGTATATGCTTGATGAAGTATAAGTTGGAAATCTCATGTCCCTTGAATACAAGGGCCGCTCCTCATGCTACTCAAGTTTAGTTACCGGTAGGTTCTTGTCATAGTAAGTACATGTGTATCATAGAGAACCGCCAAAGGGGTACCCCTTTCCCGATGATACGGAAGAATCCCCATATCAAAATGACAAGGCAAGCAGACAACAAGCATCTCAGCAATCTTCTTATTTACCATGGGAAAAGGTGCCTTTTCTCTCTTTCCTCTTTTCTCATGTCTCTTTTTTTCTTTTCCTTTTCTCTTTTTTCTCAATATCTGACTCTTTTGTTTATAAGAAGAATGCTTCATAGACCACTCATTATGGTTACGCTGCAGGTTTCCACCATGACAGCATGGATTAGACCGGCGTCCCAGGCATTTCTCTAACACACATACATAACTCCATGGACTTACAAGCTCCCCTTTGATTTCACACCGACGACATCCATAGACAAAAGAGCATGATATCAACTAGGTACAAAGTACAAGTGCCATGTTGAAAGCGTTCCCCATGACAACATGGTTCTGCTAATCCCCAACATATAAGTGCAAGCATATACAACATAGACGACACAATGGTTCAAGTTTATTAAGGGCAAGAAAAGTAAAGTGTGCCATCAAGTTCATGAGAGCTTTAAACACTAGTTTTCTCATAACAAGTTTAATTCAGAAGGTAAACAAAAGCATGAATATACTTGGAATAGCATATGCTAATAGGTAGGTCTGGTGGACTCTTTAGAATAACTTAGTTTTAGGAGTTGAATGCATGAGTGGAACTCATACTTGGTTATGGAGGCTAGCAAAAGACTGGGAGCGACCAATTAAGAGAGAAATAATGGCCATAATCATGCAGAGCGACAAAACATCATTAATCAAAGCATAAAATGGTACTACAAGTTGAAAACTAAAGGATCATAAAGGCTTATGGTGACTTGGGATAGTCATAACATGGTGTGAGCATGCACCAAGTAAACCCAAATAAAGCATCAAAGGAGAATACCACAATACTATGCTTTAATATGCTAAAACAACGCATGATTCTTCAAAGGAACATTAAGCAATCTAAATTGTTTATAACAAGTCATGCTACAACAAAGAATACTAAGCATAGAGCCAAAACAATATCAAGCATGGCATGACAAAGCATAGGCCACAGTCAAAAACAAGCTCTCTTTACCACTTAAGCATGAACTTTCCTACTCTTTTCCAATCCAAACCAAACTATTTGAAACCAATTTATTCAGCAAACTAAGAAAACCAATCAAACGAAAAACCAAAACGAAAACGAAAAAGAAGACGCTCCAAGAACAACACAACTGTGCATGAAACAATAAAAATGAAGTGTTTAGAAGAAACCTGGAATTTTTATTAATGAAGAAGGGGATGCCTTAAGCATACCCAAGCTTTGACGCTTGTACTTCTTGGATATTTCTTGGGGTGCCACATGTGGCATCCCCAATCTTGAGCTTTAGTCCATTCTTCATCTCATTACTCACTCCTTCCATACACCTGAAATCTTTCCTTCGTACAAAACTTCACACAATCTTTATTAGCAACATTAGTGCACTCAAGATAATAAGTATTCGGGTTCAGTTCCAACACCAATAAAACTTCCATTAAAACACAAGCTACTATAGCACTTCGCTAAAAAAGCTCAATTCCCCAAAAGAACTCAAAAAGGAACCAACAAGAAGCAGATGGAAATAATGGCAGAAATCTGTCAAAATAGACCAGCAGGTAAAGACGAATTGTTTCTAAGACATTCTGTTGCGCAAATCGAAAAGTGTTGAACTAACAAAAGTTAGATAACAACATGGGGAAGAAGCACAAAAATTTACGCTTGAAATGAAGTACAGAGATTTTACACGAATTTTTACAGTGAAGCAGAGAAATCTATTTCGGGACAGCAACTTTCCCAATCATTACTTCTCTCTCATTAGAGGTTACTCTTGGCACAAAAAGCAAATAAAAAGGATAAGGAGCGGTTATTACAGAAGTAATAAGCTGCAAGACTCATCTAAAACTTTTGGGTTATCTCCTAATAAGTACTTTTCTTTAACGCCTTTAAGTTAGGCATAAGAAGCAAGAAAAAGGATCAAGTGTTCCCTAATGAAGAAGCATTAAGAGCAAATTTTATCTTCATAGGAGAGGCAAAAGAAATCTTCTCTCTCTTATTAGGGAAGTGTTCTATACCTTTCTTGAGTGGGAGTTGATATTTAATGGCGCCTTCTTTCATATCAATAATGGCACCAATAGTTCTAAGAAAAGGTCTTCCCAAAGTAATAGGACAAGAAGCATTGCATTCAACATCCAAAACATAAAAATCAACGGGGACATATGCATTGTTAACCATAATAAGAACATTATTAATACTCCCCATGAGTTTCTTTTTAGCATTATCATCAAGTGGAACATTCAAATAACAATCTTCCAATGGTGGCAAATCAAGCATATCATAAATCCTTCTAGGCATAATAGAAACACTACTATCAAGATCACATAAAGCTTTGAAATCAAAATAATTCACTTTCATATTGATGGGTTCCCAACCATCTTCTTGTTTTATAGGAATAGAAGCTTTATTTTCAACTTTCATCTTTAATCTTTATGAGAGCATCAGTAATGTGTTTTGTAAAGGCCATATTCATAGCACTAGTATTAGGACTTTTAGCAAGCTTTTGTAGAAACTTAATTACTTCAGAGATATTGCAACCATCAAGATCAAAATCATAATTATCATCTAAAGTAGTAGAGCTATTACTAGCCTCAACACTAGTGGTAGTGATAGTAGAAACACTAATGTCTCTACCAATTTCATATTCCCTTTCCCACTTAGCACGCAATTCAGCTAATAGTCTAATATTTTCATCAATTCTAACTTGTATGGCATTAGTAGCAGCAAAGGGATTCTCATTAGTTTCAGGTTTAGCATCCATTTTATTCAAAGAAGATTGTGCTTTAGCCAATGATGCTATATTTCTTTCAGCATTAGAGGTTTTTCCTCGATAGTTTTATTGAAAGCATTTTGTTTACTAATAAAGTCTTTAAGCATGACTTCAAGTTCAGAGGGAGCACTCCTATTATTGTTGTAGGAATTTCCATAAGCATTACCATTGTTGGGAGGATATGGCCTATAATTGTTATTACCAAAATTATTCCTATAGGCATTGTTGCTAAAATTATTATTTCTTATAAAGTTCACATCAACTTCCTCTTCTTGAGCAACCAAAGAGGCTAAGGGGACATGATTTGGACCAATATGAGCTTTCCCATTAACAAGCATAGACATAATAACATCAATTTTATCACTCAAGGAGGAGGTTTCTTCAACATAATTTACCTTCTTACCTTGTGGAGCTCTTTCAGTATGACATTCAGAATAGTTAACCATCATATTATCCAGAAGCTTTGTTGCAGCACCCAACGTAATGGTCGTAAAGGTACCTCCAGCAGCATAATCCAATAGATTTCTTGAAGAATAGTTCAATCCTGCATAAAAGGTTTGGATAATCATCCAAGCAGTTAGTCCATGAGTGGGACAATTCTTTACTAAAGATTTCATTCTTTCCCAAGCTTGAGCAACATGTTCATTATCAGATTGTTTAAACTTCATGATTGCACTTCTCATAGATATAATCTTGGCAAGAGGATAGTATTTTCCAATGAAAGCATCCTTGCATTTAGTCCAAGAATCAATACTATTCCTAGTTAAGGAATTCAACCATTCTTTAGCTTTTCCTCTCAAGGAGAAAGTAAACAATTTAAGCTTAATGATATCTCCATCTATATCCCTATGCTTTAGCATCTCACAAAGTTCAACAAAGTTATTTAGATGAGCAGTAGCATCTTCATTACCAATACCAAAAAATTGTTCTCTCATAACAAGATTGAGTAAAGCAGGTTTTATTTCAAATAAAGTATCTTCAGGAACAGGTGGAGCAATAGGTGTGCTCATGAAATCATTGTTTTTGGTGCTAGTGAAGTCGCACAACTTAGTATTTTCTAGAATAGTCATTTTTTGTGTTTTTAATAAAGAAAGCAAAGTTGTAAAACTATTTTTTGTGTCTTTTTGATAAAGAAACAAGCAAACTAAGCATAAATAAACTAAGCAAAACAAAAATAAAAAAGTAAAGAGATTGGTTATGAAAGACTCCCCTTGTGAAGATGTCCTTGACTCCCCGGCAACGGTGCCAGAAAATAAGTTGCTTAGCCCAAAATATATCGAGCTCGTTGGGGAACCCCAAGAGGAAGGTATGATGAGCACAGCAACAAGTTTTCCCTCAGTTATGAAACCAAGGTTATCAATCCAATAGGAGCAAGGAAACACCTCAAAGGTGTTACTAGCTGGAATATGGCAGGGCACACTATCAGCGTTAGCAACAACGTGGAGACCTGCACACAACACAACCACATAACTTTGCCCCCAACTTGCGATGAGGTTGTCAATCTCACCGGTTTTTCTGAAAACAAAGGATTAAACATATTGTGTGGATGAAAGTAATAGTTTGCAGAAAGTAAAAAGAAAGAAGTAAATAGTTGATTGTAGATTGTTGATAAAAGAAAGGACCAGGGTCCATTGTTCACTAGTGGTGGCTCTCCTTAAGATAGATGACATGTTGGGTGAACAAATTATAGCGGGGCAATTGACAAACATCGAGAAAGTAATATGCATATACTACTCATCTTGACTCCTTTGAGATTCGATTGGGCATTACAACATTATACATAGACCGTAATCCAACGGCATCTATGACTAATAATCCACCTTCAGGTTATCATCTGAACCCCCTCCAGTATTAAGTTCCAAGCAATGGATAATTACATTACGCATTGCGTGTAAAGTAAACAATACAATTGTTCTATGAACAAAGGATTGTTGTTTTCTCCCTAATAGCAACAACACATCTAGTACCTTAGAGATTTCTGTCACTTCCCCAGATTAGTAGACGTATGAACCCACTATCGAGCATAAATACTAACTCTTGGAGTTGCTAGCATCTACTTGGCCAAGATAGCTACTAACAACGGAAAGTATGCAAGATCACAAATAACGTAGACATGATAGAATCAATAATCAATCTGAAATAGCATCTCAATATCCATGGGATCCCCGCAAACACAACATGTAGAATTACAAATAGATGATCTTGATCATGAACGGAGCTCACAAGATCTAAACATGATAACACAAAGGCGGAGAACCAGCGATATAGCTACTACATGGACTCGTAGTCCAGAGATGAACTACTCACGCATCACACCGGAGGCTTGCATGGTGATGAAGAAGGCCTCCAGGGTGAATTCCCCTCTCCGGCAGTGTGCCGAGAAGAGCTTCAGATCCCTCCCGGTCTAGGGATGGAGATGACGGCGGCTACAGACTCTTTCATGGAATTTTGATTGGGTACTTAAGGTTTCTGTATCGGGGACATCTTACAGGCGAAAGGGGAGGCCGAGGGGGTGTCGGAGGCGGCCAGACCACCCCCTGGCGCGGGCCAGGATAGGCCGCGGGGCCAGGTGGTGTGGCTCCCCCTGGCCCCTCTCCGTCTCATATTCTGGCTCCTTGTGTCTCTCGGTGAAAAACTGACTTTGGCTTTTGTCTCGTCCAATTCGGAGAATATTCATTTTCTGACTTTCCTGGAACCAAAAACAGCAGAAAACAGGCAGCTGGCACTGTGGCTCTTGTTAATAGGTTAGTACAAGAAGGTGTATAAAAAGTACTCCAAAGTGTGGACAAAACATAAGAAAGTAGATAAAACCAAGCATGGAACATCAAAAATTATGGATACGTTAGCAACGTATCAGCCACCGGTCCGATAGAATCCTCATAAGGAAAGATCGATCAACGTGCTCCCTCAATCCCAAGCGAAGAGGGAAGAACACCTTGGAGATGGTCTTGACGACTATGCTCACGCACTCGCAAACGTAGGCCTTGTACAACGAGGGAGGCGTGATGCAAACTCCAACAAGGTGTGACGATAGTCGGTCCCCTTTGGTAAGGGGATGAGGCAAAACTAGAGATTCCACAAAGGGGGTGTCTTTAGTCTATCATCTATGCCTAGGGTTACATGAGGGGGTGGGGCACTATATATAGGCCGCCACATAACAAGGGGTATATTGGGGATAAATCTAGGGTTTGGAACGGACATAGAGGGGTACATGGGCTGAAGGCCCAGATGGTGACATGTAGGCCCATCACTTAGGCCGAAGACTTCAGGGTGCAGGGGCTGGAGACTCCGAGGGTGGCCAGAGACTCCGGGGTCGATGACGCTCTCCGGGGTGGACTACGAGGTGGTGAATAGAGAGCTCCAGGAGTGTGGCTGGAGTCCTGTCCGACGTGCTTGGGGCGGAGACTCCGGTGCTGAGAGCCAGAGACTCCGGTGTAGAGGGCCGGAGACTCCGGGGTGGCCGGAGACTCCGGTGCTGGCGACATTCTCCGGGATTGTCTCTAGAGGGGTGTATTGGAAGCACTTGGGGCCAATCCGGACCTGGCCGAAGACTCCGGTGTTGGGGACTAGAGACTCCTGGATTCTGGGCCGGAGACTCCGGGCATCAGTGGCTGCTTCTTCCGTCTTCTCTTCCAAGCCTCCGTCTTGTGGGCTTGGTGCTCCGGACTTCCTCCATTGACTTCGTACTTGTCGATGTGAACCATCATGATAATGGGATGGAGTATGAAGTAGTATACCATTCCAAAGGGTAGGAAGTGGGCTCGCATAGAGGAACAAATTCACCTCTGGAGTACATGATGACTTGGCATAAGTTGGAGACCATGATGTGGTAACGACCATAGGTCGGGCTACATCATCCCCCTCCTTAAAAAAGAGTCGTCATTGAATCTACATTCTCATCACAAAGTAGAAGGTTTCGAGAGACCTTCTTGATCCTAGGGTTCACCATATAGTCGTCCTCGAGAAGATTAAATTGAAAACTCCTCAATGTTCCTTCACCTTCCATGAAGCCTACAAAGCTCACCACAAAACCAAAGCAACACTCAAAACATAGCCAATTCATGAAGATTATAACATGTGTCATCAAGTAGAAGGAAGGCACCTTAGGATGTATAGATGGATTTTTGAAGGATAGCCATAGGTAACTCTCTTCGATTCATCTTGTCAACTCTTTGTCCATAGAGGTTAATGTGTATATTCTTGTACCTTCACACAACAAAGACCAAGCAAAATATGTTTGTGTGTGATAGAGGAGCATGTCATTTGTGGCATGTCCATTCTTGTTCACAACACTATTAGCACAACTCTAGTATAGCAAACATAATGCATATGCAAGGTCAAAGTGCATGGAAATCGTTTGAACATCATCCAAATGTGGGAACTCAAAAACTCCATAAAACTTCTTAGTGTGGCACTAAATGCAATTACCTAAAATATTGATCAAAATCTTCGATGCAAGGATAGGAGAATTTGGCAAAAACACATGCGGAAGGATATCCAAAACAACATCATTATGTGTGTAAACCAACCATTGGAAATAGAAATTGTTCCATATGTTGGATGCCGCACACAAATCATCATAAGCAAAGATCATGGGCATTGGAGTATCACAAGCGGAAGCAAAACCAACGTGTTTGCAATGTGTTTGCAAACAAACCAAATGAAAGAGCAAGTGGTCCTTATGTTTGTTGCAAAAACTATACGAGGTACTTGGAAGCTCTCGTGACAATACATGCTTAAATGACATTATGGTTGCACACAAAACATTGGAAAGACAAATTGTGCAACATTTTTATTGGAAGACACAAAGTATCAATATCCACAACAACAAAACATGATTGTCACAAGGTGAAAGAATACCATTAACATGCTTGCAATCAAACCATAGGAAAGAGCAATTTTTCAACATGAAATATGCAAAGCATGCAAAAGGTATCAAAGCTGGGTAAGATCTTGAACTCACTTGGGGTATGCTCTCTAGGGATCTTTTTTCAACTCATGCTCGACCGAGGTTGACATGATCATGCGTGTACCTACACACATCATAGATAAAAAAGAACATGTGTGCATGGTAGAGAAACACATCATCCATCATGATGTATTTCTTCTTGTGCACATCACCATTAATGTCAATCAAGTGTAAAATAGATGCATGATGAGTATGAAAGTGGGGAACAAGCTTATCATGGCATTCATCAAAATCTCCAAATTTTGAGAAAGCTATGGGGGCATCTCAATAGAAACCATATGAATATTATTGTTGCAAGAAAAACAAGTGAAAGAAAAATTAGTCAACTTATTGCAAGCAATGAGAGAAATTGTAAAACAGCCATAACAAAGCATGGTCTGAGGGGTACCATTTTGATCATCATTGCAAGCAAAACATTGGAAAGTGCAATTGTTCATCAAAGTGAAAGCAATGATATCATCAACGTAGAGTTTAGAGCATATCATGTCTATGGCAATGTCATGACAATAAAAGGATTCCACATGGTCATCATAATGCATAGTACAATCAACACATGGGAATAAGAGTGGAACATATGCCATGTCACAAGTATCATCCATAGCATGTAAATCATCACAAATCATCATGTCCACTAGTGGGATCATTGCATCATCAACACCCTTATTTTTACCTTGTTCATACGTCTCATATGAAGTGGGTGTTGTGGTAGTGTTGGCCTCCATGTGGGTGACTTCTTCATCATGTATGGGGATGGCATCATATTCATCCATCATGTACATATTCTTGGTCAGAGGCATCATCATCTCCAAGCTTGGATGTTCTATATCCATGGAACCTATCACATCATGAGAAAACACACTAGAGGTAGAGGGTAAGTCGTTAGAAATCAAATTGATCTCACATGACCTATAAACTACCACTCTCAACTCACTTGGTGTATCACCCATGCCCTCCAAGTGGAAGCACTTAATCTCACGTATGGTGGAGTCACTCATCTCACTCTTGTTCTCACTCAAGTGGGCTAAGTGGCTCTCATGCTCACATGGGATTGGTACCCCATCATCACTCAAGCATATAGGGATAGGCTCAGTTCTCTCAACTCCATGCGCCTCCTTTGGTGCAGGGAAAATCCCATGCTCACCATTCTTGATCTTGTCGCCGTCTTGTACTTTGGGTGCCATTGTGGTGGTGGCACTCATATAGGACGTATTGGTCCTTGATTCCATCTCCGCCATTGCATCCAATTGTTGGCAAAGAAACTTGTTTTCTTCTATCTCTTAGGGGGTCATATTTTTGACGACCTCGTCCAACTTGGCGAAGTAGAGGTCCATCTCTTGCTTGAATGAAATTCTTGGAGTGCTCGGAGAAGAAGTCGCATTGAAGCTCTTGTAGTTGGATGCTTCATCTTGAATGTTGGGGATATGCTAAATGGGTATCACCATAGCACGTCCTTATTCTGGCTAACCCGGGTGGCCCATAGTTGGTAGCAAGGCCTATGGCCTACTGGGCGACCCAGTTAGATGGATCTAAAGGGAGGCCCATGCTGGATAAAGGAAGGCTATGTAGGAGTCACCAACATACTCGGAGCCTTGGAGTGCAAGATACGAAAGACTAGTTCGTATTAGCGTAGGACTCTTTACCTTGTCCGGCAAGGACCGTTTCTTGTAAACCCTAGGTTCTGGTGACTTTATAAGCCGGACATGTGGGAGCCTTTAGGGCACAACCTAGATTGCTAAATACAACATGCAACACCTCGCACAGCGAACCTATCTCTATAACTCGGTGTATTGCCGTTATAGTGATTTATAGCAGGAGTAGAGTTCCACCACCGTTGTGGGACTTGAACCTGGGTAAGCTGTGTTACCTCGTACCCGCCAACTCTCCGCCTTACCCCACATCTCTAAACACGCACTATGAGGACCCCTCCATGGCGTACTCGTTGGCAATACCACGACAGTTGGCGCCCACTGTGGGGCAAGTGGCGCTTCGAGCTCTACACCAGGTGAGGTCCAATCTCTTCGCAGGAATCGGCGACACCATAGCCATTGGACGCGTTCTTCTTCTCCAGCAACGTCCCGATCGTCCCTCTATATGAGTTCTGGCTACCAGCGAAGACGAACCCTATGATTGCTCCGTCATCCCCTTCGGAGACATCCACATCTTCATAGGAAAAATTGACTCGGGTCCTAGCTCCCAGGAAGTCGGAAACTCGTCAAGCCCCGCATGGACCGCTTATGAGCAGGACACGTTCGCAGAAGGATCTGGGCCATACCTATCCTTGTACTATGGTGGCTCAGATCAAAAAAATTCAAGGCCCACCCAAACCGCCCCTGTGCAGGATATAAAGGTTGAAGGATCCCGCAAATCCGCTTGGCTTCCCCAAGCATTAGAGATGCACAGGTCACACTTTGTCGACGTCATCACCATCTTTGATCTGGCCAGATGCATTCAAAGGGACGGAGAACCTTCCCGCGAATACCTCGCAAGATGGATGAGGGTGAGGAAAACCCTAGAGGGCGACCATGGCGATGAACTCGTGTACCACTTTGTGGAAGGGCTCACACCCGAACACTCCTCCAGCATACCCTCCGAAGATGGCAGGCCAGGGGACCTCTCACCCTTGGTGAGATGGTCACAATCATTAACGAATACGCGGATGCCAATGAGGAGGCTGAAGCCATGATCACCATGGTAGCCGGAGGAGGAAACAACAACAACAACAACAACAACAACAACAACCGCCCGCCTCCATCACCCTCCACATCCACCATCAACAACACCGAAGCCAACTCCGACTTCGTCCTTGACGCGCTATATGCTGACATCAATATGGATGGCGGCGGCTCGGACGCTAACTCAGAGGGATATGGTGCTGTTATGAGGGAGGTAGAGCAGGAGATCGAGAAGGAGGAGCGCGCAGAGAAGGCTAACACATCCCACTAGGTGCTAGTCTCCATCGAGAGTGTGATAGAAGAAGACGGATAGGAACCGGGTCATGAGAGAGCTCCGCCCATGCCAGAGGTCACCAGAGCAGCAACAGTCAAGAAAGCCTCCGGCTCCCGCCAAGAAAGCCTCCGACTCCGGCCAAGGCCTTGCACCCTTTGGTTATCCGCACGCAATCGGCGCAGGAACTCACCATGGCCCCTAGTACTGCTAGGCAGTTAAACCAACCGCCAATGCCACCATCACCGTCTGCAGCTGGCAACCCATTGGTTACTCCCGATGACAAGGCAATCTACGGCACACTCCTCGTTGAGCCCATTACCATGGCCCATATCTGGAGTGTCACGAAGCTTAATGAGAAGCATGCAGCAATCCTAGCGGAGGCCAAGTGCATTGTGGAGCAGGGCGCTAAGCTAGACAAAGACATGGCCAAGGCGCAACAATCTATTAAGGCGGCAAGAGCTATGGAGGCAGAGTACAAGCAATTGCTGCTGAAGTAAAAGGAAAAGAAAGCACCAACTCACGTTGTCAAAGATCCTGGCATTCGTTGCAGGTTGGGATATGAGGGATCCAAACCTGCAAAAGCCACCCCATACATTGATTCATAGGGGAGGCAAGTAATGCCTCAACATTGCCGTCGCCAACACCCTCCTAGAATAGGACAGGTCGCTAGAAGCAGTTGCTTAGGTGTATGACCTCGTCGCCAAGGCATGCAAGGAACAGGAAAAGGTTACCTCACAGAGGCTTGAGTCCAACCCGGAGATTTGCCAGTAACCCCTGAACAGCCACAGAAGGCCAAAATCTCCCCGTGAAGAGGGATCACATACAGGCTCCACGGAGCAAAGATGGAGGGACGCGTGCAACAGGGCTGACGCCATACCCATATCCTCTGATCACGGTGAAAAGGCTCGTCCTCATAGGTCTCCACCCCCACCACCATCCCGGCATCACGAAGAACCACAACAGCGCCATCGTACAAGCATGCGACGACCTAGGCATCCCCAGGTCGGCATCATTATACGTGACCAGGGTGAGCAGCCCCAGCATGCTGGAGAGCACAACAGCGTTGAAGGACATAGGAGCAAGTCCCACAAGGAACCACCATGTCCGACAAGCAACCGCGACAAACGGGAGGTGTCGCAAGAGGGTAATAGCAAGAAAGCTAACCCACCACCTCCACTACCACCGTCACCATGTAACAACCATCATGGCAGAGGACACGGTGGATCTCATAGATCGTGCCGCATCTCCCCTCCCCATGACGAAAAAGGGAAGCAACCAGAGTCGTATGACACACGTTCACAGCTGGACAAGATCCAAGAAGCTCGGGAGCTCCCATACATTGGGCCATGTTGTTTTGGACTAGTAATAAGGGCCACAACCTACCCCTAGGGTCTCTAGATAGACAAGACTATCAAGCCCTACAACGACACCGCCAGTTACATGGTTATAGGACTACAGTGAAGCGATTCACATCACAGGGGGAAACCCTAATGTCACCGTCAAGTACCTCCCAATTATGCTCACTAGCACCGCCCGACAATGGATTGACGACTTGCCGGAGAAATCAATATGCAATTGGTTGGACATGCATGAAGCATTCACCAAGGACATCGAGGGTACATACAAATGTCCCTGCACTGTCAGAGACCTACAAGGATGCGTGCAAGAAAAGGATGAAACCTCTCGTGCCTACCTCTCTCGCTGGCTGGATATGAAAAATTCCTGCGTAGGGGTGCACGAACAAACCGCTATGGCCGCCTTCACTAATAGTCTAGAGAAGGGCACTTTGCTCCCACATACGTTGAAGCGCAAGCAAGACAACAATGAGCTCAACCTCAATGCAATGACGTGTGCGGATTGTTGCCGGCAATAGCAATCCTTACCCAGGCTAGGAAGAATAATAATAACAAGCGAAAGACTCCTCCTGAAGAAAAGCAAACAGCCGACATCGTCTCTACTATGTTCACTAGCAGAGGCGGAGGAGGACAGCATGGACGTGGCTGAGGGGCTAGCAATGGCCATCCGTGTAGTGATTCTACACCCTTAGTGCCTCGCATTCTCCAAACGTACAAAGAGTACCACGATATGCCGTGTTTCGTCCACCTTGACGCAAACGGCAAAGCCACCCACACCAACCGCCTATGCAAGTTTCTCAATGACCTCAAGGAAGACTTTGAGTCCGGCTATATGCGAAGTCAGAAGAACAAATCCCGTGGAAAGGGCAAAGGGAAGAACAAGGAGGAAGAATCCAAGGAATCAAGAGATATGGATGAAGACGTGGAACCCAAATCTCCCGACAAGGGAGAGGGTAAAGGGAAAAATCCATTCGAAAAGAAGGCTCTAGTCTACCACACTTTCCTTGGCACTCCCACCGTCCAGGCCCAGAAAACCTCTCTGAGGATACTGATGGCTACCCTCCCTCTGGTTCCCCAGTACGTCAGGTGGTTGGAGATTCCAATTATTTGGGACAGGAAGGATCACCCAGACCTTATCCCAATAGAGAACCAGTATGCCATGGTCATCAACCCTTTGATTTACGGCACAGAGTTCACCAAGTGCCTCGTGGACAGCGGAAGTAGCATCAACATCATGTACCTAGATACACTGAACAAGATGAACTTGACGGAGACCCAGCTAAGGAAGAGCAACACAATGTACCACGTCATCTTCGGATGCGACATCTTCCACTCCTTCCTTGCAAGGCCATGCTTTGTCTACAACATGCTCAAGATACCCAGACCAAATGGCATTATCACCGTTGATAGAAGCTTCATCAAGGCACGGGAGTGCGAGCTCAGTGAAGCCGCCTTCGTTGAAGCAGTTCTCTTCCATGAGGAGTTCAAGGAGATCTAGAACCAGGTCGATGCCTTGATGCTAGCTTCGAAGAAGAAGATTACTGCTGCCGAACCCACCTTCAAGGTCGCCATCAAGACCAAGCAGGTGGATCTTGTTGAAGGAGATTCCTCCAAGACCACCGCCATTGGCACGGACCTGGATCCCAAATAGGAAAGTGTGCTCGTCAAGTTCCTCCATGAGAACAGGGACATCTTTGCCTGGCAACCTGCCGACATGAAAGGTGTACCTAGGGCACCTGCCGAGCACAGCTTGAATAGTGATCCTATTGCTAAACCAGTGAAACAACCTCTACGACGCTTTGG
Organism: Avena eriantha; assembly: GCA_910589775.1. NCBI lineage: Eukaryota > Viridiplantae > Streptophyta > Magnoliopsida > Poales > Poaceae > Avena > Avena eriantha. Next base: position 262,688,710 of record OU342741.1, on the reverse strand, counting down.
TGACGAAAGACGGAGGGCTATAGGCAAATAAATAGCTAGGTTACTTAAGGCTAGTTTTATCCAAGAAGTTATTCACACCCGATGGGTGGCAAATCCTGTACTTGTCACCAAATAGGGAACCACTGAATTAAGAATGTGCGTTGATTACACCGGCTTGAACAAAGCGTGTCCGAAGGATCCGTTTGCTTTGCCTCGCATTGACCAAGTCATTGACTCGATTGCTGGCTCAGAACTTATGTGTTTTCTCGATGCCTACTCAGGTTAACACCAAATCCGGATGCGAAAGTCGGACCAATTGGCCACTTTGTTCACCACACCTTATGGCATGTATTGCTATGTCACGATGCCCTTTGGGCTGAAAAACGTTGGTGCTACCTACCAGCGGACAATGCAATGCTGCCTACACGACCAAATAGGTCGCAACGTACATGTTTACGTGGACGATATCGCCGTAATGTCAAAGAAATCAAACGATCTTATCGCCGACTTGCAGGAAACCTTTGACAATCTCCGAAAATACAAAATGATGCTGAACCCCAAGAACTGCATCTTCGGGGTACATTCTGGCAAGCTGTTGGGTCCCATCATTTCGCACCACAGAATCAAGGTGAACCCAGAGAAAATCAAGCCCATCCTCGACATCAAACATCCGACATGCCTAAAGGACATACAAAGGCTCACAGGCTGCGTAGCAGCAATAAGCCGGTTCATCAGCAGACTTGGGAAGAAGTCTATGCCGCTCTACAAGTTGCTCAAGAAGTTGGACAAATTCAAATGGATAGACGAGGTTGACGCAACACTTCAGGAGTTGAAGTGAATACTCTCCTTCCCACCTATAGTTGCAGCACCGGTGTCAAGGGAGCCTACGTTAGTTTACATGGCGGCAACCAACTGAGTAATCAGCATCGTCATCGTGGTGGAGCGCAAGGAACCAACGCACGAATACGGAGTTCAGCGACCCGTTTACTATGTAAGCGAGGTCTCGACAGAATCCAAACAACGTTATCCGCACTACCAAAAGATATCTTATGGAGTTTTCCTTGCTTCACGCAAGCTAAGGCATTATTTTCAGGAGCACCCTATCACAGTGGTGATCAAAGCTCCACTGTCCGACATCATCAACAACAACGATGCTATAGGAAGAGTGGCAAAGTGGGGTATTGAACTTTCCGCCTTTGAAATCACTTACAAGAGACGTGATGCTATAAAGTCACAAGCATTGGCGGATTTTATTACAAATTGGACAAAACTTCTATAAGACACTCCTGTGCCAGAGCCAGAGTATTGTGTCATGCACTTTGACAGATCAAAACTACTCAATGGCTCGAGGGATGGTGTATTATTACAATCACCAACACGGGAGAAGTTGCAATACGTCCTGTAGATCCACTTCAACGCTACCAACAACATGGTGGAGTATGAGGCCTACATTCACTGACTTCGATTATCCAAGGATATTGGCATCAAGCACATAGTTTGCTGTGGAGCTTCCAACTTGGTTGCCCAGCAAGTAGCTGCCACCTGGAACGCGCGAAACCCTATGATGGCGGCACATCGAGATGAAGTAGACGAAATAGCCAAGTGCTTTGACGGCTACGAAGTCAAGTACGTCAAAACGGAGGAAAATGAGGCGGCAGATCTGCTGTCAAAGCTTGGGTTATCCCGCCCACCAATTCCACCAGGCGTTCTTCTAGAACATTTCCAGACCCCATCCGTGAAAGGACCGGACCCCAACAACCCGGATAGAGTGGATTCATTTGTTAATACAATAACAGTGACCTCTCCGGCTTGGACGAAACCGTTGATGTACTATCTACAAGACGGTACATTGCCCACCGACGAATTCGAAATACGACAAATAGTACGTAGAGCAAAGGCTACGTCATCATTGATGGCCAGCTATACAAAAGAAGTACCACATGAGTTTTCCTTCGATGCGTCTCCTAGCAGCAAGGTATTGAAATCCTTAGAGAGATACATGTTGGAGATTGTGGGCATCATGTCGCTCCCCGATCATTGTTGGCTAAGGCCTTCCGACAAGGATTCTACTAGTTAACTGCCAAGGCAGACACCGACAAGTTGGTACAAACATGCCTTGGGTGTCAGTTCTATGCAAGACAACCAAGTGTTCTAGCTAAAGAACTGTGAACAATACCAATAACTTGGCCGTTTGCAGTCTGGGGGCTGGACATGGTGGGACCTTTGTAAATAGCACCCTATGGATTTACACACTTGCTAGTAGCAGTGGATAAATTCACGAAAGGGATTGAAGCTAAACCCATTAGAAAGCTCTATGGGACAACATCCCTAAAATTTGTCCGAGATCTAGTGGTGAGGTTTGGCCTCCCACACAGCATCATCACCAACAACAACAGAAATTTATCTCTCAAATAAGTAGAGGAGTATTGTCATGAAAAAGGCATCCGCCTTCACCTAGCATCTGTGGCGCATCCGCAGTCAAATGGGCAAGTTGAAAGGGCCAATGTACTGATTCTGCATGGAATCAAGCCACGCTTGGAAGCACCGCTATGAAGAGAAGATGGACCTTGGGCGGAGGAATTACCATCTGTTTTGTGGAGTTTATGCCAACACCCAACAAATCAACCTGCTTGGCTCCTTTCTTCCTGGTTTATGGAGCAGAAGCCGTCCTGCCATCCGACACCCTCCACGATGCACCAAAAGTCGCCGCCTACGAGGAGGATGATGCTGAAGAATCCAGACGCCTATCTGTGGACCTACTTGAGGAAGAGAACATGTTGGCATGCCAGAGATCCACCGTCTACCATCAAAAGCTACATGGCTACCATAGTCGTTGTGTAAAGCATCGCTCGTTTAAAGAGGGGGATCTGGTGCTTAGACTCAAGTAGGAGAAATCACACAAACTATCCCCACCTTCGGAAGGACCGTTTGTCATAAGAAAAGAATTGCTAAATGGTTCCTATTACCTCATCGATATTCACGAGTTGAAGGATATGCCAAAAAATCGCAAGCGCAAGCAACGTGACTCTGTGATGATTACTAGGAGACATATCAGCCAAGGAACATAGCACAACTACGTCCCTTTTACACTTAGCATATTTATATTATGTAATAAGTTTCTTATATGATCAATGAAATAAAGCATTTGGTTCACTCATATTCTCTGAGTCTTTTACCTCCTTTAGTTGTTCATTTTTGGATCATATAAAACCTTTATGCATAAGATTGCATTTGCACTTGTGAAAATTCCGCCTACGGGTGTTAGCTTAAGTTTTCTGGTGTACACATTTTTTGAAGTTTTTATGTGGATTTCGGAGTGGTCACTTCTCGGCACTCAAAGCCGGCGATTTTGCTCTTAGGTTGTTGGCGGTGCTATTAAGCATCATCACCTGAGGGCATAGTTTTGTGCTACGAGTCTTCCGTCTCACGAAAGGTCAAGCATACGAACTAGAATAATGGATCAGCCAGCACTTGCTTAAAAAATATACACATGCTAGAAACAGATAAGTAGCAGGAAACATGATTACAAGTTTTTCCACCTTAACAAAACACACAAGTTTTTCCGCATACACATTGCAGAGATACATTTAATACAAATATTGTTTTTCATGGCTCTGCTGCAGGGGACTTCGTGGTGGCATCATCAGCAATAGGAGAGCCAAGCCATGATAGCTCATCAAACTCGGAAGGAGATAGGCTAGACTCAGACGAAGCCATGTCTTCATCAAGGATCTCGGTAAACACAAAGACCTCCGCCTTGACCATTCTGGCAATTCTAGTGTCTAATCCGGCAAGGGAATTCCAAATAGCTTCGTTATCAATCTCTTTTCCTTCCTCGTCCAGCTTAGGCATGCCGGAAGTTACCGGGTCGATGTCGGGGTTGTCATAGTGTGCCTTGACCAAGGAAAAGTTCATCCTTGAACTAGCCCGAACGCAAGAGGCTTTCCAGTCCTTGACTTTCTCAGGGGCTCGTCACAGGATTTCCAAGTACTTGGCCGTTGAGTCTGTCGTCTTGATGTTTATTCCTAGAGGATGGGCTATCTCCTTGGCCTCAGCAATGGCGGTGCTGACGAAGTTGCTGGCAAGAATCATGCACTCCTTGGGATCCGGAGCACCTTCACCCAAGTTGGCCAAGCCAATGGGAGCTATGGTTTGCATAAGATACAAGGATCATGAGTACAAGCAAATCGAACTTTTATCCAAAGTACAGAATTGACCAAGACATGGGAAAGTTACCGAAGATACTCGTCTCAGCTTGCTTGCATGTCTCCGCCAAGACATCCTGCTCCTTCTGAACTTTCTTCTACACCTCAAGGTTCCTCTCATTCTGCTCTTTGGCAGCTTGGTTTTGTTCCTTGATTTGTGCAATTTCGTTCTTCAGGCGCTGCATCTCAGGGTCAACAGCCTCTTGAAGCACCCTCATCGCCTCTTCATGGCCCTTGAAAGCATCGGCCAGGTCTTTCTTCAAGATTTTACTCTCATCAGCAAGCTCTTGAATATGCTTGGATTGCTCATGATGCTCTTAGCTTTGGCGATTGTCTCTATAAGACAGAAAAAGGAAATCATTATGAGAAGACGACAGAAATGGATCCGTGAGAAAAAGCTAGGAGCTGTTAAAGGAAATAGACTCTGGCTATTTTTGATATGTTGCTTCAGGAAGGCTGTTTTACCCTATTCAAGGTCCAGTTCCTTCCGCAAGGCAGCAAACCTCTCATTGGTAGTTATCCACCGTCTATTCTCATTCTGCAACAAGTAAACATGCTTAGTTTCTCTAAAAGCATTTAGTCGGAACTATCTAGTTTCAACTACACGCTCGGGGGCTACAACACATGATTTTAATCAGCAAGTATGCTACTCTTAGAACATCTAGCCGGAATTTTTCTAAGTTTCCACCTAGACACTCGGGGGCTACATTATCAATTTCTACTCTTATGTTCTTTGGAGCGCTCATGCCAATAAGTTTTGTTTATCCGCCTAAGAGCTCGGGGGCTACAGAGGGATATGTTACACAAAGTAAAAGAAGTGAAGTTTAAAAGACTTACAATGGAAATAAGATTAAGATTGTTGGCTAGGTTGGCATATGCAGTATGGAAGATGTCGGCATTGTTATACACGGCATTTTCCTGTACAATGAGGTCATCCAGGCACAATGTCGGAGGAGTCGCAGCCAGGGGAGATGTTGAAGCCGGAGGCATGGATGATGTCCTAGGCGCCTGCTGTGTTTTCATAGCAGTTGATGGCTTAGAGGCTCCTGCCTTGTCTATTGCCACAACCGCCTCCGCCTCCTCTCCTCCATCACGTGTTTCCCTTTCTCAGCCGGAGCTTCAGCCACTTTGGAGGAAGTGCTCTCCTTCTTCGCCTGGCCGCTGGGAGCGACTTCTGCCCTCTATGTCCATGGTGGAGATCTGTCTGAAATATCAAAGATTGGATTAACATCTATCTCCATGGTGGATATCTCAGGGATGGCCAGGGACGAAGGCCTAGTGGGGCTGGTAGAGGGCTTGGCAGCAGGAGTATGGGGAGCAGTAGGAGGAGAAGGCTTTGCGGCCACATCTCTGGTCAGCATGTCATAATTTTTTTTGACCCTCCAGCATCTCTGGAGGATCGCTTCAAACTAGCATCGACTTTCCTCCTGAAACGTACAAAATATAAGTACAAGAGTTGAAAAAAGATATGAGCTAAAGATACAAGCCATAGAATGAATATACTTACTCCATGATAGGAGCCTTGGTAAGGGGAATGCTGGTCGCGGTAGTGGATCGTCTAGAGACTCCACTCTCTGATTTCTTCTTCTTCTTGGCCTTGACAGCGGCATTAGAGGTGAAGCTCTTCCGCTTTCGCACTGCCGGAGCTGGCTAGGCCTTGGGGGTATTGTCGTCGGACACCACTTGGATATCCTTCAGCTTGGGATCATAGACCTGGGAGGCCATCTGATCTTCCGCCAAGGTTGCCAGTTGGGAAACAAAGGAGTGTTAGACTAACAACTTCAAGACGGAAAAAACATTAGAGTATATAACAAGCAATAAAGGAAACAAAATTTACCTCTGGGAATTTGTCGCAGTCAAACATGTCATAGGTGATCTTGAAGCCACGCTTCATGTCCTTCACCTTGATGATGTCCTTAAGCCGGAGTTTGACAGAGTCCATGGAGAAGTTGTTCCATTAAATTCACATGGGATCCCTCCTATCCTGGGTGTAATTGCACATCAGCTCGGCATGATGCTACAGAGGCTGGATCCGCCTAACAAACCAGCACATGGCTAGGTCCATGCCCGTTAGACCTCCGTCCACGAGCCATTCGATCCGCCTTACGGCATGGTTAGCCTCATTGTCGGACGAAAGGGAGGCTGGGGTCCTCCATGCAGGTATTTCGGCAGCAGCTCCATCAATAAAGTCGGGATACGTCTCAAGACGGTCAGGCAGGGGAATATCTAGGCCATAGAAATATATGCACTACTAGTTCTTGCATGACTCATGCCCTACAATGTCGGGGAAGCGCCAACTAGGCCGGATCTTAAAGCTAATGTTTCCACAAGTCCGCAATTCGTCCTTGGGACTCTCTCTTGACAGTGAAAAAGTATATTAATAGATCTAATCTAGGTTTGATGCCTAGATATCCTTCACAGAAATCTACAAAGTTTCTAAGGACAAGGATGCGGTGGGGAACTACCCGGAAGTGCCGGAGGACGTCCCGGAAGAAGTCGAAAACTGCCAGGCTTACGGCTCGTACTAGTTGGGCTTTGAGCTACACCTTCTCTTCGGCTTGGGGAGAAGGAGCCAACTCGCCGGCCGGAGCCGACCGCAAGACCAAATCCTTCGTCATGGGGAGATACCCCTCAGTGACCAGTTCTTGCAGATCTTCGGCGGAGAGGTCAGAGCCCCTCCACACTCCCTTGTGGAAGTCATTGTCCTCTTCAGCGGCTTCTGGCACCGTCCATTCTTGGTCGTCGCCGGTGGTTTCCACCACGGTGGTGACAGGGACAACGACCCCCTCCGGCAGGACCATCACTCCCTAAGACAGATCTGGCGTAGCCTCGGGGTCCGTTGTCATCAAATGTGTGGAGCCGCTAGAGGCCATTGCAATGCTGGGAGTGGGTGGAGAAGAAGAAGGCTCTGGCTAGGGTTTTCCGTGGAGGAGCTCGAACAGGCACGTGGCTGGAGGAAGACGAAGACGAGGGAGAGAATGCGGGTAAAAATAAAATAACCTAGTCGCAGTTAAATATATAGGCCCAACGTCAAGATTCGTGCAAAAGGATCTGATGGACGGAGTGTTGCTGACATGGAAATGAACATGCGTGGTAATTTCTCCATGTCCTACGTCTTTGCCGCTTTACCGTTTCGGATTTCGCGCATGTAAAAACAGCTAATGATTAATTCTCTGCGTTCTATGAGTTTCAAGGTAGCGTAGGCTATACCCTACATCATCCTCCTGATAGTTGAAGTGAAGGGTCACATCTGAAGATTCCATCGAAGGCAGAAAATATCCAGCTCTAGAAATGAAGACTCAAGGAATCTCCGGCTACGTTTCGAAGCCGGAGAGGATTGCAGGGTTCTTTGGGATACCTTTGAGATATTGCTTGATGAATTGCTAGCATCACTTAGACGGCGCATTCAAGACTATAAACAAGGCGGGGCAAGATCTCAAAGTCCTTCGGGGGCTACTATTGGGATATGCTAAATGGGTATCACCATAACACGTCCTTATTCCGGCTAACCTGGGTGGCCCATAGTTGGTAGCAAGGCCTATGGCCTGCTGGGTGGCCCAGTTAGACGGATCTATAAGGGAGGCCCATGCCAGATAAAGGAAGGCTATGTAGGAGTCACCGACATACTCAGAGCCTTGGAGTGCAAGACACGAAAGACTAGTTCATATTAGTGTAGGACTCTTTACCTTGTCCGGCAAGGACCTTTCCCTATAAACCCTAGGTTCTAGTGCCTTTATAAGCAGGACCCATGGGAGCCTTTACGGTACAACCTAGATTGCTACGTACAACATGCAACACCTCGCACAGTGAACCTATCTCTATAACTCGGAGTATTGCCATTATAGTGATTTATAGCAGGTGTAGAGTTCCGCCACAGTTGTGGGATTTGAACCTAGGTAAGATGTGTTACCTCGTACCCGCCAACTCTCCGCCTTACCCCATGTCTCTAAACACGCACTGTGAGGACCCCGCCATGGCATACTCATCGGCAATACCATCACATTGAACTTGAAGTTTTCACTTTGAAGCTTGATAGCATGTAGAAGGCTTGATCTTCGTGCAATTTTAGTGGTGGCACTAGTAGTTGAAGGTGCCTTATGATGATGGTGTCGACGGAGGTCATTGCCATGCCTTGTCGAGGTTTGTGTTGGTGCATCACTTGGTCATCCACATGACGCTTTCAACGATGGTCATTTTCCTTAGCACTCTTCATGTGATGGTGGTCCCTTCTTGGGCTTGGTTGAGCATTATGGATGGTGCTCAACATGTATTCTACGCCTTCATGGCTAAGATGCCTTGGTCGATGTCTTGTATCCTCTTGATGTTGGTGATGATCATGAGAGGATGTATGTTGATGAAGATTCTTTCTTCGTGGCGCCTTGTGTGGAAGATGATGTTTGGGCACTAATTTTCTTGGAGTAGGTGGAACTTGATGCCTTGGAGGTAGATGCACTTGACTCCTTGGAGGTGGTGGTGCTTGGAGCCTTGGAGATGTTGTTGCTAGACTGCTTGGAGGTGATGGCGCTCGTCTCCTTGGATATGGTGGCACATGATGCCATGTAGGTGGATCATCGAAGTAAGTGGTGCCCTTTGGTGTGGCATGCTTGGCCTTGAAGGTCATGGTTTCTTGATGATGCACCTCCACTTGCTTGGCATATTAGTCTTCCATCTCCAAGCGGTGGAGGAATTCTTCATGGCTCATGGAAGAGCTATCAACATCGATGAAGTTCTCCATGTCCTCCATGCTAGGAGAGGCGTCATCGATGTCGCACTCGAAGTCGTCCATGTTTGGGGAGTCGTTGTTGATGTAGTACTCCATATCACCCAAGCATGTGGAGCCATTGTTGGTGTAGTGCTCCATGCATGAGGAGCCATTATCGACGTAGAGCTCCAATTCCTCCATGCTTGAGGAGCCATAGTTGATGATGTGCCGCATATCTTCCATGCATGTGGAGCTGTCATAGTTGTAGTGCTCCGGGTCCTCAAAGCATGTGGAGCCATTGTAGGTGTAGTGCTACGTCATGTCCTCTATACTTGTGGAGTCGTAGTCATGGTGGCTCATCATGGATTCTTCATAGATATCATCCTCGGTTCCGAAGTCACTAGACATGATTCACAAGACCAAGTGGTGTATATGGAAGTGGTAGGGGTTAGGGATGCAACATTAAACCTTACTTTATCATGGAAGGTAGTATCGTGCAAGTGGCCACACTTGAGAGCAATAAACCAAGCAAGGTGAAGTTCACGTGGAACACCAAAACCAACTAACCACTAAAAAAACACACACACACACAAAGCTTATGGTGGATAGGTATGGAAGGTGGCATGTCCAAGAACAATCCGAAATCAAGATATTGTAATGGCAAGTAAAGAACCATGATGATCGCAAACCAAAACAAGTCAATCCACAAGATAGGAATTTTGTAGAAGGAAAAACATACGGTGGGATAAATGGGACTTGTGCGATGGAGAAAGTGAGCTAAGAACCAAATGATTACCTAGCAAAGACTATGTTGGGGATATGCTATATGGGTATCCCCATAGCATGTCACCAATCCGCCTAACCCGGGTGGCCCATAGTTGGTAGCAAGGCCTATGGCCTGCTGGTTGCCTAGTTAGACGGATCATGAAGGGAGGCCCATGCCGGATTGAGGAAGGCTACGCAGGAGTCACTGACATATGTGGAGCCTTGGAGTACAAGACACGGAAGACTAGTTTGTATTAGTGTATGACTCTTTACCTTGTCCGGTAAGGACCTTTCCATGTGAACCCTAGGTCTTGGCGCCTTTATAAGCCAGCCTACGGGAGCCTTTAGGGCAACAATTCATAACACCCTCGCACAACGAACCAATCCCTATAACTCAGCGTATTGCCATTATAGTGATTTATAGCAGGAGTAGAGTTTCGCCACCGTTGTGGGACTTGAAACCGGGTAAGCTGCGTTACCTCGTACCCGCCAACTCTCCGCCTTACCCTACGTCTCTAAACACGCACTGTGAGGACCCCTCCATGGCATACTCGTCGGTAATTGTCGTGGAAATGGCCACAGCAGTCACTGCCATAGGCAGCGATTGAGTGTTTCGTGAGGAAGAGTTGGCGGCCATCTGCGGTGCGAGATGGGGGCGGATGCACATGGGTTTACCCAGGTTCGCCCCCCCGGAGGGTAAAGACCTACTCCTTCTAGATTAGATAATGAGAGAGCGAGTTACAGGGGTGGCGAGCTCGGCGGCTAGGTAGCGAGTCGCTTGAGGGGGTGTATGATGGAACGTAAGGTTCTAGGATGCCCTAGGGAGGTTTATATATGAAGCACCTCGCTAGGGTTTACAAGCTATCCCCGAACAAGATAAGGTTCCGGGGGCTTTTGACCTAATCCGACTGGGCTTCTGCTACGCTTCTGGGCTTCCACTCGCCGGTCGATGGGCCTTTCCTTCCTTAACGGTCCAGTCGCTGTCCTCCAGACGCACTCGCAGGCCTTTTGGCCCACTCGAAACGTTCCGCTGGGCATACCCCCTTTGGCATATCCCCATCAGTACTCCCCGAGGCCATCGTTGATGCAGGCGCGGGCGTCCTTTTGGCGTTCGAAGTAGGCGAGCCCAATTTGGACGTCCAGTCGAGTCGGCAAAGGACTTTATTAGAACCGAGGAGAATTTCTCCATAGCTCCATTCGTCACTTCAGTGAACATCACCGCCGCCCAGTCGTCATTTCGACGAGAGGAAAGACTGGCGGGTGGCGAGTAGACCAAAGGAGTTGGACCATCAAATCTAGTCAAACTATCCTTTGGAATTTCCAACGGTAACTACGGCGGAATTCATTCTTCCTCATTTGCTCTTCCTTCCTGCTTCCTCCCGACTTACTCTCCCCGCGTCGCGCGATTCCACCTCTCACTCGATGGCACCTCCCAAGGGCTCATGGGGGAAGTCCAAGTGCACCACGGCCCAACTTAGATCCTTCGAGGACACCGGGGTGCTCCGCAAGGGGAATTGGCGAGTTCCCCCCTCCTCCGAGACCAAACCGAAACCGCGACCCGGCGAGTTCATCTACTTCACCAGTCATCTTGAGAGGGGCTTAGGGTTCCCTACCTCGCTCTTCTTCTATCGCTTCTGCGTGTACTACACGATCAAGCCCTCCGATCTTGGTCCACATAGCATCCAACAGCTGGTGATCTTCGTCGCTTTCTGCGAATGCTACCTTGGCTGCAGGCCATATTTCCCGCTGTGGCTGGAGCTCTTCCACGGCCACATCGCGCGCGAGGCGTCCAGCGGCTTGATGCTGGCCACAGGCGAGGTCACCTTCTAGTTGAAACCGAAGGACAACTTCGTCAAGCTCCTCTTGCCGAAGAAGGTCGCCAGCGAGTGGAAGAAGAGCTGGTTCTATGTCAAGGAAGCCCCTCCCTCCGGCGAGGTATCTCTTCCTGAGTTCGTCGCCGAGAGGAGCGAGCCCCGTCGGTTGGCGCCAAAGAAGCTTCCTGAAGATCAGTGGATGGCTGTCGCAGAAATGATGGATCAGATCTAGAAGCTGAGGGATCAGGGGTTGGTCTCGATCAACCTCTACAATTGCTGGCTCAGGCGGCGCCTGGTCCCGTTGGCGGCTCGATCGCACTGGATGTACGAATACAGCGGGAAGCATGATCCATCACAAACCAGCAAGGAGTCATGGGAGGCCGAGGACTACAAGGCCGCCCTGAAGAAGATTACCGATGCGAAGTTCACTGGCGCGGCGGTCAGGGTCGTGCCGTATACTCCTATGAAGAATGAAGCCCCCACAGTAAGTTCTCTTTCCAATCACTGCATCTGTATCTCAACTTCAGTCTTCTCGCTTGGTGTGTTTTGACTTGTGGTGGTTCTCAGCTTTTTCAGGTATTGGAGGGTTGGCTCCCTTCGCTTGACGAAGAGGTTCCCCAGGAACTAGAGGAAGATTCCGAGGGGGATCCTTCCGACAGCGACGGGGAAGAAGAAGAGGTCCCTCCCCCAGCGCCTGTGGCTCGCAAGACCCGGATGCAGAAACAGCGAGAGGTCGAGGCGAGCCGTAGCCTAGACGAGTTCAAAGAAGGCGACGAGGTCGCCTAGGAGCAAATGTCTCGGCGCACCGCTACGCCATCGAAGCCCCCATGCCGGCCCAAGTCGCCGACAAAATGGCCTGCATCACTGGCCAGGTCGTCAGTGGTGTTCGAGTCGGATGACGACTCCGACGACGAAGGATCTCCCGAAGTCTCGCACAAGGCCCCAAGGGATGCAGTCCCGACGAAGGGGTTGGAAGGCGAGGACACGGAGGTGGTGGTAGAGGTTCCCATGGCGACGATCACGCCGTCAACCTCGAGGGTTCCAAGCCAAGAAGCAACTGAGGTGATGCTGCCCAAGTCGCCACAGCATCGAAGGCGACGGCGTCGGAGCCGGAGATCCCAGCGACTACAGCTTCATTGTCAAGGAAGCCTCGGTTTCGTGGGCTTCGGACGTCTTCGAGAGGGGGCTCAGCCAAAGCTGGGTCCCGAGTTGGACAAGCCCGCCCATATCAGTACCGGGCTTCGTGTCCTTCCAGTCGCCAAGTAAGTTGCGCTTCCTCGTCCCAATTTGCCTTGCTTCTTTCGCGTTGTTGTTGTGCTGATTGGAGGGGCTCGTCCAGGTCGGGGGCTAAGACGATTGGTCGCCCTTCGGTTGCTAAGATTCCATCGGCCACTGGCGTGGGAGAGGGCGATCTGCCCAAGAAGAGGAAAGCCTCCGAAGATGTTGCAGCCGCTGAAGCTATGAAGAAGCAGAAGGGGGGCGCTGACGACGCTGCGACCAGGGGAAGCGCCACGGAGCTAGCTGCTGCGCCAGTCACCAAAGAGGTGGCGGCGACGCAATCAGAGCCAGTACTGGCTGCGTCCATGCCGGAGGCGCCAGTCTCGGCGACCAGCGCCCCTGCTAGGGCGTCAGTGACGTTCCCTCGTTTTATGGAGAAGGGGTTTCTAGGTGTTGCGGACACGCAATCTCCGCAATGTCCGGAAATCGTGGATGCGGACATTGGGTCCCGCCGCGGACGCACCTCCTTCACGGTCCCGTCGACTGACGCCGCTGAACTTCACAAGATGCTCGGCGCTGCTATTCAGGTATGTGCAGTCCCCGAATTCCTAGTCGCTGAATTTCAGCGGCTAGGAATTGTTTTTCATTTCCTTCCTTCTCCAGTCCCCGAGTTCCTAGTCGCTGAATTTCAGCGGCTGGGAACTGGGTTTTGTTTCTCTTCCTTCTCCAGTCCTCGAGTTCCTAGTCGCTGAATTTCAGCGGCTGGGAACTATGTTTTTCATTTCCTTCCTTCTCCAGTCCCCGAGTTCCTAGTCGCTGAATTTCAGCGGCTGGGAACTGGGTTTTTGTTTTTCTTTCAATGCTTAGTTGGGTTCTTTGTTTACAGGGGTTACAAAGGGAGTCGACTGATCGACAGGCTGCACGAGAGCACTTGGAGGGTGACTTGCGCGAAGCGCAGGAGGTGAACCAGCGGCTTCAGGACACAATTGGTGAGTGTCTGTTTGGCTTTATTATTCTATTCCTGTTTTGAGCTGGTTGTGTGCAATACTCTGATATCTTCTCTTGCAGATGGTTTCTCGGCTGAGATCTCCAAGGCCCGTGAGGGGTATGTCCCACTCACCGAACTGGACGGGGCGAATGGGCGAGTAGCCTCCCTGGTCAAGGACTTGGAGGAGGCTAAGGCGGCCTCAATTTCTTCGGAGGAACGGGCGAAGGCTGCCGTCGCCACGGCTGAAGAAGAACGCAAGGCCGCAGACTCCATCATCGTGGGGCTGCATAACGAGCAGACTGCCTTGGAGAATCACATGAAGGAGAACTGTCGCAAACTCCTTGGTTAGTCTTTTGTCTTTTCTTGACCCTTTCGTCTGGTCCCTGCTATGGGGATTTCATAGTTTCACTGACGCCTGACTTTGCAGCTGTGGTAGGCCAAAGCGACTCGGTTGTGCACACGTACAGCGCCTCGCAGTGTGTGACTGTCGTGGTGAATGCAGCCACAGCCTGGGCATTGTGTGTCCAAGCGGCTCTCTAGGGCACGTCTCCCACCGAGGTTATCCTTGGGGGGTTGACGGAGGTGTGGCGCTATCTGGAGGAGGTACCCGCCGTTGTGGAGTGGATGACGCGCTCGACGTTCAGACGCGGGGCTGCCACGGTGTTGAGCTTGGGTCTCGCCCATTTCCCCGATGACTTCGATCTTGACGATGTGACGAGTGGCTATCCGTCGGTGACCGGCACGGTGGAGATGTCGGAGGTGCTGAAGTTGACCGCGAAGGCCACTCCTTACGCCGATCGTGTCTTGGCGATGGGAGATCTGCTGCCATATCAGGAGACGGTGTTGGCGCCTGGCGACCCCGAGCCGGAGTACCGCGACATGAAGTCGGAGCAGCCCTTCCGGTCGTCGGTGTCGAAGTCGCTGACGACGTATCCGACGAACCCGTGGCAGCCTTTTGTGCGCGTCAAGGGTGGTGGTGGTGCCTCGTCATCAGGTCCTGTAGAGTAGACAATGTAATTTGCCAAGTTGTTATAAATGCCGAGTGGCGAATGCTATTAGATACTTTTTTAATATATGCCACGGGGGGTCGATCGACTCGTGTTTTGATGAGTAATGTATGTTGTGTTTTTCCTATGAATTGTTTTGATTGAGCGAGTCCCCGGGCTCGTCCGCCTTTTAATGGGGTATAACTCCATTGTATACTTTTGTGTATTTGTTGTGTTTACGTGTTGTTTTTATCCCTCGCGTCTTCTGAGTGGTGAGTCCACGAGCACGGGTAGGACTGAATTGTGAGCGAGTCCCCGAGCGTGGAGCCCGACCGTACTGGACATGATCCTGTTGCAGGTTGTGAGTGCGTTGTTTGTAACACGTCTCCTCCCCTAGACTGGAGAGCTAGCCCCTTAGCGAGCCCTAGGCAGCTCTCTTACTTGGTGTGTTCCTGATCCGCGTGGGGGTTTCCGTTTTGCGGAGTCCTCGTGCGTGGTACTTTACCGTTCGAGTCGCTTTGCGCGAGGGTGGGAGGGACAGATCGCTGTGAGAAGCGTGTATCGGATGTCTTGGCCCGGCGGACCAATCGGGCTAGGCGACTCCAATGGCGGCTCTGGGTTGGCGTTTTTCGTGGACGACCCAAGGCCCGAATATTTCCGGTTCCCTTGTGCCGCACTACTTGGCCGTGCCGGTCGCTCGACCAGAGGTTGACTTCTGTAAGTAGCGTATTGCTGGCATGTACGAGTGCGAGTGGCACAAGAATATGGCGAGTGGACACAATTTGTGCAATCTGAATGAATTTCATTATATATTCTGATGGAGTACAGTGTGGGGTTCTAAGTATAGAACTTTCTGAGGAGGTTTACATTCCATGGCCTCCCGACCTCCAATTGGCCATCACCCCGTATGTCGATGAGGTAGTAGGCGTCGTTGCCAAGGACTCGGCCTATGGCGAATGGCCCCTCCCATGGGGGGACAGCTTGTGCATGCCCTTCTTGTCTTGGGCTAGTCGTAGGACCAGGTCGCCTTCCTGGAAGGTGCGAGATCGCACTCGGCGGCTGTGATAGCGGGGAAGTCCTTGCTGGTATATGATGGTGCGGGAGCGAGCCAGCTCACGTGCCTCGTCGAGTTGGTCGATGCTGTCTTGGCGGGCGATCTCGTTGGCCGCCTCGACATAGTTGGCGACTCGAGGGGAGTCGTGCTCCAGGTCTGTTGGCATTACGGCCTCGGCGCCATACACCATGAAGAAAGGCGTGAACCCGGTTGATCGGTTGATGGACGTGCGGATCCCCCATATCACAGAGGGGAACTCATCGACCCAGCATCCTGGGGTGCACTCGAGGGGCACATGCAGTCGTGGCTTGATCCCGTGGAGGACGCTCAGGTTGGCGCGCTCTGCTTGGCCATTTTATTCCGGGTGGCCGACTGATGCGAGGTCGAGTCGGATACCATGCTCCTCGCAGAATTCCGCCATGGCCCCCTTGGCAAATTTTGTGTCGTTGTCTATTATGATGCTGTGCGCGTAGCCGTACCGATAGATGAGTTCGTGGAGGAACTTGGTGGCCGTCTTGCCAACGCACTTTTTGATCGGCTTGGCCTCGACCCATTTGGTAAACTTGTAGACTGCGACCAGGAGGTAAGTGAACCCAGATGGGGCCTTCTTGAATGGGCCTACCATGTCCATGCCCCATACGGCGAATAGCCACGTGATGGGTATTGTCTTGAGTGCCAGCTAGGAAGGTGCGTCTGGTTGGCGTACTTCTGGCACCTGACGCATCGTTGGACGATGTTGGTGGCGTCGGCGTGTGCGGTGAGCCAGTAGAAACCGTGCCGCATGGCCTTGGCGACTAGCGACTTGGCGCCGGCGTGATGGCCGCAGTCGCCGGCGTGAATGTCCTGGAGGATCTTGCGGCCTTCTTCTGGTTGTACACAGCGCTGGAACATGCCAGTAACGCTACGCTTGTGGAGCTCGCCGTTGATGATGACGAAGGATTTGCAGCGGCGCGCGATCATTCGCGCCTCTATCTCGTTGCTCGGTAGGAGTTTGTGTTCCAGGAAGGCGACATATGGCGCTGTCCAGTCGCTAGGTTCCACAACCATGGCGACTAAGGCCGGTTCTAGTTGTAGTGGGATCCCGACGTCGATATTCTTCGGTGGGCTAACTGAGGGTTTGTGGATGATGTCGAGGAAGAAGCCTACTAGTGGCGCCTGTTGGGTCGATCCGATGCGTGAAAGGGCGTCTGCCTCCTCGTTTTTGTGCCTATCGATCCACTCGATGGAATAGCCGTCAAAGTGTCCTCCCAACTGGTTAACGGCTTGGCGGTACGCGATCATTGTTGGGAAGACAGCGTCGCACGTCCCGGCCACTTGGCCGGCGACTAGGTCGGAGTCGCCATAGCATCATAGGTGGTTGATGTTCATCTCCTTGGCAGCTCTCATGTCGTGGAGGAGGGCTTCGTATTCCACCATGTTGTTGGTGCAGGGCTTGAAGTTGAGGTGGAGCACGTAGCGGAGCTTGTCTCCTTTGGGAGAGGTCAGTATGACCCCAGCCCCCGCGCCATCGGCGTTCTTGGAGCCGTCGAAGTGGAGTGACTAGTAGTGGAGGTATGGGAGCTTCTCGGGCTGCTATGCTTCTTCCCAGTCTGCGAGGAAATCAGCCAGGGCTTGTGACTTGATCGCTTTTCGGGGCTCATACTTGATGTTGTGGACGCCGATCTCGATGGCCCACTTGGCGACTCGCCTAGTTGCCTCGCGATTGTGTATGATGTCCTGCAGGGGCGCGGAGGAGACCACCGTGATTGGGTGCTCCTGGAAGTAGTGTGGGAGCCGCCGCTGTGCTCGGAATACCGCGTACACCAGTTTTTGGTATTACGGGTAGCGCTGTCGTGAGTCCGTTAGGACTTCGCTGATGTAGTATACAGGGCGCTGTATGGGGCGCTCCTTGCCCTCTTCCGGTCATTCGACGACCATCACGGCGCTGACGACTCGATTGGAGGCCGCGACGTAAACGCGCATTGGCTCTTTGTCGAGTGGCGCGGCGAGTAGTGGTGCCGCGAGTAGCACTTCTTTGAGTGCTTTGAGTGCGTCGTCGGCCTCCACGTCCCATGGTAATGTTGGGTTCTTGCGCATCACGTGGTAGAGGGGCATTCCCTTCTCGCCTAGTCGGGGGATGAAGCGACTAAGAGCCGCCACTCGCCCTGCCAACTTTTGGACGTTGTGCAGGCACTCAGGTTTCCCGAGTCGCGCGATGGTGTCGATCTGCGTGGGGTTGGCTTCAATGCCTCGCTTGGAGACTACGTATCCCAGAAGCTGTCCGGTGGGTACGCCGAAGGTGCATTTTCCAGGGTTTAGTTTCATGTTGTACCTCCGCAAGTTTGCAAAGGTTTCGTCTAGATCGGCGAGCAGATCGTCCTGGCGGGTGGATTTTACCACCATGTTGTCGATGTAGATGTGAATGTTGCGGCCAATTTGGCTCGCTAGACACTCCTGCATGCACCTCTGGTATGTGGCGCCTGCGTTCTTGAGGCGAAACGTCATGGCTGTGTAGCAAAATACGCCAAATGGCATGATGAACACCGTCTTCTCCTCGTCTTCGACCGCCATCTTGATCTGGTTATAACCAGAGTATGCGTCGAGAAAACATAGCGACTCCGATCCTGTGGTCAAGTCGATGATCTGATCGATGCGCGGTAGGATGAACTCCTCCTTCGGGCAGGCGCTGTTGAGGTTGGTGTAGTCAATACACATTCTCCAGGTGTTGTTCTTTTTGAGAACCAGGACTGGGTTTGCCAGCCACTTGGAGTATTTGATTGGCCGGATGAAGCCTGCGGCTAACAGGCGCTGGACTTCCTCGGCGATTGCTTGGTGGCGCTCTTCATTGAAGGGCCGTAGCGACTGCTTTACTGGTCGTACTTTGGGGGCAGCGTTAAGTTTGTGCTCAGCGAGTTCCCTCGGGACACCTGGCATGTCAGATGGCTTCCATGCGAAGATGTCGCGGTTCTCACGGCGGAACCCGATGAGCGCGCTTTCCTATGCAGGGCTCATGTGCGACCCGATGGTGACCGTCTGGCTGGAGTCGCCTGGGACGAGCTCGACGGTGCGGGTGTGCGTGGTCCCCTCGAACGTGGAGTTTGCGGCGATTGGTTTCTTCAGGATGGTGGGATCGTCCTTGTTGATGTTGCCCGCGTATTTCGCGAGCTCCTCCGTGTGGTCGGTCTCCACGGCAATGACGGCATCGGCGAGCTCGGCACCTTTTTCCTCGCATTCCACGGCCATGTCGGGGTCGCCGTGGACGGTGATGATGCCGCTTGGCCCCGGAAGCTTCATCATGTTGTAGGCGTAGTGTGGGGTCGCCATGAACTTTGCGAATCCCTGGCGGCCCAGGACGCAGTGGTAGGGGCTGTGGAAGTTCACCAACTCGAAGACGATCCTCTCCGTGCGGTAGTTTGTTGGAGTGCCGAAGGTGACTGGCAGCGTCACTTTCCCGATCGGGTACACCTTCCGACCCAGGACGATGTCGTGGAAGGTCATCAGTGTTGGCTTGATGGCTGTTTCTGGGAGCTGGAGCCTTTTGAAAGTGTCGAGGTACAAGATGTTGATGGAGCTCCCACCGTCCATCAGCGTCTTGGGCAGCCAGTAGTCGGCCACCTTTGGCCTGACTACCACGGCGACTCACCATGGGTACTCGATTCTTAGTGCGTGGTCCTGGCGACTCCAGGTGATGCTCTGCTCGGACCAGTTTAGGAAGCAGGGGATGTCGACTTGCGTCACCGCATTGACGGCGACCGCACGGGCAAGTACCTTGTTCTCACGCTTGGTGCCGAGCCCGGTGAAGGTATGTAGCGACCCGACGGCAGTTCCGAAGCCGCCGCCGTTCTTGTTGTCCCGAGGTTGGTTGTTGTTGGGGTCTTCCCTTGCACGTCTCGCGTTCTCAATCTCTTTGAGAGAGTGGCAGTCGGCGGTGGTGTGGGTGGCGGGTTTTCCCTCCCTGCTATGGTAGATGCAGGGCTGATTAAGCAGGGCGGCGGGGTCGAATTTCGGCCTCGTCGCGTTGTTGGCGCGGTAGTTTCCTCCGTCGCGGCGGTAGTTCTTGGAGTCGCGCTGGATGTAGTCGGCGTTGGCGACGAAATCGACTCGCCCGTCCGTCCGGCGTTTGCCAGTGATGCGGGTATTGCTGTAGCGCATGTTGCGTAGGCGCCCGCTGTCATGGATGCTAGTGCGACGTCTTCCTCCCGACTCGTCGTTGGAGTCTTGGTTGGGGTCCTCCTCCGCGTAGCGCTTGGCGATCTCGAGGAGGTCAGGGATGTTATCGAGCGTCCGGTAGACCCTCTTGATCTGGTGACCAGGGGTTCGTACCGGCATGCGTTTTTGAAGCAGTGTATCGCCATGTCTGGGTGGATGCCGGAGGCGTTTATCCACAGTTCTTGCCACCTGTGGATCCACCGGCGGGTCGACTCGCGTGGTCCCTGGATGCATCGCACCAGGTCTTCTATTGTGGTGGCGCGGGTGTAGGAGCCCTCAAAGTGCCTGACGAAGGCGTCCCGCATTTCTTCCCAGGAATCAATGCTGTCGAGAGGGAGGGTGTTGATCCACTGCCGGGTCGCACCCTCCATCATCAGGGGGAGGTAGCGAGCGGCGAGCAGGTCGTTGTGGCCTGCGATCCCCATTGCCATGAGGTATGTGTCCAACCAGACGGCGGGGTCGTACGTTGGGTCGTACTTCTCGATCTCCTTAGGGGCCTTGAAGTTGGCCGAGTATTTTGCCCCGCGAATCATTGGTCCAAAGCATTGTGGCCCGACTCGGCTGAGCGAACCTCTTGGCTCCGGTTCGCCGCGGTTGGTGAGGGTGTGCCGCAGGTCGTAGGGCTGGCGCGACTGCCACGTCTGGTTGTTGATGATGTTCATTCGGGCGTCGATGGGTTGCCCGTTGGCGGCAACCGTGTTGTTTGCCGGTCGCGGCTCGTTGGTTGAGAGCGTGGGATTGGTGGCCCGTGGTTGATTTGCTAGGGGCTGGGGTGGTGGGCAAACTATTGTGTTGGCCACGGTGGGGTGGCCGCTTGATGCCGCCCTGCTTGCCAAAGAGCGGGAGTACATTCGCCCCTGCGGGCCAACTCCCGCGGCTTGTTGCTCAACGGCCCTGACGAGTAGGGCCTTGGCGTACTGGATATGTAGCGCGCCGTCGCCCTGGACATCGAGGTTGGTGATCGCGACATCAGCCGCGACAATGTTGTCCATCGGGGTGGAGTATAGTGGTATCCTATTGGCGTCACGGGCTTGAGGCGAGATGATGATCCGCGGTTGGTACGGTGGGGACGCGTGGCCCTTGGGTGGTGGAGGAGTCCCAGTCGCCGGCACTCCAGGTGGTGGTCTTGCGGGGTTGCTCCCTCCTGGCGGCGCGTTCTCACAGTATTCGCGCTCGGCGGCGCGCATGGGGTTGCCCTCGTCGTTGAAATTCAGGACGCGGCCCTGAACGTCGGGGTTCAGGCGGGTCCTGATGCGGCGCTGGTGGTAGAGTGATAGCTCCTGCGCCGTTTCTCACTCGAGGCGGTATTTCTCGCGCTCGGCGAGTTCGTTGTGTTGCGCCTCCGCGAGCCGCGGGCGGGCTTCCTCCACCTCCGTGGCCGTCGCGGTCGGCGGGATCGGCGTGGAGAACGGATCTGGCGGGGCAGTCGTGCTACCCGCCATGTAGATCACGTTGAAGTGATTGGATCTGGCGCTAAAATCCTCGGGGGATTCCGAGCCGGAGTCGGAGTCGAAGATCCCCAGGATGTAGGGGTCCTCGAAATCCTCGGGGTTGGAGACTCGCGACTCGCGTGATGGAGTCCTCCCGTGACGTGGCGGTGATATATGCGCCGACCGATGCAGGGGTCACGGAGTCGGCGTCGTCGTTCAGGGCGTCGTCGTTGGTGGCGACGTTAGTCTCGACCGCGTCGCTGGCGGCCGAGTCGTACTTGGTGATGAGGCTCCTAATGGAACGGACCTGCTCCTCCGAAAGCAGGTCGCGGTGTGGCGGCGATCCGCCAACGATCACCATCGCGGCTGGGTCGATTGCGCCGGTGAAGCCGATGAAGAGGTTGATGGAGCCGACGGGCATCACCGCGGCGTGGGTGACCGGGCGTGATGCCGGGATATAACTGCTGGGCAGGATCTGTAAGATCTCGCCAATGGCAATCATGCGACCCGGTGGCGATCGGTCGATCGATTGGTGAGTAGGGTCTCGCCGCAGAACTCAGGTCAGTCCCGCTACGACCCACGGTGGGTGCCACTGTCATGGAAATGGCCACGGCAGTCGCTGCCATAGGCAGCGATTGAGTGTTTCATGAGGAAGAGTTGGCGGCCATCTGCGGTGCGAGATGGGGGTGGATGCACATGGGTTTACCCAGGTTCGGCCCCCCGGATGGTAAAGACCTACTCCTGCTAGATTAGATTATGAGAGAGCGAGTTATAGGGGTGGCGAGCTCGGCGGCTAGGCAGCGAGTCGCTTGAGAGGGTGTATGATGGAACGTAAGGTTCCAGGATACCCTAGGGAGGTTTATATATGAAGCACCTCGCTAGGGTTTACAAGCTGTCCCCGAACAAGATAAGGATCCAGGGGCTTTTGACCTAAACCGGCTGGGCTTCTGCTACTCTTCTGGGCTTCCACTCGCCAATCGATGGGCCTTTCCTTCCTTCACGATCCAGTCAATGTCCTCCGGACGCACTCGCAGGCCTTTCGGCCCACTCGGAACATTCCGCTGGGCATACCCCCTTTGGCATATCCCCATCAGCAATACCACGACAGTTGGCGCCCACCGTGGGGCAAGAGGCGCTTCGAGCTCTACACCAGGCGAGGTCCAATCTCTTTGTCGGAATCGGCGATACCATAGCCATTGGTCATGTTCTCTTCTTCGGTAACGTCCCGATCGTCCCTCTAGATGAGTTTTGGGTGCCGGCGAATACAAACCCCACGCGCTACTCCGTCATCCCCTTCGGAGACATCCACAGCTTCATCGGCGAAACTGACTCGGGTCCTAGCTCCCAGGAAGTCAGAAACTCGTCAAGCCCCGCACGGACAGCCTATGAGCATGACACGTTCGTAGAAGATCTGGGCCATACCTCTCCTTGGAATATGGTGGCTCGGATCAGGAAATTTCAAGGCCAACCCAAACCGCCCCTGGGTAGGATATAAAGGTGGAAGGACCCCGCAAATCCGCTTGTCTTCCCCGAGCGTTAGAGATGGGCATGTCACACTTTGTCAGTGTCGTCACAATCTTCGATCTAGCCACATGCGTGCAAAGGGATGGAGAACCTCCCCGCGAATACCTCGCTAGATGGATGAGGGTGAGGGAAACCCTAGAGGGCGACCGTGCCGACGAGCTCGTATACCACTTTGTGGAAGGGCTCACGCCTGGAACACTCCTCTGGCATACCCTTCGAAGGCGATAGGCCGCAGGCCCTCTCACCCTTGGTGAGATGGTTACCATCGTCAACGAATATGCGGACGCCAATGAAGAGGCCATGGCGGCAACCGTGGCAGTAACCGGAGGAGGAAACAACAACAACAACGACTCGCCTCCATCACCCTCCACATCCGCCATCGCCAACACCGAGGACAACTCCGACTCCGTCCTTGACGCACTTTACACTGATATCAGTATAGATGCCGGTGGATCGGACGGTAACTCGGAGGAATACGATGCTGTTATGAGGGAGATCGAGTAGGAGATCGAGAAGGAGGAGCGTGCTGAGAAGACCAACACCTCCCACCAGGTGCTGGTCGCCATTGCGAGCGTGAGGGAAGAAGACGGACATGAATTGGAACGTTAGAGAGCTCCGCCCACGCCAGCAGTCACCGGAGTAGTAGCAGCTAAGAAAGCCGCAGAGCCTCCGGCTCTGGCCAAAGCCATGCCTCCTCCGGTTATCCGCCTGCTACCGGTGCCGGCACTTACCACGGCCCCTAGTATGGCCCAACAATCAAATTAGCCGCCAATGCCACCATCAACGTCTGTAGTCGGCAACCCACTTGCCACTCCCGCCAACAAAATCTACGACGCACTTCTTGTTGAGCCAATCACTGTTGCCCATATCCGGAGCGTTACGGAGCTTGATGAGAAGCGTGCAGAAATCTTGGCGGAGGCCAAGTGCATCGCGGAGCAAGGCGCTAAGCTAGACGAAGACATGGCTAAGGCGCAACAATCCATCAAGGCGGCAAGAGCTATGGAGGCCAAATACAAGCAATTGTTGTTAAAGCAAAAGACAAAGAATGTACCAGCTCATGTCATGGAAGATCCCGACGTTTGGCGAAGGTTGGGATATAATGGGTCTAAGCTGACAAAAGCCACCCCTTACATAGATTCAGAGGGGAGGCATGTCATGCCAACTCCCGCTCTCAACATTGTCATCGCCAAGACCCTCCTGGAGTAGGACAGGTCACCAGAAGTAGTTGCTCAGGTGTACGACCTTGTCGCTAAGGCATGCAAGCAACAGGAAAAGGCCACCTCGCAGAGGCTTGAGTCCAACCTTGAGCTCTGCCAGTCAACCCTGAACTGCCGCAGAAGGCCAAAATCTCCCCGTGATGAAGGATCCCACAAAGGCTCTATAGAGCAAAGACGGAGAGAGGCATGCAACAGGGCTGACGCCATCCCCATATCCTCTGATCATGGAGAAAAGGCTTGTCCCCGTCGGTCGCCACCTCCACCACCATCTCGGTGTCACGAGGAACCAGAGCCGCACCACCGCACTAGCATGCCAACTCCAAGGCGGTCCCAGCCCAGCATCGTTATACGCGATCAGGGCGAGCAGCCTCAGCATGCCAGAGAGCGCAGCGGGAATGACGGACACAGAAGCAGGTCCCACAAGGAACCGCCATGTCCGACAAGAAACCGCAATAGGCATGAGGAAACATAGGAGGGGCACATCAAGAGAGCTAACCCACCGCCTCCACCGCCACCATCGCCACCTAGTAGCCATCATGGCGGAGGACATGGCAGAGCTCATAGATCACGCCACAATTCCCCTCCCCATGACAGAAAAGGGAGGTAGCTAGAGCCATACGATGCACGTTCACGGCTTGACAAGATCCAAGAAGCTCGGGAGCTCCCATACCTTGGATCACGTTGTTTTGGACCAGTGATACGGGCCACAACCTACCCCAAGGGCCTCCGGATGACAAGACCATCAAGCCGTACAACAACACTGCCTGGCCAGCAACGTGGTTGCAGGACTACAGCAAAGCAATCCACATCGCAGGGGGAAACCCCAACGTCACCGTCAAGTAACTCCCACTCATGTTGACCGGCACCGCCTGACAATGGATCGACGACTTACCGGATAAATCAATATGCAATTGGTTGGACATGCATGAAGCGTTCACCAAAAATTTCAAGCGTACGTACAAATGTCCCTGTAATGTCGAAGACCTACAGCGGTGTGTGCAAGAAAATGATGAAACCTCTCGTGCCTACCTCTCTTGTTGGCTGGATATGAAAAAATCCTGCACAGGGTTGCACAAATAGACCGCTATGGCCGCCTTCATTGATGGCCTAGAAAAGGGAACTTTGCTCCAGCATACGTTGAAGCGCAAGCAAGACAACAATGAGCTCAACCTCAATGCAATGATCGCCATGGCTAGCGAGTTTGCTACTGCTGATGATGACGCGCATGGATCGTTGTCGGTGATAGCAATCCCTACCTAGGCCAGGAAGAACAACAATAACAAATGGAAGAATCCGCCCGAAGAGAAGAAAGTAGCTGACATGGTCGCCGCAACGTTCACTGGCAGAGGCAATGGAGGACAGCACGGACGTGGTCGGGGGGATAGCAGTAGCCAGCAGAGGAGTGACACTACACCCTCAGCACCCCGCGTTCCCTAAACGTACGAAGCGTATCGCGATATGCCATGTTTCGTCCATCTCGATGCCAATGGAAAATCCACCCACACCAATCGCCAGTGCAAGTTTGTCAATGATCTCAAGGAGGACCCTGAGTCAGGCTACAAGCAAAGTCAGAAAAATAGACGCCGTGGAAAAGGCAAAGGGAAGAAGAAGAAGGAAGAGCCCAAGGAATCAAGTGACATGGACGAGGACATGGACCCAAAATCTTCCGACAAGGGAGAGGATAAAGGGAAAATTCCTTTTGAAAAGAAGGCACCATGTTACCACACCTTCCTTGGCACCCCAACCGTCCGGGCCTAGAAAACCTCTCTAAGGATACTGATGGCTACCCTCCCTCCGGTTCCCCAGTATGTCAAGTGGTCGGAAGTTCCAAATTACTTGGGATAGGAAAGATCACCCAGAACTTATCCCAATAGAGGACCAGTATGCCATGGTCATCAACCCTTTGATTGACGGCACGGAGTTCACCAAGTGCCTCGTGGACAGTGGAAGTAGCATCAACATCATGTACCTAGATACACTGCACAAGATGAACTTGACAGAGACCCAGCTAAGCAAGAGCAACACCGTGTTCCATGGGTTTGTCCCCGACCGACAAGCAAATTCCCTGGGCTGCATCACCCTTCCGGTCGCTTTTGACAATCTCAACAACTACCGCCAAGAACGCATGACCTTTGAAGTGGTGCCCTTCAAGAGAGTGTACCATGTCATCTTCGGACATGACATCTTCCACTCCTTCCTTGCAAGGCCATGCTTTGTCTACAACAAGCTCAAGATTCCCGGACCAAATGGTGTCATCACCGTTGACGGAAGTTTCACCAAGGCATGGGAGTGCGAGCTCAGTGAAGCCGCCTTCACCGAAGCAATCCTATACGGTGAGGAGGTCAAGGAGATCCAGAACCAGGTCGATGCCTCGGAGATGCCAGCTTCAAAGAAGCAAATCACTACTGCCAAACCCGCCTTCGAGGCCGCCATCAAAACCAAGCAAGTGGAGCTTGTCGAAGGTGATTCCTCCAAGACCACCGCCATTGGCACGAACCTAGATCCCAAATAGGAAAGTGCGCTCATCGAGTTCCTCTGTGAGAATAGGGACATCTTTGCCTAGCAACCTGCCGACATGATAGGTGTACCTAGGGAATTGCCGAGCACAGCTTGAATATTGATCCTAATGCCAAACCGGTGAAACAACCTCTACGACACTTTGGTGATGAAAGATGAAGGGCTATAGGCCAAGAAATAGCTAGGTTACTTAAGGCTAGCTTTACTGAGAAGTTATTCACACCCGATGGGTGGCATATCCTGTACTTGTCCCAAAAATGGAACCAATGAATTAAGAATGTGCGTTGATTACACCGGCTTGAACAAAGCGTGTCCGAAGGATCCATTCACTTTTCCTCGCATTGACCAAGTCATTGACTCGACGGCTGGCTCGGAACTTCTATGTTTTCTCAATGACTACTCACGATACCACCAGATCCGGATGCGAAGGTCGGACCAATTGGCCACTTTGTTCACCACACCCTACGTCACATATTGCTATGTCATGATGCCCTTTGGGTTGAAAAATGCTGGTGCCACGTACCAGCGGATGATGCAACGTTGCCTGCACGACCAAATAGGTCGCAATGTACATGCTTACATGGACGACATCGTGGTAATGTCAAAGAAATCAAATGATCTTATCGCTGACTTGCAGGAAAGCTTCGACAATCTCCGGAAATACAACATGATGCTGAACCCAAAGAAGTGCGTCTTCGGGGTACCATCTAGCAAATTGTTAGGCTTCATCGTTTTGCATCGAGGAATCGAGCTGAACCCGGGGAAAATCAAGGCCATCATCGACATCAAACGCCCGACATGCCTAAAGGACATACAAAGGCTCACAGGCTGCATTGCAGCAGTAAGCCGGTTCATCAGCAGACTTGGTGAGAAGGCTATGCCGCTCTACAAGTTGCTCAAGAAGGCGGACACATTCACATGGACGGACGAAGCTGACGAAGCACTTCAGGAGTTGAAGAGAATACTCTCCTCCCCACCTCTACTTGCAGCACCGGTGCCAAGGGAGCCTATGTTAGTTTACATGTCGGTAACCAACTGAGTAATCAGTATCGTCATCATGGTGGAGCGCAAGGAACCAATGCACAAGTACGGAGTTCAGCGGCCTATTTACTATGTAAGCGAGGTCTTGATGGAATCCAAGCAGCGTTACCCGCACTACCAGAAGATAGAGTATGGAGTTTTCCTTGCTTCACGTAAGTTAAGGCATTATTTCTAGGAGCACCCCATCACAGTAGTGAGCAAAGCTCCACTGTCCGACATCATCAACAACAGCGACGCTATAGGGAGAGTGGCAAAGTGGGGCATTGAACTTGCCGCCTTTGATATCACCTACAAGCGACTCGACGCTATCGAGTCACAAGCATTGGCGGATTTTCTTGCAGATTGGACAGAACAGCCAGAAGACACTCCTTTGCTAGAGACAGGGTATTGGATCATGCACTTTGACGGATCGAAATTACTCAATGGCTCGGGGCTGGTGTATTATTACAATCACCAATAGGAGAGAAGCTACAATACATCTTGTAGATCCACTTCAACGCTAGCAATAACATGGCGGAGTATGAGGCCCTCATTCATGGACTTCGTGTAGTCAAGGATATTGGCATCAAGCACATAGTTTGCTATGGAGATTCCGACTTGGTTGCCCAGCAAGTAGCTGGCACCTAGAACATGCGGAACCCTATGATGGCGGCATATCTAGACGAAGTAGACGAAATAGCCAAGTGCTTCGACGGCTATGAAGTCAAGTATGTCAAATGGGAAGATAATGAGGTTGCAGATCTGCTGTCAAAGCTTGGATCAGCTCGTCGACCAATTCCTCCAGGCGTTTTCCTGGAGCATTTACGGACTCCATCCGTGAAGGGATCAGACCCCGACAACCCGGTTATAGTGGATTCGTTTGTTAACACAGTAACAGTGACCTCTCCAGCTTGGACGAAGCTGTTCATGGGTTATCTACAAGACGGAACTTTGCATGCCGACAAACGCGAAAACCGGCAAATAGTACACAGAGAAAAGGCTATGTCATCATTGATGGCCAGCTATACAAAAGAAGTACCACATGAGTCTTCCTATGATGCGTTTCCCAGCAGCAAGGTATTGAAATCCCTAGAGAAATACATCTTGAAGATTGCGGGCATCACGCCGCTCCCCGGTCGTTGGTGGCTAAGGCCTTCTGACAAGGATTCTACTAGATAACCGCCAAGGCGGACACCGACAAGTTGGTACAAACATGCCCTGGGTGTCAGTTTTATGCAAGACAACCAAGTGTTCCAGCTGAATAATTGCGAACAATACCAATAACTTGGTCGTTCGTAGTCTGGGGGCTGGACATGGTGGGGCCTTTGCAGACAGCACCCTGTGGATTCACACACTTGCTAGTAGCAGTGGAAAAATTCACGAAATGGATTGAAGCTAAACCCATTAGAAAGCTTGATGCTGCAACAACCCTAAAGTTTGTCCGGGATCTAGTGGTGAGATTTGGTCTCCTGCATAGCATCATCACCGACAATGGCAGAAACTTATCTCTCGGAGAAGTTGAGGAATACTGTCATGAGAAAGGCATCCGCCTTGACCTAGCATCTGTGGCACATCCACAGTCAAATGGGCAAGTTGAAAGGGCCAATGGACTAATTCTACACAGAATCAAGCCATGCTTAGAGAAACTGCTACGTAGAGTAGCTGGAGCCTAGGCGAAGGAACTACCATCTGTCTTGTGGAGTTTACGAACAACACCCAATAGATCCACCAGCTTAACTCCTTTCTTCATGGTTTATGGAGCAGAAGTTGTTCTCCCGTCCGACATCCTCCACAATGCACCAAGAGTTTCCGCCTAGAAGGAGGATGACGCTGAAGAATCCAGGCGACTATCTGTGGACCTACTTGAAGAAGAGCACGTGTTGGCATGCCAGAGATCTGCCGTCTACTAGTAGAAGCTGTGCGGCTACCATAGTCATTGCGTAAAGCATCGCTCGTTTAAAGAGGGGGATCTGGTGCTTAGACTTAAGAAGGAGAAATCACACAAAATATCCCCACCTAGGGAAGGACCGTTCGTCATAAGAAAAGCATTGCTAAATGGTTCCTATTACCTCGTCGATATTCGCGAGTTGAAAGATAGGCCAAAAAATTGCAAGCGCAACCAACGTGACTCTGATGATGATTACCCGGAGACAGATCAGCCATGGAACATAGCACAGCTACATCCCTTTTACACTTATCACATTTATATTATGTAATAAGTTTCCTATATGATCAATGAAACAAAGCATTTGGTTCACTCATATCCTCTGAGTCTTATACCTCCTTTAGTTGTTCATTTTTTGGATCATATAAACCCTTTATGTGCAAGGTTGCATTTGCCCTTGTGAAAATTCTTCCTACAGGTGTTAGCTTAAGTTTTCTGGTCTACACGTTTTCTGAAGTTTTTATGTGGATTCCGGATTAGTGACTTTTCGGCACTCAAAGCCGACGATTTTGTTCTTGGGTTCTTGACGGTGCTATTAAGCATCATCACTTGAGAGCATAGTTCTGTGTTATGAGTCTTCCGTCTCACGAAAGGTCAAGCATACGAACCAAAATAATGGAGAAGCCAACACTTGCTTAAAAATATATACACATGTTAGAAACAAATAAGTTGCAGGAAGCTTGAGTAGAAGTTTTTCCGCCTTAGCCAAAACATAAGTTTTTTTTGCATACACATTGCAGAGATACATTTAATATAGACATTGTTTTTTATGGCTCTGCTACAGGGGGCTTCGTGGTAGCATCATCAGGAGAGCCAGGCTGGGAGAGCTCGTCAAACTTTGAAGGAGAGGGTCTAGACTGAGATGTGGCCATATCATCATCCAGGATGTCGGCAGGCACGAAGAGATCAGCCTTGACCATCTTGGAAACTCTGGTATCAAAGCCGGCAAGGGAGTTCCAAATAGCATCGCTATCGATCTCTTGTCCTTCCTCGTCCAGCTTGGGCATGTCGGAAGTCACCAACTCGATGTTGGCATTGTCATAGTGAGCCTTGACCAAGGACAGGGTCATCCTAGAACCAGCCTAGACGCAAGAGGCTTTCCAATCCTTGACTTTCTCGGGGGCTCGGCGCGGGATTTCCGCATACTTGGCCGCTAAGCCTGCCGCCTTGATATTGACGCCCAGAGGTTGAGCTATCTCCTTGGCTTGAGCAATGGCGATGCTGACGAAGTTGCCGGCAAGAGTCATGTGTTCCTTCAGGTCTGGAGCACCCTCTCCCAAATTGGCTAGGCCAATAGGGGCTATGGTTTGCAAAAGAAACAAGGGCCATGAGCACAAACCAATCAAAGAATCGTCTACAATACATAAATGACCAAGACGGAGGAAGGTTACTGAAGATACCCGTCTCTGCTTGAGAGCATGACTCCGCCAATGCATCCCGCTCCTTCTAGACGGTCTTGTACAACTCAAGGTTCCTAGCATTCTGCTCTTTGGCAGCTTGGTTCTGTTCCTTGATCTAGGCAATCTTCGCCTTTCAGGCATTGCATCTCGGAGTCAGCTGATTCTTGCAGCGCCTTCATCGCTGCTTGATGGACTTTGACAGCCTCGGCCAGGTCCTTCATAATTTTGTTTTCATCATCGAGCTCATGGATATGCTTGGATTGCTCGACGATGCTCTTGGCCTTGGCAATGGCTTTTGTAACACGGATATCAGAAAGTGCTATTAGAAGATGGAAGAAATAATTCAATGAGAAAAGCAAGGAGCTGTTGTAGGAAACAGACGCTGGCTATTTTTGATTTGTTCCTTCAGGAATTTGGTTTTACCCTGTTCAAGGTCCAGTTCCTTCCGAAGAGCGGCAAACCTCTCATTAGCGGCTATCCTCCGTTTATTCTCATTCTGCACAAGATGTTAACATGCTTAGTTTCTCTAGAGCATCTAGTCAGAACTATCCAAATTCAACTAAACGCTCGGGGGCTACAGTACATGATTTTAAAGTAAACTAGTTTCTCTAGAGCATCTAGTCGGAACTATCCAGTTTCAACTAAACACTCGAGGGCTACACGAACAAGTTCTACACTTCGTCCTTTGGAGCACTCATGCCAATAACTATTGGATTATCCACCTAAGAGCTCGGGGGCTACAGTGGACATACTACGCAAAGTAAAATAAGTGAAGTTCAAAAAAATTACGATGGCAATGATCCTGAGATTGTTGGCCAGATGAGCATAGGAATCATGGAAGGTCCGGGTATTCTTATAGATTTCGTCGGCCTGCTTGATGAGGTCATCCAGGCTCAATGTCGAAGGAGCCGTAGCCAATGGAGAGGTCGAAGCCGAAGGCATGGATGAATCCCTAGCTGCGTCCTACACCTTCAAAGCAGATGATGGCTCGGAGGCTCCCTCCTCAATCAGTGCTTCTACATCCACCTCTTCCACCACTTCCTTCCCTTTCTCGGTGGCATCCTTAGCCGGAGCTTCAGCCACTTTAGAGGAAGTACTCTCCTACGTCACCTGGCCGCTGGGAGCAACGTCTGCCTTGATAGAGCCTGAGACATAAAAAATTGGATTGATATATGTTTCCATGGCGGAGATCTCAGGGATGACGGAGAATGACGGCCCAGCAGGGCCAGTAGAAGGTGTGGTGGCAGGAGTAGGGGGAGCGGTGGCGGGAGAGTACTTGGCGGACAGATCCTTGGTCAGCATATCGCGTATGTTATTTGACCCTCCAACATCTTTGGAGGATCACTTCAAACTAACACCAGCTTTCCTCCTGAAACGTACAAAGTATAAGTACAAGAGTTGAAAAAGGTGCGTGCTGAAAAATACAAGCCGGAGAATGAAAGTACTTACTCCACGGTAGGAGCCTTGGTGAGAGGAATGCCGGTGGACTTCTTCTTCTTCTCCGCCTCTAAGGCGGCAGTGGAACGTTTGGAGACTCCACTCTCTGATTTCTTCTTCTTGGCCTCGGCAGCAGCGTTTGAAGTGGAGCTCTTCCGCTTTCGTGCTGCCAGAGCCGGTTGATCCTTAGGGGCATCATCGTCGGACACCACCTGGATATCCTTCAGCTTTGGATCATAGACCTGGGAGGCCATTTGATCCGTCACCAAGGTCGCCAGCTGGGATACAGAGGAGTGTTAGATGGACAACTTCAAGTTGGAAAAACCTTAGAGCATGTAACGAGTAACAAAGGAAACAGAAGCTACCTCTGGGCATGTATTGCAGTCAAACATTTCATAGGTGATCTTGAAGCCCCGCTTCTTGTACCTCACCCTGACGATGTCCTTAATCCGGAGCTTGATGGAGTCAGTAGAGAAGTTATCCCGCGAAATTCACATGGGATCCCTCCTATCTTGAGTATACTTGCACATCAACTCGGCGCGGTGGTGTAGAGGCTGGACTCGCCTAACGTACAAACACATGGCAAAGTCCAAGCCCGTCAGACCTCCGTCTACGAGCCATTCGATCCGGCTTACGGTGCGATTAGCTTCATCATCAGAGGGAAGAGAGGTTGGGGTCCACCATGAGGGTACTTTGGTGGCAGCTCCATTGACGAAGTCAGGGTAGGTCTCAAGGCGGTCAGGCAGAGGGACATTTGGCACGTAGAAATACATGTTCTGCCAGTTCTTGCAAGACGCATGCCCTACGATGTCGGGGAAACACCGGCTAGGCCGGATTTTGAAGCTAATGGTTCTGCAGATCCGCAGTTCGTCCTTGGACTTTATGGACTCTCTCTTGAGAGTGAAAAAATATACAAACATATCTAGTCTAGGCTTGATCCCTAGATATCCTTCACACAAAGCTACAAAGTTTCTAAGGACTAGAACGATGTTGGGAGAGAGATTGAACTACCCGGAAGTGCCGAAGGACATCCAACAAGAAGTCATAGACTGTCAGGCTTACGCCATGTACCAGCTGAGATTTGAGGTACACCTTCTCTCCAGGTTGGGGAGAAGGGACCACCTCGCCGGTCGGTGCCGCCCACCAGACTAACTTATCCGCCGCGGGGAGATACCCTTCGACGACCACTCCTGCAGATCTTAGGCGGGGAGATCAGATCCTCTCCACATCCCCTTGTGGGAATCGCTTTCCTCTTCAGCGGCTTTGGGTGCCGCTCGTTCTTGGTCATCGCCGGTGGATTCCGTCACGGCGGAGACAGGAACAACCACCCCCTCCAGCGAGACGATCACTCCCTAGGATGGCTCCGGTGTAGCCTCGAGAATTGCCACTATTGAAGGAGCAGAGCTACTGGAGGCCATTACGACGAGGAGAAGGTGGAGGAAGAAAGGGCTCTGGTTAGCATTTTTGCAGAAGAGCTCGAATGGTCGCGCGGCTGGAGGAAGACGAAGACTGGGAAATGAATGCTGGTAGAAAGAAATAAATTGACCATGGTGGAAATATATAAGCCTCGCGTCAATATTCACGCAAAAAGATCTGACGGAAGGAATGTTACCAACGTGGAAGTGAACGTGCGTGGTAATTTTGCCACGTCCTCCGTCTATTGCCACTCCGCCATTTCAGATTACGCGTGCATGAAAATAGCTGATGATTAATTCTCTATTTCTATGAGTTTCGAGGTAGCGTAGGCTGTACCCTATGTCATCCTCCTGACAATTGCAGTGAAGGGTCATGTCTAAAGATTCCATCAAAGGCGGAGACTGTCCGACTCTGGAAACAAAGACTCAAGGAATCTCCGGCTAGATTGCGAAGCCGAAGAGGATTGTAGGGTTCTTTAGGAGACCTTTGAGATATTTGCTTGACGGATTGCTGGCATCACTTAGACAGGATATTCGGAGATCAACGAGCAAGACGACGCAAGATTTCAAAGTCCTGCGGGGGCTAGTGTTGGGGATATGTTATATGGGTATCCTCATAGCATGTCACCAATCTGCCTAACCCGGGTGGCCCATAGTTGGTCGCAAGGCCTATGGCCTGCTAGGCGACCCAGTTAGACGGATCCTGAAGGGAGGCCCATGCCGGATTGAGGAAGGCTACGCAGGAGACACCGACATATGCGGAGCCTTGGAGTACAAGACACGGAAGACTAGTTCGTATTACTGTAGGACCATTTACCTTGTCCGGCAAGGACCTTTCCCTGTAAACCCTGGGTCTTGCCACCTTTATAAGCCAGCCTACAGGAGCCTTTAGGGCAACAATTCATAACACCCTCGCACAGCGAACCAATCCCTATGACTCGGCGTATTGCCATTATAGTGATTTATAGCAGGAGCAGAGCTTTGCCACCATTGTGGGAGAACCTGGGTAAGCTGTGTTACCTCGTACCCACCAACTCTCCACCTTACCCCACGTCTCTAAACACACACTGTGAGGACCCCTCCATGGCGTACTCTTCGTCAATACCATGACAGATTATAAGCTCGTGTCGCACAAGTGCAAGGAGATATGCTATTTCGATTGCAATAAAATGTTGGGCTACAAGATATGCACACTAAATACCACCTGTATGATGTTCATCGAGCTTACACTTCCTATTCTATGAGGCACTTGTTTCTTTGTTTTTCTTTTTTTCTATTCTTTTTTCACTTGCCTCTTCCTTGTGCCAACAACTATACAAGATAACTATATGAGATATCAGACTCACTACTTTTGCTCGGAATTCTACAGTGTATTAAATGTGCATAGCCCAAGCAATCATAGGAGGAACTAGTCTCAATAGGTGTTTGTTGTTCGCAAATATAGTGTAGCTCACAAAGTAAAGCAAGTGGGAAGAAGTCGTGGAATTTTATACCTTTCGTCGCCGATCTTCACCCTTTATTGGTGGATTCCGCCTTTCTCACAGAATTTGGTTGAGGTAGATAGCATAAACGACCTGAATTATGATGTAGAGATCCTTCTCCTCTTCGAAACTAGCTAAAGAACACCAAAATCTATGTTCGGGTGCAAAAGTTATGCTCAAAACCGTGAAACGAATTTGCTGTATGTAGCGGGGGCGGAGACTCCGGGGTCCGAGGCTGGAGACTCCGGGTCGGGGTCTGATGCGTGTCCAAAACTCGAACGGGACGCGTTTTAGCCAACAAAACTTGAACCAAAACCTCAAATTGGTGGGGGAAATCAAGTAATTAGGCTATGGAAACGCATGGGAAGGTAGATCAACAAGTTTAGCAAGTAATACATGGATCAAAACCTACCAGAACACAGTCAAATCACAGATCAATCTAAAATATGAATTGGGGCTATTTTTGGTGGAATTTTTGAATTTATCAGAAAAAGACCAAATCTAAGAGAAATCCATGGCAACCAAAAGCTTTCTATGAGGGCATGAAAGGACATCAAGATGAGGGAGAATATCGGGATCCGGGGTGAGAGCCTCACCACCACTACTGAGCTCTTCGTCATGGCCGAGAAGTGCGCCAAGGCTGAGGTAGGGTGGATGTTCGGCCTCGATGAGGCAGAAACTACCCCAAGGCCTCAGGCTCACCCAAGGGCAAAGACAAGGACCCCAAGCGGAAGACCGCCACTGTCCTGGCAGCAGAGCCAGGTCGGAAGAGCGGAATGGCGAAAGGGAGCGGGATGACAGCTCGTACTGCCACTTCCACAAGAAGCCAGACCACCCCACCGGCGACTATTAGGAGCTCAAGAAACTACGTGACCTGCGCAGCAGCCAGAGGAAGAGGAGGCCTGGCGGCAAGCAAGGCGGCCAGGAAGGAGGATACCGAGGAGGTGACCGCTAGAACAACAACACCGGCGGACACGATGCCCCTGCCACAGACCATCAAGCCAATGTCGTGCAACAGAACCCGTACCCCTAGGAGAAAGGGCACGTCGCGGACTCTGGGGGATACCAAGTGCCGCAGGGTGCCATAGCCTACATCCTTGGTGGTTCCCAAGCCCCGATGTGCAACCGGCACTTCAATCTACTCACTCGCGAGGTTGCAGCTACCAGACAGGGAGTCCCCTCACCAAAGCTCAAGTGGTCCTAGTGCACCACCACCTTCGAAGCCAGCGACCACCCCGTCTCCACCAGGCCTGTGAGAACCCTCCCCCTGATCTGCACCCCCACCATCAACAACATCGCGGTTGTGAAAACCCTCATTGATGGAGATGAGGGCTTGAACATGATCTCCATCGAGACTTTTGCCTAGCTACAGGTGCCATACAACAGGCTGATGCTGACCATGCCATTCCCTAGGGTGACCAAGGGATCCACCATACCCATCGGACATGTGAGCCTCTCTGTCACATTCGGGGCGCGCGACAACTACCGCACCGAGCTCATCTACTCTTATGTGGCACACATCAACCTCACGTACAACGTCATCCTCGGCTACCCCGCACTAGCCAAGGTCATGGCGGCTACTCACCATGGCTACAACATGATCAAGATGCCTGGCGGCAGCGGCTGAGTCATCATTGATCCGTTGCGATGAAGTGGAAGCTTTACGCTCCCTGGAGCACGCCTACAAGACCGCTGCCACCACCTATCCCGAGGATGTGGACTCCCTGGACTAGGTCGGAGGCTCACCCAGGAGGAAGCAGATGTTGGCCAGGAGAACGCCATGGCAAAGAGAGCAGCAGATGCTCTATTCCCGCCTCGCGAGGGGAAGGACGTGGCTGGTGCTCGCGACATCAAGAGGATCCCGGGGCAGCCCCTTCTGCCCTCACGAGGGATGAGGTAACTCCCAAGGACAGCGATGATGGGAGGGCTCCAGACTTCCCCATGGACTGCACCCAGCTCGCTTACAACACCTGCTACCCTCAGAGCGGTGACTGAGCGGCCGGATGAGCCAACGGATAGACTGTTGGAAGGTGGACAAACCTTTCTGAATGGCGCGCCTGACTCCATGACTTTTTGAAGGTGGACCCGAAAACCCCGAAAAAACCTCTTTGGTTTCGCCTCTTGTTAGACCCCATGCAAGCCATGGTGGCATTGTAATAAGCCCGCACTGCTGGCGCTCCCCTGGATCTTGTGCTGCACGCACGCTTGTCTATTTGGTTTTTTCTTGAAAAAAGCATTTCTCCAAAAACCGCACCACCAGAATTCCCTCACACACTCTGCTTGAGCGGGGCTAGGGACGATACCCTTCACCGGGCCAGTCCCACGTCGGCATCAGAGCCTAAAGTGCCAAGCTATGAACATGCAACCCATTCCTCGGCCATGAGTTACTGATACATTGCAAATGTATCTATAATTTTTGATGTTCCATGCTTGGTTTTATCCACTTTCCAGTGTTTTGTTCAAACTTTGGAGTACTTTTATTATGATTTCTTGGACTAACCTATTAACAAGAGCCACAGTGCCAGCTGCCTGTTTTCTGTTGTTTTTGGTTCCAGAAAAGTCAGAAAATGAATATTCTCGGAATTGGACGGGACAAAAGCCAAAGTGCCTATTTTTCCGAAAGGGATCAAGTGCCAGAATACGAGACAGAGAAGGGCTGGGGCCCGGCCACACCACCTGGCCACGCGGCCAGGCCTGGCCCGCGCCAGGGGGTGGTCTGGCCACCCCTAGCACCCCCTCGGCCTCTCCTTCCACCTATAAGTTGCCCTCGGGACAAAAACCCTAGGTACCCGATCAAAAATCCATGAAAGATTCTGTAGCCGTTGTCGTCTCTGTCCCTAGATCGGGGGGATCTGAAGCTCTTCTCGGCACCCTGCCGGAGAGGGGAATTCACCCTGGAGGCCTTGTTCATCACCATGCAAGCCTCCGGTGTGATGCGTGAGTAGTTCATCCTTGGACTACAGATCCATGTAGTAGCTAGATGGCTGGTTTCTCCTCCTTTGTGCTTTCATGTTTAGATCTTGTGAGCTCCGTTCATGATCAAAATCATCTGTTTGTAATTCATACATGTTGTGTTTGCGGGGATCCGATGGATATTGAGATGCTATTTCAGATTGATTATTGATTCTATCATGTCTTTGTTATTTGAGATCTTGCATGCTTTCCGTTGTTACTAGCTATCTTGGCCAAGTAGATGCTAGCAAGTCCAAGAGTTAGTATTTATGCTCAATAGTGGGTTCATGCCTCTGGTAATCTGGGGAAGTGACAGAAATCTCTAAGGTACTAGATGTGATGTTGCTACTAGGGAGAAAACAACAATCTTTTGTTCATAGAGCAATCGTATTGTTTACTTTACACGCAGTTCGTAAAGCAATATTCTGTTACTTGCAACTTAATACTGGAGGGGGTTCGGATGATAACCTGAAGGTGGATTATTAGTCATAGATGCAGTTGGATGGCGGTCTATGTATTATGTTGTAATGCCCAATCAAGTCTCAGAGGAGTCAAGATGATTAGTATATGCATGTATTGCTTTCTCGGTGTTTGTCAATTGCCCCGATGTAATTTGTTCACCCAGCATGTTATCTATCTAAGGAGAGCCACCTCTAGTGAACTATGGATCCCGGTCCTTTTACTTTACATACAATCTACAATCTTTTACTGCTTTGTGTTTACTTTCTGCAAAATTTTACTTCTTTCCATTCGATACGTTTAATCGTTTGTTTTCCACAAAACACGGTGAGATTGACAACCTCATCGCAAGTTGGGGACAAAGTTCTGTGGTTGTGTTGTGCAGGTCTCCATGTTGCTACTAGCACCGGTAGTGCGCCCTGCCAAAGCTCAGCTAGTAACACCTTTGAGGTGTTTCCTTGCTCCTACTGGTAGGATTAAACCTTGGTTTGATAACTGAGGGAAACTTGCTGTTGTGCTCATCATACCTTCCTCTTGGGGTTCCCAACGAGCTCTACATCAACACCACGCACCAAGCAATTTTCTGGGCATCGTGTATTGAGCCATCAGTTACCTCGCCCACGGTACCTGGTGCTGGAGATCCTCGGGCAGCATGTGTATGAGCCTCTAACAGTGCGCGCTTTTCCCTACGGCCCTCTCCTGGTAAGGTCTACAGGGAAGCTCGTCACGACCTAAAGTGTCGATCTCTGAACTCACGACCTGTTCCTCGGTCGAGAGTTACCTCACCCACGGTTCCTAGCACAGTTTATCCTTGTGATGGCTTGTGAGGCACTGCCCCTCCACAGACCGAGCTCGTCGGGACCTAAAGTGTCGAGCTCTAAACTTGTGGCCCGTTCGTTGGTCGAGAGTTACCTCACCCACGGTTCCTGACCCAGATTATCCTTGTAATGGCTCATGAGGCACTTCTGCTCTGTGGCCCGAGCTCGTCAGGACCTGAAGTGTCAAGCTCTGAACTCGCAGCCCTTTCCTCGGCTATGAGCTACCTCACCCACAATTCCTGTCCCAATTTTATCTTCGTGACGGCTCGTGAGGCACTGCCCCTCTGCGGCCCAAGCTCGTTAGGACCTAAAGTGTCGAGCTATGAACTCGTGTCCTGTTCCTAGGCCGTGAGTTACCTCACCCACGGTTCTGACCCAGTTTTATCTTCAAGACGACTCGTGAGGCACTGCCCCTCCACGACCTGATCTTTTCAGGACCTAAAATGTTGAGCTCTGAACTCGCGGCCCGCTCCTCGGCTGAGAGTTACCTCACCTATGGTTCCTGACCCAGATTATCCTCGCGATAGCTCATGAGGGACTTCTCCTGTGTGGCCCGAGCTCGTTAGGACCTAAAGTGTCGAGCTCTGAACTCGTGGCATGTTCCTCGGCCATGAGTTACCTCATCCATGGTTCTGGTCCATTTTTATCTTCACGACGGCTCGTGATGCACTGCCACTCCGTGACCCGAGCTTGTCAGGACCTAAAGTGTCGAGCTCTGAACTTGCGGCCCGCTCCTCGGCCGAGAGTTACCTCACCCATGCTTCCTAACCCTACTTACCCTCGCGGCGGCTCGTGAGGCTCTGCCCCTCCGTGCCCTGAGCTTGTCAGGAACTAAAGTGTCACACTCTGAAATCCGTGGCCCGTTCCTCGGCCGTGAGTTACCTCACCATGATTCCTGACCCTGTTTTCCCCTGCGACAGCTCATGTGGCACGGTCCCTCCGCGACCCGAGCTCGTCACTTTCATTCTTGTGACGCTTCATGAGACACCACACCCTTCGCGGCTGAAGCTCGTCGAAACATCGAGCATCAGGCTCTGAGCTCACGACCCACCCTATAACTATGGGCCACCTCACCAACGATTTCTAACCCCTACGAAACCAAAAAACCCTCGTGGTATGCTAGATGACTTTCTCCTCGAGAGGTTCGGGGTGTGATACATGAGCCGCTCAACCCTCAGGGGACCAGGGAATCGTGGGGTCTAATGTGCCCACCACTTAGGTCGTTACAGGGCCTCCCTTATAGCGTGTGTGCCTGCCCCTATGGCTACTTCCTAGAGAAGCCCCGTAAGGGACCATCGAGGCCTAGAGGAACATCATGCGCGAGCCTCCAGAGGATGGTGCCGCCCGAACAGCTGGGCCTAGAAGCATACGAAGGCTCCCCACGGACCACTGGCTAGGGGCGCTCGACAAGCACACTGACCCCTAGCTAGCACCACCCCTGAAGATCGCCTGACAGGGTGCGGCCTCCACAAAGCCCCCACCTCACGAAGCCTCGCCTCTGGGCACCTACCTGTGGGTAGCTTCACCAGGAAACGCGCCGAGCCTGCCAACTGCCTCCTGCTGCGCAGGATCGGCCCTGCAGCATGAAAACCAAAGCTCCAAGCATCACAATAAGGACATGCGAAGGGAGAAATAACCATCACGAGGATCCGGTTACAGACATGCATAACAAGTCTTCCTTACAAGCCCAACGTGGGAACAGAGTACTAAAGAACGCTACACCCACACTAGCAAAATACCCGTGGCACTAAGGCGAGGTGGCGGTCGTGGTGTGGACCTGGCCACGTCCCCACAAGGGAGGTACGCCGGGTTATCCCCCCGACACAACAGGGTGTTGAACACCGAAACAGAGAAGTACCTGCCACCAACGTAGCAGAACCGCATCACGGAACTGCGCTAGATGCGGTGAGCAACGAGGAACTGAATCCAACCATCGTAGAGGTACATCTCATTAGGCGGAAGGGTCTCCACACTTACCCGCCACCAATGGTGCCCACCGGAGTGCCACAACTCCACCTCCCCCGGAAGATCCGCCATAAGTCCAAGGGCGAAGCAGGAAGGGAGCCTCACCTGGACAAACCAATCGGAGTT
This sequence comes from Avena eriantha, assembly GCA_910589775.1. NCBI lineage: Eukaryota > Viridiplantae > Streptophyta > Magnoliopsida > Poales > Poaceae > Avena > Avena eriantha. The sequence goes on along the minus strand of OU342741.1, from coordinate 262,647,105 downwards.
CCCGAGGATGATGACAAAGTCGATCACCTGAGCCGGATCAAGGTAATCCTCTATCTTGATCACCATAGGCGGGAGCTACACGACGACTACCACAGAAGGCTCGGGCTCGGTGCTAGATCTCCCACCATGTCCCGCGCGGCAGCCATGATCTCTCCTGCGAGGGTATCCATGCCCGCGCCTTGCTAGAGCTTTGCCGGCCAACGCCTTCGCAGCCAAGGGCGGGGCAACACTGGGGCCGACGACCATGACAGCGCTTCGCTGGAGGAGCCACCTCCGTCGGAGGAGAGATGAGGGAAAGAGATCCCTCATTGCCATGGCGATGGGGAGGAAAGAGGATGCCATCTAGAGGAATAGGGTTTTCACCCAAGCCCACAGGGGAATAGAAGGGGAACGAAAGCACAGAGTGAGGAACCCACGCATCCATGCCCCGGTATAAACAGGGTCGCCCGAAAGGACGTATCGCTGCCCCAGGCACGTGGTATAACTGCAAGGGTCCCACGCCCCGTCGCGTTATGGGAGAAATTCTCGAGGCAGGGGCTACGTGCCCAAGTCAGGCGGGTAAGAGCCCGCGGGCGCTTCGAATCTGTGGTCAAAACAAAGGCGTGGCAGGATCATGATTTCACGGGCAAGCGATGGTGCCCACCAATCGTGTTGGGCCGCTTTCCCCTTCGAGCCCTTCATGGGAAACATGCAGGCCAAACACCTGGGGGATAATGTTGGGGCCCTAGTAACCGCGGTGCCACGTCCTGATGGTTGGCGAACCCCTAGTGCCTCAAGATGATGTGCTCTCAGGAGACTTTGTTACCTCCTATGACGGAAATGGCCAGGTTAGCCCTCGAGTAGGTCCCCCTCATGAGGGGACACCCTCCCAAGGGAAAGCACCTGCAAAAGCCCCCGTGTAAGCCTCCAAGCGTATCCAGGGCCTTTCAATCAAACCGCTAAGCGGTCAGTGGACAGGCCAGGTCGCGACAAGGGGCTCGGTCACTACACACTCATTATTTTCTTCGGAAAAGGAACATTCGATCCATCCACCCTTTCTTGCACCAGGAGGACAAGAGACCTCAGCATGGCAGGCGTGCCAGCCTGCCCATTTGGTGCAAGAGAGGCAGCGTGCATCACCAGCAAGTACAGAATGACGTAAAATAAGATCACTTTACTAGCGGATGGAGAAGAGCCCGGTATCCAAGACTTGGTCCACCAAAAAGCAACCTTGTGAACCTAGACCTCGGGGAACGACACTGTGGTGACCCTTCCCGTCCATAGAGGGGGGAATAAGCCTGATGCCGCGCTATAAAAGGAGTCCTTCTCCTACCTTAGGGGATCAATCCTTGAGATCTAAAACCCTACACCTTCATCCTCCATTGTACCCTCGCTGTCATGGGAATGACCAAGGCAGTCGCTACCAGGGGTAGCGATTGATACGATTTGCGGCAAGAGCTAGTCGCCATCCACGATGCAAGATTTGAACCAGAGACAAGGGATTTACCCAGGTTCACCCCCCATAGGGTAAATACCTACTTCCTGGTAGACTGTATTATCGGCGAGTGAATTACAGGATGGGCGAGCTCGGCGGCTAGGAAGCGAGTCGCTTGGATGGGTTAGCTAATAGCACGTAAGTATGCAGAGTACCCTAGGGAGGTTTATAGAGGGGGTACCTCGCTAGGGTTTACAGGATTACAACTGAATCAGTTAAGGTGTCGGAGGATTTGACCTAATCCAACTAGGCCTATCTGAGCTCGTGGGCCTCCAGCTTCCAGTCGATAGGCTTCTGCTTTAGTCGTCGTTCCTGCAGGCCCATTCGCTTTAGACTTGGGCTAGTTGAATCGTTCTTCTGGGCATACCCCGATTGGCATATCCCCATTATTAGTCCTAGAGGGAAACAGGGGTTCGGTGCAGGCGTTAACTTGGCAGTCGGAGTAGGCGAGTCCGGGTGGACGCCTAGTCGAATCGGCGGTGGACTCCTCCAATGAAGGGAGAAGTTTCTCATGTGTTTCTTCAATCACTATAGTGGCGAGTGGAAAGACCTTCGGTCACCCCACCTAGACGATTGGAAGGGGTAGGAAAGCAATTCGAGTGGCTGAAGTTGGACCATCAATCTGGTCAAACTTGCAGTTGGATAAGTCCAACAGTAACTTTGGCAGATTTACCACGAGGTAATGGCTAGCCCGAAATTGTCGGGTAGCGTAGCTTTATAAGGAGACTGGCATGGGAATCATGGGCATTCTTGACATTCCTCCACATTTTTGCATATTTTGTCTTCAGATCCACTTCCGATCCGGAATTTCTAGACCAAGCATCCTTCTTCTTTTCTCGATGGCGCCCCCGAAGGATCTATGGGGCAAGTACAATTGTTCGACAGCCATCCTGAGATTGTTCCACGATGTTGGGATTCTCACCAAGGGGAACTGGCGGATCCCCGCAGCTGCCGAGGTCGACACGAAGCTGCGGCCAGGTGATGACCCACAAGTATAGGTGGTGTATCGCAGTATTTTTGATAAGTAAGAGTGTCGAACCCAACGTGGAGCAGAAGGTGCTGGCTAGTGGTATGGATCAGGAATTCTTTGCAAATACTTAGCAAATGGATTTTTAGGGGTTTTTGATAAAGCAAGTAAACAAAGTACGAGTAAATAAAAGACAGTAGGAATAAATACAGCAAGTGGCCCAGTCCTTTATGCAGCAAAGGACAAGCCGGTTGTATTACTTAAGATGACCAAACGTTCTCGAGGACACATGGGAAGACTGTCAAGTGCTTTCGCTTCATATAGTTGATTAATCTTCTTTAGCTTGCTAAGTGTTGTGTGGGTGAACCTGTGCTAATGTACCGACCTTCCTAGGACTAATACATACTTGTGATTATACCTCTTGCAAACATCCGTAAGTACAAGAAAGTAATTAAGGTAGAAACCTAACCATAGCTTTTGTCGTGGAAATGGCCACGGCAGTCGCTGCCACTGGCAGCGATTGAGTGTTTCGTGAGGAAGTATTGGTGGCCATCTGCGGTGCGAGATGGGGGCGGATGCACATGGGTTTACCCAGGTTCGGCCCCCGGAGGGTAAAGACCTACTCCTGCTAGATTAGATTATGAGAGAGCGAGTTACAGGGGTGGCGAGCTCGGCGGCTAGGCAGCGAGTTGCTTGAGGGGGTGTATGATGGAACGTAAGGTTCTAGGATACCCTAGGGAGGTTTATATATGAAGTACCTCGCTCGAGTTTACAAGCTGTCCCCGAACAAGATAAGGATCTAGAGACCTTTGACCTAATCCGACTGGGGTTCTGCTACGCTTCTGGGCCTCCAGTCGCTAGTCCATGGGCCTTTCCTTTCTTCATAGTTCAGTCGCTGTCTTCCAGCCGCACTAGCAGGCCTTTTCGGCCCACTCGGAACGTTCTGCTGGGCATACTCCCTTTGGCATATCCCTATCAGTAGTCCCCGAGGCCATCGTTGATGCAGGCGCGGGCGTCCTTTTGGCGTTCGAAGTAGGCGAGCCCAATTTGGGCGTCCAATCGAGTCAGCGATGGACTCTATTAGAACCGAGGAGAATTTCCCCATAGCTCCATTCGTCACTTCAATGAACATCACTGCCGCCCAGTCGTTGTTTCGGCGAGAGGGAAGACTGGCGGGTGGCGAGTAGACCAAAGGAGTTGGACCGTCAAATCTGGTCAAACTATCCGTTGGAATTTCCAACGGTAAGTACGGCGCAATTACCGTGAGTAACGGCTACCCCGATTTTGGCGGGTGATGTTTCCCATATAAGGGGAGTGATGGATCAGCTTCGCAATCCTTCTTCGCATTCTTCATTCTTCCTCATCTGTTCTTCCTTCTTGCTTCCTCCCGACTTACTTTCCTCGCGTCGCGCGCTTCCACATCTCACTCGATGGCGCCTCCCAAGGGCTCATGGGGGAAATCCAAATGCACCACGGCCCAACTTAGATCCTTCGAGGACGTCGGGGTGCTCCGCAAGGGGAATTGGCGGGTTCCACCCTCCTCCGAGACTGAGCTGAAACCGTGACCCGGCGAGTTCATTTGCTTCACCAGTCATCTTGAGAGGGGCTTAGCGTTCCCCACCTCGCTCTTCTTCCGCCGCTTCTGCACGTACTACGCGATCAAGCCCTCAGATCTTGGTCCACACAGCATCGAGCAGCTAGCGATCTTCATTGCCTTCTGCGAATGCTACCTTAGGTGCAGGCCATATTTCCCGCTATGGCTGGAACTCTTCCACGGCCGCATCGGGCGCGAGGCGTCCAGCGGCTTGATGCTGGCCGCAGGCGGGGTCACCTTCCAATTGAAGCCTAAGGCCAACTTCATCAAGCTCCTTCTGCCGAAGAAGGCCGCCAGCGAGTGGAAGAAGAGCTGGTTCTACGTCAAGGAAGCCACTCCCTCTGGCGAGGTATCTCTTCCCGAGTTCGTCGCCAAGGGGAGCGAGCCCTGTCGGTTGCCGCCGAAAAAGCTTCCTGAAGATCAGCTGATGGCCGTCGCAGAAATGATGGATCAAATCCAGAAGATGAAGGACCAAGGGTCGATTCTGATCAACCTCTACAATTGCTGGCTCGGGCGGCGCCTGGTTCTGCTGGCGGCTCGACCACACTGGATGTACGAATACAGCGGGAAGCATGACCCATCTCGAACCAGCAAGGAGTCATGGGAGGCCGAGGACTACAAGGCCGCCCTGAAGAAGATTACTGACGCGGAGTTCACCGGCGCGGCGGTCGGGGTCGCCCCGTACACTCCCGTGAAGAATGAAGCCCCCACAGTAAGTTCTCTTTCCAATCGCTACGACCGTACCTCAATTTCATTTTTCTTAATTGGTGTATTTTGACTCGTGGTGGTTCTTAGCTTTTTCAGGTATTGGAGGGTTGGCTCCCTCCGCTTGACGAAGATGTTCCCCAGGAACTAGAGGAAGACTCCGAGGGGGATCCTTCCGACAGCGACGGGAAGAAGAAGAAGTTCCTCCCCTAGCGCCTGTGGCTCGCAAGACCCGGATGCAGAGACAGCGAGATGTCGAAGCGAGCCGTAGCCTAGACGAGCTTGAAGAAGGCGACGAGGTCGCCTAGGAGCAAACGTCCCGACGCACTGCTACGCCGTCGAAGCCCCCACGCTGGCCCAAGTCGCCAGCAAAAAGGCCTGCGTCACCGGCCAGGTCGTTAGTGGTGTTTGAGTCAGATGACGACTCCGACAACGAAGGATCTCCTGAAGTCTCACACAAGGCCCCAAGGGACGCAGTCCCGACGAAGGGGTTGGGGGCGAGGACATGGAGGTAGTGGTAGAGGTTCCCCTGGCGGCGATTGCACCGTCGACCTCGGGGGTTCCAAGCCAAAAAGCAGCTGAGACGACGGCGCCCAAGTCGACACAGTCGTCGAAGGCGGCGGCGTCGGAGCCGGAGATCCCGGCGCCTGCAGCTTCATCGTCAAGGAAGCCCTCGGTTTTGTGGGCTTGGGACGTCTTTGAGAGGGGGCTCAGCCGCAAGTTGGGTCCCGAGTTGGACAAGCCTGCCCATATTAGTACCGGGCTTCGCGTCCTTCCAGTCGCCAAGTAAGTTGTGCTTTATCCTCCCAGTTTGCCTTGCTTCTTTTGTGTTGTTGTTGTGCTGATTGAAGGGGCTCGTCCAGGTGGGGGGCTAAAAAGATTGGTCGCCCTTCGGTGGCTAAGATTCCACCGGCCGCCGACATGGGAGAGGGCGACCTGCCCAAGAAGAGGAAGGCCTACGAAGATGTGGCGACCACCGCGGTCACGAAGAACCAAAAGGGGGCATTGACGACGCTGCGACCAGGGGGAGCGCCGCGGAGTCAGATGCTGCGCCAATCGTCAAAGAGGTTGCGGCGACGCGATTGGAGCCAATCTTGGCTGCGTCCGAGCTGGAGGCGCCGGTCCCGGCAACCAGCGCCCCAGCCAGGGCGTCGGTGACGTTCCCTCGTTTTATGGCGAAGGGGTTTCCAGGTGTGGCGGACACGCAGTCTCCGCAGATCCCGGAAATCATGGATGTGGACATTGGGTCCCGCCGTGGGCACACCTCCTTCACGATCCCGTCAACTGACACCTGGGAACTTCACAAGATGCTCGGCGCTGCTATTCAGGTATGTCCAGTCCCCGAATTCCTAGTCGCTGAATTTCAGCGGCTGGGAATTGGTTTTTCTTTTTCTTCATTCTCTAGTCCCCGAGTTCCTAGTCGCTGAATTTCAGCGGCTAGGAACTGGGTTTTGCTCCTTTCCAGTCCCCGAATTCCTAGTCGCTGAATTTCAGCGGCAGGGAATTGGTTTTGTTTTTCTTCATTTTCTAGTCCCTGTGTTCCTAGTCACGGAATTTCAGCGGCTGGGAACTGGGTTTTGTTTTGTCAAATGCTTAGGTGAGTTCTTTGTTTGCAGGGTTTACAAAGGGAGTCGACTGATCGGCAGGCTACGAGAGAGCACTTGGAGCGTGACTTGCGCGAAGCGCAGGAGATGAACCGGCGGCTTCAAGAAACTATTGGTGAGTGTCTGCATCGTCTTTTTTCTCCTCTCTCGGGTTCGAGCTGGTCGTGTATAGAATTCTGATGTATTCTCGTGCAGATGCTTTCTCGGCTGAGATCTCCAAGGCCCGTGAGGGGTATGTTCCGATCGCTGAGCTGGACGTGGCGAATGGGCGAGTGGCCTCTTTGGTCAAGGATTTGGAGGAGGCGAGAGCGGCCTCAATTTCTTCGAAAGAGCGAGCGAAGGCTGCCGTAGCCGCGGCTGAGGAAGAACGCAAAGCCACAGATTCCATCATCGTGGGGTTGCACAACGAGCAGACTGCCTTGGAGAAGCACATCAAGGAGAACTGCCGCAAACTCCTTGGTGAGTCTTTGTCTTTGCTTGACCATTACGTTTGGTCCCTGCTTTGGGGATTTCATAGTTTCACTAACGCCTGACTTTGCAGCTGTGGTAGGACAAAGCGACCCGGTTGTGCAGACGTACAACGCCTCGTAGTGCGTGACTGCCGTGGTGAATGCAGCCATGGCCTCGGCGTTGTGCGTCCAAGCGGCTCTCCAGGGCATGTCTCCCACCGAGGTTATCCCTGGGGGGGTTGACGGAGGTATGGCGCTATCTGGAGGAGGTACCCGTCGTTGTGGAGTGGATGACGTGCTCGGCGTTCAGGCGCGGGGCCGCCACGGTGTTGAGCTTGGGTCTATCCCATTTCCCCGATGACTTCGATCTTGACGATGTGACGAGTGGCTATCCGTCGGCGACCGGCACGGTGGAGATGTCGTAGGTGCTGAACCTGACCGCGAAGGCCACTCCTTATGCCGATCGTGTCTTGGCGATAGGAGATCTGCTGCGATATCAGGAGACGGTGTTGGCGCCTGGCGACCCCGAGCCGGAGTACCGCGACATGAAGTCGGAGCAGCCCTTCCGGTCGTCGTTGTCGAAGTCGCTGACCACGTACCCGACGAACCTTTGGCAGCCTTTTGTGCACGTCAAGGGGGGTGGTGCTGCTTCATCATCAGGTCCTGTAGAGTAGACAATGTATTTTGCCAAGTTGTGATAAATGCCAAGTGGCGAATGCTGTAAGATATTTTTGTAATATATGCCATGGGGGGGTCGATCGACTCGTGTTTTGATGAGTAATGTATGTTGTGTTTCTGCCTATGCATTGTTTTGATTGAGAGAGTCCCCGGGCGCGTCGGCCTTTTAATGGGGTATAACTCGATTGTATACTTTTGTGTGTTTGTTTTGTATACTCGTTTGTTTTTATCCCTCGCGTCTTTTGAGTGGCGAGTCCCCGAGCGCGAGTAGGGCTGACTTGTGAGCGAGTCCCCGGACGTGGTGCCCAACCGTATTGGTCGTGATCCTATTGCAGGTTGTCAATGCGTTGTTTGTAACGCGTCTCCTCCCCTAGCCCGGAGAGCTAGTCGCTTGGCGAGCCCTAGGCAGCTCTCTTACTTGGTGTGTTCCCGAACCGCGTGGGGGTCCCGTTTTGCGGAGTCCCCGTGCGTGGTACTTAACCATTCGAGTCGCTTTGCACGAGGGTGGGAGGGATAGAGCGCTGTGGGAAGCGTGTATCGGATGTCTTGGGCCGGCGGGCCAGTCGGGCTAGGCGACTCCAATGGCGGCTCCGGGTTGGCGTTTTTTGTGGACGACCCATGGCCCGAATACTTCCGGTGCCCTTGTGCCGCACTACTTTGCCACGCCGGTCGCTCGACCAGAGGTTGACTTCCGTAGGTAGCGTATTGCTGGCATGTACGAGTGCGAGTGGCACAAGAATATGGTGAGTGGGCACAATTTGTGCGATCCGAATGAATTTCATTATATATTCCGATGGAGTACAGTGTGGGGTTCTAAGTATAGAACTTTCTGAAGAGGTTTACATTCCATGGCCTCCCGACCTCCATTTGGCCATCACCCCGTATGTCGATGAGGTAGTAGGAATCGTTTCTAAGGACTCGGCCTATGGCGAATGGCCCCTCCCATGGGGGGAGAGCTTGTGCATGCCCTTCTTGTCTTGGGCCAGTTGTACGACCAGGTCACCTTCCTGGAAGGTGTGAGTTCGCACTCGGCGGCTATGATAGCGGCGACGTCCTTGCTGGTATATGGTGGTACGGGATCGAGCCAGGTCGCGTGCCTCGTCGAGTTGCTTGATGCTGTCTGGGCAGGCGATCTCGTTGGCCGCCTCGACGTAGTTGGCGACTCGAGGGGAGTCGTGCTCCAGTTATGTTGGCATTACGGCCTCGACGCCATACACCATGAAGAAAGGCGTGAACCTGGTTGATCGGTTGACGGAGGTGCGGATCCCCCATATCACAGAGGGGATCTCGTCGACCCAGCATCCTGGGGTGCGCTCTAGGGGCACCTACAGTCGCAGCTTGAGCCCGTGGAGGACGCTCTGGTTGGCGCTCTCTGCTTGGCCATTTGATTCTGGGTGGGCGACTAATGCAAGGTCGAGTCGGATGTCGTGCTCCTCATAGAGTTCTGCCATGGCCCCCTTGGCGAAGTTGGTGCCGTTATCTGTTATGATACTATGCGGGTAGTCGTACCGGTAGATGAGTTCACGGAGGAACTTGGTGGCCAACTTGCCATCCCACTTTTTGATCGGCTTGGCCTTGACCCATTTGGTGAACTTGTCGACTGCGACCAGGAGGTGAGTGAACCCAGACAGGGCCTTCTTGAATGGGCCTACCATGTCCATGCCCCATATGGCAAATGGCCACGTGATGGGGATTGTCTTGAGTGCCGAGCCAGGAAGGTGCGTCTGGTTGGCATACTTCTGGCACCCGACGCATCGTTGGACGATTTTGGTGGCATCGGCGTGTGCGGTGAGCCAGTAGAAACCGTGCCGCATGGCCTTGGTGACTAGCGACTTGGTGTCGGCGTGATGGCCGCAGTCGCCGGCGTGAATGTCCTGGAGGATCTTGCGCCCTTCTTCTGGCTGTACACAGCGCTGGAACACGCTGGTCACGCTGCGCTTGTGGAGCTCGCCGTTGATGATGACGAAGGATTTGCAGCGGCGCACAATCATTCACGCTTCTGTCTCGTTTCGGTAGGAGTTTGTGTTCCAGGAAGGCGACGTATGGCGCTGTCCAGTCGCTAGGTTCCACAACCATGGCGACTAAGGCCGGTTCTGGTTGAAGTGGGATCCTGACGTCGATCTCCTTCGGTGGGCTGACTGAGGGTTTGTGGATGATGTCGAGGAAGACACCTACTGGTGGTGCCTGTCGGGTCGATCCGATGTGGGAAAGGGCGTCTGCCTCCTCGTTTTTACGCCTGTCAATCCACTCGACGGAATAGTCGTCAAAGTGTCCTCCCAACTGGTCGACGGCTTGGCGGTACGCGATCATTGTTGGGGAGACAGCGTCGCACGTCCCGGCCACTTGGCCGGCGACTAGGTCGGAGTCGCCATAGCATCATAGGTGGTTGATGTTCATCTCCTTGGCAGCTCTCATGTCGTGGAGGAGGGCTTCGTATTCCGCCATGTTGTTGGTGCAGGGCTTGAAGTTGAGGTGGAGCACGTAGCGGAGCTTGTCTCCTTTGGGAGAGGTCAGTATGACCCCAGCCCCCGCGCCATCGGCGTTCTTGGAGCCGTCGAAGTGGAGTGACTAGTAGTGGAGGTATGGGAGCTTCTCGGGCTGCTATGCTTCTTCCCAGTCTGCGAGGAAATCAGCCAGGGATTGTGACTTGATCGCTTTTCGGGGCTCATACTTGATGTTGTGGACGCCGATCTTGATGGCCCACTTGGCGACTCGCCCAGTTGCCTCGCGATTGTGTATGATGTCCTGCAGGGGCGCGGAGGAGACCACCGTGATTGGGTGCTCCTGGAAGTAGTGTGGGAGCCGTCGTTGTGCTCGGAATACCGCGTACACCAGTTTTTGGTACTGCGGGTAGCGCTGTCGTGAGTCCGTTAGGACTTCGCTGATGTAGTATACGGGGCGCTGTATGGGGCGCTCCTTGCCCTCTTCCGTTCGTTCGACGACTATCACGGCTCTGACGACTCGATTGGTGGCCGCGACGTAAACGAGCATTGGCTCTTTGTCGAGTGGCGCGGCAAGTAGTGGTGCCGCAAGTAGCACTTCTTTGAGCGCTTTGAGTGCGTTGTCGGCCTCCGTGTCCCATTGGAACGTTGGGTTCTTGCGCATCAGGTGGTAGAGGGGCATTGCCATCTCGCCTAGTCGGGGGGATGAAGCGATTGAGGGCCGCGACTCGCCCTGCCAACTTTTGGCCGTCGCGCAGGCACTCGAGTTTCCCAAGTCACGCGATGGTGTCGATCTTAGTGGGGTTGGCTTCAATGCCTCGCTTGGAGACTACGTATCCCAGAAGCTGTCCGGTGGGTACGCCGAAGTTGCATTTTCCAGGATTCAGCTTGTTGTTGTACCTCCGCAAGTTTGCGAAGGTTTTTGCTAGATCGGCGAGGAGATCGTCCTGGCGGGTGGATTTTACCACCACGTCGTCGATGTAGACGTGAATGTTGCGTCCAATTTGGCTCGGTAGATACTCCTGCATGCACCTCTAGTATGTGGCGCCTGCGTTCTTGAGGCCGAACTTCATGGCCGTGTAGCAGAATGCGCCGAATGGCATGATGAACATCGTCTTCTCCTCGCCTTCGACCGCCATCTTGATCTGGTTATAACCAGAGTAAGCGTCGAGAAAACACAGCGACTCCGATCCCGCGGTCGAGTCGATGATCTGATCGATGTGCGGTTGGACGAACTCCTCCTTCGGGCAGGCGCTGTTGAGGTTGGTGTTCCATGTGTTGTTCATTTTGAGAACCAGGACTGGGTTTGCCAGCCACTTGGAATACTTGATTGGCCGGATGAAGCCTGCGGCTAGTAGGCGCTGAACTTCCTCGGCGATTGCTCGGCGGCGCTCTTCATTGAAGGGCCGTAGCGACTGCTTTACTGGTCGCACTTTGGGGTTGGCATTAAATTTGTGCTCAGCGAGTTCCCTCAGGACACCTGGCATATCGGATGGCTTCCATGCGAAGATGTCGCGGTTCTCACGGAGGAACCCGATGAGCGCGCTTTCCTATGCGGGGCTCATGTGCGCCCCGATGGTGACCGTCTGGCTGGAGTCGCCTGGGACGAGCTCGACGGAGCGGGTGTGCGTGGTTGCCTTGAACGTGGAGTTCACGGCGATTGGTTTCTTCAGGATGGTAGGGTCGTCCTTGTTGATGTTACCCGCATATTTCGCGAGCTCCTCCGCATGGTCGGTCTCTGCGGCGATGACGGCGTCGGCGAGCTCGGCGCCTTTTTCCTCGCATTCCACGGCCATGTCGGGGTCGCCGTGGACGGTGATGATGCCGCTTGGCCCAGGGAGCTTCATCGTGTTGTAGGCGTAATGTGGGGTCGCCATGAACTTTGCGAATGCCTGGCGGCCCAGGACGTAGTGGTAGGGGATGTGGAAGTTCACCAGCTCGAAGACGATCCTTTCCATGCGGTAGTTTGCTGGATTGCCGAAGGTGACCGGCAGCGTCACTTTCCCGATCGGGTACGCCTTCTGACCGGGGACGATGCCGTGGAAGGTCGTCAATGTTGGCTCGATGGCTGTTTCTGGGAGCTGGAGCCTTTTGAATGTGTCGAGGTACAAGATATTGATGCAGCTCCTGCCGTCCATCAGCGTCTTGGGCAGCCAGTAGTCGGCCACCTTAGGCCTGACTACCAGGGCGACTCGCCCTGGGTACTCGATTCTTGGCGCGTGGTCCTGGCGACTCCAAGTGATGCTCTGCTCGGACCAGTTTAGGAAGCGAGGGATGTCGACTTGCGTCACCGCATTGACGGCGACCGCGCGGGCGAGCACCTTCTTCTCGCGCTTGGTGCCGAGTTTGGTGAAGGTATGTAGCGACCCGACGGCGGTTCCGAAGCCGCCACCGTTCCCGTTGTCCCGAGGTGGGTTGTTGGTGGGGTCCTCCCTTGCACGTCTCACCTTCTCGATTTCTTTGAGAGAGTGGAAATCGGCGGTGGTGTGGGTGGCGGGTTTTCCCTCCCTGCTATGGTAGATGCAGGGCTGATTGAGCAGGGCGGCGGGGTCGAATTTCGGCCTCGTCGCATTGTTGGCGCGGTAGTTCCCGCTGTCGCGGTAGTTTCCTCCATTGTGGCGATAGTTCTTAGGGTCGCGTTGGCCGTAGCTGGCGTTGGCGACGAAGTTGACTCACCCGTCTGTGCGGCTCTTGCCGGTGATGCGTGTGTTGTTGTAGCACATGTCGCGCAGGCACCCACTGTCGTGGATGCTAGTGCGACGTCTTCCTCCCGACTCGTCGTCAGAGTCTTGGTTCAGGTCTTCCTCTGCGTAGCGCTTGGCGATCTCGAGGAGGTCGGGGATGTTATCGAGCGTCCGGTAGACCCTCGTGATCCTGGCGACCAGGGGTTCGTACCGGCACGCGTTCTTGAAGCAGTGTATCGCCGTGTCTGGGTGGATACCGGAGGCGTTTATCCACAGTTCTTGCCACCTTTGGATCCACCGGCGGGTCGACTCGCGTTTTCCCTAGATGGATCGCTCCAGGTCTTTTATGGTGGTGGCACGGGTGTAGGAGCCCTTGAAGTGCCTGACGAAGGCGTCCCGCATTTCTTCCCAGGAATCAATGCTGTCGGGAAGGAGCGTGTTGATCCACTGCCGGGTCGCACCCTCAATCATCAGGGGGAGGTAGCGAGCGGCGAGCAGGTCGGTGTGGCATGCGATCCCCGTTACCATGAGGTATGTGTCCAACCAGACAGTGGGGTCGTATGTTGGGTTGTACTTCTCGATCTCCTTAGGGGCCTTGAAGTTGGCGGGGTATTTTTCCCCGCGGATCATTGGTCCAAAGCATTGCAGCCCGACTCGGTTGAACGAGCCTCTTGGCTCCGGTTCATCGCGGTTGGTGAGGGTGTGCGGCAGGTCATAGGGGTGGCGCGACCACCACGTCTAATTGTTGATGATGTTCGTTCGGGCGTCGAGGGGTTGCCCGTTGGCGGCGACCGTGTTGTTCACTGGTCGCGGCTCGTTAGTTGACAGCGCAGGATTGGCGGCTCGTGGTTGGTTTGCCAGGGGCTGGGGTGGTGGGAAAACTAATGCGTTGGCTAGGGTGGGATGGCCCCTTGATGCCACCCTGCTTGCTGAAGAGCGGGAGTACGTTCGCCCTTGCGGGTCGACTCCCGCGGCTTGTTGCTCGACGGCCCTGACGAGTAGGACCTTGGCGTACTGGATCTGCAGTGCACCGTCGCCTTGGACATCGAGGTTGGCGACCGCGGCGTCAGCCGCGACGACATTGTCCATCGGGGTGGAGTATAGCGGTAGCCCGTTGGTGTCAAGGGCTTGAGGCGAGATGATGATCCGCGGTTGGTCCGGTGGGGGCGCGCGGCCCATGGGTTGTGGAGGAGCCCCAGTTGCCGGCGCTCCAGGTGGTGGTCTTACGGGGTTGCTCCTGCCTGGCGGCGCGTTCTCGCAGTATTCGCGCTCGGCGGCGCGCGTGGGGTTGCCCTCGTCGTTGAAATTCAGGACATGGCCCTGAACGTCGGGGTTCAGGCGGGTCCTGATGCGGCGCTGGTGGTAGAGTGACAGCTCCCGCGCCGTCTCTTGCTCAAGGTGGTATTTCTCGCGCTCGGCGAGTTCGTTGCGTTGCGCCTCCGCAAGCCGCAGGCGGGCTTCCTCCACCTCCGTGGCCATCGCGGTCGGCGGGATCAGCGTGGAGAACGGATCTGGCGGGGAGGCCGTGCTACCCACCATGTAGATCGCATTAAAGCGATTGGATCCGGCGCGAAAATCCTCGGGGGATTCCGAGCCAGAATCGGAGTCGAAGATCCCCAGGATGGAAGGATCCTCAAAATCCTCGGGGTTGGAGACTCGCGTGATGGAGTCCTCCCGTGACGCGGCGGTGATGGATCCGCCGACCGATGCAAGGGTCACGAAGTCGGCATCATCGTTCAGGGCGTCGTCGTTGGTGGCGACGTTAGTCTTGACCGCGTCGATGGCGGCCGAGTCGTATTGGTGACGAGGCTCCTGATGGAGCTGACCTGCTCCTCCGAAAGTAGGTCACGGTGTGGCGGCGATCCGCCAACGATCACTGTCGTGGCTGGTTCGATCGCGCCGGTGAAGCCGACGAAGAGGTTGATGGAGCCGACCGACATCACCGCGGCGTGGGTGACCGGGCGTGACGCCGGGATGTAACTGCTGGGCAGGATCTGTAAGATCCCGCCGATGGCGATCATGCGACCGGTGGCGATCGGCCGATCAATCGGCGAGTAGGGTCTCGCCGTAGAAATCAGGCCAGTCCCGCTATGCCCCACGGTGGGCGCCACTGTCGTGGAAATGGCCGTGGCAGTCACTGCCACTGGCAGTGATTGAGTGTTTCGTGAGGAAGAGTTGGTGGCCATCTGCGGTGGGAGATGGGGGCGGATGCACATGGGTTTACCCAGGTTCGGCCCCCCGGACGGTAAAGACCTACTCCTGCTAGATTAGATTATGAGAGAGCGAGTTACAGGGGTGGCGAGCTCGGCAGCTAGGCAGCGAGTCGCTTGACGGGGGGTATGATGGAACGTAAGGTTCCCGGATACCCTAGGGAGGTTTATATATGAAGTACCTCGCTAGGTTTTACAAGCTATCCCCGAACAAGATAAGGATCCGGAGACCTTTGACCTAATCCAACTGGGCTTCTCCTACGCTTTTGGGCCTCCAGTCGCCCATCGATGGGCCTTTCCTTTCTTCATAGTTCAGTCGTTGTCTTCCAGACGCACTCGCAGGCCTTTTCATCCCACTCCGAACGTTCTGCTGGGCATACCCCCTTTGGCATATCCCCATCAGCTTTAAATTCTAAGACCCTTACGTCCCTTGTGCCATGGTTTCCTAACGAGGGTTCAGGTTTCTGTCACTCCGGAAACCCCTATGATTTGTAGCCGAATACACAATGCATTCCCCTAGGCCCATATAGGTGAAGTGTCATGTAGTCGACGTTCACATGACACCACTAGAAGAAGTACACCACAACTTAAATATCAAACTATTGAATCTCTCTCAACACAACTCCACTACTAACAACATGACTTCTCCCATGTCCTCAAGAACAAAACAAACTACTCACAAGACATCATATGGATCATGATCAGAGATGGAATAATGATGTATAACAATCTGAACATAAACAATATTTCAATGGTTCACTCAATAGCATCAACTACAAAGAGTAATTAACACCGGGAAAGTTTCCCCTATGAACTATGCAATATTCAACACAATTGTTACAGCAATATGGAGATGGTGATGAGGGTGCTAATGATGATGATGGTGGTGATGATGATGATGATGATCCTGATGAAGTCCAACTTGATGGTGGTGTTTATGGCAACGATCTCCCCTCTCCGGGAAGGAATTCCCTCGGCAGAAATCTGTCTGCCGGAGAGATCTTTCTATCTCGGTGTTTTCCGCCCCGCAGAGGCGGCGGAATCTTTCTATGGTCTCTCCCCGAGTCTTAGGGTTTCGGGAGGATAATATACGCCAGACGGGAGCGCCAGGGGTGGACGAGGGCGGCCACACCACCTATTGGCGCGGCCTAGGCTGGCTCACGCCAGGGGGTGGTGTGGGCCCCCTGTGGCCCATCTCCAGCCCCCCTTCTGGCTTCCTTCGTCTTCTGGAAAAACAAGATTTTCCGTATATTTTCACAGATTTTCTAATCTTCGCAAATTTTGCCTCCAAAAAGCACCTTTTCCATCAGAATGCTGAGTGCAGTGGTCCATGCTCCAAAAGTCATCAACCATGCAAAAACAGATGAAATAACATAAGTATCACCTCTCAATACGAAATATATCAATGAATAACAGTGAATTATGACATAGAATAGTGATGCAAAATGGACATATCAACTCCCCCCAAGCTTAGACTTCGCTTGTCCCCAAGCGAAACTGAGCTCAATAAACATGGCCTCAGGTTTATGGAGTGAAGAGTCGATAAAATAATACGGACAAGAAGCATCACATTCATCAAATGCATAGATCATAAAAGAAGACAACTCACTATTATATAACTCAACTTGTAATAGGTAAAGGAAACACAATAAAGATACATGAAGTAAATCATAATTGGTAATGGCAAACTTAGCTCTTGGTCGAAGAATAGTTGATAATTTGCTGGAGTTCACAAATAATTGGTTTTCAATGATAGCTTTCAAAGTAGTAAACATCAAGATAAGAGCAATGTGCAGAACAAGGAACATAAGAAACATGATTGAATAAATTATCATATGAATGAATGAAACACAACAACTCAAAATACTTGCTGAGATATAAGGGAATAGGTTTAGTGAATCAACTAAAAAGTAAAAGAAAGGCCCTTCACAAAGGGAAGCAGGACTAGAAGTCTCATAAAGAGCTCCCAAAAATTATGATACTTACTAGCTTTCAGCTCTCATTGCCCCTATCATAGGAATCTTTAGGTGATTAAGGTTAAAGTGATCAAATATGAGGATATGCATTGACAAGTTGTAAGTTGAGAATCTCATGTCCCTTGAATACGAGGGCCGCTCCTCATGCTACTCAAGTTTATTCACCGGTAAGTTCTTGTCATCATAAGCATATGTGTATCATAGAGAACCGCCAACGGGGTACCCCTGGCCCGATGATACGGAAGAATCCCCATATCAAAATGACAAGGCAAGCAGACAAAAAGCATCTCGGCAATCTTCTTATTTACCATGGGAATATGGTTATTTTTTCTCACTTTCCTCTTTTCATAATCTCTCTTTTTTTCTTTTTCTCTTTTTCTCAATATCGGACTCTTTTTTTATAAGAAGAATGCTTCATAGATGCCCATTATGGTTACGCTGCAGGTTTCCACCATGTCAGCATGGATTAGACCAGCGGCCCAGGCGTTTCCCTAACACACATGCATAACTCCATGGACTTACAAGCTCCCCTTTCATTTCACACTAATGACATCCATAGACAAAAGAACATGATATCAACTAGGTACAAAGTACCAGTGCAATGTTGAAAGCGTTCCCCATGACAGCATGGTTCTGCTCATTCACAACTTACAAAACGCAAGCATATACGCAACATAGGTGAGCACAATGGTTCAAGTTTATTAAGTGCAAGAAAGTAAAGTGTGCCATCAAGTTCATGAGAGCTATAATCACTAATTTTCACATAACAAGTTTAATTTGGGAGGTAGATAAAACAAGAATTTACTTGGAATAGCAATAATGCTAATAGGTAGGTATGGTGGACACAAATGGCAGAGGTTTTGGTTTTGAGGATTGGATGCACGAGAAGCATTCCCTCACAGTACAGGTTTTTGGCTAGCAAGGCTAGATAGCAAGTACAAGAGTTGAAGGAAACAAACAAACATACAAGTGATAAAGACAAACATGCAATCTTCCTTGGAAGCACAAAAGATCTTAACTAGAGAGTCCTAGACTTATGAGAAAATCAAGAAAGAAAGATGATGAAATTATATTTCTTTAGAGTACTTCTATCTTTTCTTTCAACTCTCAAAAATAGTGTGCTACTGACCAAGCTAGGTTTGCCAAAACCAACTAAATTAACTCAATGATCCCAAAGTGATACCAATACTAACAACAAGATCAATCATATAACCACGAACTGAAAACTAATATAAGCTATGAAAAAGAGTGAATGATAGAACTTCTCATTAATATTCCATAACGGCAACTCACACCAAGGGATACATATCTAACGAGAGAGGGGACACTTCCATAATGCAAACCATCCTACATAATAACTTCTCTATTCATGATATGACTCTACTAATAAGGTAAAAAGATAGAAGATAGTGATGTCATACCGCGGCACTCCACCAAGCTTGGAACAAACCAAGGGGATGTAAAACCCGATGACGAATTATTCCTTTGGTGGTGGTGGTAATATTTTCTTAGTTGAAGTGAGGAAATCTTCCAGCATCTTGCGAAGCCTATTATTCTCCCATTGAAGCATGTCCACCTTCCTCCTCAAGTCTCGGTACTTATCGCAGAACTCCTTAGTGACTCGTAGGGCTTCCGTTGTTGCAGGGCAAGTGACTAAAGGTACCAGCCCCTTCTTGGGGTCTTGGGGATCTTCCTCCATAGGCTCCTTCCATTTATCCTTGCCAGACACCATTGTGCTTCTAGGCTTTCAAGAATAGTTCCTGGCAGAAACAGATCGAAACAAAAACACGACGAAAACACGATATACGAACCTCGAGGGATCTAGGGGATTATATATTACGAAGTTTCATGACGAAAGGAAGGTACTAGGAGAAAATGGGTCGGAGACGGAGTCTGGGGTGGACTCACCACCTAGTGGCGCGGCCAGGGGTGGGCCCGCGCCAAAGGGTGGTGTGAGCCACCCTTGATCTGTTTCCATCCCTCTTTCGCTTCGTAGCTTTCCTTATCGTCTAAAAACTGCAAAAATATAGTTGGATAGTATTTTTGCGGAACTTTTTTGACCAGAACCGTTACCTATTTGAAAACAGACTCTGCAAGTCTCTAAATTTGGTATTTAGTAGATTCTTTCGGAGTACTTGAATGATATCAATATCTTCATCTTCATACACTTAATACTCGAGTCATAAAACCCTTCTCTTCCTTATTACACCATTATCTCCACTAACTGGAAATTTCTTACACACAAAACTTCACACAGTTCTCATTAGCAACATTAGTATAAGTGAAGTGATAAAACCTTTTGTGTCCAACTTCAACGGAAAACCATCAAAACATAAACTACTGTAGAAACTCCTTCCAAAAACCCAAAAATAATTCAAAAAGGAAATCAAATAAAGAAGCAAATGCAAGAGTGGCAAAATCTGTCAAAACAGACTAGCAGGTAAAGATTAATTTTTTCGAAATCCTTCTGTTGCTCAAATCAAAAAGTGCACAACTAACGAAAGCTAAATAACAAACTGGGGCAGAAGCACAAAGAATTACAGATCAATCCGACATACAGAGATCACTCACGAATTTTTACTGTGAAGCACAAAAATCTGTTTCGGGACAGCAAGTTCCCCAAATATTACTTCTCTCTCATTAGAGGTTGATCTTGACACAAAAACCAAACAAAACGGATAAGGAGAGGTTATTACCGAAGTAATAACTTCCAAGACTCAAAGAAACAAAAATAAACTGAAAGCAAAAACAAATTGCGTTGTCTCCCAAAAAGCTCTTTCTTTATAGCCATTAAGATGGGCATGATAATTTCAAGAATGCTCTCATAGGAATATGAATTGAGGTAAAAGAGAGCATTAAGAAGCAAAAATACACACATTTCAGTCTAACCCACTTCCTATGCAAGGGAATTTTGTAAACAAACAAGTTGTAGAAACCAGAAGCTACTTGCATAAGAAGGCAAAAGAAGTGCAACATAAAAACTTTCAACATAAAATGATGAAACTTGATATTCTTGAGATATATAAGAACACTTTTCCCTCTCTCATAATAAATTTTAGTATCATGCATAAACTTAACAATATAACTATCACAAGGACCATTGTAGCAATGATCACTCATTCTAACAGAAAACACAGGAATACTTGCTCTCATAACACTACTTTGTGAAATAATATTAGAGGTATCCTTACAAAGGATAGTGTGTCCCTCTTCTTCATATTTAGTAACAAAGTCTTTCACATTTGCTATTATAGGTTCATCAACCATTTGTTTATCAGGTTCAACAGCTTCATTCATACTTTCATCAACCATACTAGCTATCATAGAATGTTCCTTTATCTTAACTGGGAAAGGCATTTTCTCAACGTAAGGTTTAGGTAAAACATGATTAGCAGTATAAACTTCAGTATTTCTTGCGGGAACACTCCTAGCAACATCTTTATAAGGTTCATGATACTTATTCCACTTCTTTTTAGGCACTTTAATATAGGAAGCAAAAGCCTTAAAATAAGAAGCAATAGTTTGAGAGTCTAGACCATAAGCATTTTTAATATTTTGAAAGTCATCAGTTCCCATAAAAGATTCAATGCATTCATAATCATAATCTATACCTGACTTTCTACCTTTGTCATTCTCCCATGCTTCAGCATTGTCTTGAATACGGTCCAGAAGATCCCATTTAGCTTCTTCTCCCATGCGAGTGCATGATCCAGCACAAGAAGCATCCAATAAATCCTTATCATGTAGAGGGAGCCTTGCGTAAAAGTTATTGATAATAATATTGTTGGGGAGCTCATGAATGGGACATTTGAGCATTAATAACTTCACTCTCCCCCAAGCTTGAGTTGCACTCTCTCCATCAAGAGGCCAAAAGTTGTATATTTGATTCCGATCTTTATGAATCTTAGTAGGAGGATAAAACTTTGAATAAAAGAGAGGCACTATTTTCTCCCATTCAAGAGCTTGACCATTCTTTAGCAGCTTATATCATTCATCAGCTCTTCCTTTCAGCGATAATGAGAATAACTTCTTCTTAACTTGATCTGTAGTAATACCTGCACACTTGAACAAACCCACATAATTCGTGTATAAAGAGTAAATGATCACCGGGATGGACAGTTCCATCCCCAACATAGTAGTTATCCATAACACGATCAATAATTCTTGTAGGTATTTTGAAAATATCATTCTCAGCAGGTGGTGGTTCATCTACTACCTTAGCAGTGGTAGTAGCATTACCAAATAAGAAACTCAGCGAATTATCCATAACGAAAATAAAGCAACTAGCAGAAGTAAACAATACTCATAGTAGAAGTTTCCTTTACCAATTCCACTCTCCAATAGCGCTTCACTCCCCGACCACGGCGCCAGAAAATAGTCTTGATGACCCAGAAGTATAGGGGGTGTATCGCAGTATTTTTGATAAGTAAGAGTGTCGGACCCAACGAGGAGCAGAAGGTGCTGGCTAGTGGTATGGATCAGGAATTCTCTGCAAATACTTAGCAAACGGATTTTTAGGGGTTTTTGATAAAGCAAGTAAACAAAGTACGAGTAAATAAAAGACAGTAGAAATAAATGCAGCTAGTGGCCCAATCCTTTATGCAGCAAAGGACAAGCCGGTTGTACTACTTAAGATGACCAAACGTTCACGAGGACACATGGGAAGACTGTCAAGTGCTTTCGCTTCACATAGTTGATTAATCTTCTTTAGCTTGCTAAGTGTTGTGTGGGTGAACCTGTGCTAATGTACCGGCCTTCCTAGGACTAATACATACTTGTGATTATACCCCTTGCAAACATCCGTAAGTACAAGAAAGCAATTAAGGTAGAAACCTAACCATAGCTTTAAACTATAAGACCCTTACGCCCCTTGTGCAATGGTTTCCTAACGGGGGTTCAGGTTTCTGTCACTCCGGAAACCCCTACGATTAGTAGACAAATACACAATGCATTCCCCTAGGCCCATATAGGTGAAGTGTCATGTAGTCGACGTTCAAATTACACCACTAGAAGAAGTACACCATAACTTAAATATCAAACTATTGAATCGCTCTCAACACAACTCCACTACTAACAACATGACTTCTCCCATGTCCTCAAGAACAAAACGAACTACTCACAAGACATCATATGGATCATGATCAGAGATGGAATAATGATGTATAACAATATGAACATAAAAAATAATTCAATGGTTCACTCAATAGCATCAAGTACAAAGAGTAATCAACACCGGGAAAGATTCCCCTATGAACTATGCAAGATTCAACACAATTGTTATAGCAATATGGAGATGGTGATGAGGGTGCTGATGATTATGATGGTGGTGGTGATGATGATGATGATCCCGATGAAGTCCAACTTGATAGTGGTGTTGATGGTGACGATCTCCCCTCTCCGGGAAGGAATTCCCCCGGCAGAAATCTGTCTGCCAGAGAGATCTTTCTCTCTCGGTGTTTTCCGCCCCACAGAGGCGGTGCAATCTTTCTGTGGTCGCTCCCCGAGTCTTAGGGTTTTGGGAGGATAATATACGCCAGAGGGGAGTGCCAGGGGTGGACCAGGGCGGCCACACCACCTGGTGGCGCGGCCTAGGCTGTCCCGTGCCAGGAGGTGGTGTGGGCCCCCTGTGGCCCATCTCCAGCCCCCCTTCTGGCTTCCTTCGTCTTCTGGAATAATAGGATTTTCCATATATTTTCCCAGATTTTCTGATCTTCGCGAATTTTGCCTCCAAACAACACCTTTTCCATCAGAATCCTAACTGCAGCGGTCCATGCTCCAAAAGTCATCAACCATGCAAAAACAGATGAAATAACATAAGTATCACCTCTCAATACAAAATATATCAATGAATAAAAGTGAATTATGACATAGAATAGTGATGCAAAATGGACGTATCACTAGGGTATATCATCTGCTTCTAGAGCCACCTCGAAAGGGGATTGGGATTCCCCGCCTCCCTCTTCTTCCGCCGCTTCTGCTCCTACTATGCGATCAAGCCATTTGATATAGGACCAAATAGCATTGAGCTTCTCGCCATTTTTGTGGCGTTCTATGAGTGCTAAATGGGGTGCCGGCCGTACTTCCCTCTCTGGCTGGAGATGTTCCATGATCGCCTTAGTCGTGAAGGGAAGGTCGGCCCTATCTTGGCTGCGGGTGGCGTCACCTTCCAATTGAATCCCAAGGCCAAGTTCGCGAAGTTGCTGCTGCTGAAGAAGGCGGTGAGCGAGTGGTAAAAGTTCTAGTTCTATGTTAAGGAATCCACTCCCTCCGGCGAAGTCTCACTACCAACATACACCGCGGAGAGGAGTGAGCTGCGCATATTGTCAGTCGATTCACTTCCCAGCAACCAAAAGATGGTCGTGGATGAGATGCTCAGCGGATCAGGGAGCTGGAGGATAAAGGGTTTGAGACCATCAATCGATAAAACTGCTGGCTCGGACGGCGACTGGTCCAGCTCGCGAATCGAGCTCACTGGATGCACCAGTACACCGGGCCCAAAGACGTGACCAAGTCGAGCACCGACGCCTGGGAAGAAGATTACATTGCAGCACTGAAGAAGATCACTGACGCAGAGTACACCGGTTCAAATGTCGAGTTGGCTCCATACACCACCGGGAAGCAGAAGGTTCCTCCGATGAGTTCCCTTGTTTTTCTCATTCACATATCATAGTCACAGTCTTACCGTCGTGGTTCTGTAGTTGCTAACTTTTCTCGTCTTCAGCTTTTCCAGGTCCTTGAGAACTGGCTTCCTCCAGTCGACGAGGAAGTTCCCGAGGAGCTTGAGGAGGAAGAAGAAAGCTCCGAGAGCGAGGATGAAGTCATGGAGGTGCAGGCGCCTTCATTTGTGGACAAGAAGACCCGCAGCCAAAAGCAGCACGAGGCAGAGGTTAGCCGCAACCTTGAAGAGCATGACAGCAATGTGGACCCCGTGGAGGAGCACAACTCCTAGAAGGTGGCCACACTGGCCAAACCCGCACTAAATAAGATGTCGCTAGCAAAGGCCAAGTCACCAGCAAAGCTGAAGTCATCGGCGAAGCCAAAATCACCGGTGAAGCCAAAGTTACCAGCGAAGACGCTGGCCAAATCGGTGGCGATGTTTGAGTCAGAAGACGAGTCCGACGACGAAGAGACCCCGAACGTGAAGAAGGTTCCGGAGTACCCAAATCCAATGATGGATCCCACAACCACATATGCGGTTTTGCAGTTAGCAATTCCACTCGCCATGATGTCACTAAGCACCCTAAGGGCGCCTAGCCAGAAGCCTAGGTGTCCTTAGGGTTGGTGGCTCCACCGGTGCAGGAGTCAGAGTAGACGCCAGCGCTAAAGGAGCCGGAGGTCCCTACGGCGGTAGCCACATCGATGAAGAAGCCTGTGGTGTTTCGGCAGGTGAACATATTTGAGAGGGGGTGATACGTTGCAAACGTATCTATAATTTTTGATGTTCCAGGCTTGTTTAGTATCTACTTTTCTATGCTTTGTCAACACTTTGAGGTATTTTTATATTTTTTCTGGGACTAACCTATTAACAAGATGCCACAGTGCCAGTTGCCTGTTTTCTTCTGTTTTTGGTTCCAGACAAGGCAGAAAATCAATATTCTCGGAATTGGACGGGACAAAAGCCAAAGTCATAATTTCACCGAGGGGGACACGGAGCCAGAATACGAGACGGAGGAGGGACAGGGCCTGGCCACACCATATGGTGGCACGGGTGACCCCTAGCCGTGCCACCAGGTGGTGTGGGCCCCCTGGCCACCCACCGACCTTGCCTCTTCGCCTATAAGATACCTCCCGATGCAAAAGCCCTAAATCGAATAGCCTCCAGCCATGAAAAGTTCCGCAGCGCCGCCACCACCGAAGGGGAGATTCGGGGGACAGAAAGTCTCAGTTCCGGCACCCTGCCGGGATGGGGAAGTGCCCCTGGAGCCATCTCCATTGATCTCCACCGCCATCTCCATCACTGTTGCTGATTCCCATGATGATGATGAGGGAGTAGTTCTTCCTTGAGGCTAAGGGTTCTACTGGTAGCTATGTGTTCATCTCTCTCTCTATGCATGGTCATATTGTGGTCATGAGCTTTGTAATCAAGTAGATCTACCTTGCTACTCAAGTGCTTTAATAGATCTCTACTCTCCCCATGTGTGTGAAGTTGACAGTGTGCACACCATGGTGGCACTTAGGCTAGAGATTACAAATACTTGTTATGAGTTATATTTGGAGTTGGATGTCTCTATGAAATTGTGGTGTTTGTTGGAACCATCTAGTGCTCAAGGTGACAGTGTGGGGTTATCTAGATGTGGAAAGCGAACTTTGAGGAGTGTTGTTATAGCCCTACCATGGATTGAAGTGTCCAACCGGAGAGTAGTTCAGAGTAGTATCATTAAGAGAAGATACTTATATGAGAGTGTTTACTAGCAAAAGTATGATCCCTAGGCCTTGTTTCTAAGCATTGAAACACCGTTTGCAACTAGATCTGTTACATGTCTGCTTGCTGCTATCTTTATTTCAGTTTTACTTTAGTCTTTTCTCACGTCAACCACACGCCATCAAGCTATTTCCTATTACCGTTGCCACTTATAATTATCCATACCACTTGTAGTTTACTATCTCTTCGCCGAACTAGTGTACCTATACACCTGACAAGTGTATTGAGTGTGTTCGGGACACAAGAGACTTCTTGTATCTTGATTGCAGGGTTTCTTGAGAGGGAATACCTTTGACCACTTCCTCCCTGAGTTCGATAAACCTTGGGTGATCCACTTAAGGGAAAACATGCTGCTGTTCTACAAACCTCTGCACTTGGAGGCCCAATAATTGTCTACAAGAATAGAAGTGCGTAGACATCAAGCTATTTTCTGGCGTTGTTGTCGGGGAGGTAAGGTAATAGGTACTCACATCCTCCGGTGTGAGTGCTCGAAGTTATTCCATTTAGATTCTGCAATTTTGTCTTTTTGTTTCTTGCTTTCACTAGTTAGGCTTAATGGAAAACAACAACAAAATTAGAGAGCTTTTTAGTATTTTTCCTAAGTTAGAACATGAATTGTCTGAAAAGAAAACTAAAAAACCCATGGAACTTTCTTTGCATGCTAGTAGCAATGTTATTAGTATGAATCTTTTGAACACCTTTATTACTAATGCTATGGAAACGTCTAAGCTTGGGGAAGCTAGTTTTTATGAAAATGATCTTTTTAGTTCCCCAGCTTTGGAAGATAGCTATTCTATTGCTTATGATGATACCAAACCTCCAATATATGATGATTAAAATGATGAATATGATATTTTTAGTCCACCTACTATTGAGGAGAAAATTAATGATTACAATATGGCTCCTATATTTGATGATTATGGTGATGAGAATAATAATGATAGCTATTTTGTTGAATTTGCTCCCATTACAATTAATAAGAATGACTTTGTTTATGTGGAGAGTATTAATTCTTTTATGCATCTGGCTCATGATAAGAAAGTTTTATGTGATTGTTATATTGTTAATTTTATCCATGATGCTACTGAAAGTTATTATGAGAGAGGGAAACATGGTTTTATGTATCTCAACAACATTAAGTTTCCCCTCTTTATGTTGAAAGTCTTGAAGTTGCACTTGTTTTGCTTTACTATGCTTGTTGCTTTGTGCTTTCATGACTTGTTTATTTACAAGATTCCTATGCATAGGAAGTGGGTTAGACTTAAATGTGCTTTGAATTTGCTTCTTGATGCTCTCTTTTACTTCAATTCATATTTCTTATGTGAGCATCTTCTCAAACTATCATACCTAACTTAAAGGCGTTAAAAAAAGTACTTATTGGGAGATAACCCAAAAGTTTTAGATGAGTCTTGGAAGTTATTACTTCTGTAATAACCGATCCTTTTATTTGCTTTTTGTGCCAAGAGTAACCTCTAATGAGAGAAGTAATGATTGGGAAAGTTGCTATCCCGAAACTGATTTATGTGCTTCACCGTAAAACTTCGTGTAAAATATCTGTACGTCCTTTTGAGGCGTGAATTTTTGTGTTTCTGCCCCATGTTGTTATCTAACTTTCGTTAGTTCAACACTTTTTGATTTGAGCAACAGAAGGGCTTCGAAAAAATTCGTCTTTACCTGCTGGTCTGTTTTGACAGATTTCTGCCATTATTTGCACTTGCTTCTTGTTGGTTCCTTTTTGAGTTCTTTTGGGGAATTAAGCTTTTTGAGGGAAGTTGTCGTCGGATTGATGAAAAGTACGCCATGAGGGGGTCCTCGAGGCGTGCGGAAGAGAGGGGTGTGAGATGTATGGTGTTCTGGGATGGTGAGCAAACAAGTTTACCCAGGTTCAAATCCGCCGACTTTGGACGGATCGTACTCCTGCTAGCAATCCAGTATTACGGTAGAGCCAGAATATGGGTTACAAGGGTTCGCCTGATCGAGTTGAGATTATAGACTATTAAGGGTGCCCTAAAGGCTCTCCCTAGGACGGCTTATATAGATATCCAGCCTAGGGTTTACAGGAGAGATCTGTCCGGCTATGATTGAGAGTCGGTTAAAGAGTACATCTTGAACTACAAGTAACACTATGGGTCTATGTCGGTAAGTCTTCTAGGACTTCCCATAGCCGGACTGGACTCCGTCTTTTGTCCCTGACTAGGCCGCCCGTGAACCAAAGCTCTAACCCGAAGTGGGTCACCCTGGTCAGTGAGGAACTGTGAAAATACCCGGAAAGTATATCCCCAATAGCAGCCCCTGGAAGTCTCCAAGATCCAAAGTCGGATTCATCATCATCTAGCTTGATCTTCGGCTTGCAGAATCTGGAAGGGTTCCTAAAACTTCACAATAAAAAATACGATCCGGGTCTTAAAAATAAGTCGGACCTATCAACACGTTACTCAGATTTTCCAGCTTGATTTTCAAACTAAGCCAGAACTTGGTCTTTGACATCATCTGACACTGGTCATGGTCAAGTCACGTCATCTAAAAAATATCCTGTTAGCACGACCGTTGGTGGGTCCGCCGATTGCGGAACCGAGGCGCCGTTTCAATGTGTACGCCGAGATCGAGGCGACGTAATCATCGCGTGGGTCCTTCCTAGTTCCCTCCACGACGCGTGGCGTTTACACACTGCCGTTTGCACGAATCTTGGCGCGGTTACGTGGTTATAAGGGGTGAGGATTCTCTTTCTCCCATCTTCACCTGTTCCCCTTGCCGTTTTCTTCTCCTCCACTTCTCCCTCGCGCACAGAGCTCTCTCGCCTCCCAGATTCCTAGCGTCGCCCCTCTAAGGTCACCGGCGCACCGGAGAAATGGCTTCCTCTTCATCATCCAGCTTGGCAGCGGCAGCGGTAGCGGTGACGGCAGCGGTAGAGAAGGAGAGAAATCAGGGGGGTTTGGATCTTGTGCCTCCTCGACGCCGAGAAACTTCGCGGCATGGACAATGAAGGTCTCCTCCGCACCGGCGACTGGCGGAGCGGTTCCGGCGAAACCATCCCCATCCCGCACGCCGATGAGCGGGTACACTTCGGCACCCACCTCGACAAAGGTTTGTCTTTCCCTCCCTCGGAATTCTTTTCCGAGGTGATTCATCACTAGCGTTCAGCTTCGCCATCTTCCCCCGAACTCCATCTTAGAGATGAGTTCTTACGCAGCTTTGTGTGAGGGATATCTCGGCATGCCGAGTCTTACCTTGTTCCGGTTTTACTTTCATGTCCGGAGAAACTCCATCACTGCTGGTAATCCGTATATTACCGGCACTATTAGCCTTCAGTTAGACGCGAGAGTGTTTATCCTCGTATTCTAGCTAATGAGTCGGTCAAACAATGGCCGGCCACTTTCTTTTACCATAAGGATATTCCTACTCTCGACAAAGCTACTGCTTTGCCGGCTTTCATCGACGGGGCTGCCACAGCCCAACCATCTTGGGACGAGGCCCCTCCAGCTCGCAGTGACGATCTGATCCTCGCCAAGAGGCAGATCGAATACCTGATGAAGCACAAGGGCCTGAAAGCGTCCGACTTAGTCCAGTGCTGGGTGTCACGCCGGATTCAGCCTCTCTAGTACCATGGCGACCGACTGATCCATTCCATCACGGCGTTGAAACAAGAATCCCTCCGCATCAGCCCCAATGCCCTGAAGCCACAGGACTACCTAAGCCAGATTAAATGGCTGATTAAGGAGCGGATTGAGAGAAAGATTCCGGATGTGTCTCTGGACATGCACACAACGGAAGACCCTGTAGTTCCGGTAAGCTTTCGCAATAAACCCTTTTATGTGTTTCACCTTTTAAGTTATTTCACAATGCTGAGATGTTTTCTTCTTTTCAGCTTGACGACCTCCTCGAGTCGGAGCTGGCTCCTATCAAGGGGTATCCTCCAGAGTTTTCTCAGGCGGAGGAACTGGTCCCACTGCCGGACGTTGTGCCCAGGAAGCACAAAGCTTCGATAGTGGTTGTCGCCACAAAGGAAGTGCCAGTCGTGAAGAGGTAACTTTCAACACAACTTCCGCCTTTGTACTTTACCCATTTTTCTTCCCAGATGTAATGTTTTCTACTTTATCACATTCTCAGAGCTAAACAGCTCGTTAAGGGCAAGGGGAAGGGAACTTCTTCAAAACCCCTGCGGCAGACGAAGCTGACTATGGCTTCTCCTGCCGCGGCTTCTCCGACTCCTGCCCCACAACATTCTGCAATGTCGGTGATCACTCCATCGCTGGTTGTCGCAGAAGATTCGGCTCCTTCAACAGGGCCAGTGACCCTTGAGTCGCTGACTGACGCCACCATGGGTGGCTCAGGTTTAGATAAGGGTGAACCCTCTTTGGGTAATGATCCCTAAGCAGAGACTTTCGCTGAAAACCTCCTGAACAATCCGGAACTTGCCAAATTTGGCTTGTCTCGGAAATCTGCGGAAGAAATCCAGCTTCTGGCCCGGCAATGCCTGGAGAGACGAAATCCCTCTACCGAAGAAGAAGCACTAGAAGCGGAGGACATCAAGTTCTTCGACCTCTTGAACAAGTCCGCCTTCGCGACGAGGGACTAAGAGCTGGTGTGATTCCACCACCTCCAGTTATTCCACTCACCCTCGCCGAGAAGGTTACCACCGAGGTGAACATGTGCCTGAGCAATCTCACACATGAACATCATGTAAGTCGGAATTCCAACTCATGTTTTTCTTTCTTGTACTTTATATCATATCCTTTAGCCCCCAAGCATGAAGTAGGATATACAATCCGGGTTTATGCTTCCTTAGGATGCCAAAGAATGAACTAGTGTAGCCCTCAAGGCTCGTGTTGATATTAGTCACAATATTATCCCGATTCTTCATTAGACTTCTGACTCTGGGTATTCTGACTTACAGAAAGTTAATTCATATAACCAGGATTTGTTGAAGAATATCCGTGACAAGCGAAGAGAGATCAAGGCTCTCTGACTTGAAAATGTTGAGCTGAAGGTTTCGAAGGATGAGGCCAAAGGTAAACATCCCGAGACTCAAGTCTTGTCCTGTATTTTCATAGTCAAATTTTTTTGCTGAACTATTGTTCTTTTGTCTTACAGCACTGGTAAAACAGTCCTATGCTATGATTGTAGAGGCCGAGAACCTCAAAACCCTGGTGGTGGAAAATAAAGAACTTTGCCAAGAGCTGGATAAGCTCAAGGCAGATCATGAGAAGAGCATCGCTCAAATTCGCGAATCCACCTCCATGGCTACTGATGAACGTGATCGTAAGATTGCGGCTCAAGATCAGAAAATCTCGGATCTCAACAATGAGCTTTGCAGATAGAAGGATATTTCCGAGGCGCTCCGGGCTGAACTCCGGAGTCTTCGAGAAGAGAAGACCAAAGTTGACGACGTCATCTTCGGTATGTTCCATCTCTGTGACTTGTCTATATTCTTCGACTCTTTCGATGTCGGATTTCCTTAACCATTTTGTGTTATGTGTATAGATCCTCTGAACTTGACGGACTCCACCTCTGCCGAGCCTCGCACCCACCAGCTTCATGACTTCCGCCAATCCATTGAGGATATTGGCGAAGCTCTCAAGGTTCCGGACATGCATAGCATGTCTGACTTTCAGGTGCGGGACAAAGCAAAGGAGATGCCACAGCTCGTCTGGGACTAGAACATGTCCTACGTGCGATCCGCGGCGCATAACACTCTCACCATGGTCATGAGCCACCATGGAAGCATGGAGATATGGCATGTGACCAGAGGGTATTCTATGGTGGATGAAGACGGATAGGAGCAAGACATCAAGGCTATCATGGACTCCTGTGCCGGATATGGGTGTCATGTAGCTGATTTAACCAGCTACGACACTCCCTTCTTCACCCGCGTGGACACACTGCCTCCACCTCTGAAAGAATCAGCTGAAGTTTCTGACGATGAATAGACTGTATCGGATCTGAACATCTTGGAACGTTATCAAACTGAGGCCTATGCATCCAGCGAGCCGGCAGTGCCTACCTCTTCTCCTGTATCATAGATCATCAGAAAATAAATGTGTTATTCTGAAAAACATTATGGATATGTAAATATGTAGCATGCTACTTTTGGCTAGTGCTAAGTTTTAATCAATTTAGCACTTTTGGCTTTAAATTTTCGTGTGCCTGAAATGATTACATAAGCACTTGTACTTTTTTGCCTATACTTATCATTTATCTGGCATTCTGCCTCGTCCCTTTCGTGAGCCAGCTAAACCTTCTGCACGAAAACTTTGCCGAGCAATGGAGCTCAATTGCTAAACCAGTTTAAACTCAGAAACAAAGCCGGCTTCCAGTACCAAAAATTCACTACTCAGAAAATACCCGCATGCGGCAATCAGACAAATAACCAAACTATAGACTATGAAATTTAGATTTATACCCGAAGGTAGCATTTTTAGAATCGGAAATCTAATCCAGTACAAACATGAGAATAAAGTACTTTCAAGTATTCTGGGATTTTTTACTGTGACATGATCATTCGGAAATAAGACGGTAAAAACTTCTCAGCAAAACTTGAGGCAACCAAATTTTAATTCTCATAGAACATGTACACATATATGATTACAAAGAAGGATAGACTAAGAATAAAAGGGACGTAGCTGAGTAATATTCCACGGTCTGTCTAACTCATCCGGATTTGTAGTGCCTCCAGCTCTCTTTCTCTTCTTAGTAGCAGGTCTTTCTTTGACTGGCCTCATATCAGTTAAGTAGTACGAAGCATTGTGCAATACTCGACTAACTAAAAAGGGCCCTTCCCATACTGGGGAAAGTTTGTGCTTTCTTTGTTGCACAAGCCGGAGAACCAAATCGCCCTTGTTGAAAGACCGGTTTCTGACTCTCTGGCTATGATACTTGCGTAACTTCTGTTGATAGGCTATTGATCTCATTTCAACAACGACGCGAACTTCTTCGACTAGGTCGAGATCATTTTGTCGAGAAATCTCAGCATCCTCTTCGATATATGCGGCCACTCTAGGAGAAGTGTGAATCAAATCACTATGAAGAACTGCTTCGGCGCCATAGACCAAGAAGAAAGGTGTGTATCCGGTTGACCTGTTCGGAGTTGTTCGTAAACTCCATATTACAGAGGATAATTCCTCTGCCCAAGCCCCCGCAGCACGTCGTAGTGGTGCTTCGAGTCTCGGTTTTAGGCCTTGCAAGATTAAACCATTTGCTCTTTCAACTTGTCCATTAGCTTGTGGATGTGCAACTGACGCAATGTCAAGCCGGATATTTTATTCATTGCAGAATTCGGTTAATTCTCCCATAGAAAAATTACTCCCGTTGTCCGTGATAATACTGTGCGGATAACCATACCGGATTATAACATCCTCGACAAATCTTTTGGCTGTTGCTCCATCACAACTAGTGACGGGTTTAGCGTCAATCCATTTGGTGAACTTATCCACCATCACTAAGAGTTGAGTAAATCCACTTGGAGCCCGTTTAAACGGTCCTACCATATCAAGCCCCCAGACCGCAAAAGGCCATGTTATAGGTATTGTTCGCAACTGATCTGCCAGAACATGAGCTTGTTTGGCGTACTTTTGGCAGCCCTTGCACGTCTTGACCAGCCATTCGACATCTTCCTTGGCTGTAAGCCAGAAAAAACCGTGTCTAAAACCTTTTTCCCCTAAAGATTTGGCTACAGCGTGGTGACCACACTCGCCTTCGTGGATTTCTCTTAGGATTTCCACTCCTTCTTCTGGAGATATGCAGCGCTGAAATACCGCAGATACATTTCGCTTATAGAGCTCACCACTAATTATAGTATAAGCTTTTGCTCGTCAGATAATCTTTCGTCTTAGAACCTCGTCTTCGGGTAATTTGCCATCTACCAAATAGTCAAGGTAGGGTTGAGTCCAGCTGAGAATTACAGCCAGAACTGCTATCAAAGGTGAGTCGGATTTGGTTGGATATTCCTCGTCCACTCCCTTTATTGAGGGAACTTGAGGTGCTCTAGAAAAGCTCCATCCGGAACCTCTTTCTGTGCAGAGCCTATCCGAGATAAGGCATCTGCTTCATCATTTTCTGCTCGAAGGATGTGTTGAACCTCAAACCCTTCGAACGATTTTGATAAATCATCCACGATAGCTTTATATCCTGCCATGTGTTTATTTGCATTACAAATATCCGACACTTGCTGAGCAACAAGATCCGAATCTCCGTAACACATCAAACGTCGGATGCCGATATCCTTGGCGATCTAGATTCCATGCTGCAGTGCTTCATACTCGGCAATATTATTTGTCGCTTTGAGGTGGATCTGCAACAGGTATAGAAGTTTATCTCTTTGGGGTGATTTGAGCACCACACCAGCCCCTAAGCCCCCACGAGCCTTAGACCCATCAAAATATAGGGTCCAATATTCTGACTCAAGGAGGGTCATATTCTCCTTCGTCTCTACCCAATTAGCAACAAAGTCGGCAAGGATTTGGGATTTAATTGTTGTCCGAGGTTTGTACTCAATATCGAAAGTTGAGAGCTCTATGCCCCATTTGGCGACGCGTCCTGTGGCATCACAATTGTTGATTATATCTCTCAAGGGAGCTGTGCTCACCACGGTAATTGGATGCTCCAGGAAATAGTGTTGTAGCTTACGAGATGCTAGGAAAACACCGTAAGCCAGCTTTTGATAGTGCGGATACTGTTGTTTTGACTCTGTTAGGACCTCGCTAACAAAATAAGTCGGACGCTGCACCAAGTGTTCCTGATTTTCCGCCGGTCTCTCCTCTACCATGACGATACTGATGGCTTTGTTTGTTGCAGCAAGATAAAGCAACATCGGTTCATGTGGTTCCGGTGTAGCAAGGATAGGAGCAGATGAGAGTACTTTCTTCAGGTCTTGTAATGCAACTTCAGCTTCGTCGGTCCACACAAAATCCTTGGTCTTTTTAGGAGTTTGTATAATGGTGCAGCTCTTTCACCGAGCCGGCTTACAAACCGACTGACTGTAGCAATGCAACCAGTTAGCCTCTATACGTACTTCAGGCGGGTAGGCCTGGAAATATTGAGTATATCCTTGATTTTGTCTCGGTTGACCTCTATGCCTCTTTGAGACACGATGAAACCTAACAGTTTTCCGGCTGGAATTCCAACGAAGCATTTCTTCGGATTAAGCATGATGTTGTATTGTCGTAGATTTGCAAATGTTTCCTCCAAGTCGGAAATCAGTGTTTCCTTCTTTTTGGACATTACCGCAATATCATCCACATATGCATGTACGCTGCGTCCGATTTGATCGTGGAGGTTACGTTGCATTGTGCGTTGGTACGTAGCTCCTGCGTTCTTCAGCCCAAAAGGCATTGTAACAAAACAGAAAGTTCCGAAGGGGGTTATGAATGATGTTTTGACTTTGTCAGATTCCTTCATCCGAATTTGTTGATAACCGGAATATGCGTCGAGAAAATAGAGGAGTTCCGAGCCTACCATAGAATTGATAACTTGATCAATCCTAGGCAGAGCGAACCTATATTTGGTACAAGCCTTGTTCAAGGCATTATAATCAACACACATCCTTAAATCAGTGGTGTCCTTTTTAGGGACCATTACAGGATTGGCCGACCACTCAGTGTGGATGACCTCTTCTATGAATCCGGCTAACTCGAGCCGTGCTAGTTCCTTAGCTATTGCCTTACGCTTTTCATCGCCAAAACATCGTATGGACTGTTTGACGGGTTTGGCGTTCGGGTTTACATTTAAAGAGTGCTCGGCAAGTTCCCTAGGTACTCCGGTCATGTCAGATGGCTCCCATGCGAACATACCTTGATTTGCTTTGAGGAACTTGACGAGCGCGCTTTCCTATGCGCTATCTAGGCCTACGCCTATCTGGGTCACCTTGGAGGGGTCATCATCCTTCAACAGCGTCTTCTTCATCTCTTCTGATGCCTTGAATTCCAGATTCGGCTTTGTCACCTCCTTCTTCATTGCGGGCATCTCAGACGGATCTATGATCTTCTTGATCTCCTGGTACTCCTGGGCGTGCAGCACGATTTCAGCAAAGGCGGCGTTTCCATCCTCACACTCTCGCGCTTTCTTCGGGTCTCCCTTGATGGTGATCACGCCGTTGGGACCTGGAATTTTCCTCATATTGTAAATGTAACACGGATGAGCCATAAAAGCCCAGTAAGCCAGATGTCCGAATATAGCGTGGTACGCGCTCTTGAACGAGACCACTTCGAAGGAAAGTGCCTCCGTTCGATAATTCTTTGGAGTTCCAAAGGTAACATCCAAAGTGATTTCTCCGAGGGAATTGGCTTGTCTTCCTGGGACAACTCCGTGAAAAATCACAAAGCTGTGATTCAGCTGGGTCTCCGGCATAGCATTTCGACATACAGAATATTAATACTACTGCCACCGTCCATGACAGTCTTGGAGAAACCATAACCGTTAATAAGTGTATTGACGATTAAGGCGTATTTTCCTCGCTTGTGTAGCTTAGGCGGATGATCAGCGTGGTCAAACGTGATTGCCACCTCCGACCAGTCTAAGAATTAGGGGACAGCCGAAACTGTTGCATTGAGCTCATATAGAAGTGCTTTCTTGACCTTTGTTGGTTGATATCCGAGGAAGGTGATGTAAGTGTCTTTCTTGGTCGGAAAATGTTTCTTCCCTTCTGGCTTAGGATTTGAAGCATCGGCTTCCTCCATGTCGCAATCTTCCTTGGTCTCTTTATCCTTTTCGGGATTCTTCTTTCCCTTCTTCCGCTTAGCTTTGTAGCCAGCGGTATCATCTCTCTTAATGTCGTCGTTGAAACGACACTCGGTGTTTGTGTGGGACGAGCCCCCATTGGCGTCTAAGTGATGCACACATGGCTTATTGGCAATGTCGTCCCAAGAGTAGGTTTTTCCTGGTTGCTAGTCTCCTCTACCTTGAACTCTTGAAGTCTCACGACCGCGTCCGCGGCCTCCGCCACGTCCTCCAGACCCGAAGGTAGCAGTAACCACTGTTGTTTCCGCGTTGGGTTTTTCTTTCGAGGTATTCTTGCGCTTATGAGCTTGTTTCTTTGGTTGTTTTGCCGACTATGGCACAGCCAGGGCGTTGAGTAGTCCCTCTGCGTCATCGCCAGCATCTGCATACTTGCTTGTTGTTTCTATCATCTCTCCCAAATCAGTGACTTTGTCGCACTTCAAGCGATGACGTAGTAAACCAATTGGGAGACCTGCAATGGAACATTCAATCGTAGTTTGGTCATTTACTCCTTCACAGGAGCTCTTGGTGTCGATCTATTGTCTGAGATAATCCTGGCAGGTTTCTCCGGCTTTCTGGGTGCAACACTGTAGGTCTCCGACCGTACAGGGTCTCCGGTATGTGCCTTCGAAATTCCGAAAGAACGCACTTTGCATGTCATACCAATTATGGATGGTGTTCTCCGGAAGTTCATTGAGCCATGATCGTGCCATCTTCTACAGCATAAGTGGGAGATATCGGGTTGCGACCAGGCTGTTTCTACCTTTGGCGATGCAGCAAGCTTGGAAGAAATCATGTAGCCAAGTATTTGGCCGAGCTATGTCGTCGTAGGCTTGAATATGTCTTGAGATAGCGAATCCTTCCGAGAATTTTGTGGCTCTTATGCGTGGTCCGAAACACTTTGGTCCCACGTATATATCATCATTTTCGTATCGCCGCGCCTCTTTATTGGAGTTGATCCTGTGCCTTGCTTCGTTCGGGGATAGAGATCGTCCCGAGTGTCGGCTGTGGCTGCGGTGCCTTGGAGCCGGAATTCGGCTTCTTCTACCACCTCCTCCACCACGACGCCCTCCTTGGCCTCCTTGGGAGCTGTTGTGATGGCTACTTGGCAGAGTGGGTGGAGCACCTGGGTTATTTCCGGCTGATCGCCGGCCTCTGTCCGGAGCGTCTTTATTCCGGTTCCGGGGAGGGTCTTCATTGTGAGGAGCACCCTGCCGGCTTGTCTCGGCACGGTGTCCGTCGTTCCTTCGTCCGTCGTCCAGGCCGCTAGCATGTCTAGGAGGTGGTATTCTTTGTCGGTCCTCCTCCCAATGTTTCTCCTTATCATCGTCCCTACGGTCTTTCGACTCTTGTCGGGGTGGGTTCCCCGGATTCAGTGCAGCAATTGCCTCTTGCTCCGCAACTCGGTTAACGGTACGCCAGTCGCGGGCAGTTTTGTGGTGCTCTCCCGAAGATCCGGTTCTGGAGTAATTGTCTTCCCGGCGGTCGGAACGGTGGTGCTATTCCGGAACACGCTAGGGTCTTATGTTGGCCCATGCCGGATCTATGCAACATTGGTCAGAATCGGAGACCAGCTTTTGACTTCTAGACATGGCGACCTTTTGCTGCTCCAGTCCCTTGTTGAGTAATTTGATGCCCAACCGGATATGCTCCGGGCCTGGATTAGCCGATAGGATTTCTCGGGCTGCAACGGTGTTCTGAACTGGTGTTGGATACACCCAATCCCCTTTGCTGTCCTTCCGAGGCATCCCCATCTCTCCTCCAAAGAGGACCTTGTGGATCTGCGGGAATTGGTTGTCATTAGCATGACGCTTCCTGGTCTTCTGATGTTGCCTGGAGTTGTACTTCTCCGGAGATGCCATACGTTTCTTTTCCTCCTCAATGTTATTGGCTTCATCGAGGAGTACTTGATGACGCGCTTCTAGGGCCTGGGCCCTTTCGTCCAGCTCTTCAGCAGTAAGTTCTGCAGCTGTAGGAATAGGTGTGGTTAATGCAGCATCGATGAGTTTACGCGCACCTTCAGTGATCACGTGTCCATCCACCGATTCTACTTTTTTGGGCTAAGTGATCACTGTCTGGGATAAGTGCTCCATCCGAGTCTTCCTCATATTCCTCGGCAATCACCTCATCTGTCGGAGGATCTTTTGCCGGGGTCTTGTTCTTCTTGTTCTTCTTCTTTGCCTTCTTGGCAGCACCGGTAGCAAAGACGGCTTTGGGCCCGTTTCCCGGAGTCAATCTCTGATCGGTACTTTCGGCCATTTGGTTCTCGGGATCATCTCCGAGATCCATCTTGTCCTGCGCTTTGGGAGAGTTTTCTCCGGATCCATCGTCCATGTCTTCTCCTTCTGCTGCAGCTATGGAGTTAAGCTCCTCGTCATATTCCACGGAGAACTTCTGGAAGTCTGCCGACATCATCGACTCATCCGAGGATGCGGGTACGTCGGCGTTTGTTCCGATCGCTTCTAGCACGGAGTTGGTGTTGTCTCTAGCATCGGCAGTGCTAGATCCGAATCCCACATATCCAACAAAGTGTGATGCGCCCTTCCTGAGATAGTTGCGGTCTTCATAGTAGGCCTCGTCGAAATGCTTGATGGTCTCGAGAATTGCATCTACGCCTGAGTTTTGCATCATCATGCATCTTAGTGTGTACCTCAGGAAAGGCCTATCCGTCCCGGCATCGTCAGAGCTAGAACCGTCATTATTGTTGTGTTCCTCCTGGATTTTGACCTCAGCGGGTG
Organism: Avena eriantha; assembly: GCA_910589775.1. Classification (NCBI taxonomy): domain Eukaryota; kingdom Viridiplantae; phylum Streptophyta; class Magnoliopsida; order Poales; family Poaceae; genus Avena; species Avena eriantha. The sequence goes on along the minus strand of OU342741.1, from coordinate 262,608,453 downwards.
GGTCGACCTGGGATTTGGTCTCTCCAGGGACACCCACTCCAGATTCGACTTGGACCGCTAGGTCTGCTTTAGGCACGGATTTCTCCACAATCTCCGCAACTGGTGCAGGCTCGGTGGGATTAGGGTTTCCTGAGATCCGGAACTCTGCCGCCTCCGCGGATAAAGGGGACCCAGAATTTTCCTCTGCCTCTATCATCAGCGCTGGGGTGGGTGGGACAGGTTCAGCAAAGCCGATGTAAACATCGATCTCGCCGAAAGACATGATAGTGTAGGTGTTCATGGCTTCCCTAGCCGGAATCTAGGTCTCATCAAGAACGATGAGAGGGACATCGCTGGCGTAGAGGATGCGACCGACGGTGATAGTTTCACCGATTCCAATTCTTGCAGATTCCGCTCGGAACGCTGATCCGAAGCTCACTTGCCCCACGGTGGGTGCCAACTTTCGTCGTATTGATGACAAGTACGCCATGAGGGGGTCCTCGAGGCATGTGGAAGAGAGGGGTGTGAGACGTACGGTGTTCCGGGACGGTGAGCACACAAGTTTACCCAGGTTCGAATCCGCCGGCTTTGGACAGATCCTACTCCTGCTAGCAATCCAGTAGTACAGTAGAGCGGGAATATGGGTTACAAGGGTTCACCTGTGCGAGTTGAGATTGTAGACTATTGAGGGTGCCCTAAAGGCTCTTCCTAGGATGGCTTATATAGATATCCGGCCTAGGGTTTACAGGAGAGATCTTTCTGGCTACGACTGAGAGTCGGTTACAGAGTACATCTTGAACTACAAGTAACACTATGGTCCTATGTCGGTAAGTCTTTTGGGCCTTCTCGTAGCTGGACTGGACTCCGTCTTTTCTCCCTGACTGCGCCGCCTGTGAAGCAAAGCTCTAACCCGAAGTGGGCCACCCTGGTTAGTGAGGAACTGTGAGGATACCCGGAAAGTATATCCCCAACAGAAGTGCTACAGTATCTTGTGTTTTAATGGAAGTTTTATTGGTGTTGAAACTGAACCCAAAGACTTATTATCTTGAGTGGACTAATGTTGCTAATAAAGATTCTGTGAAGTTTTGTATGAAGGAAAAATTTCAGGTATATGGAGAGAATGATGTAATAAGATGAAGAATGGATTAAATCTCAAGCTTGGGGATGCCATGCGTGTCACCCCAAAAAATATCCAAGAAGTACAAGCGTCAAAGCCTGGGTCTTCATCAATAAAAATCTCAGGTTTTCTTCCAAACACTTCATTTTTATTGTTTCATGCACACTTGTGTTGTTCTTAGAGCGTCTTCGTTTTCGTTTTTTTGTTCATTTGCTTTGTTTTCTTAGTTTGCTGAATAAATTGGTTGGACCCCCTCTTTCATACATTGGTCTTCACATAGTTTGGTTTGGATTGGAAAAGAGTAGGAAAGTTCATGCTTAAGTGGTAAAGAGAGCTTGTTTTTAACTGTGGCCCATGCTTTGTCATGCCATGCTTGATATTGTTTTGGCTTTAGGCTTAGTATTCTTTGTTGTAGCATGACATGTTATAAACAATTGAGATTTCTTAATGTGCCTTGGAAGAATCATGCGTTGTTTCAGCATATTAAAGCATAGTATTGTGGTATTCTCCTTTGATGCTTTATGTGGGTTGACTTGGCGCATGCTCACACCATGTTATGACTATCCAAAGTCACCATAGCCTTTATGATCCTTTAGTTTTCAACTTGTAGTATCCCTTTATGCTTTGATTAATGATGTTTTGTTGCTCTGCATGATTATGGCCATTATTGCTCTCTTAGTTGGTCGCTCCCAGTCTTTTGCTAGCCTCCGTAACCAAGTGTGAGTTCCACTCATGCATCCAACTCCTTAAACCAAGTTATTCCAAAGAGTCCACCATACCTACCTATTAGCATATGCTATTCCAAGTATATTCATGTTTTTGTCTACCTTCCGAATTAAACTTGTTATGAGAAAACTAGTGATTAAAGCTCTCACGAACTTGATGGCACACTTTACTTTCTTGCATTAAATAAACTTGAACCATTGGGTCCATCTTTGTTGCGTATATGCTTGTGCTTTATAAGTTGAAGTTAGCAGAACCATGTATCATGGGGAACGCTTTCAACATTGTGCCAGTACTTTGTACCCCGTTGATATCATGTTCTTTTGCTTATGGATTCCGACGGTGTGAAACAAAAGGGGAACTTGTAATATCATGGAGTTTGTATTTGTGTTAGAGAAACGTTTGGGCCGCTAGCCTAAGCCATTCCTAATCATGGTGGAAACTTGCAGCATCACCATAATGAGCACTCTATGAAGCATCCTCAATAAAAACCTGTGCAAATAGCGAATAAAAAGATCGGTGAGCTGCTCATTGTCTGCTTGCCTTGTCATTTTGATTATGGGATAGCTCTTGTATCATGTGCAAGGGGTACCCCGTTGGCGGTTCTTTATGATACATATGTACTTACAATGACAAGAGCTTACTTGTGACTAAAGTTGAGTAGCATGAAGTTTGGTCTTCGTAAGTAAGGGGCATGAGATTTCGGCTTATAACTTGTCAAGCATATCCTCTTAGTTGTGTCACTTTAACCTTAATCACCTTAAAGATCTTATGATAGGGGCAATTAGAGCTGAAAGCTAACAAGTACCATAATTTTTGGAAGCTCTTTATGAAAGTTGAATCCCTACTTCCTTCTATGAAGGCCTTTCTTTTACTTTTATGTTGAGTCTCCACTTTCTATCTTTATGCACCTACTTTGAGAGGATAGTGGCCATTCTTAGTTCTATGTGCATTGGCCCAAGACTTGTTCATTGATGCATAACTTGATATTTCTTGTTCTTAAACTACTTGTATCTAGTCACTCTTATGAACTTTGAAGTTGTCCTATGCAATTATGATTTGCTACATTACGAGGGAAAAGCTGAATGCCACTATGCTATGTTTTCTTTATGTGAAACAAACAAACGTCTTAGAAAGCATTATTATTCATGAATATTTTGTTTGTGCCTTTTCATGTTACAACATAGTTTCTATGTCTTATTGTTAGAACTTTATCTTTCCTACTATGTTGAAGTACTATGATCCCAGCTATCAACGTTTTATAAATACTTTGATCACGTTTATGATGGTGCATGTCACCTCAAAAATTATTATTTCTTTTTATCACTTACCTACTCGAGGACGAGCAGGAGTTAAGCTTGGGGATGTTGATATGTTGCAAAAGTATCTATAATTTTTGATGTTCCATGCTTGTTTAGTATCTACTTTGCTTTGCTTTGTCAACACTTTGAGGTATTTTTATATATTTTCTAGGACTTACCTATTAACAAGATGCCACAATGCCAGTTGCCTGTTTTCTTCTGTTTTTGGTTCCAGAAAAGGCAAAAAATCAATACTCTCGGAATTGGACAGGACAAAAGCCAAAGTCAATATTTCACTGAGGGGGACACGGAGCCAGAATACGAGACGGAGGAGGGCCAGGGCCTGGCCACACCATATGGTGGCATGGGTGACCCATGGCCGCGCCACTAGGTGGTGTGGGCCTCCTGGCGGCCCACCGACCTTGCCTCTTCGCCTATAAGATGCCTCCCGATGCAAAAAACCTAAATTGAACAGCCTCCAGCCACGAAAAGTTTCGTAGCACCGCCACCACCGAAGGGGAGATTCGGAGGACAAAATGTCTATTTCGGCACCCTGTCAGGACGGGGAAGTGCCCCCGGAGCCATCTCCATCGATCTCTACCGCCATCTCCATCACTATTGTTGATTCCCATGATGATGAGGGAGTAGTTCTTCCTTGAGGCTAAGGGTTCTACCGGTAGTTATGTGTTCATCTCTCTCTCTATGCATGGTCATATTGTGATCATGAGCTTTGTAATCAAGTAGATCTACCTTGGTACTCAAGTGCTTTAATAGATCTCTGCTCTCCCCATGTGTGTGAAGTTGACAGTGTCCACACCATGGTGGCACTTAGGCTGGAGATTACAAATACTTGTTATGAGTTATATTTGGAGTTGGATGTCTCTATGAAATTGTGGTGTTTGTTGGAACCATCTAGTGCTCAAGTTTACAGTGTGGGGTTATCTAGATGTGGAAAGCGAACTTTGAGGAGTGTTGTTATAGCCCTACCATGGATTAGAGTGTCCAACCGGAGAGTAGTTTAGATTAGTATCATTAAGAGAAGATATTTATATGAGAGTGTTCACTAGCGAAAGTATGATCCCTAGGCCTTGTTTCTAAGCATTGAAACACCGTTTGCAACTAGATATGTTACATGTTTGCTTGCTGCTATCTTTATTTCAGTTTTCCTTTAGTCTTTGCCCACGTCAACCACACGCCATCAAGCTATTTTCTAGCACCGTTGCCACTTATAATTATCCATACCACTTGTATTTTACTATCTCTTCGCCGAACTAGTGTACCTATACACCTGACAAGTGTATTGGGTGTGTTGGGGACACAAGAGACTTCTTGTATATTGATTGCAGGGTTGCTTGAGAGGGAATACCTTATACCACTTTCTCCCTGAGTTCGATAAACCTTGGGTGACCCACTTAAGGGAAAACTTGTTGTTGTTCTACAAACATCTACACTTGGAGGCCCAACAACTGTCTACAATAATAGAAGTGCGTAGACATTAGGGGGCTAACTCGGAAGATAGGCCCCAAGCTGGAGAAGCCCAAGCACATTAGCACAAGCCTGTGAGTTATTTCGGTCGCCAGGTGAATTTTCTCTTTGTTCTTGTTGTAATTTGCTACTTTTGGAATTTCCAAGTTGCTAACCGTAGCGAGCTTGCAGGGGCGGTCCCAATAAGATAAATCGCCCTTCGGTGGCCAAGGTTCCACCAGCCGGAACGGAAGGTGAAGACGACCCTTCTAGGAAGAGGAAGGCGGAGACCGTCAAGGCGCCAAATGCAGGCGCAAAGAAGAAGAAGGGCGACATCATCGCTGCGATGGATTCAGGTGTGGAGGAAGGTGACTCTGCAATCCCTCTTGAAGAGGAGGTGACCATTGGGATGGAGCCGGCCAAGGCTAGCCCGCCACTAGAGGCATCCGAATCGGTGGCTAGGGCGGCAGGGGAGACGGCCGCGACATTCCCGCGATTCATGGCAAAATCCTCTTTCGTGGCGACTGGGACGCAGTCGCCACAAGTTCCGGAGAACATTGACAATGACATGGGACAATGTCGTGGGTGCATGGTGTTTGTGGTTCCTTCGGCGGACGCCATCAAGCTTCACCGCATGTTGGGTGCCATGCTCCAGGTATGTCTAGTCCCCGATGGTCTAGTCGCTGAATTTCAGCGACTAGACACTTAAAACTTCAATCGTCCAGTCCCCGAGGGTCTAGTCGCTGAATTTCAGCGGCTACACACTCAAGCTTCGATTGTCCAGTCCCCGAGGGTCCAGTCACTGAATTTGAGCAGCTAGACACTCAAGCTTCAATTGTCCAACCCTGATTGTTGGGTCGGTAAGGTCATGTCTAACGTTTTTGTGTTAGGGCTTGCAGGTTGAATCAGCTGAGCGGCGGGCCGCAATGGAGCGAATGGAGTGTGACCTGTGAGTGGATCAGGAGGCGAATCGGTGACTCCAAGAAACGGCAGGTCAGTTTCTATCTTGCAAATTCTGAAGCTCTTGTGATTGTTCATGTCTTGACTATAGACGATCATGCCACCGCACTCTCCAAGGCCCGCAAGGGCTATGTTCCTGCCGCCGATCTGGATAATGTGAAGGCTTTGGCGACTACAGCAAAGGAGAGGGCCAGCTTGCTGGCAAAGCAGATGGAAGCAGTAACGGCGGCAATGGACTCTTCTGAAGAGAGGGCGAAGACCGCAGTCGTGGCCGTGGAGGAGGAGCGTAAGGCCTCTGACTCATTATTATGGGATTGCAGGGGAAATTTTCTATGCTCGAGAAGTTCCTCACGGACAACTGCCACAAGCTCCTGGGTAAGTCTAATTTTCCCTCGTTTATTGTACGACGAGTACTGCGGTGACCCAGCATACCACTGCATGATGTAGTATACTATAGTCGTTGACATAACACCAATGAAACACGGTTCACTAGTATTACATCCCTCAGAGTGGTACAACAGAAACACAGCAGGTCCAAGACATGACTATAGGTTACAACTTGACTCTTTACATAAGATCTAGAGAACGCTCTAGGTTAAAGAGAGAGAAAGAACTTCTTACAAAGAAGAATCAGAAATAATTACACAGAACTATCTAGTAACTAAGACTAGTATCTAAACTATTTGGCTTGCCATTGCTGCTATTGCAATGCTCTAAATAAGTAGGTTTTATGGCTAGAGAATATCTTCCAATCTAATCAAGAACTTTGTGTTTACTTCAGTTGATGTATATGTTGACTTCATTGACTCTATAGAAGAACTTGAGACGTCGATGATGGTTTCTTGAGCAGCAATTGATGTTGACATCGTCTTCAATGGCTTAGAACCTAGCAAGGGTTAAGAAGGTACGGTTGAGTACGAGCGTACTCAGCAAGTTCACTAAAAAGGAGTGTATGATGCACTATCTCTACAGCCACAGACCATAGGTCGTAGGCAATGCAGGTTTTCGTAAACATTTCTTCAAAGGTTGCTTTTATTCTAAAAACTATGTCTGACAGCCTTCACAGGTTGACCAGAACCTTCATGGGGTTCCTTTCCTGCCGCGTTCGTAGCTCCTTCCCGGAAGAGGGTGTAACATGTCACAATTCTTACACTCTGCAGAGGTGTGTCACTTTTCCCATAAGAGACCTTAGCCTTGTTGCACAACCAAGCCGCGAGCTTGTCCACACTTCCTTGGTATGGGGCCCAGTCTAAGATCCAAGCCAGTACTGCCCTCTCCACGACCCCGCATGAGACACGATCCCCTGAGACTACTACCACCGTTAGTCTTTGGGTAGCCTCTCGGAGACTCCGTACACAGCTCTGTCTGGCGGTCACCATCAACTATGGTGAACTCAGACCCAGTCAAGGATGCATAGATAATCTAGACACCTAGATCGAGGGGAACTAAGGGGTCCCACCCATGTGCTGGATTCTCTGGAACTCCACGAGAAATCAACAGCCTCACGATAAGGTCATCCGTCCATGCGAAAGGGAGAAGATACAACTGACTTTCCTGTCCCATTCCAAGTCTTATGGTTGACGTGTAATATACAGCGCTAGAATCAATGGCGACATTGGTTGTTAAATCCTCGATGATACATTACTGTACAATGGTGTTTCCATTGTCAGTTATGATAGATTAGCTGATCACCCTGGATCAGTAACCGATATTTCCAGTTAATTGTGAGAATAGTGTTTTCGACCTTTTTGAAATGCAGGTGATGACACAGTTGAATTAAAAGCATAGAAATAATCAAAGGACATGAGCAAGTTGTGGACTTGCCTTTTGTAATTGCAAGATTATGCAATCACGGTTTTCAAGACAATAGAAGATCCAAATTCTATAAATAGCATCATTGGTCTAGTAAGGACTAATGTTTAAAGAAGCAAGATGCAATTATGCATAAGTAATGTAATGTAGTTTGATAACCATGAACCCCCAGACTAATCGTATTTTATCTAGGGTTCGAAAACTAGGAATGGTTCTTTAGAATTTGTTTCACTTTTATATCATCTTCACACTTGTGCTTCTTATTAAGGCTTGTGAGAGTGTGTGAAACAATATGTAAATACAACAAGTAGCATACAATATTAAAGCACTCAAATGGATCATGATATCTAAAAGATTTCTTAAGCAAGATTATTAATCACTTAGAGCTTTCAAGAAGTGTTTAAGGATTACTTTTAATGTTTCTTAAAGGAATAACTTTCAAAGGAAAGGTTACTTTTACAAAGTAAAGGTATTTAAATTTTAACATGCAAAGTATAAAAGTGAAGTATAATAACATTCTAAGATTGAGGTGGATCACTATCTAGTAATTATGATGCAAATTATTATGTTAAGTTGTTAAGAGTTAAAGGACTTGTTATAAAATTATTGTTTGAAGTGGCAAAACGAATAACTTTTGAAGAAAAGGTTTCTTTGATAAGGTTTAACCAATCTTTATGGTTAATAGAATGTGATAATGGCATTTGCGTTTGTTTGATAAGTTTGGATTTGAGATGCCTTATGACTTAATTTGGAACAAACAAAAGTTAACTATAAAACCATAATTAGATCTAGGGTGTGATGTTTTTAAAAGTATTTATAAGCTTTAAACCTTGTAACAAGCATGTTTGAAGGTATTGGATCATTCACTTTCATCTTTAGTGAATGGTGAGTTTATATGTGATTTGTTATTATAAATATAGTTGATCTTATTAAGGAAAGTAAATTTACATGATTTGAATAAACTATTAGAGCTAGAATCATGTTTAGGAATAGTTAAGAGATAAATAGCATTCGTTTTTATGGTGTTTAAAATTTACTTAAAATTATTGGTTTAGTTTGGATTTATGATTTTAAAAGAGTTTTATAAGGTTAATAAGTTACACTTAAGTTTTATAATAGATCAAAGTTATAGCTTTGGACTTAGTATTTAGTTATTAGGGATTTAAGGTGTTATATATAGAATTGTGCTTATTGTTTTTTATTTGAGAGATATTCTTTTTATAGAATTAACAAACTAGTCTTTTATAAAATAGGTAATGATTTAATTCCTTAAAATCTTAAAAATCTTTAGGAAAATACCTTTAGTATTTTTCTAGTAAAATATATTTACTCAAGATTTTAAAAGTGTTTTTTAAGTATTATTTTTATTTTTACAAAATTTCACAAAGGATTAAATGTCCTTGACTATTTGTTCCAAGTTTTATTTGTAAAAAATTAAGTTAGTATTTTTGTAAAATAGTTGATTTATTTTCATATGCAAAAATGATTGTTTATTCATTTTTAGGACGTTTCCTTAATTTATGAGATTTTATTAAGGATTTAAGGGTGTTAATATTTATTCACATTTTACTTAGCTTAAATAAGTAAAGTTATATTTTTCCTAGACAGATATCATTTTTGTGATTATTTTGATATATGATATATATTTTTAGGATTTTTCTATATTTTTCTAGGCTGAAATAATTTCAGGGGTATTTTGGTAATTTATGAAATAGGAAATTGATTTTTTTGTGGGGATAAATAATTGGGCTATGCATTGTTGAGGAAAACTGGGCCTGGTCCACTCGGACCAAGTGGTCTTGGCCCGCTAGGTCGGCACAGCCCAAACTGAGATCAAGCCCAACCCCATCTTTCTCTTCCTCTCTCTCAACGCATTCAGGCACGCACACAACCCTCGCACGCCACCGCAGCCAGCACCGCCTCTTGCTTTCCCGGCTACCACCGGCTGGATCCGGCGATGATGACCGCCATCGCGGCCTCGCCGTCGCCTCCTCCACGGATTCCCCGAGCCATGTTGCTACTCTCTCCTTGCCTGGGCGCTCAGACGAAACCCTAACCCCGCCTAGGGCTCGGTCGCCGGCGCGATTCTGGCGTCCTAACTCGTACTCGCCATGTGTGACCTCCGCCATGAGCATCCCACTGCTCCTCCTTAAGGTTCGATTTCTTTGGCTCGACCTGCAGGACCCCTGCATCGATCAACTCCTCTCTGGTGGTGTGGCTGCTGCTACTACTGCCATGGGCTTGCCGTGACCTCCCTCACCTTGGTGAGGTGGTAGGCTCGGTTGGCCTCCTCCCCTCCTTCGACTACTTCAACTAGGGTTCGGCTACACCTCCAATTTGATAAGTTCAGGTATGATCCTGCCCTCCCTGCTCTCTCTCATATGTACCATAGGATAGTAGATGTGGTGTGCTTGATTGGTACCGGTTGTGGCTAAAGGTTGTGGTGTTGGACAACCTAGTGTTTGTGATGTTCACTGCCCTGGATTTTGTGTTCTGCTTCTAACTATAAGCTATCCTTAGTTGCTGGGATACTTTGATAGTAATGCAGAGGTGTTAGTGGGGTGGTTCTAGTATTAGGATTGCATATAGGTTGTTTTTGAATATGAACAAGAGCATGATGTTTTTAATAGACAAGCATGTCCCATAGTTGATGATGTTAATTCTTAACATCTGTATTTTGGGAAATGGAAAATACATGCTGTTTTATTAGGCAAAGATACCTATGATGTGCAGGAGTGTGTATGTGGTTGGGATACCTGATTGCTGTTTGGTCAAGTGTATATGATAGTTACAACTTGGTACTAGGCAATAGTGATGATCTATTTAACTTTCCTAATCTGGTCCATGTGTACAAGTAATAGTTCACAAAGAGAAATTGCTTTGTTGTTATATAATTGGATACAACTAGTCTATATGTACCCCTCTATCCCATAAGTAATTCTCAAACAAGGTGTATGTGATATGCTATAATATGCATAAAGGAATGCTTGGTGAAACCATTTGTTAGCATCACACAAGTGTGCTAGATCAATAGCTTGACCAAGTGTAAGAAAATAAGTGATTTATTATTTTTATACTTGATGTGATTTAATCTTGATGGAGTGTTCTGGAGTTTCTTAGTGATCATATGATCACCTATATCGATGTAGGATGGCTCCAGATCAAGTAGATGCTTTTCTAGATGGTTTGGTACTGTTTGAGCGCTCTATGATTGATTTATTTGCTCCTGGACAGATCTGGTTGCTGTCCAGCAACACTACTTATTTCTGCAGGATCCCTTCCTTATCCTTTCCTCTCAAACTGATAGAGGCTGAATGATCTAGTTTATGCTCCTAAATAATTTCTACTTGCTGCTCTTAGTAGCTTATTACCTTATCATTCTAGTGATCTGAATATCCTTTGGAGCTTGTTTCTTTTCTAGAGGTTGTCCTTCTGGATTCTGAATAATCTCTTAGTGGTTCACTTGATCAACAACTGGTGCAATCCTTCTCCTCCCAACTCCTAGTTTGATCTACTTGATTTGCTACTGCTATTCTTCTGGTAGCCTTCTCCTCCTTGCTTCTTGGTGATTCCAAAAATCTTGCTGTAGGTTTGTGGCTATCCTAGTAGATAAACATGTATGCTTGTTGATAGATCTTGCATGTAGTTGATAGACAGGTACTGGTGTGATCTTTCTGAGGAGAGGGAAATGTGGTGCAACGGAGAGTTGGGTGTGTTTCTGTACAGCTGTTGTGTTTTCTTCTTTTATATTTGATGTACTACTGCTCCTCTCTCTCTATGCTGTTGACAACACAACAGTTTGCATGTGGTGATGGTGTTGCTTGCAAGTGGGCCTAAGATGGTGCTTGTCACCAAGTTCCTTTTCTTCTCTTCCTAGTGCAAGCTTGGACATTGCTGATGTTGATCCATGTGTAGCAATAGATTCCTTTCTTTACTCCCAAGTGTAAACTCAGGTTGGACTACTATTAATCCTTAGACTTAAATTAGTACCCGACTAAGTATGAAAATAAACATGAGTTTTATTGTTATTCAATTGGCAACTGATTCAATTTCATCTTGAGTACCTAATGTCAATCTTCTTAGAAAATGTTAGCTTATTCTTAACAGGGAGCTCGTGTTCTTTATATGGTTATAGATATTTGAGTTGCCAAATGAACCAATTATTGCTGACTATTTGAACATGAAGATTACCTTGTGGCTTCGATTCATTTTGTAGGAACCAAATAAAGAAGAAAAGATCAGGAAGATGAAGAAATGTCCTTAAAGATTAGTGTAGGATTTGTTCTATATTTATTCTTATGTAATTTTTTATTCATGTATCTGTAATTTCCTTTTTCTTTTCAATATCTGAAACAATAGTGTAACATTTGTATTATTGTATTAAAGTCATTCCATTCTATTCCATTTATTGGTTGTATTATTACACATATTGTGAAGACAACATCTTCTTGTGTTAAAAAATTATTTATTGTTTAGTCTATTTCATGGTAGTTGACTTTTATTCTTTTATTGTAAAAAATGTATTACTACCTGTAAATAGCTGAGAATACATTTATATTTCTTATGATATCCATTTCTTTTGTACTTTAATACTAGTGATTGTTGATAAACAATATCTCAAATATGTATTTATAATCATAGTTATAATATCCTTTTCAATTATAATTCTATTTCAGATCCTTTTAGAATTCAAATATATCTTTTGAATATTCAAATTTGAATTGCCTTCCCTCAAACACAAAGGTACAATAGAGATCATTTCGAAATCTATCGCACTTGCCCGGATGCCTCCATTAGAACAAGAGAGATCTCGATCCCTCTATAGCTTCTTTAGTTTTGCGTGAAAATTCCTTAGATTTTCTATGCACGAATGCAATGCACAAACATTATCTCAGCTTATTTCTAAGCTCTAATGTTGGGATGTTACAAGTAGCGTATCGTTCGTCACAACGAGTCCATGAGTGGGTGAGTCCGCGAGGATGTCCTTCCGCTAGTGATTGATTTTCTGACATTGTGTAGCTGTTATAGGTGAAGGAGCTCTGGTTGTGAAAATCTTTAATGCTGAGCAGTGGATGACGGCGGTGGTGAATGCTACCACCGTGTCGGCGATGTGCATACAGATTGTCCTCCAAGGTATTTCCCCCATCATGGTGATTCTCGAGGGATTGACCGAGGTGTGGCGGTACCTCGAAGAAGTGCCCGCAGCCGTCTAGTGGATGGCGTAGTCTGTGTCCCGCCATGGAGCCACTACTGTGCTGAGCCTTGGACTCGCGCAATTTCTGGAAGACTTTGATCTCGACGATGTCACCAGCGGGTACCCCTTGACGATTGATAAGGTGCATATCACTGAAGTCCTCAGGCTAACTGCCAAGGCTGCTCCTTATGTAAAGCATGTGTTAGCGATGGGAGATCTGCTGCCTTATCAGGAGATGCAGGTGGCACCGAATGATGCTGAGCCATCGCATCGCGACCTGAAGTCGGGGCAGCCCTTCCGGTTGTCACTCATGAAGCAATTCATGACCTACCCGGTGAACCCCTGGAGCCTTTCGTCCGGGTCAAGGGTGCCGACGGCGCCTCTTCGTCAAAGCCTGCAGAATGAAGAATTGCATTGAAGCATAAGTTTGTGTGGTGATTGGCCCTTTTGTAAATTGTTTTGGTGGTGAACAATATATTTTGTCACTTTATGTATATATCAATTGAATCGCATTAGCTTTGGATATATTTTTTCACTTTGTTTCGATCGTGTGAGTCCCCGAGCGTATTCGATGGTGTGGGTTAGTCGTGCGCGTGTGTTTTGTTGCTGGTATATTTTTACGTAGCTTAGGTTGACTCGTCGTGGCTCGTGGAGCTAGTCGCTTGGCTACTCCAAGGGGTGCTCTATACTTGGTGTTTTCCCTGAACACGAGCGGGCTCGATTGAGCGAGTTCTCGAGCAAGGTACTTAACTGTTTGAGTCGCATGACCAAGGTAGGTAAGGACGTGGTGTGTTGTTTGTAATGCGTCTATCCTCCTGACTCGTAGAGTTGGTCACATGGCGAGTCCATGGCACGCTCTCATACTAGGTGTATTCTCGAGCAGCTTGACGGTCATTTTGGATGAGTCCCCGAGCGTGGTACTTAACCATTCGAGTCGCTTTGCATGAGGATGAGGAGGGCGTGGCACTGTGAGAAATGTGATCGGTGGTCTTGGCTCGGGAAGCCAGTCGAGCGGGGCGACTCCGATGGTGGCTCCGGGTTGGCATTTTCGTGGACGGTTCAAGACCCGAATATTTTAGTGCCCTTGAGCCGCACTACTTAGCTGTGTCGGTCGCTCGACCAAGGGCTGACTACCGTAGTTAGCATATTTCTATATGTACAAGTGTGATTTGGCACAAGAAATGGTGAGTGGACACAATTTGTGCGAGCATAATTTTTATTCCATCATTGGTATAGCTGGGTACAAGTTTTTAGTTCTAGGTGTAGAACTTTTGGAGGAGATTCACATTCCATGGCCGCTCGACCTCGAGCTAGCCGTTGCCTTGTATGTCGATGAGGTAGTAGGCGTCGTTGCCTAGGACTCTCCCTATGGCGAATGGCCCCTCCCGTGGCGGAGAGAGCTTGTGCATGCCCTTCTTGTCCGGAATTAGTCACAGGATGAGGTCGCCGTCCTAGAAGGTGTGAGTCCAGACTCGGTGACTGTGGTAGCGGCGGAGACCTTGCTGGAAGATGATGGTGCAGGAGTGAGCTAGGTCGCGGGCTTCATCGAGCAGGTCGACCCCGTTTTGATGGGCGACCTCATTGTCTTCTTCCGCATAGTGGACGACTCGGAGCAAGTCATGTTCCAGGTCGGTCCGCATGATGGATTCGGTGTCGTCCACCATGAAGAAGGGGGTGAACCCTATTAATCAGTTGACGGAGGTGTGAATGCCCCATAGCATGGACAAGAGCTCATCGACCCAGCATTCAGTGTACCATTCGAGGGGGACCTGCAGTCTTGGCTTGAGGCCATGGAGGACACTTTGGTTAGCGCACTCTGCTTGGCCGTTTGACTCCGGATGGGCGACTGAGGCGAGGTCGAGTCGAATGTCATTCGCCTCGCAGAAGTCAGCCATGGCACCATTGGTGAAGTTGGTTCCGTTATCCATGATGATGTTGTGCGGGTAGTTGTACTAGTAGATTAGCTCGTCGCATTTCTTGATCGGTTTCGACTTGATCCACTTGGTGAATTTGTCGACTACGACTAGGAGGTGGGTGTAGCCTGACGGGGCGGTTTTGAACTGACCGACCATGTTGATGCCCCCAAACGGCAAATGGCCATGTGATGGAGATGATCTTGAGGACCGAACCAGGGATGTGCGGTTTGTTGGCGTACTTCTAGCACCCGAAGCAGCGTTGGACGATGTCGGTGGCGTCGGCATGTGTCGTGAGCCAGTAGAAACCGTGGCGCATGTCCTTGGCGACTAGCAACCAGGCGCCAGCATGGTGGCCGCCGTCGCCAACGTGGATGTCTTGTAGGATCTTGTGTCGTTCTTATGGTTGCACGTAGCGTTGTGATGAGTGCATATTTGCATCATGTTTTATATTGTTATTTTGCATTATAGATATAGGATCTTGGTATTTTACGGTGCTCGCGCACATATTTTATGTCTATTTTCACCAGGATCAGGACAGATGATGGATCCAATGGAGATAATTCTTGGAGTAGTTGTATTGGAGAGAAAAGGAGTCAAAAATAACGTAAATCGCTTATTTGGGAAATATTAATAATACCATAAGAAAACCCGAAGCGAACAAAGGACACAGTCGGTTTAACGACCAACTATACGGCGGGAATAATTTTTCCGACCGTATAGTTCCCGCCGTATAGTTGGCGCCGCCTCCGCCTCCTCAAATAGTTTCACCCCGTGCAACTAGATCGGAGATGACATACATAACAACCAGAAATCATGAAAACCTTACCTCCGAAAGGCATCTGGATGGGGAACTTGCCAAAGGGATCCATCTTCGCCCTATGCAGATCTGGGAGGCCAAGGCATCGATCTCTGTCTTCATCAACTACTGCACCATCACCACCTCCATCCATCTCATCCATCTAGATCTTGTTGTAATTTCCATACTCGTTGTGGATTTATAGAAGTACTATTCATTTATGATTGTTTCCATCACCATTACCATGATGATGAATACCTCCATGTCTAAGTAGATCTCTAGTTCTTGGGGAGATGGAGAAGCCCTAGCATATGATTGAGATGAGATAGAGATTATTATGTTATACATCATTATGTGTACGTGTTAATTGTCTTCATCTTGATGTTGGGAGTTGTGCACCTGCTTAACATTTGCCTCCTACGGGGACTCGATGAAGGGGATTACTTGTTGGTAGACGGAGGGATGATAACACTTACTATGACTATAAAGCTGTTGTCATTCTTTACATACTAACTTGGGGAATCAAGGATAATTCATTAAGCCATGTCCATGCCATGGGAGAAATCCCTTAATAGCGGGATAATATGATTGATGTCGTTTATTCGTTGGCTGTGGTGATGAAGGATGATGTGAGCAGCGGTTGCTGCCTATTTGTCCATATATGGAGCTCCTCCCACATACATGCATATCATGAGAATATTCATTATAATAATCTTGATTGCTAAGTCTAAATTGCTAGCGATGTATCCACCACACCGTGAGAACGCCTTTTTCCCTATTGCGGTTCTAAGTTATTTTACACACGCGATTCTTACTTTCTGCATTAAGTTTTACTTTAATTTAATTTACCTTGTTCAACCAAAAACCAAAAAACAACTCTACTATTCTTGCATCTTATATTTATTCCTTAAGTACTTCGTTTAGTTTTTGTTAAAAGCATTTTAGTCTTTTGCCTACTGCTTCCTGTGGGATCAATATCTTTATTTTGAAACTAGCTACACACGATCTGTGCACTAGCAGTCATCAAGCTATTTTCTAGCAACGTTCCCGGGGAGCTTAGCGCTATAAGTCACTTTACTTTTAGTTATTTACTTTCGTTGTACTAATTTTTAATTTAAGTTGCAGGACCGCAACAATGGACAACACTCAGCATTTAAACCAGCTTGAGGCAGTAAGGAAAACGGGTTTGCCGATGGACGCTTTAATAACTATCAATAAAAGCATAAATCCGGACAGAATTGAGATCCACCCTTTATTATTTGAACTACTGCACTCTAAGAAATTCACAGGAACCAATGTAGAGAGTCCATATGGACACTTAAAATTCTTTGAAGACGTTCTTAGTTCATTTATATTCGATGACTGTAATCTTGATATGGTTAAAACCCAATTGTTTAGACAAACTCTATCTAATAATGTTTGCGACTGGTATAGATCTTTTTGTGCAGAAGCACCAAGGACTTGGAAGGAACTGACAATCAATTTTCTATCAAAATATTATTCAGAAAGCAAAGTTCACAGGATGAGAGGTATTATTATCACTTTTAAAAATAATCCTGGAGAGGGCTTATATGAAGGATATCTAAGTTACAAAAGCTACCTAGATAATTACCCTTATCATCGTTTGCCTGATTGGTTAATCACTCATACTTTTTATGGAGGGCTTAATATTGAAAATAGAATGAATCTAGACACTGCTTCTAAGGAAGTTTTCAATCTTATACCTATGATGAAGCTTGGAATCTAATAATAAGAATGAGGGAAGCAATGGAAAATTTTAAAGATAGGGAAAACATTATAAATAGTTTTTCTGAATATGCTTGCGTTAACGATTTCCTTGCATATGAAAGGACTGGTGCAATGATTAAAACCCTCGGTATTGATTCTTACTCAGTAAATAAAATTATTGAGAATTATGCAGGACATTTGCAGGTACCGACAGAATGGGAACCACGTAAACCCCTCGAAGAGAAGAAGTGTGCAAGAGCGCTAATGGAAGAATTATCCTCAGTACCTATTCAAGAGATCATCAAGAAAAGGAAAAAAAAGAGGAAGAACAAATAAAGAAGAGACCAAAGAAACTAGAAAAGAACCCCGAAGCTACCAATATAAATAATGTTATGGTAAAGGATCTTATGGACGCACTAATAGTGGATGATGAAGTGGTTATGCTGGACCAGAAAACCACAGAGTTTATCGAAGGTAAGGTATGGGGTAATGAAACTTCTAAATCTATGACTCCTATATATTGTGGAGAAACTTTCTTATACACAATTTGTGAGACGATTTGCACTATAAATATTATGCCTTCATCACTTTATGAGGAACTTTGCTACAATTTAAATAATCCAGATGTGGAACCGGTAGACACTACTATTAAATTGTCTAATAGGACCAACATAAAACTGGAAGGTGTAATCAGAAATATCTATATCTTTATTGGATCACTGATGTACCCCCTTGATTTTCATATTGTTGATATGCCTCGAGATTCTTTTTGTCCTATTCTTTTAAGGCAGGCCTTTTGTTTCCATAAACATAACTCGAATTGATAATAAGAAGGATATTATTTCACTGATGTTTGGAGAAGAGGAAATGACATTCCACTTCACCAAACTAAAGAAGAGGCCATATGAAGTGGAAGATATCAAGGAAGAGAAAACAATTGTCGAGCTAGCTAAAATTCATTTTAGTACTCCACAAGATGAATTAGAGAGGAGCATAATTAATTGGGAGGAAGCATTGGATAATGAGAAGAGGGAAGACATGGATGATTACCTTGATTCAGTTCCGGAAGCACAAAATCCACATGACTATGAAGAACTGGTAAGGAAAGGAGATGAAGAACCTCCACCAATTGAATTGAAACAACTTCCAGATGATATGAGGTATGAGTTTTTAGATAAAGAAAAAAATGTCATGTTATTATTAGCAAAAATTTATCAGACAATGGCACAAATAAACTCCTTTCAGTCTTGGTTAAGCATCATGAAGCCTTTGGATATACTCTAAGTGATATTAAAGGAATAGATCCATCTATTGTAACACATAAGATTACCATGCTTGATGATGCTGAACCTGTAGTGGATACGCAAAGAAGACTTAATCCGAAAATGAAGGAAGTAGTAAGAAAAGAGGTTATATGCTTATTAGATTATGGCATAATATATCCTATCTCTGACAGTAAGTGGGTTAGCATAGCTCATTGCATACCAAGACAAGGGGGTCTTGATGCCGCTATGAATGAGGATGGTGAGCTAGTTCTTGTAAGGCCTATTGTACGATATCGTATGTGCATTGATTTCAGGAAGCTAAACCAAGAGACACAGAAAAATCATAAACCTATACCATTCATGGATAAAATTTTAGAAATACTTAGCAATAATTCTTATTTCTGTTTTCTTGATGGTTATTCTCAATATTCTCAAATTGCCATACAACCGGAAGATCAAGAGAAAACGACTTTTTCTTGTGCTTATGGCACATATGCTTATAGATTAATTCCATTTGTCTTATGTAACACAGCAACAACTTTTCAAGAATGTGTTCTAAAAATCTTTGATGATTTTGTTGAGAAGACTATGGAAGTTCTAACAAATGATTTTGTTGTTTGTGGAACAACCTTTGATAATTACATATGTTCTTTTACAAACCACAATGATAGACATGACCACACACACTCAAGTGGGTGTGGTGATGCAACTTCTGTCACACTGGTGCTCCATTGCATTTCAGTGTTGCATTCCATCATGTTCTAGGGTTTTCTATCCATGGTTTGACACGTGGAGTGACATTGCATGTGTTCTTTTCCAAACAACAATGATCCACATGACCACACACACACAAGTGGGTGTGGTGATGCAACCTCTATCATACTGGTGCTCCATTGCATGTGGCAATTTCATTCCAACATGTTCTAGGGCTTTCTGACCATGGTTTCACGCATGGAGTGTAATTGCATGTGTTCTTTTCCAAACAAAAATGATCCACATGAGCACACACACTCAAGTGAGTGTGGTGATGCAACCTCTATCACACTGGTGCTACATTGCACGTGGCGATTCATTCCAACATGTTCTAGGGCTTTCTGGCCATGGTTTGACACATGGAGTGTCATTGCATGCGTTCTTTTCCAAACCACAATGATCCACCTGACCACACACACTCAAGAGGGTGTGGTGATGCAACCTCTGTCACACTAGTGCTCCATTGCATTCCAACATGTTCTAGGGATTTTTGACCATGGTTTCACACATGTAGTGTCATTGCATGTGTTGTTTTACAAACCACAATGATCCACATGATCACGCACACTCAAGTGGGTGTGGTGATGCAACCTCTCTCACACTAGTGCTCCATTGCATTCCAATGTTGTATTCCAACATGTTCTAGGGATTTCTAACCATGGTCTGACACATGGAGTGTCATTGCATGTGTTATTTTACAAACCACGATGATCCACATGACCACACACACTCAAGTGGGTGTGGGAATGCAACCTCTTACATAGTGGTGCTCCATTGCATTCCAATGTTACATTCCAACATGTTCTATGGCTTTCTGACCATGGTTTGACACATGGAGTGTCATTGCATGTGTTATTTTCCAAACCACAATGATCCACATGACCACACACACTCAAGTGGGTGTGGTGATGCCACCTCTATCACACTGGTACTCCATTGCATTCCAATGTTCCATTCCAACATGTTCTAGGGATTTTTGACCATGGTTTGACACATGGAGTGTCATTGAATTTGTTCTTTTACAAACCACAATGATCCACATGACAACACACACTCAAGTGGGTGTGGTGATGCAAGTTCTATCACACAGGTGCTCCATGGCATTCCAATGTTACATTCCATCATGTTCTAGGGCTTTCTAACCATGGTTTGACACGTGGGGTGACATTGTATGTGTTATTTTCCAAATCACAATGATCCACATGACCACACACACACTCAAGTGGGCGTGGTGATGCAACCTCTATCACACCGGTGCTACATTACATGTGGCAGTTGCATTCCAACATGTTCTTGGGCTTTCTGACCATGGCTTGACAAATGGAGTGTCATTGCATGTTTTCTTTTCCAAACCACAATGATCCACCTGACCACACATACTCAAGAGGGTGTGGTGATGCAACCTCTGTCACACTAGTGCTCCATGGCATTCCAATGTTGCATTCCAACATGTTCTAGGGATTTCTGACCATGGTTTGACACATGGAGTGTCATTGCATGTGTTATTTACAAACCACAATGATCCACATGACCACACACACTCGAGTGGGTGTGGTGATGCAACCTCTATCACACTAGTGCTCCATTGCATTCAATGTTGTATTCCAACATGTTCTAGGGATTTCTAACCATGGTTTGGCACATGGAGTGTCATTGCATGTGTTCTTTTCCAAACCACTATGATCCACATGACCACACACACTCAAGTGGGTGTGGTGATGCAACCTCTATCACACTAGTGCTCCATTGCATTGCATAGTTACATTCCAACTTGTTCTAGGGCTTCCTGACCATGGTTTCACACATGGAGTGGCATTGCATGGGTTTTTTCCAAACAATGATCCACATGACCACACACACTCAAGTGGCTGTGGTGATGCAACCTCTATCACACAAGTGCTCCATTGCATGTGGCAGTTGCATTCCAAAATGTTCTAGGGCTTTCTGAACATGGTTTGACACATGGAGTGTGTAACACCCTAGTTTTCGTTAATCATAATTAGGGTTGTTTGTGCATTCATGAGAATCATTATTTTACTAAGAAATAAAATTGCATGCAAAGAGAAATTAAGCAAAAACCTAAAACCATAGTTTTTCTCTCCCTCAAAAACCAATTCAAATGGTATTTGAATTTCGAAAATGACAAACTACATGGAACCCAAATTATTATAAGGGGTCCCTGTTATGTTCCTTATTTCAAAAACCTTCTTGTACTGTTGAAGTTGTCTAAAATAGTTTTGGAATGGTTTGTAAAAGAGAAATAGAAAAACAGAAAAAGGAAAAGATTTCTGCTAAAAAAAGGAGCCAGATGCCTCAGGCCGAGCATCACAGCCAGCCCCTTCCATGCTAGAAGCTTTGTCGCGGCCCACTCCCGGCCCAAACGCATCCCACCTGGACCATACCCCTGTGTCGTTCCTCTTCTTTCTTCTTCCTTGCCGATAGAAGGAGAGGCTCCTTCGTGGCCAAGCCGATGCCACCCGTCGTCACTCACGCTGTGATTCGTGCCGCCACCGCTCGCAGAGAAGCATAAGGACCTCGTCGCCGTATCTCTCTTCCCTCTAGTTCTCACTTCCCCCACGGCTCCCTCTCTCTTCCTCTCTCCTAGAGAGCTCCACTAACCCTAGCTCGGACCTCGCCGGTGCCCCCGCCATTCCCTTTCACCCTAATCTCTGGCGAGCACACCCTGAGCTCCGCCTCGCCGTTGTCTACCTCCTACCCAAAGTAATCGGTCGTGGGAACCCGCAATCGAGCGGGCTAGCCGCACCTTCCCCGCCTCTGGCCGAGCTCACCGCCGCCAATTCTCACAACTCCGGCCTCCCCGAGCATCGCCGATAGCTTACCGTCCTCCTGAGCCACTCCACCGTCTCCCTCGTGTCCTCTTCCGTGCCCGCTCCGCGCACCACCGCTCGTCGCCGTCAGACGCCGTTGCCAGTGTCGCTCCGGTGGTCAAAACCGGGCGATGCCACCACTATTCAGCTCCCCTCGACCCCCCCCCCCCCCGTGTTGAACGCAACCGTCCGCCGAACCCCACGTGCCCCGCAGTGACCAGCCCGTGTGCGACCTGGGATGGTCATCATTGGGTGATGTCATCTAGACGCTAGCGCGCGCGGTCAAGCTTGGTCAAATGGATGTGGGCCCTGCCTGTACCACGTGGCTGCTGAGGTGGCCTAGGCCCCTTTGTCACCTGTAGTGGTTAGCCCAACACCCGGTGTAAAAAGGTTTTTGGGTTGTTTTAATATTTTTAGAAAAAGGATAAATGTTATAAATTCAATATCTTATTATTTATAACTCAGAAAAATATGTATAATATATCAAAATGTTCAGAAAAACAAGATCCACACATTATCATCAATATCATGCATTGTTCAACAACTTTAATTACAAGTTTAATTAGAGAAAAAAATCAACCCCTCGCAGGTGATTCCGGGGTCTCTCTTGTATTAGGGTTTGAACCCTTCGGATCCTGCTTAAATATCATCATCCTTGCTTGAGCATTGCATCGATGCCATGTGTTGATTGTTGTTTCCCTTCCTTTCCGGTGTTTGGTTCTTCCTGGTAGAATGTGATATCGAGATCGAGATCGAAGACCGAGATTAACACCATCGAAGATCGATGAAGAATACTTGACCAACTGTAATCAAGTCAAGTACAAGGCTACTGAAGATCTATATCTGGGCATCAACAAACAAGGAAAGCATAGCCCCACCATGATACAATCCTATGCTTTCAAAGTATTTCATCTCTTGCCATGATGCATATGGTTCTACTATGGTCTTTATCGATAGACATAGTATCCTATATGTTGCATTACTCCCTTGAGCTTATATTACCCGATCCACTTCTCCTAGCATAACTAGGTTTGGCTTGTGTGAATTGCTAGAGCTTATATTTGTGTCTTTCTTAGCCATGCTTACCTACCACTAGTGGTTCATCGACATGATGTATCAGATGCAGAGAATCTAGTATGATAGGAGAACGAGGTATACTGATGAGGTAAGATCAATGGTAAAGGTAAAACATGGTAAGGCTTCTATGGGAGGCCACAGTGGGATGTGGTTTTTGTAGTCCCATGCTCGCTACCACTAGGACCCGAGTTCTAGCCTCTTGAACCAAGACGAGCATACAGCCTCACGTGGTTTATGGGGACCTCTCGACTAACTAACGTGGCTAGTAGATTCCATTTGACGAGGGTTTAACTCATCAATGCCCATTGTTATGGACTTGGGTTTTGGAGAAGGAGCGAGTGCTAGAGACATCTATCGTCTAGCAAACAAGCACACATGGGACTCGAAGATTTACCCAGGTTCAGGCCTTGTAGAGGTCCCTACTCTTTCTTGTCTGCTTGTGGAATTATTGAAGGAATCGAGGATTACAATGGTGCGCAGATGTAATCTAGCGAGGGTCGTGGAAACTAGGGTTGCGTGTGTCCTCCTCGCCACCCCCTACTAGCCTTTATATAAATAGGCCAGGTCTCGGGTAGCAGGT
This sequence comes from Avena eriantha, assembly GCA_910589775.1. Lineage (NCBI taxonomy): Eukaryota > Viridiplantae > Streptophyta > Magnoliopsida > Poales > Poaceae > Avena > Avena eriantha. The sequence goes on along the minus strand of OU342741.1, from coordinate 262,584,960 downwards.
CGAGTCGTTTACAAATTAGGGTTTTCCCCTTTGAACTTTCTATCTTTAGCCTCTTCTTGTTCTTCAATCAATTGAGAGTCCGTAGGTTACTCGAATTCTCCACTTGGGCTTTGGCGACACCGTGGGCTTCCGCTGTATTCAGGCTGTATATACCAAGCTCAAGTACCTGTAGGGTATACCCATGTCAGTAGATCCCGAGTGTCCAGGGGAATCGCAGATTTGACTGGCGACTTTATGAAGCCTTTCGAGTGCATGAGTGTGTATGTTTTTTTAACTACTCTTTTTATGTCATAGGGATTACTGATGTGTGTGCCTAATTTAACTTATGTATCGATATTAGTTAACTACCTTAGGGTAAAACAACGCCATCTACTCGAACTCGAGTCCCCGGACTCGAATCGGGAAAAGTGCTGGTGTAATTCGACTCAAGCCGCGGAGGTCTTACAGGAGTCGAATTCCAGTATATGGGTATGAGCACTCGACTCATCCGTCAAGGCATGTTCATCGTACCTGTAGGCACGGATATATTTCTGGTAGTGCACAGCAAATTCGTTGCCAGTTCTTATTCAGGTCGTACCTTCACGCTGCAAGCGCGGCATTCGAATTTTGTCACCGTGGAGATGATTCGGGTGACCCAGGAGACGCAGTCTCTTTGTAGGGGAAATTCTTGAGGTGGTGTTGCCATAAGCTTCGAGTGTGGGCGTTATCAACATACAGTACGATGTACCAATAATCATAGGGTGCGCGACCAGCGCTCCATATGGGAGTAGCCGCCGAGTGCCTGGTTGAGTCGAAGACTCAGGCAGGGACTAAAAAACTTTTCCGACTGCTGTCGTCTTTTGGTTGCTTGTTTTAGTCGAATTTTATTTCCAGCGCTCCCTATGGGAGTAACCCACGTCCATAATGGAATCACGAATTCGAGTGGTTGGGTTCGTTCTGATTTTCCATGTTCCTGCAAAAAAGAAAAATAAAAAATCGTAGGGTGTGTGACCAACGCTCCCTATGGGAGTAGACCCCGAGTGCTTGGTGGAGTCAAAGACTCGACCAAGGACTAAAGTAGTCGAAGTCTTCTGCTGTGTAATTTTGGATGACGTCAATGATGACGATGTGATGACCTCAGTTGCCACGTGAGCGAGTTTGACGGGACGTGACAAGCGGTGGGTCCCATTTTCTGACTCTGACTTGACCGGGTGTGCATAATCATTGTTTTAACCGTGCCTCCTCGATTTCCGGGCGTAATGGGGGTAGTAGGGGACGGTTCGCGCTTGAGGTCCTCCACGTGTCGAGCACGATGAACGCCACGCGTCTGGTAGGGTTTTTCTTGGCCGTTAGATTGCATCTTCCGGGGGGTTAAGTAGCGATGTAGCGACGGTAATTTTCACATCTGCTTCTTTTCTCTGCCTTTGCCTCCGTCGCCATTGCTGCTGCTCCTCTGCTTCTTTGCGCTCCTCTCCTTCGCGGCGCTGGACCAGCTCCGTGTTTTTCCCAGTTACTTTCTTCGGTCACACTACCACCGTAGAATGGGGAAGAAGAAGGGAGGTGTCGCGGCCGATTCCGCCGCCGCCGCGGTTGCTACAAAGAAGAAGGGTGGCTCCGCCGCTGTGGGCACCAGCACCGCTGCCGCCGGGAAAAAGAAGGGCACGGGCACTCGTGTCACCAATGGTGCGTGGCATGCAACTGTGATCAAGTCTTTAGAGCTTTGTCTTCTTCACCAAGACGGAGTTTTGTCTTCCGCAGTCGCTGACGCGCGTGTCCCTGGCAGCGAGGTAATCCCCTCTCCTCCTGCCGGCTTTTGTGTGATGTTCCTAGCATTCATTATCCGCGGTCTTTCGTTGCCCCTGCATCCTTTCTTTAGGGGCCTTCTCTATTTTTACGTGCTCTAGCTCCATCAGTTGTCCCCAAACTCCATCCTCCATGTAGCTTGCTACATTACTCTTTGCGAGTGTTGGCTCGGAATCGAGCCGCACTTTGGTCTCTTCTAGTGCCTCTTCAAGCTGAAGCGCCAATCAGCGTCTGGCTCCATAGTCTATGATGTAGGCGGTTGCGGTATCCACGTCGACTCCTCGGCCACATACTTCGACATCAAGCTCATGATGTCCTTCCAAGGGTGGAGGGACAAGTGGTTCTACATCCGCGACCAGAAGGGCGATGGAGACCACTTCGGACTCGCGCCCTTCGATCTCGGAATGCCGTGCAAGAGGAGGCGCTCCTGGAAGAACATAGTGATGACCGGTGAGTCCGCGGAGACAGATGTGCTGTACGAGCGCGTCTGCGCCCTCGAGAGTCGCATGGGTAAAGAGGAGGGAGGCAGCGCCCTCATTCGCACATGGTTGCGCTGTTGTGTCCAGCCCCTGCAGGCTAGGGTCCACCCTATGTTCCAGTGGGCTGGCGCAGACGATGTCACTCGTGTATCTGCAGATGGCATTTCCAAGGATGTAGATAAGAGGGTGCGACTGGTCACCAAGTACACCGCCAAGGATGTGCTCCCCAGTGAACCAGACATTCCTCCGTTCGATGCTGCTAACCCTCCTCCTGAGGTACAATTGTGCTACATAGTAGCTTTTGCTTTGTCGACTGCTTCTTTGCCGTTTTATGACTTTTGTGCTAAATTGTTCTCTGTATGCTGGATTGGGCGGTGTCACCCTGTATGCCCCCTCTTCCCGAGGGGGTTATCCCTCATGAAGCCTTGGAAGAGGACGAGTCGGAGTCGACCGTCCCATGTGATGTGGAGGAGGAAGCCCCCGAGTCGAGTGGTCTGGAAACTCGCAAGCATTCGCGCAGCGAGGATTCGGATGCATTGTCCCCTTCGACTCCGGAAGGTGCAGGTGTTCGTGCAGAGTCGCCGATACCTGCCGTTCCTGTGAGTGATGTGGCACCATCTTCTCGCAAGAAGATGCGGCTGCCAAAGGAGTTGTCGTCAGAGTTAGGGGATCAAACCTTCGATTTTGACAAGTTTGATTGGTAAGTATACGAGTCTTCCTTTTGGTTCTTCTTTGGAGTTGCCTTTTCTTGATGTTGTTTTGGTTCTGAAGTCAGCCGGCGTCGTCGTCTTCCGGCGACGTCCAATTTTTGAAGGAATCTGGAGTCGCGACATCCAAGGCCAAAAAAGTGGCTGAGCGCACTCCTTCCCCTCCATTGGCGGCCCACTCCAGGCATAATTCATCAAGTTCTCCGCACAATGTGGAGCACCAGATGGTTATTCGGACGTCTGTGAATCCATCGACTTCGGAGTCTTCGGAGGATCCTGTAAGTATAGTATCTCTTATTCTGATTTGGCAGTCGAATTTTCGTTTATGCCATCTGTTGATCCTTTACGATGTCTTCTGCCATAGCTTGTTGTGAAGGAAGCCGCTCGCCTTGCGGAGCAGATGCTTGCGATGGGTCGTCAGCATGCAATGCTGGACAACCGCCATCGTGCGATGGAAAGTGAGTGTTTCTTATTTTTCCTCTGCACCCTTTTGACGTATTCGACTGACGGTTTATCTTCGTTTGTGTCACAGCTGAGCATAATTCCCTCCTTCGTAGCACTACTTCCATGGAGAAAATGCTTGCTGCGGTGGTGAAGAGCCGTGATGAGGCAATCACGGTGCTAGGCAAACCGTGGAAACGCGAAGAGGATCTACGTGCCTCCATCGCAGATAGGGAGAAGTTGTTTGAAGAACATCTTTTCTCGATTACCAAGGCTCTCTCAGGTATTTCCTGGGCTTCAATTCCACCAGTTGCATCGTCTGTCGGCTTTGCTATTTTGTGTTTATTGGGTGCCAATGCTTGATTCTTGTGTAGATGCCAGCGGTTTGAGCTTTGACGCGTAGGCGCTCTGCCGTGACGATGCGTTGGCCGGTGCCATCTCGGCAGTCGAAGACCGTAGCGCTGCCGTGTAGGGGACGCTCACCATGGCCAAGGGCGTGCTCAGTCGCCTCTGGGAAGAGCTGGCGCCCAAAGCTGAGTTGATCGAGAATATGGATGAGCTGGTGGAGTCCTTTGCCGGAGGCATTACTGCAAGCTTAAGAACTCACTCCGTGCGGCTGGTGCTTCAATGTCACTCGCCATGGTTCAAGCACACAGAGTCGAAGTTGATCCTGCGGCGGTCTCCAAGGCAATGCCTATCAACGCTGATGGCCAACAGGTAGTCCTTGCTCCCTTCGCGACTGCTTGTGGCAAGTACGGCCCACAGCTGATCAACACGGTTGCGAAGTACTCTGAGGAGCTTTAGCCAGCCAAGCAAGCGGCAAAGGCTGCGACGTCAGGGGCTGGCGGGAAGTCTGTGGCATCTGACACCGCCACAAACGCAATGAGGTCCCCAAAACCGAAGTAGCAGTCGACGAAGCCAATTTCTCCTCAGTAGTCGTATCTTGTAATAGTTAAATAGCTATGTCCTTTGTCGAGAACATGCCTTTTGGCGAGTGTATTTTGCTGATACTTTGTTAATCTTTGAATGCACTCGAATCTTTTGTCGGTGCATCGCTTTAGCCTTCTTATTGCTTCTTGCTTGACTTGTGATAGGGCACATCGAGTGATCCGTTGAGGGAACCTTGGGATTCGCCACCCCTTGATGACACTTTTGCGCCGCCGCGCTCAGGGGTGGATGAGTTGTCTCTGCTCTCGCGACTCTGTGACCGTGTGAAGCAGTTGGAGCGTGAATTGCCTGTACTCCGCGGTAATGCGGATGTATGGAAGTCGAAGGCAGAGAAGGCCACTGCCAGAGAACAATATCTATTAGGGGAGGTGACGCAGCTGGGCAACCAATTCAAATCTTAGTTTTCTTATTCCTTATCTTGTAGTCACTCACCGTAGTTCCTTGTCTTCATACTTCTTCCTTTGCTTGGTGTAGTTGTCAGTGCGCGCCATCCTCAGGATGAGAAAGATAGGATCGCCAATTCGTATGAATGATCTAACCCATGAGCAGCTTCAGGCGAGTGGATACTTTTTGGTGGATCATGATCGCGCGATCGCACTGGCGACCCTGCAGGATCGTGCATCGAGAGTGCTTCACTTCCTGAGGAAGTCGCAATCGTGCCTGAAGAATATTTATCGGACGATGTTCCTGCTGGATATCATTCCGTCGAGCCTGCTGGCCCTTCTTGCCAAATTCCAAGATTTAACTGCGGTCCGCGAGTGTGTACGGTAGCAGTTGGTGGCTAGTGCCAAGGCCGCTCTATCGCTAGTGCGACTACACAGACCCGATGTGGACGTTGCAGCAGTTGCGGCCGGACCGCCAGCGCCACCAGTAGGTTGGACCTGGAACATGGTTCCGCATTACCCGGCGGTGGATCACCGAGCGGAGGAGATCGTCAACTTCTTCAAGGAGCAGACCAACGTTCTTTTGTGCAACAGTAGTTTAGTGTGTATCCTGCACATAGTTGTACCAGTGTTGTAAAGTTCGTACATATGCTGTGTATAATTGATTGACAGTGATGTGTAAAAGAGCTTGTTAGCGTGTATGTTTTGTGAGTGCGTTGCACTATGTTAACCTGACTTGTGTTTATCTCAGTCCCTTGCCAACCTGTAAAGTGCGTGGCAGCTGGGTTGGTGTTTATCAAGGGTTTCAATTGATGCGTCAGGTACTCAGGATATCGCGTTTAGTTCGTAGAACATATGTGTACAGGGTGGCGCAACGCCCGAGTGGATTGATTGCAAAAATAAAATAAAAGGAACACAGAATTTTGGGGCACTTAGCTTTATTTATTCGCAGAACAGTACGGGGTACAATGTGTGGCTGAGTAGCCTTGGCTGAGCAGCCTTATTTGCAATGTAAAAGTTAAGACGACTAAGGGTAGAAGCATCGCAGTTGCATGACGTTCCAGGGGTTGGAATATGCGACTCCTGTCTCGAAATCCTTAAGGCGATAGGCGCCACCTGGGATTACATCTGTAATCACGTATGGTCCCCCCCAGGGGGACTCGATCTTGAGATGCCCTTGCTGCTTCAGTCGCAGGACCAGGTCGCCTTCGACGAAGGACCTGGGGCATAGCCTCCTGCTGTGGTAGTTGCGCAGGTTCTATTGGTAGATCGTTGATCTCTCCGCGAGGATTTCCCTTGCCTCGTCAAGGAGGTCGATGGAGTCTTCAAGTGCAATAGTTGACTCCTGCTCGCTGTAAGCGACCGCGTGCGGTGCTTTGTATCGTACATCAGGGGGTAGCACCGCTTCAGCTCCATGCACCATGAAGAACGGGGTGTACCCTGTGGCGCTGATTGGAGTTGTGCGTAGGCTCCAGAGTACAGATTGCAGGTCGTCTGGCCAGCAACCCGCGGCCTGTTCGAGTGGCCTGAGGAGTCGCTTCTTGATGCCGCCGCAGACGAGCCCGTTAGCTTTTTTGACTTGACCGTTGGTCTGTGGATGTGCTACTGAGGCATAGCTGACATTGATTCCTAGGTTCTCGCAGAATTCTTGGAACTCCTTGGATGTAAAGTTCGTCCCATTGTCCGTGATGATGCTGTGTGGCACTCCGAAGCGATAGACGATGGACTCGAAGAACTTGACTGCGTTGTATCCTGATTGATTAGTCACTGGGGGCCTCTATCCACTTGGTGAATTTGTCGACTGCGACCTTAGGTAGACGTAGCCTCCGCGCGAGGACCTTGGGAGTTTGCCGACCATGTCGAGTCCCCATTGCGCCAAGGGCCAGATCAATGGAATTGGTCGGAGCTCTATGCCAGGTGCGTGCGGCTTGTCCGCGAATCGCTGGCAACCGTTGCATTTTTGGACGATGTCCTTGGCGTCACACATGGCCTTAGGCCAGTAGAATCCAGCTCGTAGAGCTTTGGCGACGAGGGCGGGACTACCGGCATGGTGCCCGCAGGTCCCCTCATGGATGTCGAGGAGAACATCTCTTCCATCGGCCATGGAGACGCATCGTTGGAGTACTCTTGTGATGCTGCACTTGTATAGTTCACCGTTGATAACATCAAATGCCTTGGAGCACCGTGCAATGTGTCAGGCATCAGTCGGATCATCCAGTAGCCTCTTGCTGAGGAGGTACGCAATGTATGGTTGGGTCCAGGATGTCTTGATCATCATGACGCTCATTGGTCCTTCGAGTCCTGTGTCCAGCTCCGGGTCGTTGAGTGCCATTGGCTCATTGGGCAGCGCAGCCCCCGAGTCTGTTGTTGCGCTTGTTTTCTTCTCTGTGGCCTTTGGCTTGATGGAGCGTTCGCAGATGCACTCGAGAAATACCCCAGGTTGTATGGGGGCGCAGGTGGAGCCTATGTTGGCGAGTGTGTCCGCCTCTTCATTGCTTTCACGACCTATGTGCCGCAGCTCGCAACCGTCGAAATCCCCTTTGAGTGTGTCGTAGAGGCGCGGTAGGAGATCATGTTGTCATTCAATGCATCGCACTCGGGCATTGTCTGGTTGACGACCAGCTTGGAGTCGCCATATATTACGAGCCTTTTGGCGCCGCAGGCTTTCGCCATCCTCATCCTGTGTAGCAGGGCCTCATATTCGGCTTCGTTGTTGGAGGCGGTGAACTGCATTCGCAGGATATATTTCAGCTTGTCTCCCTAGGGCGATGTTAGTATGACACCTACCCCAGCTCCGTCCTTCCGCTTGGATCCGTCGAAGTGCATTGTCGAGAGGTAGGACATATCTGGTTTTTCAGGGAGCTGATTCTCCATCCAGTGCACGAGGAAGTCAGGGAGAACTTGCGACTTGATTGCATCGCGTTTTACATATGTAATGTCTCGTGGAGACAGTTCAATTCCCCAAAGTGCGACTCGTCCGGTGGCGTCGGGATTGTTGAGGATGTGCCCAAGCGGGGTGTCGTTGACTACCATGATTGGGTGTTCCTGGAAGTAGTGGCGTAGTCGCCGGGCCGTCATGAAGACGTCGTACACCAGTTTCTGGTAGTGCAGGTACCGCTGTTTTGTTGGCGTAAGTAACTCGCTAAGGTAGTAGACTGGGCGCTGTACCCCGTGGACGTTGTTTTCCTCGGCTTGTTCGACTACGAACACTGTGTTGACCACCTGGTTGGTGGCGGAGATGTATATCAATAATGGTTTCCTTTTGCGTGGGGTCACCAGTACTGGCGAGGTGGATAGCAGGCGCTTGAGGTCTTCGAATGCTTCCTGTGCCTCATTGGTCCACTTGAACTTGTCAGCTTTGCCGAGGAGTTGGTACAAGGGTAGTGCCTTTTCACCCAACTGACTGATGAATCGACTGAGAGCCGCGATTCGCCCAGGCAGCTGCTGGACACCTCTTACGTTTTTCGGCTTTTCCATGGCCAGTATGGCTTTTATTTTCTTCGGGTTCGCTTCGATCCCTCTCACGGAGATAAGATACCTGAGTAGTTTCCCAGATGGTACACCAAAGGCGCACTTGTCCGGATTGAGCTTGATCCGGTAGCGGTCGAGCTTGGCAAAGGTTTTGCGCAAATCGTTGATTAGTGAGGCTTCCTATTTGGTCTTGATTACTATGTCGTCGACATAGACTTGAATGCTGCGACCAAGTTGGTTCTTGAGGCAAGCCTGTATGCACCGCTGGTAGGTGGCTCCTGCGTTCTTTAGCCCGAAGGGCATTGTGTTGTAGCAGAACATACCAAAGGGCGTTGTAAACGTTGTTTTTTCTTGATCTTCCTCCTTCATTCGAATCTGGTTATAGCCTGAGTAGGAGTCGAGGAAGCAGAGGCACTCGCATTCCGCTGTGGACTCGATGATCTGGTCGATTTGCGGTAGCGGGAAGTGGTCCTTCGGACAATGCTTATTCAAAGAGGTGAAGTCCACGCACATCCGCAGGATATCCGTGTTCTTTTTTGGTACTAGCACCGTGTTGGCGAGCCAAGTGCTTTCCTTGATCTCGCGTATAAATTTGGCGTCGAGGAGTCTGTTGATCTCCATTCCAACTTCATTTTCTCTTGGTTCAGACAGTCGCCGAATTTTTTGTTTGACTGGCCTTGCGTCTGGGTTGACATTGAGTGCGTTCTCGGTGAATTTCCTGGGAACTCTTGGCATGTCCGTTGGACACCAAGCGAAACTTTCCCAGTTCTCACAGAGTAATTCGACGAGCGCGAGTTCCTATGAGGGACTCAAGTTGTTGGCGATGAGGGCCGTCTTGGCGGGATCCAATGGGTGGACCTGAACTTTCTTTGTGTGCACCGATCAGTCGAAAGTTAGGTCAGGTGAACTTGGTCAGGTCAGGGGAGGCAGACTGTTGTCTATTGACTCCTTTAGTCTCGCGAGTTCTTCCTGCATGCTAAAGGACTGGGAAATTCTATTGAATTCCCGCTCGCAACTATCGGACCTCTCGAAGCTCCCGTTGACTATGATGACGCCATTAGGGCCTGGCATTTTCATCAGCAGATAGGCGTAGTGTGGCACTGCCATGAACCTAGCGAACGCGACACGTCGAAGGATGTAGTGATACTGTGAGGGCCAGTCGACGACCTCGAAGTTGATGCGCTCGCGCCGAAAGTTTTTTGGCGTGCCGAATATAACGTCAAGGTTGATTTTGCCAAGGGGGTATACTCCCTTTCCTGGGATGATGCCGTGGAATGTTGTGTCTGAGGCCTCTAAGCAAGTCAGAGGGATCCTCATTGCTCGCAAGGTACTCGCGAATATAAGGTTGATGCCGCTTCCGCCGTCCATGAAGACGCGGCTCATGTCAAAGCCTCCAATTTGCGCCTCGAGTACGAGGGGACAGTGGCCTGGACGAGGTACTTGGGCGGATGGTCGCGCTTGTTGAAGGTGATGCAGGACTCGCTTCCACTGAGGTACTCAGTGGTAGATGGTGGCGAGTTTGTTGCCAGATTGACTTGGCGGGTGATGGCCTTTTGCACCTGGTTGGAGGGGCGACCCTTTTGGATCATCATGGTGCCCATGGGCCGTGGGTATGGTTCGCCTCCATGGTGCTGGTCTGGCGCAGCTGCATTTGGGGGTGGTCCAGGTGGTGGTGGCGGAGCTCCATGTGCCACGGCGCCTGGGGCGGATCCGTAGCCCCTTTCGACTGCGTTGCGATCCATCCGAGCTAGTCCCTCATGCAGTTTGAGGAACTCGCGGCAGCCCTTGAGGAGGTGGCTGGACTTCTTTTTTCCGTCGTGCTTGTCGATGTAGAAGTCCAAAGTACATGGCCCGGATAGCTTGTCTTTGATGGATGTTGCGGGTGCCTCATCGAGATTGCAGCGCTGCCATACTTGCATGGTTTTTCCGGAGTCGTGGTATCCACCGTTGCGGTAGCCGCTGTTGTGGTTGTCGTCGCGTTTGTCGGCGTAGCCGGCTGCGACCATGTTGACGTCATCGCGGTCGTTGTAGATGCGCATGCGACGTTTGCTTCAGCGGTCGCGTCTGCGCTCGAGTTCTGCTTCCTCGTTGGAGTGAACACGATTCTTCACCGAATCTTCACCGTTTACCCACCGATTCGTGATTTCCATCAGGTGGTCGATGCTCTTGGGCTTCGAGCAGCCCAGCTCCTCCCTAAGCTCTATGCGGCGAACGCCGCTGTTGAATGCGTCGATTGCGTGGTCCTCCGAGATATTTTCTGCGGAGTTCTTGATAATGGACCACCTCTGGATGTACGAGCGTAGCGATTCGCCCGATCTTTGCTGGCAACACCTCAGCTCTTCGATTGACGCTGGCCTTTTGTATGTGCCTTTGAAGTTGCGCATGAAGCTGTAAACCAGCTCTTCCCAACTGCGAATGGATCCGCGTGGGAGGTTGTTGAGCCATGCTCGGGCGGCGCCCCTACAGCTGTAGCTGCAAGCATTGCATGGCCGTGCTTCGACTTCCACCGTGAAGCCTGACGGAGGATATGTGGTCCTCCAACCAGATTTTCGGGTCCTACAGGCCGTCAAACTTCAGGTTCTCTAATGGGAGCTTAAACCCCTTGGGCATTCGCTTTTGCCTGATGGCCCTGCTGAAGCATCTAGCGCCACAGAGCTCCACATCTTCGTCTTCTAAGTCCGTTGATCGGGCATGTCGTGCCCTTGACTTGTCGATCTTGCGTTGTGTGATGTCATCACGCGCGTCGTAGTCGTGATCGTGTCGCCGTGAGCGGCGGCGTCAAGACAGGTTGTGGCGATCATCGCTGGAGGAGGTCAAGGAATAGCGTTTTGCTAGAGCCTTGCCTTTCTTCGGCTCTGGTGTTGGCTCCTTGTCGAGGGCGGCCTCGACTAGTCCCTAGTCCGCGATCGTAAATTGGTGCATGGCCGCTCGGGGATCTCCAGCTGTCGGCTGGTTGTTCAGGAGGTACATGGTGGCTGTCGTCACTGCAGCTTGCGGCGTCTTTGGGACCACATTTCCCTGTGTGTCGACTGTCATAGATCTGAAGTCGAGGACCTTTGCAGCTTCTATGAGTTCTTGTTCGGTGAGATGGGCCATCCGGGATCGCCTCTTGCTTGCGATGTGCTCGTTGCCCTTTGAGGAAGATCCTCCCTGGGAGGGGAGCCCAGCACGTCGAAGACTCGACTCATCTGCCGCCTTTTTGCACGCCTCGAGTTGCGCGATTGTTTGCACTTGGCTCTTGAATTCCTCCTTCAGGAGCCAACGGTAGCCCATTAGCAGTTCTTTCGGGGAGCCAAAGGCTAGAGGGTTGCCCCGTAGAGCATCACGGCAGCGAGCCCACTCGAGTTCGTTGAGCCTGATCACGACGCGTTCGCCAGTCTGCTCGTTTATTCTAGTTGGAGGTTCGACTGCTCCCCCGTTGTTGACGGGGGCGCATTTTGGTGATGGTCCGCCATTTGGCGGTGGTCCGCCATTGGGTATGCTGCCATTTGGCGGGTCGGCTCCATGGCCACCGTTGCCCGTGTTTTCGCGATTGGAGGAGGAGTTGCCTGCGTTGATGACGGCACACATGAAGAGGATGGGGAAGCTGCTACTCCCACAACTTTCAGATTCGGAACCGTAGGCTCCATCTTCAGTTGCTAGATCGCCCAGATCGGATTCGCGACTGCTGTCGCTGTCCGTATTCTCGACTATTGTCGAGGAATTGAGTTTGCTGAGGGTGCCGATCGGCGGGGAAAACCATGATGCCGGAGTAATTGATGGAATCGTCGGCTGGTCAGGCATGCGAAGCGTGCCCATCTAACCAACTTGGAAGTGGAAGCTCCCGATCGCCAAGCTGATCCCATCGCCCACGGACTCGAAAGCTGGGCGAGTGGCCAGCGTGTGGATGGTGAATTCGAACGCACTGAAGAGCTGGCGGACCTCCGCTGTTGTGGAGTTGTAGATCGCAGTTGATGGGGCCAAAGAAGCCGCAACATCAACACTCCCAATTCCCACAGACGGCGCCAATTGATGATGGTTTAACTCATCAATGCCCATTGTTATGGACGTGGGTTTTGGAGAAGGAGGGAGCACTGGAGACATCTATCGGCTAGCAAACAAGCACACAAGGGACTCGTAGATTTACCCAGGTTCAGGCCTCGCAAAGGTCCTACTCCTGCTTGTCTTCTCGTGGAATTATTGAAGGAATCGAGGATTACAATGGTGCGTGAGATGCAATCTGGCGAGGGTCGTGGAAACTAGGGTTGCGTGTGTCCTCCTCGCTGCCCCCTCCTAGCCTTTATATAGATAGGCTAGGTCTCAGGTAGCAGTTCGAGTCGGTTACAAGTTAGTGTTTTCCCCTTTGAACTTTCTATCTTTAGCCTCTTCTTATTCTTCAAGCAGTCGAGAGTCCGTAGGTTACTCAAATTCTCCACTTGGGCTTTGGCGACACTGTGGGCTTCCGCTGTATTCAGGTCGTATATAACAAGCTCAAGTACCTATAGGGTATACCCATGTCACCATTAGTCACGTAGTTCGGGCTTTCCATTTGGCATACGCATTGGAAACATTTTCGAAAGCAGAGGAGAAGGAGGTGCATCATAACAGGTAGGTAAGCGTGGCCGGGTTTGCTTGGGGTCGAAGGAGCCCCTCGTAAACCAACCTCCACATATCTAGGGACCGACTTCGGGATTTGACCCATTACGGCGGGACCATCCTTAGGGTGCGACTCATGGTCTCGGCGAACGCAAGGTAAAGGTCGTGTATAACCACCCTCTGCCGGCCTTCCAAGGAAGAGGGCTAATGATTCTGGCATTAAGAGTCGGTTAGTATGTGTGGGTAAAGTTGTACACCCCTACAGGCTTAAATCTTTTGGAAAAACCATGTCCACGGTTATGGACGACTAGGGAACGGACGTGAAGATCATAGAGAACATTAACCTAACCATAAAACTTGGAGGTTTCAACGTGTGCTTCGGAATGCTTCCTCATGGGTATGAGGGGGTGATACCAGTTATGAGATGAGAATTACTTTGGTGGATATCAAGATGATGATCAATTCTTCGGAGATGTCGCTCTCTTAACCCCTTTTAAAATATTCTGATTAGACGCGCTTCTTCTCCCTCTTGTTTTATAAACAAAGATGGCTTTATGCAAAATAACCCCACCAGCCATAAGTCTTGCGGAGTACACCCTGTACTCACCCTTGCTTTGTTGATACTTTTGTAGCAGAATAAGTGTTCCCCTGAAGACGAGCTTCTTCTCCCTCTTGTTTTATAAACAAAGATGGCTTTATGCAAAATAACCCCACCAGCCATAAGTCTTGCGGAGTACACCATGTACTCACCCTTGCTTTGTTGATACTTTTGTAGCAGAACAAGTGTTCCCCTGAAGACGAGTTTCGTACGACATCAAGACTGATGAGTAGCTTGGGGTTCCTGGCCGGCAGCGTGGAATCTATGGGCCTGGACGTCATCGTTATGCTTCAGGCCTCTTAGGCCATTTGTTAAGTTTGCTATACTTAATAGCATAATTTGCCTTCCGTTGTTTCATGTTTGTGGTTAGTGACCTCTTCTTGTAATATTTTGGATCTTTGCTCAGTTATGAGCTCGCCGTAATAATTTTTGTGTCGCAGGGTTACTGTTGTGTTACCGATTTTTCACTTGAGATCCTCGAAGCTCTAGGTTAAGCTTATGTCAAGCTAAGGTCTGGGATTTGTTTAATCCTGATCTCGGGTGTGTTACAAAGTGTCATTGCATGTGTTATTTTCAAAACCACAATGATTCACATGTCCACACACACTTAAGTGTATGTGGTGACACAACCTCTATCATACTGGTTCTCCATTACATTCCAATGTTGTATTCCAACATGTTCTAGGGATTTCTAACCATGGTTTATCACATGGAGTGTCATTGCATGTATTCTTTTCGAAACCACTATGATCCACATGACCACACACACTCAAGTGGGTGTGGTAATGCAACCTCTGTCACACTGGTGCTCCAGTGCATGCCAATGTTACATTCCAACATGTTTTAGGTCTTTCTAACCATGGTTTGACACATGGAGTTTCATTGCATGTGTTCTTTTCCAAAGCACAATGATCCACATGACCACACACACTCAAGTGGGTGTGGTGAAGCCACCTCTATCACACTTGTACTCAATTGCATTCCTATGTTCCATTCCAACATGGTCTAGGGATTTCTAACCATGGTTTGACACATGGAGTGTCATTGCATGTGTTCTTTTACAAACCACAATGATACACATGACCACACACACTCAAGTGGGTGTGGTGATGCAACTTCTGTCACACTAGTTCTCCATTGCATTCCAGTGTTGAATTCCATCATGTTCTAGGGCTTTCGTACCATGGTTTGACACGTGGAGTGACATTGCATGTGTTCTTTTCCAAACCACAATGATCCACATGACCCCCTCACTCAAGTGGGTGTGGTGATGCAACCTCTATCACACTGGTGCTCCATTGCATGTGCCAGTTGCATTCCAACATGTTCTAGGGCTTTCTGACCATGGTTTCACACATGGAGTGTCATTGCATATGTTATTTTCCAAACCACAATGATCCACATGACCACACACACTCAAGTGGATGTGGTGATGCAACCTCTGTCACACTAGTGCTACATTGCATGTGGCGGTTGCATTCCAACATGTTCTAGGGATTTTTGACCATGGTTTGACACATGGAGTGTCATTGCATGTGTTTTTTTCCAATCCACAATGATCCACCTGACCACACACTCAAGAGGTTGTGGTGATGCAACCTCTGTCACACTTTTGCTCCATTGCATTCCAATATTTTATTCCAACATGTTCTAGGGATTTCTGACCATGGTTTCACACATGGAGTGTCATTGCATGTGTTATTTTATAAACCGCAATGATCCACATGACCACACACACTCGAGTGGGTGTGGTGATGCAACCTCCGTCACATTTCTGCTCCATGGCATTCCAATGTTGTATTCCAACATGTTCTAGGGATTTCTAACCATGGTTTAACACATGGAGTGTCATTGCATGTGTTCTTTTCCAAACCACTATGATCCACATGACCACACACACTCAAGTGGGTGTGGTGATGCAACCTTTGTCACACTGGAGCTCCATTGCATTCCAATGTTACATTCCAACATGTTTTAGGGCTTTCTAACCTTGACACATGGAGTGTCATTGCATGTTTTCTTTTCCAAACCACAATGATCCACATGACCATACACACTCAAGTGGGTGTGGTGAAGCCACCTCTATCACACAGGTACTCAATTGCATTCCAATTTTCCATTCCAACATGTTCTAGGGATTTCTGACCATAGTTTGACACATGTAATTTCATTGCATGTGTTCTTTTACAAACCACAATGATCCACATGACCACACACACTCAAGTGGGTGTGGTGATGCAACTTCTGTCTCACTGGTGCTCATTGCATTCCCATGTTGCATTCCATCATGTTTTCTAGGGCTTTCTAACCATGGTTTGACACGTGGAGTGACATCGCATGTGTTATTTTCCAAACCACAATGATCCACATGACCAGACACACTCAAGTGGGTGTCGTGATGTAACCTCTGTCACACTGGTGCTACATTGCATGTGGCGGTTTCATTCCAACATGTTCTAGGGATTTCTAACCATGGTTTAACACATGGAGTTTCATTGCATGTGTTCTTTTCGAAACCACAATGATCCACCTGACCGGACACACTCAAGTGGGTGTGGTAATGCAACCTCTGTCACACTGGTGCTCCATTGCATGCCAATGTTACATTCCAACATGTTTTAGGGCTTTCTAACCATGGCTTGACACATGGAGTTTCATTGCATGTGTTCTTTTCCAAACCACAATGATCCAGATGACCACACTCACTCAACTGGTGTGGTGAAGCCACCTCTATCACACTTGTACTCAATTGCATTCCAATGTTCCATTCCAACATGTTCTACGGATTTCGGACCATGGTTTGACACATGGAGTGTCATTGCATGTGTTCTTTTACAAACCACAATGATACACATGACCACACACACTCAAGTGGGTGTGGTGATGCAACTTCTGTCACACTGGTTCTCCATTGCATTCCAATTTTCCATTCCAACATGTTCTAGGGATTTCTAACCATAGTTTGACGCATGTAATTTCATTGCATGTGTTCTTTTACGAACCACAATGATCCACATGACCACACACACTCAAGTGGGTGTGGTGATGCAACTTCTGTCACACTGGTGCTCCATTGCATTCCAATGTTGCTTTCCATCATGTTTTCTAGGGCTTTCTGACCATGGTTTGACACATGGAGTTTCATTGCATGTGTTGTTTTCAAAACCAAACTGATCCACCTGACCAGACACACTCAAAAGGGTATGGTGATGCAACCTCTATCACACTGGTGCTCCATTGCATTCCAATGTTGCATTCCAACATGTTCTAGGCATTTTTGACCATGGTTTGACACATGGAGTGTCATTTCATATGTTCTTTTACAAACCACAATGATCCACATGACCACACACATTCGAGTGGGTGTGGTGATGCAACCCCTGTCACACTGGTGCTCCATTGCATTCCAATGTTTTATTCCAACATGTTCTAGGGATTTCTGACCATGCTTTGACACATGGAGTGTCATTGCATGTGTTCTTTTACAAACCACAATGATCCACATGACCATACACACTCGAGTGGGTGTGGTGATGCAACCTCTGTCACACTGGTGCTCCATGGCATTCCAATGTTGTATTCCAACATGTTCTAGGGATTTCTAACCATGGTTTAACACATGGAGTTTCATTGCATGTGTTCTTTTCCAAACCAGTATGATCCACTTGTTCTATGGCTTTATGACCATGGTTTGACACATGGAGTGTCATTTCATGTGTTGTTTTCAAAACCAAAGTGATCCACCTGACCAGACACACTCAAAAGGGTATGGTGATGCAACCTCTATCACGCTGGTGCTCCATTGCATTCCAATGTTGCATTCCAACATGTTCTAGGCATTTCTGAGCATGGTTTGACACATGGAGTGTCATTGCATATGTTATTTTACAAACCATAATGATCCACATGACCACACACACTCGAGTGGGTGTGGTGATGCAACCTCTGTCACACTGGTGCTGCATTGCATTCCAATATTTTATTCCAACATGTTCTAGGGATTTCTGACCATGGTTTGACACATGGAGTGTCATTGCATGTGTTCTTTTACAAACCACAATGATCCACATGACCATACACACTCGAGTGAGTGTGGTGATGCAACGTTTGTCACACTGGTGCTCCATTGCATTCCAATGTTGCATTCCATCATGTTTTCTAGGGCTTTCTAACCATGGTTTGACACGTGGAGTGACATCGCATGAGTTAATTTCCAAACCACAATGATCCACATGACCAGACACACTCAAGTGGGTGTCGTGATGTAACCTCTGTCACACTGGTGCTACATTGCATGTGGCGGTTTCATTCCAACATGTTCTAGGGATTTCTAACCATGGTTTAATACATGGAGTGTCATTGCATGTGTTCTTTTCGAAACCATAATGATCCACCTGACTAGACACACTCAAGTGGGTGTGGTAATGCAACCTCTGTCACACTGGTGCTCCATTGCATGCCAATGTTACATTCCAACATGTTTTAGGGCTTTCTAACCATGGCTTGACACATGGAGTTTCATTGCATGTGTTCTTTTCCAAACCACAATGATCCAGATGACCACACGCACTCAAGTGGGTGTGGTGAAGCCACCTCTATCACACTTGTACTCAATTGCATTCCAATGTTCCATTCCAACATGTTCTACGGATTTCTAACCATGGTTTGACACATGGAGTGTCATTACATGTGTTCTTTTACAAACCACAATGATCCACATGACCATACACACTCGAGTGGGTGTGGTGATGCAACCTCTGTCACACTGGTGCTCCATTGCATTCCAATGTTTTATTCCAACATGTTCTAGGGATTTCTGACCATAGTTTGACACATGTAATTTCATTGCATGTGTTCTTTTACAAACCACAATGATCCACATGACCACACACACTCAAGTGGGTGTGGTGATGCAACTTCTGTCTCACTGGTGCTCATTGCATTCCCATGTTGCATTCCATCATGTTTTCTAGGGCTTTCTAACCATGGTTTGACACGTGGAGTGACATCGCATGTGTTATTTTCCAAACCACAATGATCCACATGACCAGACACACTCAAGTGGGTGTCGTGATGTAACCTCTGTCACACTGGTGCTACATTGCATGTGGCGGTTTCATTCCAACATGTTCTAGGGATTTCTAACCATGGTTTAACACATGGAGTTTCATTGCATGTGTTCTTTTCGAAACCACAATGATCCACCTGACCGGACACACTCAAGTGGGTGTGGTAATGCAACCTCTGTCACACTGGTGCTCCATTGCATGCCAATGTTACATTCCAACATGTTTTAGGGCTTTCTGACCATGGTTTGACACATGGAGTGTCATTGCATATGTTCTTTTACAAACCACAATGATCCACATGACCACACTCACTCGAGTTGGTGTGGTGAAGCCACCTCTATCACACTTGTACTCAATTGCATTCCAATGTTCCATTCCAACATGTTCTACGGATTTCGGACCATGGTTTGACACATGGAGTGTCATTGCATGTGTTCTTTTACAAACCACAATGATACACATGACCACACACACTCAAGTGGGTGTGGTGATGCAACTTCTGTCACACTGGTTCTCCATTGCATTCCAATTTTCCATTCCAACATGTTCTAGGGATTTCTAACCATAGTTTGACGCATGTAATTTCATTGCATGTGTTCTTTTACGAACCACAATGATCCACATGACCACACACACTCAAGTGGGTGTGGTGATGCAACTTCTGTCACACTGGTGCTCCATTGCATTCCAATGTTGCTTTCCATCATGTTTTCTAGGGCTTTCTGACCATGGTTTGACACATGGAGTTTCATTGCATGTGTTGTTTTCAAAACCAAACTGATCCACCTGACCAGACACACTCAAAAGGGTATGGTGATGCAACCTCTATCACACTGGTGCTCCATTGCATTCCAATGTTGCATTCCAACATGTTCTAGGCATTTTTGACCATGGTTTGACACATGGAGTGTCATTTCATATGTTCTTTTACAAACCACAATGATCCACATGACCACACACATTCGAGTGGGTGTGGTGATGCAACCCCTGTCACACTGGTGCTCCATTGCATTCCAATGTTTTATTCCAACATGTTCTAGGGATTTCTGACCATGCTTTGACACATGGAGTGTCATTGCATGTGTTCTTTTACAAACCACAATGATCCACATGACCATACACACTCGAGTGGGTGTGGTGATGCAACCTCTGTCACACTGGTGCTCCATGGCATTCCAATGTTGTATTCCAACATGTTCTAGGGATTTCTAACCATGGTTTAACACATGGAGTTTCATTGCATGTGTTCTTTTCCAAACCAGTATGATCCACTTGTTCTATGGCTTTATGACCATGGTTTGACACATGGAGTGTCATTTCATGTGTTGTTTTCAAAACCAAAGTGATCCACCTGACCAGACACACTCAAAAGGGTATGGTGATGCAACCTCTATCACGCTGGTGCTCCATTGCATTCCAATGTTGCATTCCAACATGTTCTAGGCATTTCTGAGCATGGTTTGACACATGGAGTGTCATTGCATATGTTATTTTACAAACCATAATGATCCACATGACCACACACACTCGAGTGGGTGTGGTGATGCAACCTCTGTCACACTGGTGCTGCATTGCATTCCAATATTTTATTCCAACATGTTCTAGGGATTTCTGACCATGGTTTGACACATGGAGTGTCATTGCATGTGTTCTTTTACAAACCACAATGATCCACATGACCATACACACTCGAGTGAGTGTGGTGATGCAACGTTTGTCACACTGGTGCTCCATTGCATTCCAATGTTGCATTCCATCATGTTTTCTAGGGCTTTCTAACCATGGTTTGACACGTGGAGTGACATCGCATGAGTTAATTTCCAAACCACAATGATCCACATGACCAGACACACTCAAGTGGGTGTCGTGATGTAACCTCTGTCACACTGGTGCTACATTGCATGTGGCGGTTTCATTCCAACATGTTCTAGGGATTTCTAACCATGGTTTAATACATGGAGTGTCATTGCATGTGTTCTTTTCGAAACCACAATGATCCACCTGACTAGACACACTCAAGTGGGTGTGGTAATGCAACCTCTGTCACACTGGTGCTCCATTGCATGCCAATGTTACATTCCAACATGTTTTAGGGCTTTCTAACCATGGCTTGACACATGGAGTTTCATTGCATGTGTTCTTTTCCAAACCACAATGATCCAGATGACCACACGCACTCAAGTGGGTGTGGTGAAGCCACCTCTATCACACTTGTACTCAATTGCATTCCAATGTTCCATTCCAACATGTTCTACGGATTTCTGACCATGGTTTGACACATGGAGTGTCATTGCATGTGTTCTTTTACAAACCACAATGATCCACATGACCATACACACTCGAGTGGGTGTGGTGATGCAACCTCTGTCACACTGGTGCTCCATTGCATTCCAATGTTGCATTCCATCATGTTTTCTAGGGCTTTCTAACCATGGTTTGACACGTGGAGTGACATCGCATGTGTTATTTTCCAAACCACAATGATCCACATGACCAGACACACTCAAGTGGGTGTCGTGATGTAACCTCTGTCACACTGGTCCTACATTGCATGTGGCAGTTTCATTCCAACATGTTCTAGGGATTTCTAACCATGGTTTAACACATGGAGTGTCATTGCATGTGTTCTTTTCGAAACCACAATGATCCACCTGACCAGACACACTCAAGTGGGTGTGGTAATGCAACCTCTATCACACTGGTGCTCCATTGCATGCCAATGTTACATTCCAACATGTTTTAGGGCTTTCTAACCATGGTTTGACACATGGAGTTTCATTGCATATGTGTGCTTTTCCAAACCACAATGATCCACATGACCACACACACTCGAGTGGGTGTGGTGATGCAACCTCTGTCACACTTCTACTCAATTGCATTCCAATGTTCCATTCCAACATGTTCTACGGATTTGTGACCATCGTTTGACATATGGAGTGTCATTGCATGTGTTCTTTTACAAACCACAATGATACACATGACCACACACACTCAAGTTGGTGTGGTGATGCAACTTCTGTCACACTGGTTCTCCTTTGCATTCCAATTTTCCATTCCAACAAGTTCTAGGGATTTCTAACCATAGTTTGACACATGTAATTTCATTGCATGTGTTCTTTTACAAACCACAATGATCCACATGACCACACACACTCAAGTGGGTGTGGTGATGCAACTTCTGTCACACTGGTGCTCCATTGCATTCCAATGTTGCATTCCATCATGTTTTCTAGGGCTTTCTGACCATGGTTTGACACATGGAGTGTCATTGCATGTGTTGTTTTCAAAACCAAAGTGATCCACCTGACCATACACACTCAAAAGGGTATGGTGATGCAACCTCTATCACATTGGTGCCCCATTGCATTCCAATGTTGCATTCCAACATGTTCTAGGCATTTCTGACCATGGTTTGACACATGGAGTGTCATTGCATATGTTCTTTTAGAAACCACTATGATCCACATGACCACACACACTCGAGTGGGTGTGGTGATGCAACCTTTGTCACACTGGTGCTCCATTGCATTCCAATGTTTTATTCCAACATGTTCTAGGGATTTCTGACCATGGTTTGACACATGGAGTGTCATTGCATGTGTTCTTTTACAAACCACAATGATCCACATGATCATACAACCTCGAGTGGGTGTGGTGATGCAACCTTTGTCACACTGGTGCTCCATTGCATTCCAATGTTGCATTCAATCATGTTTTCTAGGGCTGTCTAACCATGGTTTGACACGTGGAGTGACATCGCATGTGTTAATTTCCAAACCACAATGATCCACATGACCAGACACACTCAAGTGGGTGTCGTGATGTAACCTCTGTCACACTGGTGCTACATTGCATGTGGCGGTTTCATTCCAACATGTTCTAGGGATTTCTAACCATGGTTTAACACATGGAGTGTCATTGCATGTGTTCTTTTCGAAACCACAATGATCCACCTGACCAGACACACTCAAGTGGGTGTGGTAATGCAACCTCTGTCACACTGGTGCTCCATTGCATGCCAATGTTACATTCCAACATGTTTTAGGGCTTTCTAACCATGGTTTGACACATGGAGTTTCATTGCATGTGTTCTTTTCCAAACCACAATGATCCAGATGACCACACGCACTCATGTGGGTGTGGTGAAGCCACCTCTATCACACTTGTACTCAATTGCATTCCAATGTTCCATTCCAACATGTTCTACGGATTTCTGACCATGGTTTGACACATGGAGTGTCATTGCATGTGTTCTTTTACAAACCACAATGATACACATGACCACACACACTCAAGTGGGTGTGGTGATGCAACTTCTGTCACACTGGTTCTCCATTGCATTCCAATTTTCCATTCCAACATGTTCTAGGGATTTCTCACCATAGTTTGACACATGTAATTTCATTGCATGTGTTCTTTTACAAACCACAATGATCCACATGACCACACACACTCAAGTGGGTGTGGTGATGCAACTTCTGTCACACTGGTGCTCCATTGCATTCCAATGTTGCTTTCCATCATGTTTTCTAGGGCTTTCTGACCATGGTTTGACACATGGAGTTTCATTGCATGTGTTGTTTTCAAAACCAAACTGATCCACCTGACCAGACACACTCAAAAGGGTATGGTGATGCAACCTCTATCACACTGGTGCTCCATTGCATTCCAATGTTGCATTCCAACATGTTCTAGGCATTTCTGACCATGGTTTGACACATGGAGTGTCATTTCATATGTTCTTTTACAAACCACAATGATCCACATGACCACACACATTCGAGTGGGTGTGGTGATGCAACCCCTGTCACACTGGTGCTCCATTGCATTCCAATGTTTTATTCCAACATGTTCTAGGGATTTCTGACCATGCTTTGACACATGGAGTGTCATTGCATGTGTTCTTTTACAAACCACAATGATCCACATGACCATACACACTCGAGTGGGTGTGGTGATGCAACCTCTGTCACACTGGTGCTCCATGGCATTCCAATGTTGTATTCCAACATGTTCTAGGGATTTCTAACCATGGTTTAACACATGGAGTTTCATTGCATGTGTTCTTTTCCAAACCAGTATGATCCACTTGTTCTATGGCTTTATGACCATGGTTTGACACATGGAGTGTCATTTCATGTGTTGTTTTCAAAACCAAAGTGATCCACCTGACCAGACACACTCAAAAGGGTATGGTGATGCAACCTCTATCACGCTGGTGCTCCATTGCATTCCAATGTTGCATTCCAACATGTTCTAGGCATTTCTGAGCATGGTTTGACACATGGAGTGTCATTGCATATGTTATTTTACAAACCATAATGATCCACATGACCACACACACTCGAGTGGGTGTGGTGATGCAACCTCTGTCACACTGGTGCTGCATTGCATTCCAATATTTTATTCCAACATGTTCTAGGGATTTCTGACCATGGTTTGACACATGGAGTGTCATTGCATGTGTTCTTTTACAAACCACAATGATCCACATGACCATACACACTCGAGTGAGTGTGGTGATGCAACGTTTGTCACACTGGTGCTCCATTGCATTCCAATGTTGCATTCCATCATGTTTTCTAGGGCTTTCTAACCATGGTTTGACACGTGGAGTGACATCGCATGAGTTAATTTCCAAACCACAATGATCCACATGACCAGACACACTCAAGTGGGTGTCGTGATGTAACCTCTGTCACACTGGTGCTACATTGCATGTGGCGGTTTCATTCCAACATGTTCTAGGGATTTCTAACCATGGTTTAATACATGGAGTGTCATTGCATGTGTTCTTTTCGAAACCACAATGATCCACCTGACTAGACACACTCAAGTGGGTGTGGTAATGCAACCTCTGTCACACTGGTGCTCCATTGCATGCCAATGTTACATTCCAACATGTTTTAGGGCTTTCTAACCATGGCTTGACACATGGAGTTTCATTGCATGTGTTCTTTTCCAAACCACAATGATCCAGATGACCACACGCACTCAAGTGGGTGTGGTGAAGCCACCTCTATCACACTTGTACTCAATTGCATTCCAATGTTCCATTCCAACATGTTCTACGGATTTCTGACCATGGTTTGACACATGGAGTGTCATTGCATGTGTTCTTTTACAAACCACAATGATCCACATGACCATACACACTCGAGTGGGTGTGGTGATGCAACCTCTGTCACACTGGTGCTCCATTGCATTCCAATGTTGCATTCCATCATGTTTTCTAGGGCTTTCTAACCATGGTTTGACACGTGGAGTGACATCGCATGTGTTATTTTCCAAACCACAATGATCCACATGACCAGACACACTCAAGTGGGTGTCGTGATGTAACCTCTGTCACACTGGTCCTACATTGCATGTGGCAGTTTCATTCCAACATGTTCTAGGGATTTCTAACCATGGTTTAACACATGGAGTGTCATTGCATGTGTTCTTTTCGAAACCACAATGATCCACCTGACCAGACACACTCAAGTGGGTGTGGTAATGCAACCTCTATCACACTGGTGCTCCATTGCATGCCAATGTTACATTCCAACATGTTTTAGGGCTTTCTAACCATGGTTTGACACATGGAGTTTCATTGCATATGTGTGCTTTTCCAAACCACAATGATCCACATGACCACACACACTCGAGTGGGTGTGGTGATGCAACCTCTGTCACACTTCTACTCAATTGCATTCCAATGTTCCATTCCAACATGTTCTACGGATTTGTGACCATCGTTTGACATATGGAGTGTCATTGCATGTGTTCTTTTACAAACCACAATGATACACATGACCACACACACTCAAGTTGGTGTGGTGATGCAACTTCTGTCACACTGGTTCTCCTTTGCATTCCAATTTTCCATTCCAACAAGTTCTAGGGATTTCTAACCATAGTTTGACACATGTAATTTCATTGCATGTGTTCTTTTACAAACCACAATGATCCACATGACCACACACACTCAAGTGGGTGTGGTGATGCAACTTCTGTCACACTGGTGCTCCATTGCATTCCAATGTTGCATTCCATCATGTTTTCTAGGGCTTTCTGACCATGGTTTGACACATGGAGTGTCATTGCATGTGTTGTTTTCAAAACCAAAGTGATCCACCTGACCATACACACTCAAAAGGGTATGGTGATGCAACCTCTATCACATTGGTGCCCCATTGCATTCCAATGTTGCATTCCAACATGTTCTAGGCATTTCTGACCATGGTTTGACACATGGAGTGTCATTGCATATGTTCTTTTAGAAACCACTATGATCCACATGACCACACACACTCGAGTGGGTGTGGTGATGCAACCTTTGTCACACTGGTGCTCCATTGCATTCCAATGTTTTATTCCAACATGTTCTAGGGATTTCTGACCATGGTTTGACACATGGAGTGTCATTGCATGTGTTCTTTTACAAACCACAATGATCCACATGATCATACAACCTCGAGTGGGTGTGGTGATGCAACCTTTGTCACACTGGTGCTCCATTGCATTCCAATGTTGCATTCAATCATGTTTTCTAGGGCTGTCTAACCATGGTTTGACACGTGGAGTGACATCGCATGTGTTAATTTCCAAACCACAATGATCCACATGACCAGACACACTCAAGTGGGTGTCGTGATGTAACCTCTGTCACACTGGTGCTACATTGCATGTGGCGGTTTCATTCCAACATGTTCTAGGGATTTCTAACCATGGTTTAACACATGGAGTGTCATTGCATGTGTTCTTTTCGAAACCACAATGATCCACCTGACCAGACACACTCAAGTGGGTGTGGTAATGCAACCTCTGTCACACTGGTGCTCCATTGCATGCCAATGTTACATTCCAACATGTTTTAGGGCTTTCTAACCATGGTTTGACACATGGAGTTTCATTGCATGTGTTCTTTTCCAAACCACAATGATCCAGATGACCACACGCACTCATGTGGGTGTGGTGAAGCCACCTCTATCACACTTGTACTCAATTGCATTCCAATGTTCCATTCCAACATGTTCTACGGATTTCTGACCATGGTTTGACACATGGAGTGTCATTGCATGTGTTCTTTTACAAACCACAATGATACACATGACCACACACACTCAAGTGGGTGTGGTGATGCAACTTCTGTCACACTGGTTCTCCATTGCATTCCAATTTTCCATTCCAACATGTTCTAGGGATTTCTCACCATAGTTTGACACATGTAATTTCATTGCATGTGTTCTTTTACAAACCACAATGATCCACATGACCACACACACTCAAGTGGGTGTGGTGATGCAACTTCTGTCACACTGGTGCTCCATTGCATTCCAATGTTGCTTTCCATCATGTTTTCTAGGGCTTTCTGACCATGGTTTGACACATGGAGTTTCATTGCATGTGTTGTTTTCAAAACCAAACTGATCCACCTGACCAGACACACTCAAAAGGGTATGGTGATGCAACCTCTATCACACTGGTGCTCCATTGCATTCCAATGTTGCATTCCAACATGTTCTAGGCATTTCTGACCATGGTTTGACACATGGAGTGTCATTTCATATGTTCTTTTACAAACCACAATGATCCACATGACCACACACATTCGAGTGGGTGTGGTGATGCAACCCCTGTCACACTGGTGCTCCATTGCATTCCAATGTTTTATTCCAACATGTTCTAGGGATTTCTGACCATGCTTTGACACATGGAGTGTCATTGCATGTGTTCTTTTACAAACCACAATGATCCACATGACCATACACACTCGAGTGGGTGTGGTGATGCAACCTCTGTCACACTGGTGCTCCATGGCATTCCAATGTTGTATTCCAACATGTTCTAGGGATTTCTAACCATGGTTTAACACATGGAGTTTCATTGCATGTGTTCTTTTCCAAACCAGTATGATCCACTTGTTCTATGGCTTTATGACCATGGTTTGACACATGGAGTGTCATTTCATGTGTTGTTTTCAAAACCAAAGTGATCCACCTGACCAGACACACTCAAAAGGGTATGGTGATGCAACCTCTATCACGCTGGTGCTCCATTGCATTCCAATGTTGCATTCCAACATGTTCTAGGCATTTCTGAGCATGGTTTGACACATGGAGTGTCATTGCATATGTTATTTTACAAACCATAATGATCCACATGACCACACACACTCGAGTGGGTGTGGTGATGCAACCTCTGTCACACTGGTGCTGCATTGCATTCCAATATTTTATTCCAACATGTTCTAGGGATTTCTGACCATGGTTTGACACATGGAGTGTCATTTCATGTGTTCTTTTACAAACCACAATGATCCACTATGATCCAACATGTTCTATGGCTTTCAGACCATGGTTCGACACATGGAGTGTCATTGCATGTGTTGTTTTCAAAACCAAAGTGATCCACCTGACTAGACACACTCGAAAGGGTATGGTGATGCAACCTATATCACACTGGTGCTCCATTGCATTCCAATGTTGCATTACAACATGTTCTAGGCATTTCTGACCATGGTTTGACACATGGAGTGTCATTGCATATGTTCTTTTACAAACCACAATGATCCACATGACCACACACACTCGAGTGGGTGTGGTGATGCAACCTCTGTCACACTGATGCTCCATTGCATTCCAATGTTTTATTCCAACATGTTCTAGGGATTTCTGACCATGGTTTTACAGATGGAGTCTCATTGCATGTGTTCTTTTACAAACCACAATGATCCACATGACCATACACACTCGAGTGGGTGTGGTGATGCAACCTGTGTCACACTGGTGCTCCATGGCATTCCAATGTTGTATTCCAACATGTTCTAGGGATTTCTAACCATGGTTTAACACATGGAGTGTCATTGCATGTGTTCTTTTCCAAACCACTATGATCCACATGACCACACACACTCAAGTGGGTGTGGTGATGCAACCTCTGTCACACTGGAGATCCATTGCATTCCAATGTTACATTCCAACATGTGTTATGGCTTTCTAACCTTGACACATGGAGTGTCATTGCATGTTTTGTTTTCCAAACCACAATGATCCACCTGACCATACACACTCAAGTGGGTGTGTTGAAGCCACCTATATCACACTGGTACTCAATTGCATTCCAATTTTCCATTCCAACATGTTCTAGGGATTTCTGACCATAGTTTGACACATGTAATTTCATTGCATGTGTTCTTTTACAAACCACAATGATCCACATGACCACACACACTCAAGTGGGTGTGGTGATGCAACTTCTGTCACACTGGTGCTCCATTGCATTCCAATGTTGCATTCCATCATGTTTTCTAGGGCTTTCTGACCATGGTTTGACACATGGAGTGTCATTGCATGTTTTGTTTTCAAAACCAAAGTGATCCACCTGACCAGACACACTCAAAAGGGTGTCGTGATGTAACCTTTGTCACACTGGTCATATATTGCATGTGGCGGTTTCATTCCAACATGTTCTAGGGCTTTCTGACCATGGTTTAACACATGGAATGTCATTGCATGTGTTCTTTTCCAAACCACAATGATCCACCTGACCAGACACACTTAAGAGGGTGTGGTGATGCAACCTCTATCACACGGGTGCTCCATTGCATTCCAATGTTGCATTCCAACATGTTCTAGGCATTTCTGACCGTGGTTTGACACATGGAGTGTCATTGCATGTGTTATTTTACAAACCACAATGATCCACATGACCCCACACACTCGAGTGGGTGTGGTGATGCAACCTCTGCCACACTGGTACTCCATTGCATTCCAAGGTTGTATTCCAACATGTTCTAGGGATTTCTAACCATGATTTGAGACATCGAGTGTCATTGTATTTGTTCTTTTCCAAACAACTATGATCCACATGACCAGACACACTCAAGTGGGTGTGGTGATGCAACCTCTATCACACAGGTGCTCCATTGCATGTGGCAGTTGCATTCCAACATGTTCTAGGGATTTCTGACCATGGTTTCACAAATGGAGTGTCATTGCCTTTATTCTTTTCCAAACAACAATGATCTACATGACCACAAACACTCAAGTGGTTGTGGTGATGCAACCTCTGTCACACTGGTGCTACATTGCATGTGGCGGTTGCATTCCAACATGTTCTAGGGCATTTTGACCATGGTTTGACACATGGAGTATCATTGCATGTGTTCTTTTCCAATCCACAATGATCCACCTAACCACACACACTCAAGAGGTTGTGGTGATGCAACCTCTGTCTCCCTGATGCTCCATTGCATTCCAATGTTTTTATTCCAACATGTTCTAGGTATTTCTGACCATGGATTGACACATGAGTGTTATTTCATGTGTTATTTGACAAACCAAAATGATCCACATGACCACACACAGTCGAGTGTGGGTGTGGTGATGCAACCTCTATTACACTGGGGCTCCATGGCATTCCAATGTTATCGTCCAACATGTTCTATGGATTTCTAACCATGGTTTTAACACATGGGTGTCATTGCATGTGTTCGATTCCAAACCACTATGATCCACATGACAACACACACTCAAGTGGGTGTGGTAATGTAACCTCTGTCACACTGGTGCTCCATTGCATTCCAATGTTACATTCCAACATGTTTAGGGCTTTCTAACCATAGCTGGACACATGGAGTGTCATTGCATGTGTTCTTTTCCAAACAACAATGATCCACATGACCACATACACTCAAGTGGGTGTGGTGAAGCCACATCTATCACACGTGTACTCAATTGCATTCCAATGTTCCATTCCGACATGTTCTAAGGGATTTCTATCCATGGTTTGACACATGGAATTCCATTGCATGTGTTATTTTACAAACCACAATGATCCACATGACCACACACACTCAAGTGGGTGCGGTGATGCAACTTCTGTCACATTGGTGCTCCATTGCATTCCAATGTTGCATTCCATCATGTTCTAGGGCTTTCTAACCATGGTTTGACACGTGGAGTGACTTTATATGTCTTATTTTCCAAACCACAATGATCCACATGACCACACACACTCAAGTGGGTGTGGTGATGCAACCTCTGACACACTGGTGCTACATTGCATGTGGGGGTTGCATTCCAACATGTTCTATGGCTTCTGACCATGGTTTGACACATGGGATGTCATTGCATGTGTTGGTTTTCAAACCCACAGTGATCCACCTAACCAGACACACTCAAGAGGGTGTTGGTGATGTAACCTCTGTCATATGGGTGGCTCCATTGCATTCCAATGTGGCATTTCAACATGTCTAGGCATTTCTGACCATGGTTTGACACATGGAGTGTCATTGCATATATTCTTTACAAACCACAATGATCCACATGACCACACTCACTCGAGTGGGTGTGGTGATGCAACCTCTTTCACACTGGTGCTCCATTGCATTCAATGTTTTATTCAACATGTTCTTGGGATTTCTGACCATGGTTTGAGACATGGAGTGTCATTGCCATGTGTTATTTATACAAACCACAATGATCCACATGACCATACACACTTGAGTGGGTGTGTGAGTGGCAACCTGTCACACTGGTGCTTCATGGCAATTCCAATGTTGTATTCCAACATGTTCTAGGGATTTCTAACCAGGGAGTGTCATTGCATGTGTTCTTTTCCAAACCACTATGGATACACATGACCACACACAATCAATTGGGTGGGTGATGCAACCTCTATCACACGGGTGCTCCATTGCATTCCAATGTTACATTCCAACATGTTTTGAGGGATTTTCAACCATGGTTTGACACATGGAGTGTCATTGCATGTGTTCTTTTCCAAACCAGAATGATCCACATGAACCACACACACTCAAGTTGTGTGGTGAAGCCACCTCTTTCACACCTGTACTCAATTGCATTCCAATC